>CM060066.1:53114140-53714140 GCA_030533445.1 Cyprinodon diabolis | reverse complement strand
TCCAGTTTATACAGAACTCCAGTATATAAAGGGCTCTGGTTTATGATGCGTCCTGGTTTATAAAGGGCTCTGGTTTATAAAGGGTGCTGGATAATAAAGGTCTCTGGTTTTTAAAGGGCCCTGGTCTCTAATGGGCTCCAGTTTATACAGGGCTCCTCTATAAAAAGGGCTGTGGTTCAGAAGAACGCTGGTTTATAAAGGGCTTTAGTTTATAAAGGGCTCTGGTTCAAAAGAGCGCTGGTTTATAAAGGGCTCTGGTTTGTAACCGGCTCTTTTTTTTTTCATGAAGGGCTCTGGTTTATAATGGGCTCTTGTTTATAAAGGGATCTGGTTTATAATGGGCCCTGGTTTATAAAGTGCTCTGGTTTATAATGGGCTCTTGTTTATAAGGGCCCTGGTTTATAAAGGGCCCTGGTTTTAATGGGTTCCAGTATATAAATAGATCTGGTGTATAATGGGCTCTGTTTTATAAAGTGCTCTGGTTTATAACGGGCTCTGGTTTATAACGGGCTCTGGTTTTTAAAGGGCTCTGGGTTAGAAAGGGCTCTGGTTCGTAACGGTCTCCAGTTTATACAGAACTCCAGTATATAAAGGGCTCTGGTTTATGATGCGTCCTGGTTTATAAAGGGCTCTGGTTTGTAAAGGGTGCTGGATAATAAAGGTTTCTGGTTTTTAAAGGGCCCTGGTCTCTGGGCTCCAGTTTATACAGGGCTCCTCTATAAAAAGGGCTCCGGTTTATAAAGGGCTCTGGTTTATAAAGGGCTGTGGTTCAGAAGAACGCTGGTTTATAAAGGGCTTTGTTTTATAAATGACTCTGGTTTATAAAGGGCTCTGGTTTGTAACCGGCTCTGGTTTATAAAGGGCTCTGGTTTATAAGGGCCCTGGTTTATAAAGGGCTCTGTTGTATAATGGGCTCTTGTTTATAAAGGGATCTGGTTTAAAATGGGCCCTGGTTTATAAAGTGCTGTGGTTTATAACGGGCTCTGGTTTATAAGGGCCCTCGTTTATAAAGGGCCCTGGTTTATAATGGGGTCTAGTTTATAAAGGGATCTGGTTTATAATGGGCTCTGTTTTATAAAGTGCTCTGGTTTATAACGGGCTCTGGGTGAGAAAGGGCTCTGTTTCATAATGGTCTCCAGTTTATACAGTACTACGGTATATAAAGGGCTTTGGTTTATGATGGGCCCTGATTTATAAAGGGCTCTGGTTTATGAAGGGCTCTCGTTTATAACGGGCTCTGGTTTATGAAGGGCTCCGGTTGATGAATGGCTCTGGTTTATAAATGGCTCTGGTTTGTAACCGGCTCTTTTTTTTCATAAAGGGCTCTGGTTTATAATGGGCTCTTGTTTATAAAGGGATCTGGTTTATAATGGGCCCTGGTTTATAAAGTCTCTGGTTTATAATGGGCTCTGGTTTATAAGGGCCCTGGTTTATAAAGGGCCCTGGTTTTAATGGGCTCCAGTTTATAAAGGGATCTGGTGTATAATGGGCTCTGTTTTATAAAGTGCTCTGGTTTATAACGGGTTCTGGTTTATAACGGGCTCTGGTTTTTAAAGGGCTCTGGGTTAGAGAGGGTTCTGGTTTAGAATGATCTCCAGTTTATACAGAACTCCGGTATATAAAGGGCTTTGGTTTATGATGGGCCCTGATTTATAAAGGGCTCTGGTTTATGAAGGGCTCTCGTTTATAACGGGCTCTGGTTTATGAAGGGCTCTGGTTGATGAATGGCTCTGGTTTATAAATGGCTCTGGCTAATGAACGGCTCTGGTTTATAATCTCCTCTGGTTTAGAAAGGGCTCTGGTTTATAAAGGGATCAGTTTTATAAAGCACTCTGGTTTTTTAACGGGCTCTGGTTTTTGAAGGGCCCTGGTTCATAAGGGGCTCTGGTTTATAATGGGCTCTGGTTTATAAAATACTCTAGTTTATAACGGGCTCTGGTTTATAACGGGCTCTGGTTTTTAAAGGGCTCTGGGTTAAAAAGGGCTCTGGTTCATAATGGTCTCCAGTTTATACAGGGGTCCGGTATATAATGGGCTCTGGTTTATGAAGGGATTTGGTTTATAATTGGCTCTGGTTTATAAAGGGTCACCTGGCTTAGAAAGGGATCTGGTTTACAATTGGCTCTGGTTTATAAAGGGGTCTGGTTATGAAGGGCTCTGGTTTATAACAGGCTCTGGTTAATAATGGGCTCTGGTTTATAAAGGGCTCTGGTTAATAAAGGGCTCTGGTTAATAAAGGTCTCTGGTTTATAAAGTGCTCTGGTATATAAAGGGCTCTGGTTTATAAGGGGCTCTGGTTTATAAAGGGCTTGAGTTTATAACTGGCTCCTGTTTAAAAGGGCTCTAGTTCATAAAACGCTCTGGTTTATAAAACGCTATGGTTTATTAAAGGCTATGGTTTATAAAGAGCTCTGGTTTATAACAGGCTCTGGTTTATAAGGGACTCCTGTTTATAAAGGGCTCTTGTTTATAAAGGCCTCTGGTTTTAAAAAGGGCTCTGGTTTATTATGGGATTTGGTTTATAAAGGGCTCTGGTTTATCATGGCTTTGGTTTATAAAGGCTTCTGGTCTATAATGGGCTCTAATTTATAAAGGAGTCTGGTTTATAAAGGGATCTGGTTTATAATGGGCCCTGTTTTATAAAGTGCTCTGGTTTATAATGGGCTCTGGTTTATAACGGGCTCTGGTTTTTAAAGGGCTCTGGGTTAGAAAGGGCTCTGGTTCATAACGGTCTCCAGTTTATACAGAACTCCGGTATATAAAGGGCTTTGGTTTATGATGGGCCCTGATTTATAAAGGGCTCTGGTTTATGAAGGGCTCTCGTTTATAATGGGCTCTGGTTTATGAAGGGCTCTGGTTGATGAATGGCTCTGGTTTATAAATGGCTCTGGCTAATGAACGGCTCTGGTTTATAATCTGCTCTGGTTTATAATCTGCTCTGGTTTAGAAAGGGCTCTGGTTTATAAAGGGATCAGTTTTATAAAGCGCTCTGGTTTTTGAAGGGCTCTGGTTTCTAAGCGCCCTGGTTCATAAGGGGCTCTGGTTTATAATGGGCTCTGGTTTATAAAGTGCTCTAGTTTATAACGGGCTCCGGTTTATAAAGGGCTCTGGTTTATAAAGGGCTGTGGTTTATAATGGGCTCTTGTTTATAAAGGGATCTGGTTTAAAATGGGCTCTGGTTTATAAAGTGCTCTAGTTTATAACGGGCTCCGGTTTATAAATGACTCTGGTTTATAAAGGGCTCTGGTTTATAATGGGCTCTTGTTTATAAAGGGATCTGGTTTAAAATGGGCCCTGGTTTATAAAGTGCTGTGGTTTATAACGGGCTCTGGTTTATAAGGGCCCTGGTTTATAAAGGTCCCTGGTTTATAATGGGGTATAGTTTATAAAGGGATCTGGTTTATAATGGGCTCTGTTTTATAAAGTGCTCTGGTTTATAACGGGCTCTGGTTTATAACGGGCTCTGGTTTTTAAAGGGTTCTGGGTTAGAAAGGGCTCTGGATAATAACGGCTCTGGTTGGTTTATAAAGGGATCAGTTTTATAAAGCGCTCTGGTTTTTTAACGGGCTCTGGTTTTTGAAGGGCTCTGGTTTCTAACGGCCCTGGTTCATAAGGGGCTCTGGTTTATAATGGGCTCTGGTTTATAAAGTGCTCTAGTTTATAACGGGGTCTGGTTTATAACGGGCTCTGGTTTTTAAAGGGCTCTGGGTTAGAAAGGGCTCTGGTTCATAATGGTCTCCAGTTTATACAGGGCTCCGGTATATAATGGGCTCTGGTTTATGAAGGGATTTGGTTTATAATTGGCTCTGGTTTATAAAGGGTCACCTGGCTTAGAAAGGGATCTGGTTTACAATTGGCTCTGGTTTATAAAGGGGTCTGGTTATGAAGGGCTCTGGTTTATAACAGGCTCTGGTTAATAATGGGCTCTGGTTTATAAAGGGCTCCGGTTAATAAAGGGCTCTGGTTAATAAAGGTCTCTGGTTTATAAAGTGCTCTGGTATATAAAGGGCTCTGGTTTATAAGGGGCTCTGGTTTATAAAGGGCTGGAGTTTATAACTGGCTTTGGTTTAAAAGGGCTCTAGTTCATAAAACGCTCTGGTTTATAAAACGCTATGGTTTATTAAAGGCTCTAGTTTATAAAGAGCTCTGGTTTATAACAGGCTCTGGTTTATAAGGGACTCCTGTTTATAAAGGGCTCTTGCTTATAAAGGCCTCTGGTTTTAAAAAGGGCTCTGGTTTATTATGGGATTTGGTTTATAAAGAGCTCTGGTTTATCATGGGCTCTAATTTATAAAGGAGTCTGGTTTATAAAGGGCTCTGGTTTATAATGGGCTTTGGTTTATAAAGGGCTCTCGTTTTTAAATGGCCCTGGTCTCTAATTGGCTCCGGTTTATACAGGGCTCCGATATAAAAAGGGCTCCGGTTTATAAAGGGCTTTAGTTTATAAAGGGCTCTGGTTCAAAAGAACGCTGGTTTATAAAGGGCTTTGTTTTATAAATGACTCTGCTTTATAAAGGGCTCTGTTTTGTAACCTGCTCTGGTTCATAAAGGGCTCTGGTTTATAATGGGCTCTGGTTTATGAAGATATTTGGTTTATAATTGGCTCTGGTTTATAAAGGTCACCTGGCTTAGAAAGGGATCCGGTTTACAATTGCCTCTGGTTTATAAAGGCGTCTGGTTATGAAGGGCTCTGGATTATAACAGCCTCTGGTTAATAATGGGCTCTGGTTTATAAAGGGTTCTGGTTAATAAAGGGCTCAGGTTAATAAAGGTCTCTGGTTTATAAAGTGCTCTGGAATATAAAGGGCTCTGGCTTATAAGGGGCTCTGATTTATAAAGGGCTTTAGTTTATAACGGGCTTTGGTTTACAAAGGGCTCTGGTTTATATAGGGCTCTGGTTTAAAAGGGCTCTAGTTCATAAAATGCTCTGGTTTATAAAAAACTCTGGTTTATTAAAGGCTCTGGTTTATAAAGAGCTCTGGTTTAAAAAGGGCTCTGGTTTATTATTGGATTTGGTTTATAAAGGGCTCTGGTTTATCATGGCTTTGGTTTATAAAGGCTTCTGGTCTATAATGGGCTCTAATTTATAAAGGAGTCTGGTTTATAAAGGGCTCTGGTTTATAATGGGCTTTGGTTTATAAAGGGCTCTCGTTTTTAAATGACCCTGGTCTCTAATGGGCTCCGGTTTATACAGGGCTCCGATATAAAAAGGGCTCCGGTTTATAAAGGGCTTTAGTTTATAAAGGGCTCTGGTTCAAAAGAACGCTGGTTTATAAAGGGCTTTGTTTTATAAATGACTCTGCTTTATAAAGTGCTCTGTTTTGTAACCTGCTCTGGTTCATAAAGGGCTCTGGTTTATAATGGGCTCTGGTTTATGAAGATATTTGGTTTATAATTGGCTCTGGTTTATAAAGGTCACCTGGCTTAGAAAGGGATCCGGTTTACAATTGCCTCTGGTTTATAAAGGGGTCTGGTTATGAAGGGCTCTGGATTATAACAGCCTCTGGTTAATAATGGGCTCTGGTTTATAAAGGGTTCTGGTTAATAAAGGGCTCAGGTTAATAAAGGTCTCTGGTTTATAAAGTGCTCTGGAATATAAAGGGCTCTGGTTTATAAGGGGCTCTGATTTATAAAGGGCTTGAGTTTATAACGGGCTTTGGTTTACAAAGGGCTCTGGTTTATATAGGGCTCTGGTTTAAAAGGGCTCTAGTTCATAAAATGCTCTGGTTTATAAAAAACTCTGGTTTATTAAAGGCTCTGGTTTATAAAGAGCTCTGGTTTAAAAAGGGCTCTGGTTTATTATTGGATTTGGTTTATAAAGGGCTCTGGTTTATCATGGCTTTGGTTTATAAAGGCTTCTGGTCTATAATGGGCTCTAATTTATAAAGGAGTCTGGTTTATAAAGGGCTCTGGTTTATAATGGGCTTTGGTTTATAAAGGGCTCTGGTTTTTAAAGGGCCCTTGTCTCTAATGGGCTCCGGTTTATACAGGGCTCCGACATAAAAAGGGCTCCGGTTTATAAAGGGCTTTACTTTATAAAGGGCTCTGGTTCAAAAGAAAGCTGGTTTATAAAGGGCTTTGTTTTATAAATGACTCTGGTTTATAAAGGGCTCTGGTTTGTAACCGGCTCTGGTTCATAAAGGGCTCTGGTTTATAATGGGCTCTTGTTTATAAAGGGATCTGGTTTATAATGGGCCCTGGTTTATAAAGTGCTCTGGTTTATAACGGGCTCTGGATTATAAGGGCCCTGGTTTATAAAGGGCCCTGGTTTTAATGGGCTCTAGTTTATAAAGGGATCTGGTGTATAATGGGCTCTGTTTTATAAAGTGCTCTGGTTTATAACGGGCTCCAGTTTATACCGAACTCCAGTATATAAAGGGCTCTGGTTTATGATGCGCCCTGGTTTATAAAGGGCTCTGGTTTGTAACCGGCTCTGGTTCATAAAGGGCTCTGGTTTATAATGGGCTCTTGTTTATAAAGGGATCTGGTTTATAATGGGCCCTGGTTTATAAAGTGCTCTGGTTTATAACGGGCTCTGGATTATAAGGGCCCTGGTTTATAAAGGGATCTGGTGTATAATGGGCTCTGTTTTATAAAGTGCTCTGGTTTATAACGGGCTCTGGTTTATAACAGGCTCTGGTTTTTAAAGGGCTCTGGGTTAGAAAGGGCTCTGGTTCATAACGGTCTGCAGTTTATACAGAACTTCAGTATATAAAGGGCTCTGGTTTATGATGCGCCCTGGTTTATAGAGGGGTCTGGTTTATAAAGGGCGCTGGATAATAAAGGTCTCTGGTTTTTAAAGTGCCCTGGTCTCTAATGGGCTCCGGTTTATACAGGGCTCCGCTATAAAAAGGGCTCTGGTTTATGAAGGGCTCTGGTTTATAACGGGCTCTGGTTTATGAAGGGCTCTGGTACATGAATGGTTCTGGTTTATAAATGGCTCTGGTTTATGAAGGGCACTGGTTTATAAAGGGGTCTGGTTTATAAAGCGCTCTGGTTTGTAACAGGCTCTGGTTTATAAAGCGCTCTGGTTTGTAACGGGCTCTGGTTTTTTAAGGGCTCTGGGTTATAAAAGGCTCGGTTTTTAAAAGGCTTTGGTTTATAAAGGGATCAGGTTTATAAATGGCTCTTCTTTATAACAGACACTGGTTTATAAAGGGCTCTGGTTTATAAAGCGCTCTGGTGTGTAACAGGCTCTGGTTTTTTTAAGGGCTCCGGTTTATAAGGGCCCTGGTTTATAAAAGGCTGTGGTTAATAATGGGCCATGGTTTATAAAGGGTTTTGGTTCATGAAGGGCTCTGGTTTATAAATGGATCAGGTTTATAAAGGGATCTGGTTTATAATTGCTTCTGGTTTATAACGGGCTCTGGTTTTTAAAGGGCTCTGGTTCATAACGGTCTCCAGTTTATACAGAACTCCGGAATATAAAGGGCTCTGGATTATGATGGGCCCTGTTTTATAAAGGGCTCTGGTTTATGAAGGGCTCTCGTTTATAACGCGGTCTGGTTTATGAAGGGCTCTGGTTGATGAATGGCTCTGGTTTATAAATGGCTCTGGCTAATGAAGGGCTCTGGTTTATAATCTGATCTGGTTCAAAAAGGGCTCTGGTTTATAAAGGGATCAGTTTTATAAAGGGCTCTGGTTTTTTAACGGGCTCTGGTTTTTGAAGGGCTCTAGTTTCTAAGGGCCCTGGTTCATAAGGGGCTCTGGTTTATAACGGGCTCTGGTTTATAACGGGCTCTGGTTTTTAAAGGGCTCTGGGTTAGAAAGGGCTCTGGTTTTATGAAGGGCTCTGGTACATGAATGGCTCTGGTTTATAAATGGCTCTGGTTTATGAAGGGCTCTGGTTTATAAAGGGCTCTGGTTTATAAAGCGCTCTGGTTTATAAAAGGCTTGGGTTTATAAAAGGCTCTGGTTTATAAAGGGATCAGGTTTATAAATGGCTCTGGTTTATAAATGGCTCTGGTTTATAAAAGGCTGTGGTTTATAATGGACCATGGTTTATAAAGGGTTGTGGTTTATGAAGGGCTCTGGTTTATAAATGGATCAGGTTTATAAAGGAATCTGGTTTATAATTGCCTCTGGTTTATAAAGCGCTCTGGTTTGTAACGGGCTGTCGTTTTTTAAGGACTCAGGTTTATAAAGGGCTCGGGTTTATAAAGGGCTCTGGTTTATAGATGGCTCTGGTTTATAAAGGGCTAATGTTTGTAACAGCTCTGGTTATAAAGGGATCTGGTTTATAAGGGCCCTGGTTTATAAAGGGCTCTGTTTTATAATGGGCCCGGGTTTATAATGTGCTCTGGTTAATAAAGGGATCAGGTTTATAATTGGCTCTGGTTTATAACGGGCTCTGGTTTATAACGGGCTGTGGTTTTTAAAGGGCTCTGGGTTAGAAAGGGCTCTGGTTCATAACAGTCTCCAGTTTATACAGGGCTCCGGTATATAAAGGGCTCTGGTTTATGAAGGGCTCTGGTTTATAACGGGCTCTGGTTTATGAAGGGCTGTGGTACATGAATGGCTCTGGTTTATAAATGGCTCTGGTTTATGAAGGGCTCTGGTTTATAAAGGGCTCTGGTTTATAAAGAGCTTTGGTTTATAAAAGGCTTGGGTTTATAAAAGGCTCTGGTTTATAAAGGGATCAGGTTTATAAATAGCTCTTCTTTATAACGGACACTGGTTTATAAAAGGCTGTGGTTTATAATGGGCCATGGTTTATAAAGGGTTGTGGTTTATGAAGGGCTGTGGTTTATTAATGGATCAGGTTTACAAAGGAATCTGGTTTATAAAGCGCTCTGGTTTGTGACGTGCTCTGGTTTTTTAAGGGCCCTGGCTTATTAAGGGATCTGGTTTATAATGGGCTCTGGTCTATAATTGGCTCTGGTTTATAAAGGGCACCAGTTTATAAATGGCTCATGTTTATAAAAGGCTCTGGTTTATAAAAGTCTCTGGTTTATAATGGCCCCCGGTTTATAAAGGGCTCTGGTTTATAACTGGCTCTGGATTATAAATGGGCTCTGGATTATGAAGGGCTCCGGTTTATTACGGGCTCAGGTTAATAACGGGCTCTGGTTTATAAGGGCCCTGGTTTATAAAGGGCTCTGGTTCATCAATGAGACTGATTTTTAAATGGCTCTGGTTTATGAAGGGCTCTGGTTTATAAAGGGCTCTCGTTTATAAAGTGCTCTGGTTTATAAATGGCTCTGGTTTAAAAGGGCGCTGGTTTACAAAGGGATTTGGTTTATAAATGGCTCTGGTTTAGAAAGGACCCTGGTTTATGAAGGGATCTGGTTTATAATTGGCTCTGGTTTATAAAGTGCTCTGGTTTATAACGGGTTCTGGTTTATAACAGGTTCTGGTTTTTAAAGGGCTCTCTGTTAGAAAGGGCTCTGGTTTAGAATGATCTCCAGTTTATACAGGGCTCCGGTATATAAAGGGCTCCGGTTTATGACTGGCCCTGGTTTATAAAGGGGTCTGGTTTATGAAGGGATCACGTTTATAAAGGGATCAGGTTTATAAATGGCTCTGCTTTATAACGGGCTCTGGTTTATAAAGGGCTCTGGTTCATAAAGCGCTCTGGTTTGTAACGGGCTCTGGTTTTTTAAGGGCTCTGGTTTATAATGGGCTCTGGTTTATAAAGGGCTCCGGTTTATAAAAGGCTCTTGTTTATAAAGGCCTCAGGTTTGAAAAGGGCTCTGGTTTATAACGTGATTTGGTTTATAAAGGGCTCTGGTTTATCATGGGCTTTGGTTTATAAAGGCTTCTTGTCTATAATGGGCTCTAATTTATAAAGGGCTCTGGTTTATAAAGGGCTCTGGTTTATAATGGGCTTTGGTTTATAAAGTGCTCTGGTTTATAAAGGGCGCTGGATAATAAAGGTCTCTGGTTTTTGAAGGGCCCTGGTCTCTAATGGGTTCCGGTTTATACAGGTCGCCGATATAAAAAGGGCTCTGGTTTATCAAGAGCTTTTGTTTATAAATGATTCTGATTTATTAAGGGCTGTGGTTTATAAACTGCTCTTGTTTGTAATGGTTCCATTTTATAAAGGGCTCTAGTTTATAAAGGGCTCTGGTTCAAAAGAACGCTGGTTTATAAAGGGCTTTGTTTTATAAATGACTCTGGCTTATAAAGGTATCTGGTTTGTAACCGGCTCTGGTTCATAAAGGGCTCTGCTTTATAATGGGCTTTTGTTTATAAAGGGATCTGGTTTATAATGGGCTCTGGTTAATAACGGGCTCTGGTTTATAAGGGCCCTGTTTTATAAAAGGCTGTGGTTTATAATGGGCCCTGGTTTATGAAGGGCTCTGGTTTATAAAGGGCTCTGGTATATAAAGGGCTATGGTTTATAAATGGCTCTGATTTATAAAGGCCTCCGGTTTGTAACATGCTCTGATTTATTAAGGGATCTGGTTTATTAGGGCCCTGCTTTATGAAGGGCTATGGTTTATAAATGGCTCTGGTTTATAAAAGGCTCTGGTTTATAAATGGCTCTGGTTTAAAAGGGCGCTGGCTTACATAGGGATTTGGTTTATAAATGGCTCTGGTTTATAAAGGGCTCTGGTTTGTAACCTGCTCTTGTCCATAAAGGGCTCTGGTTTATATTAGGCTCTGGTTTATAAAGGGATCTGATTTATAATGGGCTCTGATTTATAAAGTGCTCTGGTTTATAATGGGTTCTGATTTATAACGGGCTCTGGTTTTTAAAGGGCTCTTGTTTGGATCTGGAGATCTGCGACCTGTCGCCAGCAGAGAGCACTGTGGGATTCCTGAGCTGGGGCTCTCAGCACACCTGGGAGTCATCAGCTCATCAGAAGACCACACTACTTAAGCAGCAGCCAGACCTTCCTTCGACGCCGCAGTGTTGACCAAGTTTGGTTAGCGAACCTGAGCCTCTGATTATCTTTGTGATCACTAATTTACTCTTGAGAGAGACTAGCCATCTAACCTGTTTTTGTCTTCTCGCTTATAGAAAGAGCCGACTGAAGTCTGAAGCTCTGGAGGAGCTTAACCTGGAAGATTTACTAACTGCCTGCCTAAGTAAGCCAAACCTGAAGATTTCAGCCTGGACTCTAATCAGCTCTCTGGGAAGAGAGCTCCAGTTTATACAGGGCTCCGGTATATAAAGGGCTCTGGTTTATGACGGGCCCGGATTTATAAAGGGCTCTGGTTTATGAAGGGCTCTGGTTTATAAATGGCTCTGGTTTATGAAGGGCTCTGGTTATGACGGGCTCCGGTTTATAAAAGGCTGTGGTTTATAAATGGCTCTGGTTTATGAAGGGCATTGGTTTATAAAGGGCTCAGGTTTATAAAGGGATCAGGTTTATAGATGGCTCTGCTTTATAACGGCTCTGCTTTATAAAGGGCTCTGGTTCATAAAGCGCTCTGGTTTGTAACGGGCTCTGGTTTATATGGGCCCTGGTTTAGAAAAGGCTTTGGTTTATAATGGCCCTGGCTTATAAAGGGATCTGGTTTATAATGGGCTCTCGTTTATAAAGGGCTCTGGTTTATAAAGGGCTCTGGTTCATGAATGGCTCTGGTTTATAATTGGCTCTGGTTTATAAAGGGCTCCGCTTTATAAATGGCTCTCGTTTATAAAAGGCTCTGGTTTATAAATGGCTCTGGTTTATAAAAGGCTCTGGTTTATAATGGCCCCCGGTTTATAAAGGGCTCTGGTTTATAACTGGCTCTGGTTTATAAATGGGCTCTGGTTTATGAAGAGCTCCGGTTTATAACGGGCTCTGGTTAATAACGGGCTCTGGTTTTTAAGGGCCCTGGTTTATAAAGGGCTCTGGTTCATCAATGGGTCTGATTTATAAATGGCTCTGGTTTATGAAGGGCTCTGGTTTATAAAGGGCTCTCGTATATAAAGGGCTATGGTTTATAAATGGCTCTGGTTTATAAAGGGGTCCGATTTTTAACTGGCTCTGGTTTATAAAGGCATCTGATTTATAAGGGCCCTGGTTTACAAAGGGCTCTGGTTTATAATGGACCCAGGTTTATAATGTGCTCTTGTTTATAAAGGCTCCGGTTTATAAAGGGCTCTGGTTCATAAATGGCTCTGGTTTAAAAGGGCGCTGGTTTACAAAGGGATTTGGTTTATAAATGGCTCTGGTTTAGAAAGGACTCTGGTTTATGAAGGGATCTTGTTTATAATGGGCTCCTGTTTATAAAGTGCTCTGGTTTATAACGGGTTCTGGTTTATAACGGGTTCAGGTTTTTAAAGGGCTCTGGGTTAGAAAGGGCTCTGGTTTAGAACAATCTCCAGTTTATACAGGGCTCCGGTATATAAAGGGCTCCGGTTTATGACGGGCCCTGGTTTATAAAGGGATCAGGTTTATAAATGGCTCTGCTTTATAACGGGCTCTGGTTTATAAAGGGCTCTGGTTCTTAAACCGCTCTGGTTTGTAACGGGCTCTGGTTTTTTAAGGGCTTCGGGTTATAAGGGCCCTGGTTTATAAAAGGCTGTGGTTTATAATGGTCCCTGGTTTATAAAGGGCTATGGTTCATGAATGGCTCTTGTTTATAAATGGCTCTGGTTTATGAAGGGATCTGGTTTATTAAGGGCTCAGGTTTATAAAGGTCTCTGGTTCATAAAGAGATCTGGTTTATTATTGGCTCTGGTTTATAATGGGCTCTGGTTTATAAATGGCTCTGGTTTATAAAAGGCTCTGGTTTATAAATGGCTCCGGTTTAAACGGGCGCTGGTTTACATAGGGATTTGATTTATATATGGCTCTGGTTTATAAAGTGCTCTGGTTTATAACGGGTTCTGGTTTATAACGGGCTCTGGTTTTTAAAGGGCTCGGGGTTAGAGAGGGCTCTGGTTTAGAACGATCTCCAGTTTATACAGGGCTCCGGGATATAAAGGGCTCTGGTTTATGACGGGCCCTGGTTTATAAAGGGCTCTGGTTTATAAATGGCTCTGATTCATAAAGCGCTCTGGTTTGTAACAGGCTCTGTTTTTTTAAGGGCTCTGGTTTATAAGGGCCCTGGTTTATAAAAGGCTGTGGTTTATAATGGTCCCTGGTTTATAAAGGGCTCTGGTTCCTGAATGGCTCTGGTTTATAATGGCCCCCCGATTTATAAAGGGCTCTGGTTTATAACGGGCTCTGGTTTATAAAGGGCTCTGGTTTATGAAGGGCTCTGGTTTATAATGGGCTCTGGTTAATAACAGGATCTGGTTTATAAGGGCCCTGTTTTATAAAAGGCTGTGGTTTATAATGGGCCCTAGTTCATAAAGGGCTCTGGTTCATGAATGGGTCTGGTTTATAAATGGCTCTTGTTTATGAAGGGCTCTGGTTTATAAAGGGCTCTGGTATATAAAGGGCTATGGTTTATAAATGGCTCTGATTTATAAAGGGCTCTGGTTCACCAATGGGTCTGATTTATAAATGGCTCTGGTTTATGAAGGGCTCTGGTTTATAAAGGGCTCTCGTATATAAAGGGCTATGGTTTATAAATGGCTCTGGTTTATAAAGGGCTCCGATTTTTAACTGGCTCTGGTTTATAAAGGCATCTGATTTATAAGGGCCCTGGTTTACAAAGGGCTCTGGTTTATAATGGACCCAGGTTTATAATGTGCTCTTGTTTATAAAGGCTCCGGTTTATAAAGGGCTCTGGTTCATAAATGGCTCTGGTTTAAAAGGGCGCTGGTTTACAAAGGGATTTGGTTTATAAATGGCTCTGGTTTAGAAAGGACTCTGGTTCATGAAGGGATCTTGTTTATAATGGGCTCCTGTTTATAAAGTGCTCTGGTTTATAACGGGTTCTGGTTTATAACGGGTTCAGGTTTTTAAAGGGCTCTGGGTTAGAAAGGGCTCTGGTTTAGAACGATCTCCAGTTTATACAGGGCTCCGGTATATAAAGGGCTCCGGTTTATGACGGGCCCTGGTTTATAAAGGGCTCTGGTTTATGAAGGGATCTGGTTTATAAAGGGATCAGGTTTATAAATGGCTCTGCTTTATAACGGGCTCTGGTTTATAAAGGGCTCTGGTTCTTAAAGCGCTCTGGTTTGTAACGGGCTCTGGTTTTTTAAGGGCTTCGGGTTATAAGGGCCCTGGTTTATAAAAGGCTGTTGTTTATAATGGTCCCTGGTTTATAAAGGGCTATGGTTCATGAATGGCTCTTGTTTATAAATGGCTCTGGTTTATGAAGGGATCTGGTTTATTAAGGGCTCAGGTTTATAAAGGTCTCTGGTTCATAAAGAGATCTGGTTTATAATTGGCTCTGGTTTATAATGGGCTCTGGTTTATAAATGGCTCTGGTTTATAAAAGGCTCTGGTTTATAAATGGCTCCGGTTTAAACGGGCGCTGGTTTACATAGGGATTTGATTTATATATGGCTCTGGTTTATAAAGTGCTCTGGTTTGTAACCAGCTCTGGTTCACAAAGGGCTGTGGTTTATAATGGTCTCTGGTTTATGAAGGGATCTGGTTTATAATGGGCTCTGGTTTATAAAGTGCTCTGGTTTATAACGGGTTCTGGTTTATAACGGGCTCTGGTTTTTAAAGGGCTCGGGGTTAGAGAGGGCTCTGGTTTAGAACGATCTCCAGTTTATACAGGGCTCCGGTATATAAAGGGCTCTGGTTTATGACGGGCCCTGGTTTATAAAGGGCTCTGGTTTATAAATGGCTCTGATTCATAAAGCGCTCTGGTTTGTAACAGGCTCTGTTTTTTTAAGGGCTCTGGTTTATAAGGGCCCTGGTTTATAAAAGGCTGTGGTTTATAATGGTCCCTGGTTTATAAAGGGCTCTGGTTCCTGAATGGCTCTGGTTTATAATGGCCCCCCGATTTATAAAGGGCTCTGGTTTATAACGGGCTCTGGTTTATAAAGGGCTCTGGTTTATGAAGGGCTCTGGTTTATAATGGGCTCTGGTTAATAACAGGATCTGGTTTATAAGGGCCCTGTTTTATAAAAAGCTGTGGTTTATAATGGGCCCTAGTTCATAAAGGGCTCTGGTTCATGAATGGGTCTGGTTTATAAATGGCTCTTGTTTATGAAGGGCTCTGGTTTATAAAGGGCTCTGGTATATAAAGGGCTATGGTTTATAAATGGCTCTGATTTATAAAGGGCTCCGGTTTGTAACTGGCTCTGGTTTATAAAGGGATCTGGTTTATTAGGGCCCTGGTTTATAAAGGGCTCTGGTTTATAATGGGCCCAATTTTATAATGTGCTCTTATTTATAAAAAGGCTCCGGTTTATAAAGGACTCCGGTTTATAAAGGGCAGCGGTTCAAAAAGGGCTGTAGTTTATAAATAGCTCTGGTTTATAAAACGCTCTGGTTTATAAAAGGCTCTGGTTTATAAAGAGCTCTGGTTTATAACGGGCTCTGGTTTATAAAGGGCTCCGGTTTATAAAGGGCTCTTGTTTATAAAGGCCTCTGGTTTGAAAAGGGCTCTGGTTTATAACGTGATTTGGTTTATAAAGGGCTCTGGTTTATCATGGGCTTTGGTTTATAAAGGCTTCTTGTCTATAATGGGCTCTAATTTATAAAGGGCTCTGGTTTATAAAGGGCTCTGGTTTATAATGGGCTTTGGTTTATAAAGGGCTCTGGTTTATAAAGGGCTCTGGTATATAAAGGGCTATGGTTTATAAATGGCTCTGATTTATAAAGGGCTCCGGTTTGTAACTGGCTCTGATTAATAAAGGGATCTGGTTTATTAGGGCCCTGGTTTATAAAGGGCTCTGGTTTATAATGGGCCCAATTTTATAATGTACTCTTGTTTATAAAGGCTCCGGTTTATAAAGGACTCTGGTTTATAAATGGCTCTGGTTTAAAAGGGCTCTGGTTTACACAGGGATTTTGTTTATAAATGGCTCTGGTTTATTAAGGGCTCAGGTTTATAAAGGGCTCTAGTTTATAAAGGGATCTGGTTTATAATTGGGTCTGGTTTATAACGGGGTCTTTTTTATAAATGGCTCTGGTTTATAAATGGCTCTGCTATATGAAGGGCTCTGGTTTATAAGTGGCTTTGGTTTGTAAAGGGCTCTGGTTTGTAACAGGCTCTGGTTTATAAAGGGATCTGGTTTATAACGGCCTCTGGTTTATAAAGGGCTATGGTTTATGAAGGGCTCTGGTTTATAATGGGCTCTGGTTTTTGAAGGGCTCTGGTTTATAACAGGCTCTTGTTTTTGAAGGGCTCTGCTTTATAAGGGCTCTACTTCAAAAAGGGCTCTGATTAATAAAGGGCTCTGGCCAATAATGGGTTCTGGTTTATAAAGGGCTCTGGTTTATGAAGTGCACTTGTTTATAACGGTCTCAGGTTTATAACGGGCTCTGGTTTATAAAGGGCTCTGGTTTATAAAGAACTCTGATATAAAAGGCTCTGGTTTATAAAGGGCTCTAGTTTATAAAGAGCTCTGGTTTATAACGGGCCTTGGTTTATAAAGGGTTATGGTTTATACCAGGCTTTGGTTTAAAAGGAATCTGGATTATAAAGGGTTCTGGTTTATAAAGGTTTCTGGTTTAAAAGGGGCACTGGTTTATAAAGAGCTCTGTTTTATAACAGGCCTTGTTTAATAAAGGGTTATGGTTTATACCAGGCATTGGTTTATAAAGTAATCTGGATTATAAAGGGTTCTGGTTTATAAAGGGCTCTGGTTTAAAAAGGGCTCTGGTTTATAACGGGCTTTGGTTAATAAAGGGCTCTGGTTTATAAAGGGTCTGGTTTAAAAGGGCGCTTGTTTATAAAGGACTTTGGTTTATAAATGGCTCTGGCTTATGAAGGGCTCTGGTTTATAAGGTCCCTGGTTTATAAAAGGCTGTGGTTTATAATGGGCCATGGTTAATAAAGGGCTCTGGTTCATGAATGGGTCTGGTTTGTAATAGGCTCTGGTTTATAAAGGGACCTGGTTTATAAATGGCTCTAGTTTATAAAGGGCTCTGGTTTATAAATGGCTCTGGTTTATGAAGGGATCTGGTTTATTAAGGGATCTGGTTTTTAAAGGGTTCTGGGTTAGAAAGGGCTCTGGTTCATAATGGTCTCCAGTTTATACAGAACTCCAGTATATAAAGTGCTATGGTTTATGATGGGCCCTGGTTTATAAAGGGCTCTGGTTAATGAAGGGCTCTGGTTTATAACGGGCTCTTGTTAATGAAGGGCTCTGGTTCATGAATGGCTCTGGTTTATAAACGGCTCTGGCTTATGAAGGGCTCTGGTTTATTATATGCTCTGGTTTATAAAGGGCTCTGGTTTATAAAGGGATCGGGTTTATAAATCGCTCTGGTTTTTTAACGGGCTCTGGTTTATAAGGGCCCTTGTTTATAAAAAGCTCTGGTTCTTGAATGGGTCAGGTTGTATAGGGCTCTGGTTCATGAATGGGTCTGGTGTATGAAGGGATCTGGTTTATTTAGGGCTCGGGTTTATAAAGGGCTCTGGTTTATAAATGGCTCTGGTTTATAAAGTGTTCCGGTCTGTAACAGGCTCTGGTTTATAAAGGGATCTGGTTTATAATGGCCCTGGTTTATAATGAGCCCAGGTTTACAAAGGGCTTTGGTTTATAAATGGCTCTGGTTTATAAAAGGCTCTGGTTTGTAATAGGCTCTGGTTTATAAAGGGATCTGGTTTATGAATGGCTCTCTTTTATAATGGTCCCAGGTTTATAAAGTGCTCTGGTTTATAACGGACTCTGGTTTATAAAGGGCTATGGTTTATGAAGGGCTCTGGTTTATAACGGGCTCTGGTTTTTGAAGGGCTCTGGTTTATAACAGGCTCTCGTTTTTGAAGGGCTCTGGTTTATAAAGGGCTCCGGGTTGTAACGGGCTCTGGTTTATAAAAGGATCTGATTTATAATGTGCTGTTGTTTATGATGGGTCCTGGTTTATATAGGGCTCTGGTTTATGAAGGGCCGAGGTTTATGATGGGCTCTGGTTTATGAAGGGCTCTCGTTCATAAAGGGCTCAGGTTCTTAAAGGGCTCTGGTTTATAAAGGGATCAGGTTTATAAATGGCTCTGCTTTATAACGGGCTCTGGTTTATAAGGGCCCTGGTTTATAAAGGGCTCTGGTTTATAAATGGCTCTGGTTTATGAATGGATCTGGTTTATTAAGGGCTCAGGTTTATAAAGGGCTCTAGTTTATAAAGGGATCTGGTTTATAATTGGGTCTGGTTTATAACGGGGTCTTTTTTATAAATGGCTCTGGTTTATAAATGGCTCTGCTATATGAAGGGCTCTGGTTTATAAATGGCTTTGGTTTGTAAAGGGCTCTGGTTTGTAACAGGCTCTGGTTTATAAAGGGATCTGGTTTATAACGGCCTCTGGTTTATAAAGGGCTATGGTTTATGAAGGGCTCTGGTTTATAATGGGCTCTGGTTTTTGAAGGGCTCTGGTTTATAACAGGCTCTTGTTTTTGAAGGGCTCTGCTTTATAAGGGCTCTACTTCAAAAAGGGCTCTGATTAATAAAGGGCTCTGGTCAATAATGGGTTCTGGTTTATAAAGGGCTCTGGTTTATGAAGTGCACTTGTTTATAACGGTCTCAGGTTTATAACGGGCTCTGGTTTATAAAGGGCTCTGGTTTATAAAGAACTCTGATATAAAAGGCTCTGGTTTATAAAGGGCTCTAGTTTATAAAGAGCTCTGGTTTATAACGGGCCTTGGTTTATAAAGGGTTATGGTTTATACCAGGCTTTGGTTTAAAAGGAATCTGGATTATAAAGGGTTCTGGTTTATAAAGGGTTCTGGTTTAAAAGGGGCTCTGGTTTATAAAGAGCTCTGGTTTATAACAGGCCTTGTTTAATAAAGGGTTATGGTTTATACCAGGCATTGGTTTATAAAGTAATCTGTATTATAAAGGGTTCTGGTTTATAAAGGGTTCTGGTTTAACAGGGGCTCTGGTTTATAAAGAGCTCTGGTTTATAACAGGCCTTGGTTAATAAAGGGTTATGGTTTATACCAGGCATTGGTTTATAAAGTAATCTGGATTATAAAGGGTTCTGGTTTATAAAGGGCTCTGGTTTAAAAGGGCGCATGTTTATAAAGGACTTTGGTTTATAAATGGCTCTGGCTTATGAAGGGCTCTGGTTTATAAGGTCCCTGGTTTATAAAAGGCTGTGGTTTATAATGGGCCATGGTTAATAAAGGGCTCTGGTTCATGAATGGGTCTGGTTTATAAATGGCTGTGGTTTATGAAGGGATCTGGTTTATAAAGGGCTCTGGTTTATAAATGGCTCTGGTTTATAAAGGGATCTGGTTTATAAAGGGATTTGGTTTATAAATGGCTCTGGTTTATAAAGGGATCTGGTTTATAAGGGCCCTGGTTTATAAAGGGTTTTGATTTATAAATGGCTCTGGTGTATAAAGGGCTCTGGTTTGTAATAGGCTCTGGTTTATAAAGGGACCTGGTTTATAAATGGCTCTAGTTTATAAAGGGCTCTGGTTTATAAATGGCTCTGGTTTATGAAGGGATCTGGTTTATTAAGGGATCTGGTTTTTAAAAGGTTCTGGGTTAGAAAGGGCTCTGGTTCATAATGGTCTCCAGTTTATACAGAACTCCAGTATATAAAGTGCTATGGTTTATGATGGGCCCTGGTTTATAAAGGGCTCTGGTTAATGAAGGGCTCTGGTTTATAACGGGCTCTTGTTAATGAAGGGCTCTGGTTCATGAATGGCTCTGGTTTATAAACGGCTCTGGCTTATGAAGGGCTCTGGTTTATTATCTGCTCTGGTTTATAAAGGGCTCTGGTTTATAAAGGGATCGGGTTTATAAATCGCTCTGGTTTTTTAACGGGCTCTGGTTTATAAGGGCCCTTGTTTATAAAAAGCTCTGGTTCTTGAATGGGTCTGGTTGTATAGGGCTCTGGTTCATGAATGGGTCTGGTGTATGAAGGGATCTGGTTTATTTAGGGCTCGGGTTTATAAAGGGCTCTGGTTTATAAATGGCTCTGGTTTATAAAGTGTTCCGGTCTGTAACAGGCTCTGGTTTATAAAGGGATCTGGTTTATAAGGGCCCTGGTTTATAATGGGCCCAGATTTACAAAGGGCTTTGGTTTATAAATGGCTCTGGTTTATAAAAGGCTCTGGTTTGTAATAGGCTCTGGTTTATAAAGGGACCTGGTTTATAAATGGCTCTAGTTTATAAAGGGCTCTCGTTTATAAAGGGCTCTGGTATATAAAGGGCTCTGGTTTATAAATGGCTCTGGTTTATAAAGTGCTCTGGTTTAGGAAGGGTTCTGGTTTATAACGGCCTCTGGTTTATAAAGGGCTCCTATTCATGAATGGCTCTGGTTTATAAATTGCTCTGGTTTATGAAGGGCTCTGGTTTATAAAGGGCTTGGGTTTATAAAGGGTTCTGGTTTATAAGGGCCCTGGTTTATAAAGGGCTGTGGTTAATAGTGGCCCAGGTTTACAAAGGGTTTTGATTTATAAATGGCTCTGGTGTATAAAGGGCTCTGGTTTGTAATAGGCTCTGGTTTATAAAGGGACCTGGTTTATAAATGGCTCTAGTTTATAAAGGGCTCTGGTTTATAAATGGCTCTGGTTTATGAAGGGATCTGGTTTATTAAGGGATCTGGTTTTTAAAGGGTTCTGGGTTAGAAAGGGCTCTGGTTCATAATGGTCTCCAGTTTATACAGAACTCCAGTATATAAAGTGCTATGGTTTATGATGGGCCCTGGTTTATAAAGGGCTCTGGTTAATGAAGGGCTCTGGTTTATAACGGGCTCTTGTTAATGAAGGGCTCTGGTTCATGAATGGCTCTGGTTTATAAACGGCTCTGGCTTATGAAGGGCTCTGGTTTATTATATGCTCTGGTTTATAAAGGGCTCTGGTTTATAAAGGGATCGGGTTTATAAATCGCTCTGGTTTTTTAACGGGCTCTGGTTTATAAGGGCCCTTGTTTATAAAAAGCTCTGGTTCTTGAATGGGTCAGGTTGTATAGGGCTCTGGTTCATGAATGGGTCTGGTGTATGAAGGGATCTGGTTTATTTAGGGCTCGGGTTTATAAAGGGCTCTGGTTTATAAATGGCTCTGGTTTATAAAGTGTTCCGGTCTGTAACAGGCTCTGGTTTATAAAGGGATCTGGTTTATAATGGCCCTGGTTTATAATGAGCCCAGGTTTACAAAGGGCTTTGGTTTATAAATGGCTCTGGTTTATAAAAGGCTCTGGTTTGTAATAGGCTCTGGTTTATAAAGGGATCTGGTTTATGAATGGCTCTCTTTTATAATGGTCCCAGGTTTATAAAGTGCTCTGGTTTATAACGGACTCTGGTTTATAAAGGGCTATGGTTTATGAAGGGCTCTGGTTTATAACGGGCTCTGGTTTTTGAAGGGCTCTGGTTTATAACAGGCTCTCGTTTTTGAAGGGCTCTGGTTTATAAAGGGCTCCGGGTTGTAACGGGCTCTGGTTTATAAAAGGATCTGATTTATAATGTGCTGTTGTTTATGATGGGTCCTGGTTTATATAGGGCTCTGGTTTATGAAGGGCCGAGGTTTATGATGGGCTCTGGTTTATGAAGGGCTCTCGTTCATAAAGGGCTCAGGTTCTTAAAGGGCTCTGGTTTATAAAGGGATCAGGTTTATAAATGGCTCTGCTTTATAACGGGCTCTGGTTTATAAGGGCCCTGGTTTATAAAGGGCTCTGGTTTATAAATGGCTCTGGTTTATGAATGGATCTGGTTTATTAAGGGCTCAGGTTTATAAAGGGCTCTAGTTTATAAAGGGATCTGGTTTATAATTGGGTCTGGTTTATAACGGGGTCTTTTTTATAAATGGCTCTGGTTTATAAATGGCTCTGCTATATGAAGGGCTCTGGTTTATAAATGGCTTTGGTTTGTAAAGGGCTCTGGTTTGTAACAGGCTCTGGTTTATAAAGGGATCTGGTTTATAACGGCCTCTGGTTTATAAAGGGCTATGGTTTATGAAGGGCTCTGGTTTATAATGGGCTCTGGTTTTTGAAGGGCTCTGGTTTATAACAGGCTCTTGTTTTTGAAGGGCTCTGCTTTATAAGGGCTCTACTTCAAAAAGGGCTCTGATTAATAAAGGCCTCTGGTCAATAATGGGTTCTGGTTTATAAAGGGCTCTGGTTTATGAAGTGCACTTGTTTATAACGGTCTCAGGTTTATAACGGGCTCTGGTTTATAAAGGGCTCTGGTTTATAAAGAACTCTGATATAAAAGGCTCTGGTTTATAAAGGGCTCTAGTTTATAAAGAGCTCTGGTTTATAACGGGCCTTGGTTTATAAAGGGTTATGGTTTATACCAGGCTTTGGTTTAAAAGGAATCTGGATTATAAAGGGTTCTGGTTTATAAAGGGTTCTGGTTTAAAAGGGGCTCTGGTTTATAAAGAGCTCTGGTTTATAACAGGCCTTGTTTAATAAAGGGTTATGGTTTATACCAGGCATTGGTTTATAAAGTAATCTGGATTATAAAGGGTTCTGGTTTATAAAGGGCTCTGGTTTAAAAAGGGCTCTGGTTTATAACGGGCTTTGGTTAATAAAGGGCTCTGGTTTATAAAGGGTCTGGTTTAAAAGGGTGCTTGTTTATAAAGGACTTTGGTTTATAAATGGCTCTGGCTTATGAAGGGCTCTGGTTTATAAGGTCCCTGGTTTATAAAAGGCTGTGGTTTATAATGGGCCATGGTTAATAAAGGGCTCTGGTTCATGAATGGGTCTGGTTTATAAATGGCTCTGGTTTGTAATAGGCACTGGTTTATAAAGGGACCTGGTTTATAAATGGCTCTGGTTTGTAATAGGCACTGGTTTATAAAGGGACCTGGTTTATAAATGGCTCTAGTTTATAAAGGGCTCTGGTTTATAAATGGCTCTGGTTTATGAAGGGATCTGGTTTATTAAGGGATCTGGTTTTTAAAGGGTTCTGGGTTAGAAAGGGCTCTGGTTCATAATGGTATCCAGTTTATAAAGAACTCCAGTATATAAAGTGCTATGGTTTATGATGGGCCCTGGTTTATAAAGGGCTCTGGTTAATGAAGGGCTCTGGTTTATAACGGGCTCTTGTTAATGAAGGGCTCTGGTTCATGAATGGCTCTGGTTTATAAACGGCTCTGGCTTATGAAGGGCTCTGGTTTATTATCTGCTCTGGTTTATAAAGGGCTCTGGTTTATAAAGGGATTGGGTTTATAAATCGCTCTGGTTTTTTAACGGGCTCTGGTTTATAAGGGCCCTTGTTTATAAAAAGCTCTGGTTCTTGAATGGGTCTGGTTGTATAGGGCTCTGGTTCATGAATGGGTCTGGTGTATGAAGGGATATGGTTTATTTAGGGCTCGGGTTTATAAAGGGCTCTGGTTTATAAATGGCTCTGGTTTATAAGGGCCCTGGTTTATAATGGGCCCAGGTTTACAAAGGGCTTTGGTTTATAAATGGCTCTGGTTTATAAAAGGCTCTGGTTTGTAATAGGCTCTGGTTTATAAAGGGACCTGGTTTATAAATGGCTCTAGTTTATAAAGGGCTCTGGTTTATAAAGGGCTCTGGTATATAAAGGGCTCTGGTTTATAAATGGCTCTGGTTTATAAAGTGCTCTGGTTTATGAAGGGTTCTGGTTTATAACGGCCTCTGGTTTATAAAGGGCTCCTATTCATGAATAGCTGTGGTTTATAAATTGCTCTAGTTTATGAAGGGCTCTGGTTTATAAAGGGCTTGGGTTTATAAAGGGTTCTGGTTTATAAAGGAATCAGGTTTATAAAGCGCTCTGGTTTGTAATGGGCTCTGGTTTTTGAAGGGCTCTGGTTTATAAGGGCCCTGGTTTATGAAAGGCTGTGGTTTATAATGGGCCCTGGTTTATAAAGAGCTCTGGTTCATGAATGGATCTGGTTTAGAACGAGCTCTGGTTTATGAAGGGCTCGGGTTTATAAATTGCTAGGGTTTAAAAAGGGCTGTGGTGTATAACGGGCTTATGTTTATAAAGGGCTCTGGTTTATCATGGGAGTTCGTTTATAAAGGCTTCTGGTCTATAATGGGCTTTGTTTTATAAAGGGCTCTGGTTTATAATGGGCTTTGGTTTATAAAGGGCTCTGGTTTATAAAGGGCTCTGGATAATAAAGGGCTCTGGTTTTTAAAGGGCTCTGGTTTAGAAAGGGCCCTGGTCTCTAATGGTCTCCGGTTTATACAGGGTTCCGATTTAGAAAGGGCTCCGGTTTATCAAGGGCTTTGGTTTATATATAGCTCTGGTTTATAAATGGCTCTTATTTATTAAGGGCTCTGGTTTATAATGTCCTCTTGTTTATAAAGGCTTTGTTTATAAGGTCTTTGGTTTATAAATTGCTCTGGTTTATAAAGGGGTTTGGTTTATAAAGGGCTCTGGTTTATAAAAGGCTTTGGTTTATGATGGGCCCTGGTTTATTAAGGGCTCAGGTTTATAAAGGGCTCTGGTTTATAAAGGGAACTGGTTTATAATTGGGTCTGGTTTATAACGGGTCTGTTTTATAAATGGCTCTTGTTTATAAAGGGCTCTGGTATATGAAGGGCTCTGGTTTATAAATGGCTATGGTTTATAAAGGGGTTTGGTTTATAAAGGGCTCTGCTACATAAAGGGCTCTGGTTTATAAATGGTTCTGGTTTATAAAGGGCTCCGGGTTGTAACGGGCTCTGGTTTATAAAAGGATCTGATTTATAATGTGCTCTTGTTTATGATGGGCCCTGGTTTATATAGGAGTCTGGTTTATGAAGGGTTGAGGTTTATGATGGGCTCTGGTTTATGAAGGGCTCTCGTTCATAAAGGGCTCAGGTTTATAAAGGGCTCTGGTTTATAAAGGGATCTGGTTTATAATTGGGTCTGGTTTATAACGGGGTCTGTTTAATACATGGCTCTGGTTTATAAAAGGCTCTGGTTTGTAATAGGCTCTGTTTTATAAAGGGACCAGGTTTATAAATGGCTCTAGTTTATAAAGGGCTCTGGTTTATAAAGGGCTCTGGTATATAAAGGGCTCTGGTTTATAAATGGCTCTGGTTTATAAAGGGCTACGGTTTGTAACGGGCTCTTGTTTATAAAGGGATCTGGTTTATAAGGGCCCTGGTTTATAAAGCGCTCTGGTTTATAATGGTCCCAGGTTTATAAAGGGATCCGGTTTATAACGGGCTCTGGTTTATAAAGTGCTCTGGTTTATGAAGGGTTCTGGTTTATAACGGCCTCTGGTTTATAAAGGGCTCCTATTCATGAATGGCTCTGGTTTATAAATGGCTCTGGTTGATGAAGGGCTCTGGTTTATAAAGGGCTCGGGTTTATAAAGGGTTCTGGTTTATAAAGGAATCAGGTTTATAAAGCGCTCTGGTTTGTAATGGGCTCTGGTTTTTGAAAGGCTCTGGTTTATAAGGGCCCTGGTTTATGAAAGGCTGTGGTTTATAATGGGCCCTGGTTTATAAAGAGCTCTGGTTCATGAATGGATCTGGTTTATAACGAGCTCTGGTTTATGAAGGGCTCTGGTTTATAAATTGCTAGGGTTTATAAAGGGCTTTGGTTTATAAAGGGATCAGGTTTATAAATGGCTCTGCTTTATAACGGGCTCTGGTTTATAATGGGCCCTGGTTTATAAAGGGCTCTGGTTTATAAATGGGTCTGGTTTATGAATGGATCTGGTTTATTAAGGGCTCAGGTTTATAAAGGTCTCTAGTTTATAAAGGGATCTGGTTTATAATTGTGTCTGGTTTATAACGGGGTCTTTTTTATAAATGGCTCTGGTTTTTAAAGGGCTCTGGGTTAGAAAGGGCTCTGGTTCATAACGGTCTCCAGTTTATACAGAACTCCGGTAAATAAAGGGCTCTGGTTTATGTAGGGCTCTCGTTCATAAAGGGCTCTCGTTCATAAAGGGCTCAGGTTTATAAAGGGCTCTGGTTTATAAAGGGATCAGGTTTATAAATGGCTCTGCTTTATAACGGGCTCTGGTTTATAATGGGCCCTGGTTTATAAAGGGCTCTGGTTTATAAATGGGTCTGGTTTATGAATGGATCTGGTTTATTAAGGGCTCAGGTTTATAAAGGTCTCTAGTTTATAAAGGGATCTGGTTTATAATTGTGTCTGGTTTATAACGGGGTCTTTTTTATAAATGGCTCTGGTTTATAAAGGGCTCTGGTTTATAAATGGCTCTGGTTTATAAAGGGCTCCTGTTTGTAATGGGCTCTGGTTTATAAAGGGATCTGGTTTATAAGGGCCCTGGTTTATAAAGGCTCGGGTTAATAGTGGCCCAGGTTTACAAAGGGCTTTGGTTTATAAATGGCGCTGGTGTATAAAGGGCTCTGGTTTGTAATAGGCTCTGGTTTATAAAGGGACCTGGTTTATAAATGGCTCTAGTTTATAAAGGGCTCTGGTTTATAAATGGCTCTGGTTTATGAAGGGATCTGGTTTATTAAGGGATCTGGTTTTTAAAGGGTTCTGGTATATGAAGGGCTCTGGTTTATAATTGGCTTTGGTTTTTAAAGGGCTCTGGTTTGTAACAGGCTCTGGTTTATAAAGGGATCTGGTTTATAAGGGCCCTGGTTTATGAAGGGCTCTCTTTTATAATGGTCCCAGGTTTATAAAGTGCTCTGGTTTATAAAGGACTCTGGTTTATAAAGGGCTATGGTTTATGAAGGGCTCTGGTTTATAACGGGCTCTGGTTTTTGAAGGGCTCTTGTTTATAACAGGCTCTCGTTTTTGAAGGGCTCTGGTTTATAAAGGGCTCCGGGTTGTAACAGGCTCTGGTTTATAAAAGGATCTGATTTATAATGTGCTGTTGTTTATGATGGGTCCTGGTTTATATAGGGCTCTGGTTTATGAAGGGCTGAGGTTTATGATGGGCTCTTGTTTATGAAGGGCTCTCGTTCATAACGGGCTCAGGTTTATAAAGGGCTCTGGTTTATAAAGGGATCAGGTTTATAAATGGCTCTGCTTTATAACGGGCTCTGGTTTATAAGGGCCCTGGTTTATAAAGGGCTCTGGTTTATAAATGGCTCTGGTTTATGAATGGATCTGGTTTATGAATGGATCTGGTTTATTAAGGGCTCAGGTTTATAAAGGTCTCTAGTTTATAAAGGGATCTGGTTTGTAATTGGGTCTGGTTTATAATGGGGTCTTTTTTATAAATGGCTCTGGTTTATAAATGGCTCTGGTATATGAAGGGCTCTGGTTTATAAATGGCTTTGGTTTGTAAAGGGCTCTGGTTTATAACGGGCTTTGGTTTATAAAGGGCTCTGGTTTATAAATGGCTCAGGTTTGTAAAGGGCACTAGTTTACAACCGTCTCTGGTTTATAACGGGCTCTGGTTTATAAAGGGCTCTGGTTTAAGAAGGGCTCTGGTTTATAACGGGCTTTGGCTTATAAAGGGCTGTGGTTTATAAAGGGCTCTGGTTTAAAAGGGCGCTGGTTTATAAAGGGCTTTGGTTTATGATGGGCCCTGGTTTATTAAGGGCTCAGGTTTATGAAGTGCACTTGTTTATAACGGTCTCAGGTTTATAACTGGCTCTGGTTTATAAAGGGCTCTGGTTTATAAAGAACTCTGATATAAAAGGCTGTGGTTTATAAAGGGCTCTAGTTTATAAAGAGCTCTGGTTTATAACGGGCCTTGGTTTATAAAGGGTTATGGTTTATACCAGGCTTTGGTTTAAAAGGAATCTGGATTATAAAGGGTTCTGGTTTATAAAGGGCTCTGGTTTAAAAGGGGCTCTGGTTTAAAAAGAGCTCTGGTTTATAACGGGCCTTGGTTTATAAAGGTTTATGGTTTATACCAGGCATTGGTTTATGAGGTAATCTGGATTATAAAGGGTTCTGGTTTATAAAGGGCTCTGGTTTAAAAGGGGCGCTGGTTTATAACGGGCTTTGGTTAATAAAGGGCTCTGGTTTATAAAGGGCTCTGGTTTAAAAGGATGCTTGTTTATAAAGGACTTTGGTTTATAAATGGCTCTGGTTCATAAAGGGCTCTGGTTTATAAATGGCTATGGTTTATAAAGGGGTTTGGTTTATAAAGGGCTCTGGTATATAAAGGGCTCTGGTTTATATATGGCTCTGGTTTATAAAGGGCTCCGGGTTGTAACAGGCTCTGGTTTATAAAAGGATCTGATTTATAATGTGCTCTTGTTTATGATGGGCCCTGGTTTATATAGGAGTCTGCTTTATGAAGGGCTGAGGTTTATGATGGGCTCTGGTTTATGAAGGGCTCTCGTTCATAAAGGGCTCAGGTTCATAAAGGGCTCTGGTTTATAAAGGGATCTGGTTTATAATTGGGTCTCGTTTATAAAGGGGTCTGTTTAATACATGGCTCTGGTTTATAAAGGGCTCTGGTATATGAAGGGCTCTGGTTTATAATTGGCTTTGGTTTGTAAAGGGCTCTGGTTTGTAACAGGCTCTGGTTTATAAAGGGATCTGGTTTATAAGGGCCCTGGTTTATGAAGGGCTCTCTTTTATAATGGTCCCAGGTTTATAAAGTGCTCTGGTTTATAACGGACTCTGGTTTATAACGGGCTCTGGTTTTTGAAAGGCTCTGGTTTATAACAGGCTCTCGTTTTTGAAGGGCTCTGGTTTATAAAGGGCTCCGGGTTGTAACGGGCTCTGGTTTAGAAAAGGATCTGATCTATAATGTGCTCTTGTTTATGATGGGTCCTGGTTTATATAGGGCTCTGGTTTATTAAGGGCTGAGGTTTATGATGGGCTCTGGTTTATGAAGGGCTCTCGTTCATAAAAGGCTCAGGTTTATAAAGGGCTCTGGTTTATAATTGGGTCTGGTTTGTAACGGGGTCTTTTTTATAAATGGCTCTGGTTTATAAATGGCTCTGGTATATGAAGGGCTCTGGTTTATAAAGGGCTCTGGTTTAAGAAGGGCTCTGGTTTATAACGGGCTCTGGTTTATAACGGGCTTTGGCTTATAAAGGGCTGTGGTTTATAAAGGGCTCTTGTTTAAAAGGGCGCTGGTTTATAAAGGGCTTTGGTTTATAAATGGCTCTGGTTTATAAAGGGCTCTGGTTTTGTAACCATCTCTCTTTTATAAAGTGCTCTGGTTTATAGGGGCCCTGGTTTTTAAACGGCTCTGGTTTATAATGGGCTCTGGTTTATAAAGGGCTCCGGTATATAAAGGGCTCTGGTTCATGACTGGCCCTGGTTTATAACGGGCTCTGGTTTATGAAGGGCTCTGGTTTATAATGGGCTCTGGTTTATGAAGGGCTCTGGTTTATAATGGTCCCAGGTTTATAAAGGGATCCGGTTTATAACGGGCTCTGGTTTATAAAGTGCTCTGGTTTATGAAGGGTTCTGGTTTATAACGGCCTCTGGTTTATAAAGGGCTCCTATTCATGAATGGCTCTGGTTTATAAATGGCTCTGGTTTATGAAGGGCTCTGGTTCATAAAAGGCTCAGGTTTATAAAGGGCTCTGGTTTATAAAAGGATCTGATCTATAATGTGCTCTTGTTTATGATGGGTCCTGGTTTATATAGGGCTCTGGTTTATTAAGGGCTGAGGTTTATGATGGGCTCTGGTTTATGAAGGGCTCTCGTTCATAAAAGGCTCAGGTTTATAAAGGGCTCTGGTTTATAAAGGGATCAGGTTTATAAATGGCTCTGCTTTATAACGGGCTCTGGTTTATAAAGGGCTCTGGTTTATAAATGGCTCTGGTTTATGAATGGATCTGGTTTATTAAGGGCTCAGGATTAAAAAGGGCTCTAGTGTATAAAGGGATCTGGTTTATAATTGGGTCTGGTTTGTAACGGGGTCTTTTTTATAAATGGCTCTGGTTTATAAATGGCTCTGGTATATGAAGGGCTCTGGTTTATAAAGGGCTCTGGTTTAAGAAGGGCTCTGGTTTATAACGGGCTCTGGTTTATAACGGGCTTTGGCTTATAAAGGGCTGTGGTTTATAAAGGGCTCTTGTTTAAAAGGGCGCTGGTTTATAAAGGGCTTTGGTTTATAAATGGCTCTGGTTTATAAAGGGCTCTGGTTTTGTAACCATCTCTCTTTTATAAAGTGCTCTGGTTTATAGGGGCCCTGGTTTTTAAACGGCTCTGGTTTATAATGGGCTCTGGTTTATAAAGGGCTCCGGTATATAAAGGGCTCTGGTTCATGACTGGCCCTGGTTTATAACGGGCTCTGGTTTATGAAGGGCTCTGGTTTATAATGGGCTCTGGTTTATGAAGGGCTCTGGTTTATAATGGTCCCAGGTTTATAAAGGGATCCGGTTTATAACGGGCTCTGGTTTATAAAGTGCTCTGGTTTATGAAGGGTTCTGGTTTAAAACGGCCTCTGGTTTATAAAGGGCTCCTATTCATGAATGGCTCTGGTTTATAAATGGCTCTGGTTTATGAAGGGCTCTGGTTCATAAAAGGCTCAGGTTTATAAAGGGCTCTGGTTTATAAAGGGATCAGGTTTATAAATGGCTCTGCTTTATAACGGGCTCTGGTTTATAAAGGGCTCTGGTTTATAAATGGCTCTGGTTTATGAATGGATCTGGTTTATTAAGGGCTCAGGATTATAAAGGGCTCTAGTGTATAAAGGGATCTGGTTTATAATTGGGTCTGGTTTGTAACAGGGTCTTTTTTATAAATGGCTCTGGTTTATAAAATGCTCTGGTATATGAAGGGCTCTGGTTTATAAAGGGCTCTGGTTTAAGAAGGGCTCTGGTTTATAACGGGCTCTGGTTTATAACGGGCTTTGGCTTATAAAGGGCTGTGATTTATAAAGGGCTCTTGTTTAAAAGGGCGCTGGTTTATAAAGGGCTTTGGTTTATAAATGGCTCTGGTTTATAAAGGGCTCTGGTTTTGTAACCATCTCTCTTTTATAAAGTGCTCTGGTTTATAGGGGCCCTGGTTTTTAAAGGGCTCTGGTTTATAATGGGCTCTGGTTTATAAAGGGCTCCGGTATATAAAGGGCTCTGGTTCATGACTGGCCCTGGTTTATAACGGGCTCTGGTTTATGAAGGGCTCTGGTTTATAATGGGCTCTGGTTTATGAAGGGCTCTGGTTTATAATGGTCCCAGGTTTATAAAGGGTTCCGGTTTATAACGGGCTCTGGTTTATAAAGTGCTCTGGTTTATGAAGGGTTCTGGTTTATAACGGCCTCTGGTTTATAAAGGGCTCCTATTTATGAATGGCTCTAGTTTATAAATGGCTCTGGTTTATGAAGGGCTCTGGTTTATAAAGGGCTCGGGTTTATAAAGGGTTCTGGTTTATAAAGGAATCAGGTTTATAAAGCGCTCTGGTTTGTAATGGGCTCTTGTTTTCGAAGGGCTCTGGTTTATAAGGGCCCTGGTTTATGAAAGGCTGTGGTTTATAATGGGCCCTGGTTTATAAAGAGCTCTGGTTCATGAATGGATCTGGTTTATAACGAGCTCTGGTTTATGAAGGGCTCTGGTTTATAAATTGCTAGGGTTTATAAAGTGCTTTGGTTTATAAAGGGATCAGGTTTATAAATGGCTCTGCTTTATAACGTGCTCTTGTTTATTAAGGGCTCAGGTTTTTAAAGGGCTCTGGGTTAGAAAGGGCTCTGGTTCATAACGGTCTCCAGTTTATACAGAACTCCGGTAAATAAAGGGCTCTGGTTTAAAAAGGGCTGTGGTGTATAACGGGCTTATGTTTATAAAGGGCTCTGGTTTATCATGGGATTTCGTTTATAAAGGCTTCTGGTCTATAATGGGCTTTGTTTTATAAAGGGCTTTGGTTTATAATGGGCTTTGGTTTATAAAGGGCTCTGGTTTATAAAGGGCTCTGGATAGTAAAGGGCTCTGGTTTATAATGGGCTTTGGTTTATAAAGGGCTCTGGTTTATAAAGGGCTCTGGATAATAAAGGGCTCTGGTTTTTAAAGGGCTCTGGCTTAGAAAGGGCCCTGGTCTCTAATGGTCTCCGGTTTATACAGGGTTTCGATTTAGAAAGGGCTCCGGTTTACCAAGGGCTTTGGTTTATATATAGCTCTGGTTTATAAATGGCTCTGATTTATTAAGGGCTCTGGTTTATAATGTCCTCTTGTTTATAAAGGCTTTGTTTATAAGGTCTTTGGTTTATAAATTGCTCTGGTGTATAAAGGGGTTTGGTTTATAAAGGGCTCTGGTTTATAAAAGGCTTTGGTTTATGATGGGCCCTGGTTTATTAAGGGCTCAGGTTTATAAAGGGCTCTGGTTTATAAAGGGAACTGGTTTATAATTGGGTCTGGTTTATAACGGGGTCTGTTTTATAAATGGCTCTTGTTTATAAAAGGCTCTGGTATATGAAGGGCTCTGGTTTATAAATGGCTATGGTTTATAAACGGGTTTGGTTTATAAAGGGCTCTGGTATATAAAGGGCTCTGGTTTATAAATGGCTCTGGTTAATAAAGGGCTCCGGGTTGTAACGGGCTCTGGTTTATGAAAGGATTTGATTTATAATGTGCTCTTGTTTATGATGGGCCCTGGTTTATATAGGAGTCTGGTTTATGAAGGGCTGAGGTTTATGATGGGCTCTGGTTTATGAAGGGCTCTCGTTCATAAAGGGCTCAGGTTTATAAAGGGCTCTGGTTTATAAAGGGATCTGGTTTATAATTGGGTCTTGTTTATAACGGGGTCTGTTTAATACATGGCTCTGGTTTATAAAGGGCTCTGGTATATGAAGGGCTCTGGTTTATAATTGGCTTTGGTTTGTAAAGGGCTCTGGTTTGTAACAGGCTCTGGTTTATAAAGGGATCTGGTTTATAAGGGCCCTGGTTTATGAAGGGCTCTCTTTTATAATGGTCCCAGGTTTATAAAGTGCTCTGGTTTATAACGGACTCTGGTTTATAAAGGGCCCTGGTTTATAAAGGGCTCCGGGTTGTAACAGGCTCTGGTTTATAAAAGGATCTGATTTATAATGTGCTGTTGTTTATGATGGGTCCTGGTTTATATAGGGCTCTGGTTTATGAAGGGCTGAGGTTTATGATGGGCTCTGGTTTATGAAGGGCTCTCGTTCATAAAGGGCTCAGGTTTATAAAGGGCTCTGGTTTATAAAGGGATCAGGTTTATAAATGGCTCTGCTTTATAACGGGCTCTGGTTTATAAGGGCCCTGGTTTATAAGGGCCCTGGTTTATAAAGGGTTCTGGTTTATAAAGGGCTCTGGTTTAAAAGGGGCTCTGGTTTATAAAGAGCTCTGGTTTATAACGGGCCTTGGTTTATAAAGGGTTATGGATTATACCAGGCATTGGTTTATAAAGTAATCTTGATTATAAAGGGTTCTGGTTTATAAAGGGCTCTGGTTTAAAAGGGGCTCTGGTTTATAACGGGCTTTGCTTAATAAAGGGCTCTGGTTTATAAAGGGCTCTGGTTTAAAAGGGGGCTTGTTTATAAAGGACTTTGGTTTATAAATGGCTCTGGCTTATGAAGGGCTCTGGTTTATAAGGGCCCTGGTTTATAAAAGGCTGTGGTTTATAATGGGCCATGGTTAATAAAGGGCTCTGGTTCATGAATGGGTCTGGTTTATGAATGGCTGTGGTTTATGAAGGAATCTGGTTTATAAAGGGCTCTGTTTTATAAATGGCTCTGGTTTATAAAGGGCTCCTGTTTGTAATGGGCTCTGGTTTGTAATGGGCTCTTGTTTTTGAAGGGCTCTGGTTTATAAGGGCCCTGGTTTATGAAAGGCTGTGGTTTATAATGGGCCCTGGTTTATAAAGAGCTCTGGTTCATGAATGGATCTGGTTTATAACGAGCTCTGGCTTATGAAGGGCTCTGGTTTATAAAGTGCTCTGGTTTATGAAGGGTTCTGGTTTATAACGGCCTCTGGTTTATAAAGGGCTCCTATTCATGAATGGCTCTGGTTTATAAATGGCTCTGGTTTATGAAGGGCTCTGGTTTATAAAGGGCCCGGGTTTATAAAGGGTTCTGGTTTATAAAGGAATCAGGTTTATAAAGCGCTCTGGTTTGTAATGGGCTCTTGTTTTTGAAGGGCTCTGGTTTATAAGGGCCCTGGTTTATGAAAGGCTGTGGTTTATAATGGGCCCTGGTTTATAAATTGCTCTGGTTCATGAATGGATCTGGTTTATAACGAGCTCTGGTTTATGAAGGGCTCTGGTTTATAAATTGCTAGGGTTTATAAAGGGCTTTAGTTTATAAAGGGATCAGGTTTATAAATGGCTCTGCTTTATAACGTGCTCTTGTTTATTAAGGGCTCAGGTTTTTAAAGAGCTCTGGGTTAGAAAGGGCTCTGGTTCATAACGGTCTCCAGTTTATACAGAACTCCGGTAAATAAAGGGCTCTGGTTTAAAAAGGGCTGTGGTGTATAACGGGCTTATGTTTATAAAGGGCTCTGGTTTATCATGGGATTTCGTTTATAAAGGCTTCTGGTCTATAATGGGCTTTGTTTTATAAAGGGCTCTGGTTTATAATGGGCTTTGGTTTATAAAGGGCTCTGGTTTATAAAGGGCTCTGGATAATAAAGGGCTCTGGTTTTTAAAGGGCTCTGGCTTAGAAAGGGCCCTGGTCTCTAATGGTCTCCGGTTCATACAGGGTTTCGATTTAGAAAGGGCTCCGGTTTATCAAGGGCTTTGGTTTATATATAGCTCTGGTTTATAAATGGCTCTGATTTATTAAGGGCTCTGGTTTATAATGTCCTCTTGTTTATAAAGGCTTTGTTTATAAGGTCTTTGGTTTATAAATTGCTCTGGTTTATAAAGGGGTTTGGTTTATAAAGGGCTCTGGTTTATAAAAGGCTTTGGTTTATGATGGGCCCTGGTTTATTAAGGGCTCAGGTTTATAAAGGGCTTTGGTTTATAAAGGGATCTGGTTTATAATTGGGTCTGGTTTATAACGGGGTCTGTTTAATACATGGCTCTGGTTTATAAAGGGCTCTGGTATATGAAGGGCTCTGGTTTATAATTGGCTTTGGTTTGTAAAGGGCTCTGGTTTGTAACAGGCTCTGGTTTATAAAGGGATCTGGTTTATAAGGGCCCTGGTTTATGAAGGGCTCTCTTTTATAATAGTCCGAGTTTTATAAAGTGCTCTGGTTTATAACGGACTCTGGTTTATAAAGGGCTATGGTTTATGAAGGGCTCTGGTTTATAACGGGCTCTGGTTTTTGAAGGGCTCTGGTTTATAACAGGCTCTCCGTTTTGAAGGGCTCTGGTTTATAAAGGGCTCCGGGTTGTAACAGGCTCTGGTTTATAAAAGGATCTGATTTATAATGTGTGTTGTTTATGATGGGTCCTGGTTTATATAGGGCTCTGGTTTATGAAGGGCTAAGGTTTATGATTAGCTCTGGTTTATGAAGGGCTCTCGTTCATAAAGGGCTCAGGTTTATAAAGGGCTCTGGTTTATAAAGGGATCAGGTTTATAAATGGCTCTGCTTTATAACGGGCTCTGGTTTATAAGGGCCCTGGTTTATAAAGGGTTCTGGTTTATAAAGGGCTCTGGTTTAAAAGGGTCTCTGGTTTATAAAGAGCTCTGGTTTATAACGGGCCTTGGTTTATAAAGGGTTATGGTTTATACCAGGCATTGGTTTATAAAGTAATCTCGATTATAAAGGGTTCTGGTTTATAAAGGGCTCTGGTTTAAAAGGGGCTCTGGTTTATAACGGGCTTTGGTTAATAAAGGGCTCTGGTTTATAAAGGGCTCTGGTTTAAAAGGGGGCTTGTTTATAAAGGACTTTGGTTTATAAATGGCTCTGGCTTATGAAGGGCTCTGGTTTATAAGGGCCCTGGTTTATAAAAGGCTGTGGTTTATAATGGGCCATGGTTAATAAAGGGCTCTGGTTCATGAATGGGTCTGGTTTATGAATGGCTGTGGTTTATGAAGGAATCTGGTTTATAAAGGGCTCTGGTTTATAAATGGCTCTGGTTTATAAAGGGCTCCTGTTTGTAATGGGCTCTGGTTTGTAATGGGCTCTTGTTTTTGAAGGGCTCTGGTTTATAAGGGCCCTGGTTTATGAAAGGCTGTGGTTTATAATGGGCCCTGGTTTATAAAGAGCTCTGGTTCATGAATGGATCTGGTTTATAACGAGCTCTGGCTTATGAAGGGCTCTGGTTTATAAAGTGCTCTGGTTTATGAAGGGTTCTGGTTTATAACGGCCTCTGGTTTATAAAGGGCTCCTATTCATGAATGGCTCTGGTTTATAAATGGCTCTGGTTTATGAAGGGCTCTGGTTTATAAAGGGCCCGGGTTTATAAAGGGTTCTGGTTTATAAAGGAATCAGGTTTATAAAGCGCTCTGGTTTGTAATGGGCTCTTGTTTTTGAAGGGCTCTGGTTTATAAGGGCCCTGGTTTATGAAAGGCTGTGGTTTATAATGGGCCCTGGTTTATAAATTGCTCTGGTTCATGAATGGATCTGGTTTATAACGAGCTCTGGTTTATGAAGGGCTCTGGTTTATAAATTGCTAGGGTTTATAAAGGGCTTTAGTTTATAAAGGGATCAGGTTTATAAATGGCTCTGCTTTATAACGTGCTCTTGTTTATTAAGGGCTCAGGTTTTTAAAGAGCTCTGGGTTAGAAAGGGCTCTGGTTCATAACGGTCTCCAGTTTATACAGAACTCCGGTAAATAAAGGGCTCTGGTTTAAAAAGGGCTGTGGTGTATAACGGGCTTATGTTTATAAAGGGCTCTGGTTTATCATGGGATTTCGTTTATAAAGGCTTCTGGTCTATAATGGGCTTTGTTTTATAAAGGGCTCTGGTTTATAATGGGCTTTGGTTTATAAAGGGCTCTGGTTTATAAAGGGCTCTGGATAATAAAGGGCTCTGGTTTTTAAAGGGCTCTGGCTTAGAAAGGGCCCTGGTCTCTAATGGTCTCCGGTTCATACAGGGTTTCGATTTAGAAAGGGCTCCGGTTTATCAAGGGCTTTGGTTTATATATAGCTCTGGTTTATAAATGGCTCTGATTTATTAAGGGCTCTGGTTTATAATGTCATCTTGTTTATAAAGGCTTTGTTTATAAGGTCTTTGGTTTATAAATTGCTCTGGTTTATAAAGGGGTTTGGTTTATAAAGGGCTCTGGTTTATAAAAGGCTTTGGTTTATGATGGGCCCTGGTTTATTAAGGGCTCAGGTTTATAAAGGGCTTTGGTTTATAAAGGGATCTGGTTTATAATTGGGTCTGGTTTATAACGGGGTCTGTTTAATACATGGCTCTGGTTTATAAAGGGCTCTGGTATATGAAGGGCTCTGGTTTATAATTGGCTTTGGTTTGTAAAGGGCTCTGGTTTGTAACAGGCTCTGGTTTATAAAGGGATCTGGTTTATAAGGGCCCTGGTTTATGAAGGGCTCTCTTTTATAATAGTCCGAGTTTTATAAAGTGCTCTGGTTTATAACGGACTCTGGTTTATAAAGGGGTATGGTTTATGAAGGGCTCTGGTTTATAACGGGCTCTGGTTTTTGAAGGGCTCTGGTTTATAACAGGCTCTCCGTTTTGAAGGGCTCTGGTTTATAAAGGGCTCCGGGTTGTAACAGGCTCTGGTTTATAAAAGGATCTGATTTATAATGTGTGTTGTTTATGATGGGTCCTGGTTTATATAGGGCTCTGGTTTATGAAGGGCTAAGGTTTATGATTAGCTCTGGTTTATGAAGGGCTCTCGTTCATAAAGGGCTCAGGTTTATAAAGGGCTCTGGTTTATAAAGGGATCAGGTTTATAAATGGCTCTGCTTTATAACGGGCTCTGGTTTATAAGGGCCCTGGTTTATAAAGGGTTCTGGTTTATAAAGGGCTCTGGTTTAAAAGGGTCTCTGGTTTATAAAGAGCTCTGGTTTATAACGGGCCTTGGTTTATAAAGGGTTATGGTTTATACCAGGCATTGGTTTATAAAGTAATCTCGATTATAAAGGGTTCTGGTTTATAAAGGGCTCTGGTTTAAAAGGGGCTCTGGTTTATAACGGGCTTTGGTTAATAAAGGGCTCTGGTTTATAAAGGGCTCTGGTTTAAAAGGGGGCTTGTTTATAAAGGACTTTGGTTTATAAATGGCTCTGGCTTATGAAGGGCTCTGGTTTATAAGGGCCCTGGTTTATAAAAGGCTGTGGTTTATAATGGGCCATGGTTAATAAAGGGCTCTGGTTCATGAATGGGTCTGGTTTATGAATGGCTGTGGTTTATGAAGGGATCTGGTTTATAAAGGGCTCTGGTTTATAAATGGCTCTGGTTTACAAAGGGCTCCTGTTTGTAATGGGCTCTGGTTTATAAAGGGATCTGGTTTATAAGGGCCCTGGTTTATAAAGGCTCGGGTTAATAGTGGCCCAGGTTTAAAAAGAGCTTTGGTTTATAAATGGCGCTGGTGTATAAAGGGCTCTGGTTTGTAACAGGCTCTGGTTTATAAAGGGATCTGGTTTATAAGGGCCCTGGTTTATGAAGGGCTCTCTTTTATAATGGTCCCAGGTTTATAAAGTGCTCTGGTTTATAACGGGCTCTGGTTTTTGAAGGGCCCTGGTTTATAAAGGGCTCCGGGTTGTAACAGGCCCTGGTTTATAAAAGGATCTGATTTATAATGTGCTGTTGTTTATGATGGGTCCTGGTTTATATAGGGCTCTGGTTTATGAAGGGCTGAGGTTTATGATGGGCTCTGGTTTATGAAGGGCTCTCTTTCATAAAGGGCTCAGGTTTATAAAGGGCTCTGGTTTATAAAGGGATCAGGTTTATAAATGGCTCTGCTTTATAACGGGCTCTGGTTTATAAGGGCCCTGGTTTATAAAGGGCTCTGGTTTATAAATGGCTCTGGTTTATGAATGGATCTGGTTTATTAAGGGCTCAGGTTTATAAAGGTCTCTAGTTTATAAAGGGATCTGGTTTATAAGGGCCCTGGTTTATGAGGGGCTCTCTTTTATAATGGTCCCAGGTTTATAAAGTGCTCTGGTTTATAACGGACTCTTGTTTATAAAGGGCTATGGTTTATGAAGGGCTCTGGTTTATAAAGGGATCTGGTTTATAATTGGGTCTGGTTTATAACGGGGTCTTTTTTATAAATGGCTCTGGTTTATAAATGGCTCTGGTATATGAAGGGCTCTGGTTTATAAATGGCTTTGGTTTGTAAAGGGCTCTGGTTTATAACGGGCTTTGGTTTATAAAGGGCTCTGGTTTATAAATGGCTCAGGTTTATAAAGGGCACTAGTTTACAACCGTCTCTGGTTTATAATGGGCTCTGGTTTATAAAGGGCTCTGGTTTAAGAAGGGCTCTGGTTTATAACGGGCTTTGGCTTTTAAAGGGCTCTGGTTTATAAAGGGCTCTGGTTTAAAAGGGCGCTGGTTTATAAAGGGCTTTGGTTTATGATGGGCCCTGGTTTATTAAGGGTTCAGGTTTATGAAGTGCACTTGTTTATAACGGTCTCAGGTTTATGAATGGCTCTGGTTTATAAAGGGCTCTGGTTAATAAAGAACTCTGATATAAAAGGCTCTGGTTTATAAAGGGCTCTAGTTTATAAAGAGCTCTGGTTTATAACGGGCCTTGGTTTATAAAGGGTTATGGTTTATACCAGGTTTTGGTTTAAAAGGAATCTGGATTATAAAGGGTTCTGGTTTATAAAGGGCTCTGGTTTAAAAGGGGCTCTGGTTTATAAAGAGCTCTGGTTTATAACGGGCCTTGGTTTATAAAGGGTTATGGTTTATACCAGGCATTGGTTTATAAAGTAATCTGGATTATAAAGGGTTCTGGTTTATAAAGGGCTCTGGTTTAAAAGGGGCGCTGGTTTATAACGGGCTTTGGTTAATAAAGGGCTCTGGTTTATAAAGGGCTCTTTTTTAAAAGGGCTCTGGTTTATAAAGGGCTCAGGTATATAAAAGACTCTGGTTTAAAAAGGAATCTGGATTATAAAGGGCTCTGGTTTATAAAGGGCTCTTGTTTAAAAGGACGCTAGCTTATAAAGGGCTTTGGTTTATAAATGGCTCAGGTTTTTAAAGGGCTCTGGTTTGTAACCATCTCTCTTTTATAAAGTGCTCTGATTTATAAGGGCCCTAGTTTTTAAGGGCTCTGGTTTATAATGGGCTCGGGTTTATAAAGGGCTCTGGTTTATAAAAGGATGTGGTTTATATTTGGCTCTGGTTTATACCGGTCTCTGTTTTCTAAATGGCTCTGGTTTATAAAGGGCTCTGGTATATAAAGGGCTCTGGTTTATAAATGTCTCTGGTTTATAAAGGGCTCCGGTTTGTAACAGGCTATGGTTTATAAAGGGATCTGGTTTATAATGGTCCAAGGTTTATAAATGGCTCTGGTTTATGAAGGCCTCTTTTTTTTAATGGGCTCTGGTTTTCGAAGGGCTCTGGTTTAAAATGGTCCCAGGTTTATAAAGGGTTCTGGTTTACAAGGGGTTCCTGTTTATAAAGGGCTCTGGTTTATAACGGGCTCTGGTTTTTGAAGGGCTCTGGTCTATAACGGGCTTTGGTTTTTGAAGGGTCTGTTTTATAAGGGCTCTAGTTTAAAAAGGGCTCTGGTTAATAAAGGGCTCTGGTCAATGAAGGGCTCTGGTTTATAAAGGGCTCTGGTTTATAACGGGATCTGGTTTAAGAAGGGCTCTGGTTTATGAATGGCTCTGGTTTATAACGGGCTCTGGTTTTTGAAGGGCTCTGGTCTATAACGGGCTTTGGTTTTTGAAGGGTCTGTTTTATAAGGGCTCTAGTTTAAAAAGGGCTCTGGTTAATAAAGGGCTCTGGTCAATGAAGGGCTCTGGTTTATAAAGGGCTCTGGTTTATGAAGGGCACTAGTTTACAACCGTCGCTGGTTTATAATGGGCTCTGGTTTATAAAGGGCTCTGTTTTAAGAAAGGCTCTGGTTTATTAAGGGCTCGGGTTTATAAAGGTCTTTGGTTTATAAATGTCTCTGGTTTATAAAGGGATCTCGTTTATATTTGGCTCTGGATTATAACGGTCTCTGTTTTATAAATGGCTCTGCTTTATAACGGTCTCCAGTTTATACAGGGCTCCGGTATATGAAGGGCTCTGGTTCAAGACTGGCCCTGGTTTATAAAGGGCTCTGGCTTATGAAGGGCTCTGGTTTATAAAGGGCTCAGGTTTATAAAGGGCCTTGGTTTATAAAGGGATCAGGTTTATAAATGGCTCTGCTTTATAACTGGCTCTTGATTATAAAGGGCTGTGGTTTATAAAGGGCTCTGGTTTTTGAATGGTTCTGGTTTATAAATGGATCTGTTTTATAAATGGCTCTGGTTTATAAAGGGCTCTCTAATATAAAGGGCCCAGGTTTATAAATGGCTCTGGTTTATAAAGGGCTCCGGTTTGTAAAAGGCTCTGGTTTATAAAGAGATCTTTTTTATAAGGGCCCTGGTTTATGAAGGGCTCTGTTTTATAATGGTCCCAGGTTTATAAAGGGCTCTGGTTTATAACGGGCTCTGGTTTATAACGGGCTCTGGTTTATAAAGGGCTCTGGTTTTATGAAGGGCTCTGGTTTATAACGGGCTCTGGTTTTTGACGGGCTCTGGTTTATAACGGGCTCTGGTTTTTGAAGGGCTCTGGATAATAAGGGCTCTAGTTTAGAAAGGGTTTTGTTTAATAAAGTGCTCTGGTCAATGAAGGGCTCTGGTTTATAAAGGGCTCTGGTTTATAACGGGCTCTGGTTTTTTAAGGGCTCTGGTTTATAAGGGCTCTAGTTTAGAAAGGGCTCTGATTAATAGAGGGCTCTTGTCAATAAAGGGCTCTGGTTTAAGAAGGGCTCTGGTTTAAGAAGGGCTCTGGTTTATAATGGGCTTTGGTTTATAAAGGGCTCTGGTTTATAAATGGCTCAGGTTTAAAAGGGCGCTGGTTTATAAATGGCACAGGTTTATAAAGGGCACTGGTTTTGTAACCATCTCTCTTTTATAAAGTTTTCTGGTTTATAGGGGCCCTGGTTTTTAAAGGGCTCCGGTTTATAATAAGCTCTGGCTTATAAAGGGCTCCGGTATATAAAGGGCTCTGGTTCATGACTGACCCTGGTTTATAAAGGGCTCTGGTTTATGATGGGCTCTGGTTTATAATGGGCTCTGGTTTATGAAGGGCTCTGGTTTATAACGGTCTCTGGTTTATAAATGGCTCTTGCTTATGAAGTGCTCTGGTTTATAAAGGGCTCAGGTATATAAAGGGCTCTGGTTTATAAAGGGATCAGGTTTATAAATGGCTCTGCTTTATAACAGGCTCTGGTTTATAAAGGGATCTTTTTTATAAGGGCCCTGGTTTATGAAGGGCTCTGTTTTATAATGGTCCCAGGTTTATAAAGGGCTGTGGTTTATAACGGGCTCTGGTTTATTAAGGGCTCTGGTTAATAACGGCCCTTGGTTTATAAAGGGTTATGGTTTATACCAGGCTTTGGTTTATAAATGGCTCAGGTTTTTAAAGGGCTCTGGTTTGTAACCATCTCTCTTTTATAAAGTGCTCTGGTTTATAAGGGCCCTGGTTTTTAAGGGCTCTGGTTTATAATGGGCTCTGGATTATAAAGGGCTCGGGTTTATAACGGGCTCTGGTTTTTAAAGGGCTCTGGGTTAAAAGGGGTCGGGTTCATAATGGTCTCCAGTTTATACAGGGCTCCGGTATAAAAAGGGCTCAGGTTCATGACTGGCCCTGGTTTATAAAGGGCTCTGGATTATGAAGTGCTCTGGTTTATAAAGGGCTCAGGTTTATAAAGGGATCAGGTTTATAAAGGGATCAGGTTTATAAATGGCTCTGTTTTATAACGGGCTCTGGTTTATAAAGGGCTTTGGTTTATAAGGGCCCTGGTTTATAAAGGGCCCTGGTTTATAAAGGGCTCTGGTTCATGAATGGCTCTGGTTTATAAATGGCTCTGGTTTATGAAGGGATCTGGTTTATTAAGGGCTCGGGTTTATAAAGGGCTCTGGTTTATAAAGGGAACTGGTTTATAATTGGGTCTGGTTTATAACGGGGTCTGTTTTTTAAATGGCTCTTGTTTATAAAGGGCTCTGGTATATGAAGGGGTCTGGTTTATAAATGGCTATGGTTTATAACGGGGTTTGGTTTATAAAGGGCTCTGGTATATAAAGGGCTCTGGTTTATAAATGGCTCTGGTTTATAAAGGGCTCCGGGTTGTAACGGGCTCTGGTTTATAAAAGGATCTGATTTATAATGTGCTCTTGTTTATGATGGGCCCTGGTTTATATAGGAGTCTGGTTTATGAAGGGTTGAGGTTCATGATGGGCTCTGGTTTATGAAGGGCTCTCGTTCATAAAGGGCTCAGGTTTATAAAGGGCTCTGGTTTATAAAGGGATCTGGTTTATAATTGGGTCTGGTTTATAACGGGGTCTGTTTAATACATGGCTCTGTTTTATAAATGGCTCTGCTTTATAACGGTCTCCAGTTTATACAGGGCTCCGGTATATGAAGGGCTCTGGTTCAAGACTGGCCCTGGTTTATAAAGGGCTCAGGTTTATAAAGGGCCTTGGTTTATAAAGGGATCAGGTTTATAAATGGCTCTGCTTTATAACTGGCTCTTGATTATAAAGGGCTGTGGTTTATAAAGGGCTGTGGTTTATAAAGGGCTCTGGTTTTTGAATGGTTCTGGTTTATAAATGGATCTGGTTTATATTTGGCTCTGGTTTATAACGGTCTCTGTTTTATAAATGGCTCTGGTTTATAAAGGGCTCTCTAATATAAAGGGCCCAGGTTTATAAATGGCTCTGGTTTATAAAGGGCTCCGGTTTGTAAAAGGCTCTGGTTTATAAAGAGATCTTTTTTATAAGGGCCCTGGTTTATGAAGGGCTCTGTTTTATAATGGCCCCAGGTTTATAAAGGGCTCTGGTTTATAACGGGCTCTGGTTTATAAAGGGCTCTGGTTTTATGAAGGGCTCTGGTTTATAACGGGCTCTGGTTTTTGAAGGGCTCTGGTTTATAACGGGCTCTGGTTTTTGAAGGGCTCTGGTTTATAAGGGCTCTAGTTTAGAAAGGGTTTTGTTTAATAAAGTGCTCTGGTCAATGAAGGGCTCTGGTTTATAAAGGGCTCTGGTTTATAACGGGCTCTGGTTTTTTAAGGGCTCTGGTTTATAAGGGCTCTAGTTTAGAAAGGGCTCTGATTAATAGAGGGCTCTTGTCAATAAAGGGCTCTTGTCAATAAAGGGCTCTGGTTTAAGAAGGGCTCTGGTTTATAATGGGCTTTGGTTTATAAAGGGCTCTGGTTTATAAATGGCTCAGGTTTAAAAGGGCGCTGGTTTATAAATGGCACAGGTTTATAAAGGGCACTCTTTTTGTAGCCATCTCTCTTTTATAAAGTTTTCTGGTCTATAGGGGCCCTGGTTTTTAAAGGGCTCCGGTTTATAATAAGCTCTGGTTTATAAAGGGCTCCGGTATATAAAGGGCTCTGGTTCATGACTGACCCTGGTTTATAAAGGGCTCTGGTTTATGATGGGCTCTGGTTTATAATGGGCTCTGGTTTATGAAGGGCTCTGGTTTATAACGGTCTCTGGTTTATAAATGGCTCTTGCTTATGAAGGGCTCTGGTTTATAAAGGGCTCAGGTATATAAAGGGCTCTGGTTTATAAAGGGATCAGGTTTATAAATGGCTCTGCTTTATAACAGGCTCTGGTTTATAAAGGGATCTTTTTTATAAGGGCCCTGGTTTATGAAGGGCTCTGTTTTATAATGGTCCCAGGTTTATAAAGGGCTGTGGTTTATAACGGGCTCTGGTTTATTAAGGGCTCTGGTTTATAACGGCCCTTGGTTTATAAAGGGTTATGGTTTATACCAGGCTTTGGTTTATAAATGGCTCAGGTTTTTAAAGGGCTCTGGTTTGTAACCATCTCTCTTTTATAAAGTGCTCTGGTTTATAAGGGCCCTGGTTTTTAAGGGCTCTGGTTTATAATGGGCTCTGGTTTATAAAGGGCTCGGGTTTATATCGGGCTCTGGTTTTTAAAGGGCTCTGGGTTAAAAGGGGTCGGGTTCATAATGGTCTCCAGTTTATACAGGGCTCCGGTATAAAAAGGGCTCAGGTTCATGACTGGCCCTGGTTTATAAAGGGCTCTGGATTATGAAGTGCTCTGGTTTATAAAGGGCTCAGGTTTATAAAGGGATCAGGTTTATAAAGGGATCAGGTTTATAAATGGCTCTGTTTTATAACGGGCTCTGGTTTATAAAGGGCTTTGGTTTATAAGGGCCCTGGTTTATAAAGGGCCCTGGTTTATAAAGGGCTCTGGTTCATGAATGGCTCTGGTTTATAAATGGCTCTGGTTTATGAAGGGATCTGGTTTATTAAGGGCTCGGGTTTATAAAGGGCTCTGGTTTATAAAGGGAACTGGTTTATAATTGGGTCTGGTTTATAACGGGGTCTGTTTTTTAAATGGCTCTTGTTTATAAAGGGCTCTGGTATATGAAGGGCTCTGGTTTATAAATGGCTATGGTTTATAAAGGGGTTTGGTTTATAAAGGGCTCTGGTATATAAAGGGCTCTGGTTTATAAATGGCTCTGGTTTATAAAGGGCTCCGGGTTGTAACGGGCTCTGGTTTATAAAAGGATCTGATTTATAATGTGCTCTTGTTTATGATGGGCCCTGGTTTATATAGGAGTCTGGTTTATGAAGGGTTGAGGTTTATGATGGGCTCTGGTTTATGAAGGGCTCTCGTTCATAAAGGGCTCAGGTTTATAAAGGGCTCTGGTTTATAAAGGGATCTGGTTTATAATTGGGTCTGGTTTATAACGGGGTCTGTTTAATACATGGCTCTGGTTTATAAAGGGCTCTGGTATATGAAGGGCTCTGGTTTATAATTGGCTTTGGTTTGTAAAGGGCTCTGGTTTGTAACAGGCTCTGGTTTATAAAGGGATCTGGTTTATAAGGGCCCTGGTTTATGAAGGGCTCCCTTTTATAATGGTCCCAGGTTTATAAAGTGCTCTGGTTTATAACGGACTCTGGTTTATAAAGGGCTATGGTTTATAATGGGCTCTGGTTTTTGAAGGGCTCTGGTTTATAACAGGCTCTCGTTTTTGAAGGGCACTGGTTTATAAAGGGCTCCGGGTTGTAACAGGCTCTGGTTTATAAAAGGATCTGATTTATAATGTGCTGTTTATGATGGGTCCTGGTTTATATAGGGCTCTGGTTTATGAAGGGCTGAGGTTTATGATGGGCTCTGGTTTATGAAGGGCTCTCGTTTATAAAGGGCTCTGGTTTATAAGGGCCCTTGTTTATAAAAAGCTCTGGTTCATGAATGGGTCTGGTTGTATAGGGCTCTGGTTCATGAATGGGTCTGGTGTATGAAGGGATCTGGTTTATTTAGGGCTCGGGTTTATAAAGGGCTCTGGTTTATAAATGGCTCTGGTTTATAAAGTGTTCCGGTCTGTAACAGGCTCTGGTTTATAAAGGGATCAGGTTTATAAGGGCCCTGGTTTATAATGGGCCCAGGTTTACAAAGGGCTTTGGTTTATAAATGGCTCTGGTTTATAAAAGGCTCTGGTTTGTAATAGGCTCTGGTTTATAAAGGGACCTGGTTTATAATGGTCCCAGGTTTATAAAGTGATCCGGTTTATAACGGGCTCTGGTTTATAAAGTGCTCTGGTTTATGAAGGGTTCTGGTTTATAACGGCCTCTGGTTTATAAAGGGCTCCTATTCATGAATGGCTCTGGTTTATAAATGGCTCTGGTTGATGAAGGGCTCTGGTTTATAAAGGGCTCGGGTTTATAAAGGGTTCTGGTTTATAAAGGAATCAGGTTTATAAAGCGCTCTGGTTTGTAATGGGCTCTGGTTTTTGAAGGGCTCTGGTTTATAAGGGCCCTGGTTTATGAAAGGCTGTGGTTTATAATGGGCCCTGGTTTATAAATAGCTCTGGTTCATGAATGGATCTGGTTTATAACGAGCTCTGGTTTATGAAGGGCTCTGGTTTATAAATTGCTAGGGTTTATAAAGGGCTTTGGTTTCTAAAGGGATCAGGTTTATAAATGGCTCTGCTTTATAACGTGCTCTTGTTTATTAAGGGCTCAGGTTTTTAAAGGGATCTGGGTTAGAAAGGGCTCTGGTTCATAACGGTCTCCAGTTTATACAGAACTCCGGTAAATAAAGGGCTCTGGTTTATGAAGGGCTCTCGTTCATAAAGGGCTCTCGTTCATAAAGGGCTCAGGTTTATAAAGGGCTCTGGTTTATAAAGGGATCAGGTTTATAAATGGCTCTGCTTTATAACGGGCTCTGGTTTATAAGGGCCCTGGTTTATAAAGGGCTCTGGTTTATAAATGGGTCTGGTTTATGAATGGATCTGGTTTATTAAGGGCTCAGGTTTATAAAGGTCTCTAGTTTATAAAGGGATCTGGTTTATAATTGGGTCTGGTTTATAACGGGGTCTTTTTTATAAATGGCTCTGGTTTATAAAGGGCTCTGGTTTATAAATGGCTCTGGTTTATAAAGGGCTCCTGTTTGTAATGGGCTCTGGTTTATAAAGGGATCTGGTTCATAAGGGCCCTGGTTTATAAAGGCTCGGGTTAATAGTGGCCCAGGTTTACAAAGGGCTTTGGTTTATAAATGGCGCTGGTGTATAAAGGGCTCTGGTTTGTAATAGGCTCTGGTTTATAAAGGGACCTGGTTTATAAATGGCTCTAGTTTATAAAGGGCTCTGGTTTATAAATGGCTCTGGTTTATGAAGGGATCTGGTTTATTAAGGGATCTGGTTTTTAAAGGGTTCTGGTATATGAAGGGCTCTGGTTTATAATTGGCTTTGGTTTTTAAAGGGCTCGGGTTTGTAACAGGCTCTGGTTTATAAAGGGATCTGGTTTATAAGGGCCCTGGTTTATGAAGGGCTCTCTTTTATAATGGTCCCAGGTTTATAAAGTGCTCTGGTTTATAACAGACTCTGGTTTATAAAGGGCTATGGTTTATGAAGGGCTCTGGTTTATAACGGGCTCTGGTTTTTGAAGGGCTCTTGTTTATAACAGGCTCTCGTTTTTGAAGGGCTCTGGTTTATAAAGGGCTCCGGGTTGTAACAGGCTCTGGTTTATAAAAGGATCTGATTTATAATGTGCTGTTGTTTATGATGGGTCCTGGTTTATATAGGGCTCTGGTTTATGAAGGGCTGAGGTTTATGATGGGCTCTTGTTTATGAAGGGCTCTCGTTCATAAAGGGCTCAGGTTTATAAAGGGCTCTGGTTTATAAAGGGATCAGGTTTATAAATGGCTCTGCTTTATAACGGGCTCTGGTTTATAAGGGCCCTGGTTTATAAAGGGCTCTGGTTTATAAATGGCTCTGGTTTATGAATGGATCTGGTTTATGAATGGATCTGGTTTATTAAGGGCTCAGGTTTATAAAGGGATCTGGTTTATAATTGGGTCTGGTTTATAACGGGGTCTTTTTTATAAATGGCTCTGGTTTATAAATGGCTCTGGTATATGAAGGGCTCTGGTTTATAAATGGCTTTGGTTTGTAAAGGGCTCTGGTTTATAACGGGCTTTGGTTTATAAAGGGCTCTGGTTTATAAATGGCTCAGGTTTGTAAAGGGCACTAGTTTACAACCGTCTCTGGTTTATAACGGGCTCTGGTTTATAAAGGGCTCTGGTTTAAGAAGGGCTCTGGTTTATAACGGGCTTTGGCTTATAAAGGGCTGTGGTTTATAAAGGGCTCTGGTTTAAAAGGGCGCTGGTTTATAAAGGGCTTTGGTTTATGATGGGCCCTGGTTTATTAAGGGCTCAGGTTTATGAAGTGCACTTGTTTATAACGGTCTCAGGTTTATAACTGGCTCTGGTTTATAAAGGGCTCTGGTTTATAAAGGGCTTTGGTTTATGATGGGCCCTGGTTTATTAAGGGCTCAGGTTTATGAAGTGCACTTGTTTATAACGGTCTCAGGTTTATAACTGGCTCTGGTTTATATAGGGCTCTGGTTTATGAAGGGCTCTCGTTCATAAAGGGCTCAGGTTTATAAAGGGCTCTGGTTTATAAAGGGATCAGGTTTATAAATGGCTCTGCTTTATAACGGGCTCTGGTTTATAAGGGCCCTGGTTTATAAAGGGCTCTGGTTTATAAATGGCTCTGGTTTATGAATGGATCTGGTTTATTAAGGGCTCAGGTTTATATAGGTCTCTAGTTTATAAAGGGCTCTGGTTTATAAAGGGATCTGGTTTATAAAGGGCTCTGGTTTATAAATGGCTATGGTTTATAAAGGGCTCCTGTTTGTAATGGGCTCTGGTTTATAAAGGGATCTGGTTTATAAGGGCCCTGGTTTATAAAGGCTCGGGTTAATAGTGGCCCAGGTTTACAAAGGGCTTTGGTTTATAAATGGCGCTGGTGTATAAAGGGCTCTGGTTTGTAATAGGCTCTGGTTTATAAAGGGACCTGGTTTATAAATGGCTCTAGTTTATAAAGGGCTCTGGTTTATAAATGGCTCTGGTTTATGAAGGGATCTGGTTTATTAAGGGATCTGGTTTTTAAAGGGTTCTGGTATATGAAGGGCTCTGGTTTATAATTGGCTTTGGTTTTTAAAGGGCTCTGGTTTGTAACAGGCTCTGGTTTATAAAGGGATCTGGTTTATAAGGGCCCTGGTTTATGAAGGGCTCTCTTTTATAATGGTCCCAGGTTTATAAAGTGCTCTGGTTTATAACGGGCTCTGGTTTTTGAAGGGCCCTGGTTTATAAAGGGCTCCGGGTTGTAACAGGCTCTGGTTTATGAAAGGATCTGATTTATAATGTGCTGTTGTTTATGATGGGTCCTGGTTTATATAGGGCTCTGGTTTATGAAGGGCTCTCGTTCATAAAGGGCTCAGGTTTATAAAGGGCTCTGGTTTATAAAGGGATCAGGTTTATAAATGGCTCTGCTTTATAACGGGCTCTGGTTTATAAGGGCCCTGGTTTATAAAGGGCTCTGGTTTATAAATGGCTCTGGTTTATGAATGGATCTGGTTTATTAAGGGCTCAGGTTTATATAGGTCTCTAGTTTATAAAGGGATCTGGTTTATAATTGGGTCTGGTTTATAACGGGGTCTTTTTTATAAATGGCTCTGGTTTATAAATGGCTCTGGTATATGAAGGGCTCTGGTTTATAAATGGCTTTGGCTTGTAAAGGGCTCTGGTTTATAACGGGCTTTGGTTTATAAAGGGCTCTGGTTTATAAATGGCTCAGGTTTATAAAGGGCACTAGTTTACAACCGTCTCTGGTTTATAACGGGCTCTGGTTTATAAAGGGCTCTGGTTTAAGAAGGGCTCTGGTTTATAACGGGCTTTGGCTTATAAAGGGCTGTGGTTTATAAAGGGCTCTGGTTTAAAAGGTCGCTGGTTTATAAAGGGCTTTTGTTTATGATGGGCCCTGGTTTATTAAGGGCTCAGGTTTATGAAGTGCACTTGTTTATAACGGTCTCAGGTTTATAACTGGCTCTGGTTTATAAAGGGCTCTGGTTTATAAAGAACTCTGATATAAAAGGCTCTGGTTTATAAAGGGCTCTAGTTTATAAAGAGCTCTGGTTTATAACGGGCCTTGGTTTATAAAGGGTTATGGTTTATACCAGGCATTGGTTTATAAAGTAATCTGGATTATAAAGGGTTCTGGTTTATAAAGGGCTCTGGTTTAAAAGGGGCGCTGGTTTATAACGGGCTTTGGTTAATAAAGGGCTCTGGTTTATAACGGACTCTGGTTTATAAAGGGCTATGGTTTATGAAGGGCTCTGGTTTATAACGGGCTCTGGTTTTTGAAGGGCTCTGGTTTATAACAGGCTCTCGTTTTTGAAGGGCTCTGGTTTATAAAGGGCTCCGGGTTGTAACAGGCTCTGGTTTATAAAAGGATCTGATTTATAATGTGCTGTTGTTAATGATGGGTCCTGGTTTATATAGGGCTCTGGTTTATGAAGGGCTGAGGTTTATGATGGGCTCTGGTTTATGAAGGGCTCTGGTTTATAAGGGCCCTGGTTTATAAAGGGTTCTGGTTTATAAAGGGCTCTGGTTTAAAAGGGGCTCTGGTTTATAAAGGGATCAGGTTTATAAATGGCTCTGCTTTATAACGGGCTCTGGTTTATAAGGGCCCTGGTTTATAAAGGGTTCTGGTTTATAAAGGGCTCTGGTTTAAAAGGGGCTCTGGTTTATAAAGAGCTCTGGTTTATAACGGGCCTTGGTTTATAAAGGGTTATGGATTATACCAGGCATTGGTTTATAAAGTAATCTCGATTATAAAGGGTTCTGGTTTATAAAGGGCTCTGGTTTAAAAGGGGCTCTGGTTTATAACGGGCTTTGCTTAATAAAGGGCTCTGGTTTATAAAGGGCTCTGGTTTAAAAGGGGGCTTGTTTATAAAGGACTTTGGTTTATAAATGGCTCTGGCTTATGAAGGGCTCTGGTTTATAAGAGCCCTGGTTTATAAAAGGCTGTGGTTTATAATGGGCCATGGTTAATAAAGGGCTCTGGTTCATGAATGGGTCTGGTTTATGAATGGCTGTGGTTTATGAAGGAATCTGGTTTATAAAGGGCTCTGGTTTATAAATGGCTCTGGTTTATAAAGGGCTCCTGTTTGTAATGGGCTCTGGTTTGTAATGGGCTCTTGTTTTTGAAGGGCTCTGGTTTATAAGGGCCCTGGTTTATGAAAGGCTGTGGTTTATAACGGGCCCTGGTTTATAAAGAGCTCTGGTTCATGAATGGATCTGGTTTATAACAAGCTCTGGCTTATGAAGGGCTCTGGTTTATAAAGTGCTCTGGTTTATGAAGGGTTCTGGTTTATAACGGCCTCTGGTTTATAAAGGGCTCCTATTCATGAATGGCTCTGGTTTATAAATGGCTCTGGTTTATGAAGGGCTCTGGTTTATAAAGGGCTCGGGTTTATAAAGGGTTCTGGTTTATAAAGGAATCAGGTTTATAAAGCGCTCTGGTTTGTAATGGGCTCTTGTTTTTGAAGGGCTCTGGTTTATAAGGGCCCTGGTTTATGAAAGGCTGTGGTTTATAATGGGCCCTGGTTTATAAAGAGCTCTGGTTCATGAATGGATCTGGTTTATAACGAGCTCTGTTTTATGAAGGGCTCTGGTTTATAAATTGCTAGGGTTTATAAAGGGCTTTGGTTTATAAAGGGATCAGGTTTATAAATGGCTCTGCTTTATAACGTGCTCTTGTTTATTAAGGGCTCAGGTTTTTAAAGGGCTCTGGGTTCGAAAGGGCTCTGGTTCATAACGGTCTCCAGTTTATACAGAACTCCGGTAAATAAAGGGCTCTGGTTTAAAAAGGGCTGTGGTGTATAACGGGCTTATGTTTATAAAGGGCTCTGGTTTATAATGGGCTTTGGTTTATAAAGGGCTCTGGTTTATAAAGGGCTCTGGATAATAAAGGGCTCTGGTTTTTAAAGGGCTCTGGCTTAGAAAGGGCCCTGGTCTCTAATGGTCTCCGGTTCATACAGGGTTTCGATTTAGAAAGGGCTCCGGTTTATCAAGGGCTTTGGTTTATATATAGCTCTGGTTTATAAATGGCTCTGATTTATTAAGGGCTCTGGTTTATAATGTCCTCTTGTTTATAAAGGCTTTGTTTATAAGGTCTTTGGTTTATAAATTGCTCTGGTTTATAAAGGGGTTTGGTTTATAAAGGGCTCTGGTTTATAAAAGGCTTTGGTTTATGATGGGCCCTGGTTTATTAAGGGCTCAGGTTTATAAAGGGCTCTGGTTTATAAAGGGAACTGGTTTATAATTGGGTCTGGTTTATAACGGGGTCTGTTTTATAAATGGCTCTTGTTTATAAAGGGCTCTGGTTTATAATTGGCTTTGGTTTTTAAAGTGCTCTGGTTTATAACGGGCTCTGGTTTTTGAAGGGCCCTGGTCTATAAAGGGCACCGGGTTGTAACAGGCTCTGGTTTATAAAAGGATCTGATTTATAATGTGCTGTTGTTTATGATGGGTCCTGGTTTATATAGGGCTCTGGTTTATGAAGGGCTGAGGTTTATGATGGGCTCTGGTTTATGAAGGGCTCTCGTTCATAAAGGGCTCAGGTTTATAAAGGGCTCTGGTTTATAAAGGGATCAGGTTTATAAATGGCTCTGCTTTATAACGGGCTCTGGTTTATAAGGGCCCTGGTTTATAAAGGGCTCTGGTTTATAAATGGCTCTGGTTTATGAATGGATTTGGTTTATTAAGGGCTCAGGTTTATAAAGGTCTCTAGTTTATAAAGGGATCTGGTTTATAATTGGGTCTGGTTTATAACGGGGTCTTTTTTATAAATGGCTCTGGTTTATAAATGGCTCTGGTATATGAAGGGCTCTGGTTTATAAATGGCTTTGGTTTGTAAAGGGCTCTGGTTTATAACGGGCTTTGGTTTATAAAGGGATCAGGTTTATAAATGGCTCTGCTTTATAACGGGCTCTGGTTTATAAGGGCCCTGGTTTATAAAGGGTTCTGGTTTATAAAGGGCTCTGGTTTAAAAGGGGCTCTGGTTTATAAAGAGCTCTGGTTTATAACGGGCCTTGGTTTATAAAGGGTTATGGATTATACCAGGCATTGGTTTATAAAGTAATCTCGATTATAAAGGGTTCTGGTTTATAAATGGCTCTGGTTTAAAAGGGGCTCTGGTTTATAACGGCTTTGCTTAATAAAGGGCTCTGGTTTATAAAGGGCTCTGGTTTAAAAGGGGGCTTGTTTATAAAGGACTTTGGTTTATAAATGGCTCTGGCTTATGAAGGGCTCTGGTTTATAAGGGCCCTGGTTTATAAAAGGCTGTGGTTTATAATGGGCCATGGTTAATAAAGGGCTCTGGTTCATGAATGGGTCTGGTTTATGAATGGCTGTGGTTTATGAAGGAATCTGGTTTATAAAGGGCTCTGGTTTATAAATGGCTCTGGTTTATAAAGGGCTCCTGTTTGTAATGGGCTCTGGTTTGTAATGGGCTCTTGTTTTTGAAGGGCTCTGGTTTATAAGGGCCCTGGTTTATGAAAGGCTGTGGTTTATAATGGGCCCTGGTTTATAAAGAGCTCTGGTTCATGAATGGATCTGGTTTATAACAAGCTCTGGCTTATGAAGGGCTCTGGTTTATAAAGTGCTCTGGTTTATGAAGGGTTCTGGTTTATAACGGCCTCTGGTTTATAAAGAGCTCCTATTCATGAATGGCTCTGGTTTATAAATGGCTCTGGTTTATGAAGGGCTCTGGTTTATAAAGGGCTCGGGTTTATAAAGGGTTCTGGTTTATAAAGGAATCAGGTTTATAAAGCGCTCTGGTTTGTAATGGGCTCTTGTTTTTGAAGGGCTCTGGTTTATAAGGGCCCTGGTTTATGAAAGGCTGTGGTTTATAATGGGCCCTGGTTTATAAAGAGCTCTGGTTCATGAATGGATCTGGTTTATAACGAGCTCTGTTTTATGAAGGGCTCTGGTTTATAAATTGCTAGGGTTTATAAAGGGCTTTGGTTTATAAAGGGATCAGGTTTATAAATGGCTCTGCTTTATAACGTGCTCTTGTTTATTAAGGGCTCAGGTTTTTAAAGGGCTCTGGGTTCGAAAGGGCTCTGGTTCATAACGGTCTCCAGTTTATACAGAACTCCGGTAAATAAAGGGCTCTGGTTTAAAAAGGGCTGTGGTGTATAACGGGCTCATGTTTATAAAGGGCTCTGGTTTATCATGGGATTTCGTTTATAAAGGCTTCTGGTCTATAATGGGCTTTGTTTTATAAAGGGCTCTGGTTTATAATGGGCTTTGGTTTATAAAGGGCTCTGGTTTATAAAGGGCTCTGGATAATAAAGGGCTCTGGTTTTTAAAGGGCTCTGGCTTAGAAAGGGCCCTGGTCTCTAATGGTCTCCGGTTCATACAGGGTTTCGATTTAGAAAGGGCTCCGGTTTATCAAGGGCTTTGGTTTATATATAGCTCTGGTTTATAAATGGCTCTGATTTATTAAGGGCTCTGGTTTATAATGTCCTCTTGTTTATAAAGGCTTTGTTTATAAGGTCTTTGGTTTATAAATTGCTCTGGTTTATAAAGGGGTTTGGTTTATAAAGGGCTCTGGTTTATAAAAGCCTTTGGTTTATGATGGGCCCTGGTTTATTAAGGGCTCAGGTTTATAAAGGGCTCTGGTTTATAAAGGGAACTGGTTTATAATTGGGTCTGGTTTATAACGGGGTCTGTTTTATAAATGGCTCTTGTTTATAAAGGGCTCTGGTATATGAAGGACTCTGGTTTATAAATGGCTATGGTTTATAAAGGGGTTTGGTTTATAAAGGGCTCTGGTATATAAAGGGCTCTGGTTTATAAATGGCTCTGGTTTATAAAGGGCTCCGGGTTGTAACGGGCTCTGGTTTATTAAAGGATCTGATTTATAATGTGCTCTTGTTTATGATGGGCCCTGGTTTATATAGGAGTCTGGTTTATGAAGGGCTGAGGTTTATGATGGGCTCTGGTTTATGAAGGGCTCTCGTTCATAAAGGGCTCAGGTTTATAAAGGGCTCTGGTTTATAAAGGGATCTGGTTTATAAAGGGCTCTGGTTTATAAATGGCTATGGTTTATAAAGGGCTCCTGTTTGTAATGGGCTCTGGTTTATAAAGGGATCTGGTTTATAAGGGCCCTGGTTTATAAAGGCTCGGGTTAATAGTGGCCCAGGTTTACAAAGGGCTTTGGTTTATAAATGGCGCTGGTGTATAAAGGGCTCTGGTTTGTAATAGGCTCTGGTTTATAAAGGGACCTGGTTTATAAATGGCTCTAGTTTATAAAGGGCTCTGGTTTATAAATGGCTCTGGTTTATGAAGGGATCTGGTTTATTAAGGGATCTGGTTTTTAAAGGGTTCTGGTATATGAAGGGCTCTGGTTTATAATTGGCTTTGGTTTTTAAAGGGCTCTGGTTTGTAACAGGCTCTGGTTTATAAAGGGATCTTGTTTATAAGGGCCCTGGTTTATGAAGGGCTCTCTTTTATAATGGTCCCAGGTTTATAAAGTGCTCTGGTTTATAACGGGCTCTGGTTTTTGAAGGGCCCTGGTTTATAAAGGGCTCCGGGTTGTAACAGGCTCTGGTTTATGAAAGGATCTGATTTATAATGTGCTGTTGTTTATGATGGGTCCTGGTTTATATAGGGCTCTGGTTTATGAAGGGCTGAGGTTTATGATGGGCTCTGGTTTATGAAGGGCTCTCGTTCATAAAGGGCTCAGGTTTATAAAGGGCTCTGGTTTATAAAGGGATCAGGTTTATAAATGGCTCTGCTTTATAACGGGCTCTGGTTTATAAGGGCCCTGGTTTATAAAGGGCTCTGGTTTATAAATGGCTCTGGTTTATGAATGGATCTGGTTTATTAAGGGCTCAGGTTTATAAAGGTCTCTAGTTTATAAAGGGATCTGGTTTATAATTGGGTCTGGTTTATAACGGGGTCTTTTTTATAAATGGCTCTGGTTTATAAATGGCTCTGGTATATGAAGGGCTCTGGTTTATAAATGGCTCAGGTTTATAAAGGGCACTAGTTTACAACCGTCTCTGGTTTATAACGGGCTCTGGTTTATAAAGGGCTCTGGTTTAAGAAGGGCTCTGGTTTATAACGGGCTTTGGCTTATAAAGGGCTGTGGTTTATAAAGGGCTCTGGTTTAAAAGGTCGCTGGTTTATAAAGGGCTTTTGTTTATGATGGGCCCTGGTTTATTAAGGGCTCAGGTTTATGAAGTGCACTTGTTTATAACGGTCTCAGGTTTATAACTGGCTCTGGTTTATAAAGGGCTCTGGTTTATAAAGAACTCTGATATAAAAGGCTCTGGTTTATAAAGGGCTCTAGTTTATAAAGAGCTCTGGTTTATAACGGGCCTTGGTTTATAAAGGGTTATGGTTTATACCAGGCATTGTTTTATAAAGTAATCTGGATTATAAAGGGTTCTGGTTTATAAAGGGCTCTGGTTTAAAAGGGGCGCTGGTTTATAACGGGCTTTGGTTAATAAAGGGCTCTGGTTTATAACGGACTCTGGTTTATAAAGGGCTATGGTTTATGAAGGGCTCTGGTTTATAACGGGCTCTGGTTTTTGAAGGGCTCTGGTTTATAACAGGCTCTCGTTTTTGAAGGGCTCTGGTTTATAAAGGGCTCCGGGTTGTAACAGGCTCTGGTTTATAAAAGGATCTGATTTATAATGTGCTGTTGTTAATGATGGGTCCTGGTTTATATAGGGCTCTGGTTTATGAAGGGCTGAGGTTTATGATGGGCTCTGGTTTATGAAGGGCTCTCGTTCATAAAGGGCTCAGGTTTATAAAGGGCTCTGGTTTATAAAGGGATCAGGTTTATAAATGGCTCTGCTTTATAACGGGCTCTGGTTTATAAGGGCCCTGGTTTATAAAGGGTTCTGGTTTATAAAGGGCTCTGGTTTAAAAGGGGCTCTGGTTTATAAAGAGCTCTGGTTTATAACGGGCCTTGGTTTATAAAGGGTTATGGATTATACCAGGCATTGGTTTATAAAGTAATCTCGATTATAAAGGGTTCTGGTTTATAAAGGGCTCTGGTTTAAAAGGGGCTCTGGTTTATAACGGGCTTTGCTTAATAAAGGGCTCTGGTTTATAAAGGGCTCTGGTTTAAAAGGGGGCTTGTTTATAAAGGACTTTGGTTTATAAATGGCTCTGGCTTATGAAGGGCTCTGGTTTATAAGGGCCCTGGTTTATAAAAGGCTGTGGTTTATAATGGGCCATGGTTAATAAAGGGCTCTGGTTCATGAATGGGTCTGGTTTATGAATGGCTGTGGTTTATGAAGGAATCTGGTTTATAAAGGGCTCTGGTTTATAAATGGCTCTGGTTTATAAAGGGCTCCTGTTTGTAATGGGCTCTGGTTTGTAATGGGCTCTTGTTTTTGAAGGGCTCTGGTTTATAAGGGCCCTGGTTTATGAAAGGCTGTGGTTTATAACGGGCCCTGGTTTATAAAGAGCTCTGGTTCATGAATGGATCTGGTTTATAACAAGCTCTGGCTTATGAAGGGCTCTGGTTTATAAAGTGCTCTGTTTTATGAAGGGTTCTGGTTTATAACGGCCTCTGGTTTATAAAGGGCTCCTATTCATGAATGGCTCTGGTTTATAAATGGCTCTGGTTTATGAAAGGCTCTGGTTTATAAAGGGCTCGGGTTTATAAAGGGTTCTGGTTTATAAAGGAATCAGGTTTATAAAGCGCTCTGGTTTGTAATGGGCTCTTGTTTTTGAAGGGCTCTGGTTTATAAGGGCCCTGGTTTATGAAAGGCTGTGGTTTATAATGGGCCCTGGTTTATAAAGAGCTCTGGTTCATGAATGGATCTGGTTTATAACGAGCTCTGTTTTATGAAGGGCTCTGGTTTATAAATTGCTAGGGTTTATAAAGGGCTTTGGTTTATAAAGGGATCAGGTTTATAAATGGCTCTGCTTTATAACGTGCTCTTGTTTATTAAGGGCTCAGGTTTTTAAAGGGCTCTGGGTTCGAAAGGGCTCTGGTTCATAACGGTCTCCAGTTTATACAGAACTCCGGTAAATAAAGGGCTCTGGTTTAAAAAGGGCTGTGGTGTATAACGGGCTTATGTTTATAAAGGGCTCTGGTTTATCATGGGATTTCGTTTATAAAGGCTTCTGGTCTAAAATGGGCTTTGTTTTATAAAGGGCTCTGGTTTATAATGGGCTTTGGTTTATAAAGGGCTCTGGTTTATAAAGGGCTCTGGATAATAAAGGGCTCTGGTTTTTAAAGGGCTCTGGCTTAGAAAGGGCCCTGGTCTCTAATGGTCTCCGGTTCATACAGGGTTTCGATTTAGAAAGGGCTCCGGTTTATCAAGGGCTTTGGTTTATATATAGCTCTGGTTTATAAATGGCTCTGATTTATTAAGGGCTCTGGTTTATAATGTCCTCTTGTTTATAAAGGCTTTGTTTATAAGGTCTTTGGTTTATAAATTGCTCTGGTTTATAAAGGGGTTTGGTTTATAAAGGGCTCTGGTTTATAAAAGGCTTTGGTTTATGATGGGCCCTGGTTTATTGAGGGCTCAGGTTTATAAAGGGCTCTGGTTTATAAAGGGAACTGGTTTATAATTGGGTCTGGTTTATAACGGGGTCTGTTTTATAAATGGCTCTTGTTTATAAAGGGCTCTGGTTTATAATTGGCTTTGGTTTTTAAAGTGCTCTGGCTTATAACGGGCTCTGGTTTTTGAAGGGCCCTGGTTTATAAAGGGCTCCGGGTTGTAACAGGCTCTGGTTTATAAAAGGATCTGATTTATAATGTGCTGTTGTTTATGATGGGTCCTGGTTTATATAGGGCTCTGGTTTATGAAGGGCTGAGGTTTATGATGGGCTCTGGTTTATGAAGGGCTCTCGTTCATAAAGGGCTCAGGTTTATAAAGGGCTCTGGTTTATAAAGGGATCAGGTTTATAAATGGCTCTGCTTTATAACGGGCTCTGGTTTATAAGGGCCCTGGTTTATAAAGGGCTCTGGTTTATAAATGGCTCTGGTTTATGAATGGATTTGGTTTATTAAGGGCTCAGGTTTATAAAGGTCTCTAGTTTATAAAGGGATCTGGTTTATAATTGGGTCTGGTTTATAACGGGGTCTTTTTTATAAATGGCTCTGGTTTATAAATGGCTCTGGTATATGAAGGGCTCTGGTTTATAAATGGCTTTGGTTTGTAAAGGGCTCTGGTTTATAACGGGCTTTGGTTTATAAAGGGCTCTGGTTTATAAATGGCTCAGGTTTATAAAGGGCACTAGTTTACAACCGTCTCTGGTTTATAACGGGCTCTGGTTTATAAAGGGCTCTGGTTTAAGAAGGGCTCTGGTTTATAACGGGCTTTGGCTTATAAAGGGCTGTGGTTTATAAAGGGCTCTGGTTTAAAAGGTCGCTGGTTTATAAAGGGCTTTTGTTTATGATGGGCCCTGGTTTATTAAGGGCTCAGGTTTATGAAGTGCACTTGTTTATAACGGTCTCAGGTTTATAACTGGCTCTGGTTTATAAAGGGCTCTGGTTTATAAAGAACTCTGATATAAAAGGCTCTGGTTTATAAAGGGCTCTAGTTTATAAAGAGCTCTGGTTTATAACGGGCCTTGGTTTATAAAGGGTTATGGTTTATACCAGGCTTTTGTTTAAAAGGAATCTGGATTATAAAGGGTTCTGGTTTAAAACGGGCTCTGGTTTATAAAGAGCTCTGGTTTATAACGGGCCTTGGTTTATAAAGGGTTATGGTTTATACCAGGCATTGGTTTATAAAGTAATCTGGATTATAAAGGGTTCTGGTTTATAAAGGGCTCTGGTTTAAAAGGGGCGCTGGTTTATAACGGGCTTTGGTTAATAAAGGGCTCTGGTTTATAAAGGGCTCTGGTTTAAAAGGGTGCTTGTTTATAAAGGACTTTGGTTTATAAATGGCTCTGGTTTATAAAGGGCTCTGGTTTATAAATGGCCATGGTTTATAAAGGGGTTTGGTTTATAAAGGGCTCTGGTATATAAAGGGCTCTGGTTTATAAATGGCTCTGGTTTATAAAGGGCTCCGGGTTGTAACGGGCTCTGGTTTATAAAAGGATCTGATTTATAATGTGCTCTTGTTTATGATGGGCCCTGGTTTATATAGGAGTCTGGTTTATGAAGGGCTGAGGTTTATGATGGGCTCTGGTTTATGAAGGGCTCTCATTCATAAAGGGCTCAGGTTTATAAAGGGCTCTGGTTTATAAAGGGATCTGGTTTATAATTGGGTCTCGTTTATAAAGGGGTCTGTTTAATACATGGCTCTGGTTTATAAAGGGCTCTGGTATATGAAGGGCTATGGTTTATAATTGGCTTTGGTTTGTAAAGGGCTCTGGTTTGTAACAGGCTCTGGTTTATAAAGGGATCTGGTTTATAAGGGCCCTGGTTTATGAAGGGCTCTCTTTTATAATGGTCCCAGGTTTATAAAGTGCTCTGGTTTATAACGGACTCTTGTTTATAAAGGGCTATGGTTTATGAAGGGCTCTGGTTTATAAAGGGATCTGGTTTATAATTGGGTCTGGTTTATAACGGGGTCTTTTTTATAAATGGCTCTGGTTTATAAATGGCTCTGGTATATGAAGGGCTCTGGTTTATAAATGGCTTTGGTTTGTAAAGGGCTCTGGTTTATAACGGGCTTTGGTTTATAAAGGGCTCTGGTTTATAAATGGCTCAGGTTTATAAAGGGCACTAGTTTACAACCGTCTCTGGTTTATAATGGGCTCTGGTTTATAAAGGGCTCTGGTTTAAGAAGGGCTCTGGTTTATAACGGGCTTTGGCTTATAAAGGGCTCTGGTTTATAAAGGGCTCTGGTTTAAAAGGGCGCTGGTTTATAAAGGGCTTTGGTTTATGATGGGCCCTGGTTTATTAAGGGCTCAGGTTTATGAAGTGCACTTGTTTATAACGGTCTCAGGTTTATAAAGGGCTCTAGTTTATAAGGGGCTCTGGTTTTTAACGGGCCTTGGTTTATAAAGGGTTATGGTTTATACCAGGTTTTGGTTTAAAAGGAATCTGGATTATAAAGGGTTCTGGTTTATAAAGGGCTCTGGTTTAAAAGGGGCTCTGGTTTATAAAGAGCTCTGGTTAATAAACGGCTCTGGTTTATAAAGGGCTCTTTTTTAAAAGGGCTCTGGTTTATAAAGGGCTCAGGTATATAAAAGACTCTGGTTTAAAAAGGAATCTGGATTATAAAGGGCTCTGGTTTATAAAGGGCTCTTGTTTAAAAGGGCGCTAGCTTATAAAGGGCTTTGGTTTATAAATGGCTCAGGTTTTTAAAGGGCTCTGGTTTGTAACCATCTCTCTTTTATAAAGTGCTCTGGTTTATAAGGGCCCTAGTTTTTAAGGGCTCTGGTTTATAATGGGCTCGGGTTTATAAAGGGCTCTGGTTTATAAAAGGATGTGGTTTATATTTGGCTCTGGTTTAAACCGGTCTCTGTTTTCTAAATGGCTCTGGTTTATAAAGGGCTCTGGTATATAAAGGGCTCTGGTTTATAAATGTCTCTGGTTTATAAAGGGCTCCGGTTTGTAACAGGCTATGGTTTATAAAGGGATCTGGTTTATAATGGTCCAAGGTTTATAAAGGGCTCTGGTTTATGAAGGGCTCTTGTTTTTAATCGGCTCTGGTTTTCGAAGGGCTCTGGTTCAAAATGGTCCCAGGTTTATAAAGGGTTCTGGTTTACAAGGGGTTCCTGTTTATAAAGGGCTCTGGTTTATAACGGGCTCTGGTTTTTGAAGGGCTCTGGTCTATAACGGGCTTTGGTTTTTGAAGGGTCTGTTTTATAAGGGCTCTAGTTTAAAAAGGGCTCTGGTTAATAAAGGGCTCTGGTCAATGAAGTCCTCTGGTTTATAAAGGGCTCTGGTTTATGAAGGGCACTAGTTTACAACCGTCGCTGGTTTATAACGGGCCTTGGTTTATAAAGGGTTATGGTTTATACCAGGCATTGGTTTATAAAGTAATCTGGATTATAAAGGGTTCTGGTTTATAAAGGGCTCTGGTTTAAAAGGGGCGCTGGTTTATAACGGGCTTTGGTTAATAAACGGCTCTGGTTTATAAAGGGCTCTTTTTTAAAAGGGCTCTGGTTTATAAAGGGCTCAGGTATATAAAAGACTCTGGTTTAAAAAGGAATCTGGATTATAAAGGGCTCTGGTTTATAAAGGGCTCTTGTTTAAAAGGGCGCTAGCTTATAAAGGGCTTTGGTTTATAAATGGCTCAGGTTTTTAAAGGGCTCTGGTTTGTAACCATCTCTCTTTTATAAAGTGCTCTGGTTTATAAGGGCCCTAGTTTTTAAGGGCTCTGGTTTATAATGGGCTCGGGTTTATAAAGGGCTCTGGTTTATAAAAGGATGTGGTTTATATTTGGCTCTGGTTTAAACCGGTCTCTGTTTTCTAAATGGCTCTGGTTTATAAAGGGCTCTGGTATATAAAGGGCTCTGGTTTATAAATGTCTCTGGTTTATAAAGGGCTCCGGTTTGTAACAGGCTATGGTTTATAAAGGGATCTGGTTTATAATGGTCCAAGGTTTATAAAGGGCTCTGGTTTATGAAGGGCTCTGGTCAATGAAGTCCTCTGGTTTATAAAGGGCTCTGGTTTATGAAGGGCACTAGTTTACAACCGTCGCTGGTTTATAATGGGCTCTGGTTTATAAAGGGCTCTGTTTTAAGAAAGGCTCTGGTTTATTAAGGGCTCGGGTTTATAAAGGGATCTCGTTTATATTTGGCTCTGGTTTATAACGGTCTCTGTTTTATAAATGGCTCTGCTTTATAACGGTCTCCAGTTTATACAGGGCTCCGGTATATGAAGGGCTCTGGTTCAAGACTGGCCCTGGTTTATAAAGGGCTCTGGCTTATGAAGGGCTCTGGTTTATAAAGGGCTCAGGTTTATAAAGGGCCTTGGTTTATAAAGGGATCAGGTTTATAAATGGCTCTGCTTTATAACTGGCTCTTGATTATAAAGGGCTGTGGTTTATAAAGGGCTGTGGTTTATAAAGGGCTCTGGTTTTTGAATGGTTCTGGTTTATAAATGGATCTGGTTTATATTTCGCTCTGGTTTATAACGGTCTCTGTTTTATAAATGGCTCTGGTTTATAAAGGGCTCTCTAATATAAAGGGCCCAGGTTTATAAATGGCTCTGGTTTATAAAGGGCTCCGGTTTGTAACAGGCTCTGGTTTATAAAGGGATCTTTTTTATAAGGGCCCTGGTTTATGAAGGGCTCTGTTTTATAATGGTCCCAGGTTTATAAAGGGCTCTGGTTTATAACGGGCTCTGGTTTATAAAGGGCTCTGGTTTTATGAAGGGCTCTGGTTTATAACGGGCTCTGGTTTTTGAAGGGCTCTGGTTTATAACGGGCTCTGGTTTTTGAAGGGCTCTGGTTTATAAGGGCTCTAGTTTAGAAAGGGTTTTGTTTAATAAAGCGCTCTGGTCAATGAAGGGCTCTGGTTTATAAAGGGCTCTGGTTTATAACGGGGTCTGGTTTTTTAAGGGCTCTGGTTTATAAGGGCTCTAGTTTAGAAAGGGCTCTGATTAATAGAGGGCTCTTGTCAATAAAGGGCTCTGGTTTAAGAAGGGCTCTGGTTTAAGAAGGGCTCTGGTTTATAAAGGGCTCTGGTTCATGACTGACCCTGGTTTATAAAGGGCTCTGGTTTATGATGGGCTCTGGTTTATAATGGGCTCTGGTTTATGAAGGGCTCTGGTTTATAAAGGGCTCAGGTTTATAAATGGCTCTGCTTTATAACAGGCTCTGGTTTATAAAGGGATATTTTTTATAAGGGCCCTGGTTTATGAAGGGCTCTGTTTTATAATGGTCCCAGGTTTATAAAGGGCTGTGGTTTATAACGGGCTCTGGTTTATTAAGGGCTCTGGTTTATAACGGCCCTTGGTTTATAAAGGGTTATGGTTTATACCAGGCTTTGGTTTATAAATGGCTCAGGTTTTTAAAGGGCTCTGGTTTGTAACCATCTCTCTTTTATAAAGTGCTCTGGTTTATAAGGGCCCTGGTTTTTAAGGGCTCTGGTTTATAATGGGCTCTGGATTATAAAGGGCTCGGGTTTATAACAGGCTCTGGTTTTTAAAGGGCTCTGGGTTAAAAGGGGTCGGGTTCATAATGGTCTCCAGTTTATACAGGGCTCCGGTATAAAAAGGGCTCAGGTTCATGACTGGCCCTGGTTTATAAAAGGCTCTGGATTATGAAGTGCTCTGGTTTATAAAGGGCTCAGGTTTATAAAGGGATCTGGTTTATAAAGGGATCAGGTTTATAAATGGCTCTGTTTTATAACGGGCTCTGGTTTATAAAGGGCTTTGGTTTACAAGGGCCCTGGTTTATAAAGGGCCCTGGTTTATAAAGGGCTCTGGTTCATGAATGGCTCTGGTTTATAAATGGCTCTGGTTTATGAACGGATCTGGTTTATTAAGGGCTCGGGTTTATAAAGGGCTCTGGTTTATAAATGGCTCTGGTTTATAAAGGGCTACGGTTTGTAACAGGCTAAGGTTTATAAAGGGATCTGATTTATAATGGTCCCAGGTTTATAAACGGCTCTGGTTTATGAAGGGCTCTGGTTTTTAATGGGCTCTGGTTTTCGTAGGGCTCTGGTTTAAAATGGTCCCAGGTTTATAAAGGGCTCTGGTTTATAAGGGGATCTGGTTTATAAAGGGCTCTGGTTTATGAAGGTATCTGGTTTATAACGGGCTCTGGTTTTTGAAGGGCTCTGTTTTATAAGGGCTCTAGTTTAAAAAGGGCTCTGGTTAATAAAGGGCTCTGGTCAATGAAGGGCTCTGGTTTATAAAGGGCTCTGGTTGATGAAGGGCACTAGTTTACAACTGTCTCTGGTTTATAATGGGCTCAGGTATATAAAGGGCTCTGGTTTATAAAGGGATCAGGTTTATAATTGGCTCTGCCCTATAACGGGCTCTGGTTTATAAAGGGATCTTTTTTATAAGGGCCCTGGTTTATGAAGGACTCTGTTTTATAATGGTCCCAGGTTTATAAAGGGCTCTGGTTTATAACGGGCTCTGGTTTATAAATGGCTCTGGTTTTATGAAGGGCTCTGGTTTATAACGGGCTCTGTTTTTTTAAGGGCTCTGGTTTATAACGGGCTCTGGTTTTTGAAGGGCTCTGGTTTATAAGGGCTCTAGTTTAGAAAGGGCTCTGGTTAATAAAGGGCTCTGGTTTATGAAGGGCTCTGGTTTATAAAGGGCTCTGGTTTATAACGGGCTCTGGTTTTTAAAGGGCTCTGGGTTAAAAGGGCTCAGGTTCATAACGGTCTCCAGTTTATACAGGTTTCCGGTATATAATGGGCTCTGGTTTATGAAGGGCTCTGGTATATAAAGGGCTCTGGTTCATGACTGGTCCTGGTTTATAAAGGGCTCTGATTTATGAAGGGCTGTTGTTTATAATGGGCTCTGGTTTATGAAGGGCTCTGGTTTATAACGGTCTATGGTTTATAATTGGCTCTTGCTTATGAAGGGCTCTGGTTTATAAAGGGCTCAGGTATATAAAGGGATCTGGTTTATAAAGGGATCAGGTTTATAAATGGCTCTGCCCTATAAAGGGCTCTGGTTTATAACGGGCCCTGGTTTATAAATGGCTCTGGTTTTATGAAGGGCTCTGGTTTATAACGGGCTCTGGTTTATAAATGGCTCTGGTTTATAAAGGGCTCCGGTTTTTAACAGGCTATGGTTTATAAAGGGATCTGGTTTATAATGGTCCCAGGTTTATAAAGGGCTCTGGTTTATGAAGGGCTCTGGTTTTTAACGGGCTCTGATTTTTGAAGGGTCTGTTTTATAAGGGCTCTAGTTTATAAAGGGCTTTGGTTTATAAGGGCCCTGGTTTATAAAGGGCCCTGGTTTATAAAGGGCTCTGGTTCATGAATGGCTCTGGTTTATAAATGGCTCTGGTTTATGAACGGATCTGGTTTATTAAGGGCTCGGGTTTATAAAGGGCTCTGGTTTATAAATGGCTCTGGTTTATAAAGGGCTACGGTTTGTAACAGGCTAAGGTTTATAAAGGGATCTGATTTATAATGGTCCCAGGTTTATAAACGGCTCTGGTTTATGAAGGGCTCTGGTTTTTAATGGGCTCTGGTTTTCGTAGGGCTCTGGTTTAAAATGGTCCCAGGTTTATAAAGGGCTCTGGTTTATAAGGGGATCTGGTTTATAAAGGGCTCTGGTTTATGAAGGTATCTGGTTTATAACGGGCTCTGGTTTTTGAAGGGCTCTGTTTTATAAGGGCTCTAGTTTAAAAAGGGCTCTGGTTAATAAAGGGCTCTGGTCAATGAAGGGCTCTGGTTTATAAAGGGCTCTGGTTGATGAAGGGCACTAGTTTACAACTGTCTCTGGTTTATAATGGGCTCAGGTATATAAAGGGCTCTGGTTTATAAAGGGATCAGGTTTATAATTGGCTCTGCCCTATAACGGGCTCTGGTTTATAAAGGGATCTTTTTTATAAGGGCCCTGGTTTATGAAGGACTCTGTTTTATAATGGTCCCAGGTTTATAAAGGGCTCTGGTTTATAACGGGCTCTGGTTTATAAATGGCTCTGGTTTTATGAAGGGCTCTGGTTTATAACGGGCTCTGTTTTTTTAAGGGCTCTGGTTTATAACGGGCTCTGGTTTTTGAAGGGCTCTGGTTTATAAGGGCTCTAGTTTAGAAAGGGCTCTGGTTAATAAAGGGCTCTGGTTTATGAAGGGCTCTGGTTTATAAAGGGCTCTGGTTTATAACGGGCTCTGGTTTTTAAAGGGCTCTGGGTTAAAAGGGCTCAGGTTCATAACGGTCTCCAGTTTATACAGGTTTCCGGTATATAATGGGCTCTGGTTTATGAAGGGCTCTGGTATATAAAGGGCTCTGGTTCATGACTGGTCCTGGTTTATAAAGGGCTCTGATTTATGAAGGGCTGTTGTTTATAATGGGCTCTGGTTTATGAAGGGCTCTGGTTTATAACGGTCTATGGTTTATAATTGGCTCTTGCTTATGAAGGGCTCTGGTTTATAAAGGGCTCAGGTATATAAAGGGATCTGGTTTATAAAGGGATCAGGTTTATAAATGGCTCTGCCCTATAAAGGGCTCTGGTTTATAACGGGCCCTGGTTTATAAATGGCTCTGGTTTTATGAAGGGCTCTGGTTTATAACGGGCTCTGGTTTATAAATGGCTCTGGTTTATAAAGGGCTCCGGTTTTTAACAGGCTATGGTTTATAAAGGGATCTGGTTTATAATGGTCCCAGGTTTATAAAGGGCTCTGGTTTATGAAGGGCTCTGGTTTTTAACGGGCTCTGATTTTTGAAGGGTCTGTTTTATAAGGGCTCTAGTTTAAAAAGTGCTCTGGTTAATAAAGGGCTCTGGTCAATGAAGGGCTCTGGTTTATAAAGGGCTTTTGTTTATGAAGGGCACTAGTTTACAACCGTCTCTGGTTTATAATGGGCTCTGGTTTATAAAAGGCTCTGGTTTAAGAAGGGCTCTGGTTTATTAAGGGCTCGGGTTTATAAAGGTCTTTGGTTTATACATTGCTCTGGTTTATAAAGGGATCTGGTTTATATTTGGCTCTGGTTTATAACGGTCTCTGTTTTATAAATGGCTCTGCTTTATAACGGTCTCCAGTTTATACAGGTCTCCGGTATATGAAGGGCTCTGGTTCAAGACTGGCCCTGGTTTATAAAGGGCTCTGGCTTATGAAGGGCTCTGGTTTATAAAGGGCTCAGGTTTATAAAGGGCTTTGGTTTATAAAGGGATCAGGTTTATAAATGGCTCTGCTTTATAACGGGCTCTGGTTTATAAAGGGCTGTGGTTTATAAAGGGGTGTGGTTTATAAAGGGCCCTGGTTCATAAAGGGCTCTGGTTTTTGAATGGCTCTGGTTTATAAATGGCTCTGGTTTATGAAGGGATCTGGTTTATTAAGGGCTCGGGTATATAAAGGTCTTTGGTTTATAAATGGCTCTGGTTTAAAAAGGGATTTGGTTTATAAATGGCTCTGGTTTATAAAGGGCTCTCTAATATAAAGGGCTCAGGTTTATAAATGGCTCTGGTTTATAAAGGGCTCCGGTTTGTAACAGGCTCTGTTTTATAAAGGGATCTTGTTTATAAGGGCCCTGGTTTATGAAGGGCCCTGGTTTATAAAGGGCTCTGGTTTTTTGAAGGGCTCTGGTTTATAACAGGCTCTGGTTTTTGAAGGGCTCTGGTTTTTGAAGGGCTCTGGTTTATAAGGGCTCTAGTTTAGAAAGGGCTCTGGTTAATAAAGGGCTCTGGTCAATGGGGGCTCTGGTTTATAAAGGGCTCTGGTTTATAACGGGCTCTGGTTTTTGAAGGGCTCTGGTTTATAAGGGCTCTAGTTAAGAAAGGGCTCTGGTTTAAAAGGGCGCTGGTTTATATAGGGTTATGGGTTATACCAGGATTTGGTTTATAAAGGAATCTGGATTATAAAGTGCTCTGGTTTATAAAGGGCTCTTGTTTAAAAGGGCGCTGGTTTATAAAGGGCTTTGGTTTATAAAGGGCTCAGGTTTTTAAAGGGCTCTGGTTTGTAACCATCTCTCTTTTATAAAGTGCTTTGGTTTATAAGGGCCCTGCTTTTTAAGGGCTCTGGTTTATAATGGGCTCTGGATTATAAAGGGCTCTGGTTTATAAAGGGCTCTCTAACATGAAGGGCTCAGGTTTATAAATGGCTCTGGTTTATAAAGGGCTCCAGTTTGTAACAGGCTCTGGTTTATAAAGGGATCTTTTTTATAAGGGCCCTGGTTAATGAAGAGCTCTGTTTTATAATGGTCCCAGGTTTATAAAGGGCTCTGGTTTATAACGGTCTCTGTTTTATAAATGGCTCTGCTTTATAACGGTCTCCAGTTTATACAGGGCTCCGGTATATGAAGGGCTCTGGTTCAAGACTGGCCCTGGTTTATAAAGGGCTCTTGCTTATGAAGGGCTCTGGTTTATAAAGGGCTCAGGTTTATAAAGGGCTTTGGTTTATAAAGGGATCAGGTTTATAAATGGCTCTGCTTTATAACGGGCTCTGGTTAATAAAGGGCTGTGGTTTATAAAGGGCCCTGGTTTATAAAGGGCTCTGGTTTTTAAATGGCTCTGGTTTATAAATGGCTCTGGTTTATGAAGGGATCTGGTTTATTAAGGGCTCTGTTTTATATTAAGGGCTCTGTTTTATAATGGTCCCAGGTTTATAAAGGGCTCTGGTTTATAACGGGCCCTGGTTTATAAAGGGCTCTGGTTTTATGAAGGGCTCTGGTTTATAACGGGCTCTGGTTTTTGAAGGGCTCTGGTTTATAACGGTCTCTGGTTTAAAAGGGCACTGGTTTATAAAGGGCTTTGCTTTATAAATGGCTCAGTTCTATAAAGGGCTCTGGTTTTGTAACCATCTGTCTTTTATAAAGTGCCCTGGTTTATAGGGGCCCTGGTTTTTAAAGGGCTCTGGTTTATAATGGGCTCTGGTTTATAAAGGGCTCCGGTATATAAAGGGCTCTGGTTCATGACTGGCCCTGGTTAATAAAGGGCTCTGGTCAATGAAGGGCTCTGGTTTATAAAGGTCTCTGGTTTATGAAGGGCACTAGTTTACAGCTGTCTCTGGTTTATAATGGGCTCTGGTTTATAAAGGGCTCTGGTTTAAGAGGGACTCTGGTTTATAAGGGGCTTTGGTTTATAAAGGGCTCTGGTTTTTAACTGGCTCTGGTTTAAAAGGGTGCGGGTTTATAAAGGGCTTTGGTTTATAAATGGCTCAGGTTTATAAATGGCTCTGGTTTGGAATCATCTTTCTTTTATAAAGTGCTCTTGTTTAAAAGGGCGCTGGTTTATAAAGGCTTTGGTTTATAAAGGGCTCAGGTTTTTAAAGGGCTCTGGTTTGTAACCATCTCTCTTTTATGAAGTGCTTTGGTTTATAAGGGCCCTGGTTTTTAAGGGCTCTGGTTTATAATGGGCTCTGGATTATAAAGGGCTCTGGTTTATAAAGGGCTCTTAACATAAAGGGCTCAGGTTTATAAATGGCTCTGGTTTATAAATGGCTCCAGTTTGTAACAGGCTCTGGTTTATAAAGGGATCTTTTTTATAAGGGCTCTGGTTAATGAAGAGCTCTGTTTTATAATGGTCCCAGGTTTATAAAGCGCTCTGGTTTATAACGGTCTCTGTTTTATAAATGGCTCTGCTTTATAACGGTCTCCAGTTTATACAGGGCTCCGGTATATGAAGGGCTCTGTTTCAAGACTGGCCCTGGTTTATAAAGGGCTCTTGCTTATGAAGGGCTCTGGTTTATAAAGGGCTCAGGTTTATAAAGGGCTTTGGTTTATAAAGGGATCAGGTTTATAAATGGCTCTGCTTTATAACGGGCTCTGGTTTATAAAGGGCTGTGGTTTATAAAGGGCACTGGTTTATAAAGGGCTCTGGTTTTTTAATGGCTCTGGTTTATAAATGGCTCTGGTTTATGAAGGGATCTGGTTTATTAAGGGCTCGGGTTTATAAAGGTCTTTGGTTTATAAATGGCTCTGGTTTATAAAGGGATCTGGTTTATATTTGGCTCTGGTTTATAACGGTCTCTGTTTTATAAATGGCTCTGGTTTATAAAGGGCTCTCTAATATAAAGGGCTCAGGTTTATAAATGGCTCTGGTTTATAAAGGGCTCCGGTTTGTAACAGGCTCTGGTTTATAAAGGGATCTTGTTTATGAGGGCCCTGGTTTATGAAGGGCTCTGTTTTACAATGGTCCCAGGTTTGTAAAGGGCTCTGGTTTATAACGGGCCCTGGTTTATAAAGGGCTCTGGTTTTATGAAGGGCTCTGGTTTATAATGGGCTCTGGTTTTTGAAGGGCTCTGGTTTATAATGGGCTCTGGTTTTTGAAGGGCTCTGGTTTATAATGGGCTTTGGCTTATAAAGGGCTGTGGTTTATAAAGGGCTCTGTTTTAAAAGGGTGCTGTTTTATAAAGGGCTTTGCTTTATAAATGGCTCAGTTTTATAAAGGGCTCTGGTTTTGTAACCATCTCTCTTTTATAAAGTGCTCTGGTTTATAGGGGCCCTGGTTTTTAAAGGGCTCTGGTTTATAATGGGCTCTGGTTTATAAAGGGCTCCGGTATATAAAGGGCTCTGGTTCATGAATGGCCCTGGTTAATAAAGGGCTCTGGTCAATGAAGGGCTCTGGTTTATAAAGGGCTTTTGTTTATGAAGGGCACTAGTTTACAACTGTCTCTGGTTTATAATGGGCTCTGGTTTATAAAGGGCTCTGGTTTACGAAGGACTCTGGTTTATAAGGGGCTATGGTTTATAAAGGGCTCTGGTTTTTAACTGGCTCTGGTTTAAAAGGGCGCGGGTTTATAAAGGGCTTTGGTTTATAAATGGCTCAGGTTTATAAATGGCTCTGGTTTGCAACCATCTCTCTTTTATAAAGTGCTCTGGTTTATAAGGGCCCTGGTTTTTAAAGGGCTCTGGTTTATATTGGGCTCTGGTTTCTAAAGGGCTCTGGTTCATAACGGGCTCTGGTTTTTAAAGGGCTCTGGGTTAAAAGGGCTCAGGTTCATAACGGTCTCCAGTTTATACAGGTTTCCGGTATATAATGGGCTCTGGTTTATGAAGGGCTCTGGTATATAAAGGGCTCTGGTTCATGACTGGTCCTGGTTTATAAAGGGCTCTGATTTATGAAGGGCTCTGGTTTATAATGGGCTCTGGTTTATGAAGGGCTCTGGTTTATAACGGTCTCTGGTTTATAAATGGCTCTTGCTTATGAAGGGCTCTGGTTTATAAAGGGCTCAGGTATATAAAGGGCTCTGGTTTATAAAGGGATCAGGTTTATAAATGGCTCTGCTTTATAACGAGCTCTGGTTTATAAAGGGATCTTTTTTATAAGGGCCCTGGTTTATGAAGGACTCTGTTTTATAATGGTCCATGGTTTAAAAATGGCTCTGGTTTATAACGGGCTCTGGTTTATAAATGGCTCTGGTTTTATGAAGGGCTCTGGTTTATAACGGGCTCTGGTTTTTTAAGGGCTCTGGTTTATAACGGGCTCTGGTTTTTGAAGGGCTCTGGTTTATAAGAGCTCTAGTTTAGAAAGGGGTCTGATTAATAAAGGGCTCCGGTCAATGAAGGGATTTGGTTTATAACGGGCTCTGGTTTATAACGGGCTCTGGTTTTTGAAGGGCTCTGGTTTATAAGGGCTCTAGTTTAGAAAGGGCTCTGGTTAATAAAGGGCCCTGGTCAATGAAGGGCTCTGATTTATAATGGGCTCTGGTTTTTAAAGGGCTCTGGGTTAAAAGGGCTCGGGTTCATAACGGTCTCCAGTTTATACATGGTTCCGGTATAAAAAGGGCTCAGGTTCATGACTGGCCCTGGTTTATAAAGGGCTCTGGCTTATGAAGTGCTCTGGTTTATAAAGGGCTCAGGTTTATAAAGGGATCTGGTTTATAAAGGGATCAGGTTTATAAATGGCTCTGCTTTTTAACGGGTTCTGGTTTATAAAGGGCTCTGGTTTATAAATGGCTCTGCTTTATAACGGTCTCCAGTTTATACAGGGCTCCGGTATATGAAGGGCTCTGGTTCAAGACTGGCCCTGGTTTATAAAGGGCTCTTGCTTATGAAGGGCTCTGGTTTATAAAGGGCTCAGGTTTATAAAGGGCTTTGGTTTATAAAGGGATCAGGTTTATAAATGGCTCTGCTTTATAACGGGCTCTGGTTTATAAAGGGCTGTGGTTTATAAAGGGCCCTGGTTTATAAAGGGCTCTGGTTTTTTAATGGCTCTGGTTTATAAATGGCTCTGGTTTATGAAGGGATCTGGTTTATTAAGGGCTCGGGTTTATAAAGGTCTTTGGTTTATAAATGGCTCTGGTTTATAAAGGGATCTGGTTTATATTTGGCTCTGGTTTATAACGGTCTCTGTTTTATAAATGGCTCTGGTTTATAAAGGGCTCTCTAATATAAAGGGCTCAGGTTTATAAATGGCTCTGGTTTGTAAAGGGCTCCGGTTTGTAACAGGCTCTGGTTTATAAAGGGATCTTGTTTATGAGGGCCCTGGTTTATGAAGGGCTCTGTTTTATAATGGTCCCAGGTTTATAAAGGGCTCTGGTTTATAACGGGCCCTGGTTTATAAAGGGCTCTGGTTTTATGAAGGGCTCTGGTTTATAACGGGCTCTGGTTTTTGAAGGGCTCTGGTTTATAATGGGCTCTGGTTTTTGAAGGGCTCTGGTTTATAATGGGCTTTGGCTTATAAAGGGCTGTGGTTTATAAAAGGCTCTGGTTTAAAAGGGCGCTGGTTTATAAAGGGCTTTGCTTTATAAATGGCTCAGTTTTATAAAGGGCTCTGGTTGTGTAACCATCTCTCTTTTATAAAGTGCTCTGGTTTATAGGGGCCCTGGTTTTTAAAGGCTCTGGTTTATAATGGGCTCTGGTTTATAAAGGGCTCCGGTATATAAAGGGCTCTGGTTCATGAATGGCCCTGGTTAATAAAGGGCTCTGGTCAATGAAGGGCTCTGGTTTATAAAGGGCTTTTGTTTATGAAGGGCACTAGTTTACAACTGTCTCTGGTTTATAATGGGCTCTGGTTTATAAAGGGCTCTGGTTTAAGAAGGACTCTGGTTTATAAGGGGCTTTGGTTTATAAAGGGCTCTGGTTTTTAACTGGCTCTGGTTTAAAAGGGCGCGGGTTTATAAAGGGCTTTGGTTTATAAATGGCTCAGGTTTATAAATGGCTCTGGTTTGCAACCATCTCTCTTTTATAAATTGCTCTGGTTTATAAGAGCCCTGGTTTTTAAAGGGCTCTGGTTTATATTGGGCTCTGGTTTCTAAAGGGCTCTGGTTCATAACGGGCTCTGGTTTTTAAAGGGCTCTGGGTTAAAAGGGCTCAGGTTCATAACGGTCTCCAGTTTATACAGGTTTCCGGTATATAAATGGCTCTGGTTTATGAAGGGATCTGGTTTATTAAGGGCTTGGGTTTATAAAGGTGTTTGGTTTATAAATGGCTCTGGTTTATAAAGGGATCTGGTTTATATTTGGCTCTGGTTTATAACGGTCTCTGTTTTATAAATGGCTCTGGTTTATAAAGGGCTCTCTAATATAAAGGGCTCAGGTTTATAAATGGCTCTGGTTATAAAGGGCTCCGGTTTGTAACAGGCTCTGGTTTATAAAGGGATCTTGTTTATGAGGGCCCTGGTTTATGAAGGGCTCTGTTTTATAATGGTCCCAGGTTTATAAAGGGCTCTGGTTTATAACGGGCCCTGGTTTATAAAGGGCTCTGGTTTTATGAAGGGCTCTGGTTTATAAAGGGCTCTGGTTTTTGAAGGGCTCTGGTTTATAATGGGCTCTGGTTTTTGAAGGGCTCTGGTTTATAATGGGCTTTGGCTTATAAAGGGCTGTGGTTTATAAAGGGCTCTGGTTTAAAAGGGCGCTGGTTTATAAAGGGCTTTGCTTTATAAATGGCTCAGTTTTATAAAGGGCTCTGGTTTTGTAACCATCTCTCTTTTATAAAGTGCTCTGGTTTATAGGGGCCCTGGTTTTTAAAGGGCTCTGGTTTATAATGGGCTCTGGTTTATAAAGGGCTCCGGTATATAAAGGGCTCTGGTTCATGAATGGCCCTGGTTAATAAAGGGCTCTGGTCAATGAAGGGCTCTGGTTTATAAAGGGCTTTTGTTTATGAAGGGCACTAGTTTACAACTGTCTCTGGTTTATAATGGGCTCTGGTTTATAAAGGGCTCTGGTTTAAGAAGGACTCTGGTTTATAAGGGGCTTTGGTTTATAAAGGGCTCTGGTTTTTAACTGGCTCTGGTTTAAAAGGGCGCGGGTTTATAAAGGGCTTTGGTTTATAAATGGCTCAGGTTTATAAATGGCTCTGGTTTGCAACCATCTCTCTTTTATAAATTGCTCTGGTTTATAAGGGCCCTGGTTTTTAAAGGGCTCTGGTTTATATTGGGCTCGGGTTTCTAAAGGGCTCTGGTTCATAACGGGCTCTGGTTTTTAAAGGGCTCTGGGTTAAAAGGGCTCAGGTTCATAACGGTCTCCAGTTTATACAGGTTTCCGGTACATAAAGGGCTCTGGTTTATGAACGGCTCTGGTTTATAAAGGGCTCTGGTTTATAACGGGCTCTGGTTTTTAAAGGGCTCTGGGTTAAAAGGTCTCAGGTTCATAACGGTCTCCAGTTTATACAGGTTTCCGGTATATAATGGACTCTGGTTTATGAAGGGCTCTGGTATATAAAGGGCTCTGGTTCATGACTGGTCCTGGTTTATAAAGGGCTCTGATTTATGAAGGGCTCTGGTTTATAATGGGCTCTGGTTTATGAAGGGCTCTGGTTTATAACAGTCTCTGGTTTATAAATGGCTCTTGCTTATGAAGGGCTCTGGTTTATAAAGGGCTCAGGTATATAAAGGGCTCTGGTTTATAAAGGGATCAGGTTTATAAATGGCTCTGCTTTATAACGAGCTCTGGTTTATAAAGGGATCTTTTTTATAAGGGCCTCGTTTATGAAGGACTCTGTTTTATAATGGTCCATGGTTTAAAAATGGCTCTGGTTTATAACGGGCTCTGGTTTATAAATGGCTCTGGTTTTATGAAGGGCTCTGGTTTATAACGTGCTCTGGTTTTTTAAGGGCTCTGGTTTATAACGGGCTGTGGTTTTTGAAGGGCTCTGTTTTATAAGGGCTCTAGTTTATAAATGGCTCTGCTTTATAACGGGCTCTGGTTTATAAAGGGCCCTGGTTCATAAAGGGCTCTGGATTTTGAATGGCTCTGGTTTATAAATGGCTCTGGTTTATGAAGGGATCTGGTTTATTAAGGGCTCGGGTTTATAAAGGTCTTTGGTTTATAAATGGCTCTGGTTTATAAAGGGATCTGGTTTATAAATGGCTCTGGTTTATAAAGGGCTCTCTAATATAAAGGGCTCAGGTTTATAAATGGCTCTGGTTTATAAAGGGCTCCGGTTTGTAACAGGCTCTGGTTTATAAAGGGATCTTGTTTATAAGGGCCCTGGTTTATGAAGGGCTCTGTTTTATAATGGTCCCAGGTTTATAAAGGCTCTGGTTTATAACGGGCCCTGGTTTATAAAGGGCTCTGGTTTTTTGAAGGGCTCTGGTTTATAAAGGGTTATGGGTTATACCAGGATTTGGTTTATAAAGGACTCTTGTTTAAAAGGGCGCTGGTTTATAAAGGGCTTTGGTTTATAAATGGCTCAAGTTTTTAAAGGGCTCTGGTTTGTAACCATCTCTCTTTTATAAATTGCTTTGGTTTATAAGGGCCCTGGTTTTTAAGGGCTCTGGTTTATAATGGGCTCTGGATTATAAAGGGTTCTGGTTTATAATGGGCTCTTGTTTTTAAAGGGCTCTGGGTTAAAAGGGATCGGGTTCATAACGGTCTCCAGTTTATACAGGGCTCCGGTATAAAAAGGTCTCAGGTTCATGACTGGCCCTAGTTTATAAAGGGCTCTGGCTTATGAAGTGCTCTGGTTTATAAAGGGCTCAGGTTTATAAAGGGATCTGGTTTATAAAGGGATCAGATTTATAAATGGCTCTGCTTTATAACGGGCTCTGGTTTATAAAGGGCTCTGGTTTATAAGGGCCCTGGTTTATAAAGGGCTGTGGTTTATAAAGGGCCCTGGTTTATAAAGGGCTCTGGTTCATGAATGGCTCTGGTTTATAAATGGCTCTGGTTTATGAAAGGATGTGGTTTATAATTGGCTCTGGTTTATACCGGTCTCTGTTTTCTAAATGGCTCTGGTTTATAAAGGGCTCTTGTATAAAAAGGGCTCTGGTTTATAAATGGCTCTGGTTTATAAAGGGCTCCGGTTTGTAACAGGCTATGGTTTATAAAGGGATGTGGTTTATAATGATCCCAGGTTTATAAAGGGCTCTGGTTTATAATAGGTTCTGGTTTATAAAGGGCTCTGGTTTATGAGGGGCTCTGGTTTATAACGGGCTCTGGTTTTTGAAGGGCTCTGGTTAATAACAGGCTTTTGTTTTTGAAGGGTCTGTTTTATAAGGGCTCTAGTTTAAAAAGGGCTCTGTTTAATAAAGGGCTCTGGTCAATGAAGGGCTCTGGTTTATAAAGGGCTTTTGTTTATGAAGGGCACTAGTTTACAACTGTCTCTGCTTTATAATGGGCTCTGGTTTATAAAGGGCTCTGGTTTAAGAAGGACTCTGGTTTATAAGGGGCTTTTGTTTATAAAGGGCTCTGGTTTTTAACTGGCTCTGGTTTAAAAAGGGCGCGGGTTTATAAAGGGCTTTGGTTTATAAATGGCTCAGGTTTATAAATGGCTCTGGTTTATATTGGGCTCTGGTTTCTAAAGGGCTCTGGTTCATAACGGGCTCTGGTTTTTAAAAACGCTCTGGGTTAAAAGGGCTCAGGTTCATAACGGTCTCCACTTTATACAGGTTTCCGGTATATAAAGAGCTCTGGTTTATGAAGGGCTCTGGTTTATAAAGGGCTCTGGTTTATAACGGGCTCTGGTTTTTAAAGGGCTCTGGGTTAAAAGGGCTCAGGTTCATAACGGTCTCCAGTTTATACAGGTTTCCGGTATATAATGGGCTCTGGTTTATGAAGGGCTCTGGTATATAAAGGGCTCTGGTTCATGACTGGTCCTGGTTTATAAAGGGCTCTGATTTATGAAGGGCTCTGGTTTATGAAGGGCTCTGGTTTATAACGGTCTCTGGTTTATAAATGGCTCTTGCTTATGAAGGGCTCTGGTTTATAAAGGGCTCAGGTATATAAAGGGCTCTGGTTTATAAAGGGATCAGGTTTATAAATGGCTCTGCTTTATAACGAGCTCTGGTTTATAAAGGGATCTTTTTTATAAGGGCCCTGGTTTATGAAGGACTCTGTTTTATAATGGTCCCAGGTTTAAAAAGGGCTCTGGTTTATAACGGGCTCTGGTTTATAAATGGCTCTGGTTTTATGAAGGGCTTTGGTTTATGCCGGGCTCTGTTTTTTTAAGGGCTCTGGTTTATAACGGGCTCTGGTTTTTGAAGGGCTCTGGTTTATAAGGGCTCTAGTTTAGAAAGGGCTCTGGGTTAAAAGGGCTCGGGTTCATAACGGTCTCCAGTTTATACATGGTTCCGGTATAAAAAGGGCTCAGGTTCATGACTGGCCCTGGTTTATAAAGGGCTCTGGCTTATGAAGGGCTCTGGTTTATAACGGGCTCTGATTTATAACAGGCTCTGGTTTTTGAAGGGCTCTGGTTTATAAGGACTCTAGTTTAGAAAGGGCTCTGGTTAATAAAGGGCCCTGGTCAATGAAGGGCTCTGTTTTTTAAAGGGCTCTGGTTTAAGAAGGGCTTTGGTTTAAGAAGGGCTCTGGTTTATAACGGGCTTTGGTTTATAAAGGGCTCTGGTTTATAAATGGCTCAGGTTTATAAAGGGCACTAGTTTACAACCGTCTCTGGTTTATAACGGGCTCTGGTTTATAAAGGGCTCTGGTTTAAGAAGGAACCTGGTTTATAATGGGCTTTGGCTTATAAAGGGCTCTGGTTTATAAAGGAATCAGGTTTATAAATGACTCTGCTTTATAACTGGTTCTGGTTTATAAAGGGATCTTGTTTAAAAGGGCGCTGGTTTATAAAGGGCTTTGGTTTATAAATGGCTTAGGTTTTTAAAGGGCTCTGGTTTGTAACCATCTCTCTTTTATAAAGTGCTTTGGTTTATAAGGGCCCTGGTTTTTAAGGGCTCTGGTTTACAATGGGCTCTGGATTATAAAGGGCTCTAGTTTATAAATGGCTCTGGTTTTATGAAGGGCTCTGGTTTATGCCGGGCTCTGGTTTTTTAAGGGCTCTGGTTTATAACGGGCTCTGGTTTTTGAAGGGCTCTGGTTTATAAGGGCTCTAGTTTAGAAAGGGCTCTGATTAATAAAGGGCTCTGGTCAATGAAGGGCTTTGGTTTATAACGGGCTCTGGTTTATAACGGGCTCTGGTTTATAAAGGGCCCTGGTTCATAAAGGGCTCTGGATTTTGAATGGCTCTGGTTTATAAATGGCTCTGGTTTATGAAGGGATCTGGTTTATTAAGGGCTCGGGTTTATAAAGGTCTTTGGTTTATAAATGGCTCTGGTTTATAAAGGGATCTGGTTTATAAATGGCTCTGGTTTATAAAGGGCTCTCTAATATAAAGGGCTCAGGTTTATAAATGGCTCTGGTTTATAAAGGGCTCCGGTTTGTAACAGGCTCTGGTTTATAAAGGGATCTTGTTTATAAGGGCCCTGGTTTATGAAGGGCTCTGTTTTATAATGGTCCCAGGTTTATAAAGGCTCTGGTTTATAACGGGCCCTGGTTTATAAAGGGCTCTGGTTTTTTGAAGGGCTCTGGTTTATAAAGGGTTATGGGTTATACCAGGATTTGGTTTATAAAGGACTCTTGTTTAAAAGGGCGCTGGTTTATAAAGGGCTTTGGTTTATAAATGGCTCAAGTTTTTAAAGGGCTCTGGTTTGTAACCATCTCTCTTTTATAAATTGCTTTGGTTTATAAGGGCCCTGGTTTTTAAGGGCTCTGGTTTATAATGGGCTCTGGATTATAAAGGGCTCTGGTTTATAATGGGCTCTTGTTTTTAAAGGGCTCTGGGTTAAAAGGGATCGGGTTCATAACGGTCTCCAGTTTATACAGGGCTCCGGTATAAAAAGGTCTCAGGTTCATGACTGGCCCTAGTTTATAAAGGGCTCTGGCTTATGAAGTGCTCTGGTTTATAAAGGGCTCAGGTTTATAAAGGGATCTGGTTTATAAAGGGATCAGATTTATAAATGGCTCTGCTTTAAAACGGGCTCTGGTTTATAAAGGGCTCTGGTTTATAAGGGCCCTGGTTTATAAAGGGCTGTGGTTTATAAAGGGCCCTGGTTTATAAAGGGCTCTGGTTCATGAATGGCTCTGGTTTATAAATGGCTCTGGTTTATGAAAGGATGTGGTTTATAATTGGCTCTGGTTTATACCGGTCTCTGTTTTCTAAATGGCTCTGGTTTATAAAGGGCTCTTGTATAAAAAGGGCTCTGGTTTATAAATGGCTCTGGTTTATAAAGGGCTCCGGTTTGTAACAGGCTATGGTTTATAAAGGGATGTGGTTTATAATGATCCCAGGTTTATAAAGGGCTCTGGTTTATAATAGGTTCTGGTTTATAAAGGGCTCTGGTTTATGAGGGGCTCTGGTTTATAACGGGCTCTGGTTTTTGAAGGGCTCTGGTTAATAACAGGCTTTTGTTTTTGAAGGGTCTGTTTTATAAGGGCTCTAGTTTAAAAAGGGCTCTGTTTAATAAAGGGCTCTGGTCAATGAAGGGCTCTGGTTTATAAAGGGCTTTTGTTTATGAAGGGCACTAGTTTACAACTGTCTCTGCTTTATAATGGGCTCTGGTTTATAAAGGGCTCTGGTTTAAGAAGGACTCTGGTTTATAAGGGGCTTTTGTTTATAAAGGGCTCTGGTTTTTAACTGGCTCTGGTTTAAAAAGGGCGCGGGTTTATAAAGGGCTTTGGTTTATAAATGGCTCAGGTTTATAAATGGCTCTGGTTTATATTGGGCTCTGGTTTCTAAAGGGCTCTGGTTCATAACGGGCTCTGGTTTTTAAAAACGCTCTGGGTTAAAAGGGCTCAGGTTCATAACGGTCTCCACTTTATACAGGTTTCCGGTATATAAAGAGCTCTGGTTTATGAAGGGCTCTGGTTTATAAAGGGCTCTGGTTTATAACGGGCTCTGGTTTTTAAAGGGCTCTGGGTTAAAAGGGCTCAGGTTCATAACGGTCTCCAGTTTATACAGGTTTCCGGTATATAATGGGCTCTGGTTTATGAAGGGCTCTGGTATATAAAGGGCTCTGGTTCATGACTGGTCCTGGTTTATAAAGGGCTCTGATTTATGAAGGGCTCTGGTTTATGAAGGGCTCTGGTTTATAACGGTCTCTGGTTTATAAATGGCTCTTGCTTATGAAGGGCTCTGGTTTATAAAGGGCTCAGGTATATAAAGGGCTCTGGTTTATAAAGGGATCAGGTTTATAAATGGCTCTGCTTTATAACGAGCTCTGGTTTATAAAGGGATCTTTTTTATAAGGGCCCTGGTTTATGAAGGACTCTGTTTTATAATGGTCCCAGGTTTAAAAAGGGCTCTGGTTTATAACGGGCTCTGGTTTATAAATGGCTCTGGTTTTATGAAGGGCTTTGGTTTATGCCGGGCTCTGGTTTTTTAAGGGCTCTGGTTTATAACGGGCTCTGGTTTTTGAAGGGCTCTGGTTTATAAGGGCTCTAGTTTAGAAAGGGCTCTGGGTTAAAAGGGCTCGGGTTCATAACGGTCTCCAGTTTATACATGGTTCCGGTATAAAAAGGGCTCAGGTTCATGACTGGCCCTGGTTTATAAAGGGCTCTGGCTTATGAAGGGCTCTGGTTTATAACGGGCTCTGATTTATAACAGGCTCTGGTTTTTGAAGGGCTCTGGTTTATAAGGACTCTAGTTTAGAAAGGGCTCTGGTTAATAAAGGGCCCTGGTCAATGAAGGGCTCTGATTTTTAAAGGGCTCTGGTTTAAGAAGGGCTTTGGTTTAAGAAGGGCTCTGGTTTATAACGGGCTTTGGTTTATAAAGGGCTCTGGTTTATAAATGGCTCAGGTTTATAAAGGGCACTAGTTTACAACCGTCTCTGGTTTATAACGGGCTCTGGTTTATAAAGGGCTCTGGTTTAAGAAGGAACCTGGTTTATAATGGGCTTTGGCTTATAAAGGGCTCTGGTTTATAAAGGAATCAGGTTTATAAATGACTCTGCTTTATAACTGGTTCTGGTTTATAAAGGGATCTTGTTTAAAAGGGCGCTGGTTTATAAAGGGCTTTGGTTTATAAATGGCTTAGGTTTTTAAAGGGCTCTGGTTTGTAACCATCTCTCTTTTATAAAGTGCTTTGGTTTATAAGGGCCCTGGTTTTTAAGGGCTCTGGTTTACAATGGGCTCTGGATTATAAAGGGCTCTAGTTTATAAATGGCTCTGGTTTTATGAAGGGCTCTGGTTTATGCCGGGCTCTGGTTTTTTAAGGGCTCTGGTTTATAACGGGCTCTGGTTTTTGAAGGGCTCTGGTTTATAAGGGCTCTAGTTTAGAAAGGGCTCTGATTAATAAAGGGCTCTGGTCAATGAAGGGCTTTGGTTTATAACGGGCTCTGGTTTATAACGGGCTCTGGTTTTTGAAGGGCTCTGGTTTATAAGGGCTCTAGTTTAGAAAGGGCTCTGGTTAATAAAGGGCCCTGGTCAATGAAGGGCTCTGATTTATAATGGGCTCTGGTTTTTAAAGGGCTCTGGGTTAAAAGGGCTCGGGTTCATAACGGTCTCCAGTTTATACATGGTTCCGGTATAAAAAGGGCTCAGGTTCATGACTGGCCCTGGTTTATAAAGGGCTCTGGCTTATGAAGGGCTCTGGTTTATAACGGGCTCTGGTTTTTGAAGGGCTCTGGTTTAAGAAGGGCTCTGGTTTATAACGGGCTCTGGTTTATAAAGGGCTCTGGTTTAAGAAGGGCTCTGGTTTATAATGGGCTTTGGCTTATAAAGGGCTCTGGTTTATAAAGGGATCAGGTTTATAAATGACTCTGCTTTATAACTGGTTCTGGTTTATAAAGGGATCTTTTTTATAAGGGCCCTGGTTTATGAAGGACTCTGTTTTATAATGGTCCCAGGTTTATAAAGGGCTCTGGTTTATAACGGGCTCTGGTTTATTAAGGGCTCTGGTTTATAACGGCCCTTGGTTTATAAAGGGTTAAGGGTTATACCAGGATTTGGTTTATAAAGGATTCTGGATTATAAAGGGCTCTGGTTTATAAAGGGCTCTTGTTTAAAAGGGCGCTGGTTTATAAAGGGCTTTGGTTTATAAATGGCTTAGGTTTTTAAAGGGCTCTGGTTTGTAACCATCTCTCTTTTATAAAGTGCTTTGGTTTATAAGGGCCCTGGTTTTTAAGGGCTCTGGTTTACAATGGGCTCTGGATTATAAAGGGCTCTAGTTTATAATGGGCCCTTGTTTTTAAAGGGCTCTGGGTTAAAAGGGATCGGGTTCATAACGGTCTCCAGTTTATACATGGTTCCGGTATAAAAAGGGCTCAGGTTCATGACTGGCCCTGGTTTATAAAGGGCTCTGGCTTATGAAGTGCTCTGGTTTATAAAGGGCTCAGGTTTATAAAGGGATCTGGTTTATAAAGGGATAAGGTTTATAAATGGCTCTGCTTTTTAACGGGTTCTGGTTTATAAAGGGCTCTGGTTTATAAGGGCCCTGGTTTATAAAGGGCTGTGGTTTATAAAGAGCCCTGGTTTATAAAGGGCTCTGGTTCATGAATGGCTCTGGTTTATAAATGGCTCTGGTTTATGAAGGGATCTGGTTTATTAAGGGCTCGGGTTTATAAAGGGCTCTTGTTTATAAAGGGATCTGGTTTATATTTGGCTCTGGTTTATACCGGTCTCTGTTTTCTAAAGGGATCTGGTTTATAAAGGGCTCTGGTATATAAAGGGCTCTGGTTTATAAATGGCTCTGGTTTATAAAGGGCTCCGGTTTGTAACAGGCTATGGTTTATAAAGGGATCTGGTTTATAATGGTCCCAGGTTTATAAAGGACTCTGCTTTATGAAGGGCTCTTGTTTTTTACGGGCTCTGGTTTTTGAAGGGTCTGTTTTATAAGGGCTCTAGTTTAAAAAATGCTCTGGTTAATAAAGGGCTCTTGTCAATGAAGGGCTCTGGTTTATAAAGGGCTTTTGTTTATGAAGGGCACTAGTTTACAACCGTCTCTGGTTTATAATGGGCTCTGGTTTATAAAGGGCTCAGGTTTAAGAAGGGCTCTGGTTTATTAAGGGCTCGGGTTTATAAAGGTCTTTGGTTTATACATGGCTCTGGTTTATAAAGGGATCTGGTTTATATTTGGCTCTGGTTTATAACGGTCTCTGTTTTATAAATGGCTCTGCTTTATAACGGTCTCCAGTTTATACAGGTCTCCGGTATATGAAGGGCTCTGGTTTATAAAGGGCTCAGGTTTATAAAGGGATCAGGTTTATAAATGGCTCTGCTTTATAACGGGCTCTGATTTATAAAGGGCTTTGGTTTATAAAGGGCCCTGGTTCATAAAGGGCTCTGGATTTTGAATGGCTCTGGTTTATAAATGGCTCTGGTTTATGAAGGGATCTGGTTTATTAAGGGCTCGGGTTTATAAAGGTCTTTGGTTTATAAATGGCTCTGGTTTATAAAGGGATCTGGTTTATAAATGGCTCTGGTTTATAAAGGGCTCTCTAATATAAAGGGCTCAGGTTCATAAATGGCTCTGGTTTATAAAGGGCTCCGGTTTGTAACAGGCTCTGGTTTATAAAGGGATCTTGTTTATAAGGGCCCTGGTTTATGAAGGGCTCTGTTTTATAATGGTCCCAGGTTTATAAAGGGCTCTGGTTTATAACGGGCCCTGGTTTATAAAGGGCTCTGGTTTTTTGAAGGGCTCTGGTTTATAAAGGGTTATGGGTTATACCAGGATTTGGTTTATAAAGGACTCTTGTTTAAAAGGGCGCTGGTTTATAAAGGGCTTTGGTTTATAAATGGCTCAAGTTTTTAAAGGGCTCTGGGTTAAAAGGGATCGGGTTCATAACGGTCTCCAGTTTATACAGGGCTCCGGTATAAAAAGGTCTCAGGTTCATGACTGGCCCTAGTTTATAAAGGGCTCTGGCTTATGAAGTGCTCTGGTTTATAAAGGGCTCAGGTTTATAAAGGGATCTGGTTTATAAAGGGATCAGGTTTATAAATGGCTCTGCTTTATAACGGGCTCTGGTTTATAAAGGGCTCTGGTTTATAAGGGCCCTGGTTTATAAAGGGCTGTGGTTTATAAAGGGCCCTGGTTTATAAAGGGCTCTGGTTTATAAAGGGCTCTTGTATAAAAAGGGCTCTGGTTTATAAATGGCTCTGGTTTATAAAGGGCTCCGGTTTGTAACAGGCTTAGGTTTATAAAGGGATGTGGTTTATAATGATCCCAGGTTTATAAAGGGCTCTGGTTTATAATAGGTTCTGGTTTATAAAGGGCTCTGGTTTATGAAGGGCTCTGGTTTATAACGGGCTCTGGTTTTTGAAGGGCTCTGGTTAATAACGGGCTTTTGTTTTTGAAGGGTCTGTTTTATAAGGGCTCTAGTTTAAAAAGGGCTCTGTTTAATAAAGGGCTCTGGTCAATGAAGGGCTCTGGTTTATAAAGGGCTTTTGTTTATGAAGGGCACTAGTTTACAACTGTCTCTGCTTTATAATGGGCTCTGGTTTATAAAGGGCTCTGGTTTAAGAAGGACTCTGGTTTATAAGGGGCTTTGGTTTATAAAGGGCTCTGGTTTTTAACTGGCTCTGGTTTAAAAAGGGTGCGGGTTTATAAAGGGCTTTGGTTTATAAATGGCTCAGGTTTATAAATGGCTCTGGTTTGCAACCATCTCTCTTTTATAAAGAGCTCTGGTTTATAAGGGCCCTGGTTTTTAACGGGCTCTGGTTTATTTTGGGCTCTGGTTTCTAAAGGGCTCTGGTTCATAACGGGCTCTGGTTTTTAAAGGGCTCTTGGTTAAAAGGGCTACAGTTCATAACGGTCTCCACTTTATACAGGTTTCCGGTATATAAAGAGCTCTGGTTTATGAAGGGCTCTGGTTTATAAAGGGCTCTGGTTTATAACGGGCTCTGGTTTTTAAAGGGCTCTGGGTTAAAAGGGCTCAGGTTCATAACGGTCTCCAGTTTATACAGGTTTCCGGTATATAATGGGCTCTGGTTTATGAAGGGCTCTGGTATATAAAGGTCTCTGGTTCATGACTGGTCCTGGTTTATAAAGGGCTCTGATTTATGAAGGGCTCTGGTTTATGAAGGGCTCTGGTTTATAACGGTCTCTGGTTTATAAATGGCTCTTGCTTATGAAGGGCTCTGGTTTATAAAGGGCTCAGGTATATAAAGGGCTCTGGTTTATAAAGGGATCAGGTTTATAAATGGCTCTGCTTTATAACGAGCTCTGGTTTATAAAGGGATCTTTTTTATAAGGGCCCTGGTTTATGAAGGACTCTGTTTTATAATGGTCCCAGGTTTAAAAAGGGCTCTGGTTTATAACGGGCTCTGGTTTATAAATGGCTCTGGTTTTATGAAGGGCTTTGGTTTATGCCGGGCTCTGGTTTTTTAAGGGCTCTGGTTTATAACGGGCTCTGGTTTTTGAAGGGCTCTGGTTTATAAGGGCTCTAGTTTAGAAAGGGCTCTGATTAATAAAGGGCTCTGGTCAATGAAGGGCTTTGGTTTATAACGGGCTCTGGTTTTTGAAGGGCTCTGGTTTATAAGGGCTCTAGTTTAGAAAGGGCTCTGGTTAATAAAGGGCCCTGGTCAATGAAGGGCTCTGATTTATAATGGGCTCTGGTTTTTAAAGGGCTCTGGGTTAAAAGGGCTCGGGTTCATAACGGTCTCCAGTTTATACATGGTTCCGGTATAAAAAGGGCTCAGGTTCATGACTGGCCCTGGTTTATAAAGGGCTCTGGCTTATGAAGGGCTCTGGTTTATAACGGGCTCTGATTTATAACAGGCTCTGGTTTTTGAAGGGCTCTGGTTTATAAGGGCTCTAGTTTAGAAAGGGCTCTGGTTAATAAAGGGCCCTGGTCAATGAAGGGCTCTGATTTTTAAAGGGCTCTGGTTTAAGAAGGGCTTTGGTTTAAGAAGGGCTCTGGTTTATAACGGGCTTTGGTTTATAAAGGGCTCTGGTTTATAAATGGCTCAGGTTTATAAAGGGCACTAGTTTACAACCGTCTCTGGTTTATAACGGGCTCTGGTTTATAAAGGGCTCTGGTTTAAGAAGGGCTCTGGTTTATACTGGGCTTTGGCTTATAAAGGACTCTGGTTTATAAAGGAATCAGGTTTATAAATGACTCTGCTTTATAACTGGTTCTGGTTTATAAAGGGATCTTTTTTATAAGGGCCCTGGTTTATGAAGGACTCTGTTTTATAATGGTCCCAGGTTTATAAAGGGCTCTGGTTTATAACGGGCTCTGGTTTATTAAGGGCTCTGGTTTATAACGGCCCTTGGTTTATAAAGGGTTATGGGTTATACCAGGATTTGGTTTATAAAGGATTCTGGATTATAAAGGGCTCTGGTTTATAAAGGGCTCTTGTTTAAAAGGGCGCTGGTTTATAAAGGGCTTTGGTTTATAAATGGCTTAGGTTTTTAAAGGGCTCTGGTTTGTAACCATCTCTCTTTTATAAAGTGCTTTGGTTTATAAGGGCCCTGGTTTTTAAGGGCTCTGGTTTACAATGGCCTCTGGATTATAAAGGGCTCTAGTTTATAATGGGCTCTTGTTTTTAAAGGGCTCTGGGTTAAAAGGGATCGGGTTCATAACGGTCTCCAGTTTATACAGGGCTCCGGTATAAAAAGGGCTCAGGTTCATGACTGGCCCTAGTTTATAAAGGGCTCTGGCTTATGAAGTGCTCTGGTTTATAAAGGGCTCAGGTTTATAAAGGGATCTGGTTTATAAAGGGATCAGGTTTATAAATGGCTCTGCTTTATAACGGGCTCTGGTTTATAAAGGGCTCTGGTTTATAAGGGCCCTGGTTTATAAAGGGCTGTGGTTTATAAAGGGCCCTGGTTTATAAAGGGCTCTGGTTTTTGAATGGCTCTGGTTTATAAATTGCTCTGGTTTATGCAGGGATCTGGTTTATTAAGGGCTCGGGTTTATAAAGGTCTTTGGTTTATAAATGGCTCTGGTTTATAACGGGCTCTGGTTTATAAATGGCTCTGGTTTTATGAAGGGCTCTGGTTTATGCCGGGCTCTGGTTTTTTAAGGGCTCTGGTTTATAACGGGCTCTGGTTTTTGAAGGGCTCTGGTTTATAAGGGCTCTAGTTTAGAAAGGGCTCTGATTAATAAAGGGCTCTGGTCAATGAAGGGCTTTGGTTTATAACAGGCTCTGGTTTATAACGGGCTCTGGTTTTTGAAGGGCTCTGGTTTATAAGGGCTCTAGTTTAGAAAGGGCTCTGGTTAATAAAGGGCCCTGGTCAATGAAGGGCTCTGATTTATAATGGGCTCTGGTTTTTAAAGGGCTCTGGGTTAAAAGGGCTCGGGTTCATAACGGTCTCCAGTTTATACATGGTTCCGGTATAAAAAGGGCTCAGGTTCATGACTGGCCCTGGTTTATAAAGGGCTCTGGCTTATGAAGGGCTCTGGTTTATAACGGGCTCTGGTTTTTGAAGGGCTCTGGTTTAAGAAGGGCTCTGGTTTATAACGGGCTCTGGTTTATAAAGGGCTCTGGTTTAAGAAGGGCTCTGGTTTATAATGGGCTTTGGCTTATAAAGGGATCAGGTTTATAAATGACTCTGCTTTATAACTGGTTCTGGTTTATAAAGGGATCAGGTTTATAAATGACTCTGCTTTATAACTGGTTCTGGTTTATAAAGGGATCTTTTTTATAAGGGCCCTGGTTTATGAAGGACTCTGTTTTATAATGGTCCCAGGTTTATAAAGGGCTCTGGTTTATAACGGGCTCTGGTTTTTGAAGGGCTCTGGTTTATAAGGGCTCTAGTTTAGAAAGGGCTCTGATTAATAAAGGGCTCTGGTCAATGAAGGGCTTTGGTTTATAACAGGCTCTGGTTTATAACGGGCTCTGGTTTTTGAAGGGCTCTGGTTTATAAGGGCTCTAGTTTAGAAAGGGCTCTGGTTAATAAAGGGCCCTGGTCAATGAAGGGCTCTGATTTATAATGGGCTCTGGTTTTTAAAGGGCTTTGGGTTAAAAGGGCTCGGGTTCATAACGGTCTCCAGTTTATACATGGTTCCGGTATAAAAAGGGCTCAGGTTCATGACTGGCCCTGGTTTATAAAGGGCTCTGGCTTATGAAGGGCTCTGGTTTATAACGGGCTCTGGTTTTTGAAGGGCTCTGGTTTAAGAAGGGCTCTGGTTTATAACGGGCTCTGGTTTATAAAGGGCTCTGGTTTAAGAAGGGCTCTGGTTTATAATGGGCTTTGGCTTATAAAGGGATCAGGTTTATAAATGACTCTGCTTTATAACTGGTTCTGGTTTATAAAGGGATCAGGTTTATAAATGACTCTGCTTTATAACTGGTTCTGGTTTATAAAGGGATCTTTTTTATAAGGGCCCTGGTTTATGAAGGACTCTTTTTTATAATGGTCCCAGGTTTATAAAGGGCTCTGGTTTATAACGGGCTCTGGTTTATTAAGGGCTCTGGTTTATAACGGCCCTTGGTTTATAAAGGGTTATGGGTTATACCAGGATTTGGTTTATAAAGGATTCTGGATTATAAAGGGCTCTGGTTTATAAAGGGCTCTTGTTTAAAAGGGCGCTGGTTTATAAAGGGCTTTGGTTTATAAATGGCTTAGGTTTTTAAAGGGCTCTGGTTTGTAACCATCTCTCTTTTATAAAGTGCTTTGGTTTATAAGGGCCCTGGTTTTTAAGGGCTCTGGTTTACAATGGGCTCTGGATTATAAAGGGCTCTAGTTTATAATGGGCCCTTGTTTTTAAAGGGCTCTGGGTTAAAAGGGATCGGGTTCATAACGGTCTCCAGTTTATACAGGGCTCCGGTATAAAAAGGGCTCAGGTTCATGACTGGCCCTAGTTTATAAAGGGCTCTGGCTTATGAAGTGGTCTGGTTTATAAAGGGCTCAGGTTTATAAAGGGATCTGGTTTATAAAGGGATCAGGTTTATAAATGGCTCTGCTTTATAACGGGCTCTGGTTTATAAAGGGCTCTGGTTTATAAGGGCCCTGGTTTATAAAGGGCTGTGGTTTATAAAGGGCCCTGGTTTATAAAGGGCTCTGGATTTTGAATGGCTCTGGTTTATAAATGGCTCTGGTTTATGAAGGGATCTGGTTTATTAAGGGCTCGGGTTTATAAAGGTCTTTGGTTTATAAATGGCTCTGGTTTATAAAGGGATCTGGTTTATAAATGGCTCTGGTTTATAAAGGGCTCTCTAATATAAAGGGCTCAGGTTTATAAATGGCTCTGGTTTATAAAGGGCTCCGGTTTGTAACAGGCTCTGGTTTATAAAGGGATCTTGTTTATAAGGGCCCTGGTTTATGAAGGGCTCTGTTTTATAATGGTCCCAGGTTTATAAAGGGCTCTGGTTTATAACGGGCCCTGGTTTATAAAGGGCTCTGGTTTTTTGAAGGGCTCTGGTTTATAAAGGGTTATGGGTTATACCAGGATTTGGTTTATAAAGGACTCTTGTTTAAAAGGGCGCTGGTTTATAAAGGGCTTTGGTTTATAAATGGCTCAAGTTTTTAAAGGGCTCTGGTTTGTAACCATCTCTCTTTTATAAATTGCTTTGGTTTATAAGGCCCCTGGTTTTTAAGGGCTCTGGTTTATAATGGGCTCTGGATTATAAAGGGCTCTGGTTTATAATGGGCTCTTGTTTTTAAAGGGCTCTGGGTTAAAAGGGATCAGGTTCATAACGGTCTCCAGTTTATACAGGGCTCCGGTATAAAAAGGTCTCAGGTTCATGACTGGCCCTAGTTTATAAAGGGCTCTGGCTTATGAAGTGCTCTGGTTTATAAAGGGCTCAGGTTTATAAAGGGATCTGGTTTATAAAGGGATCAGGTTTATAAATGGCTCTGCTTTATAACGGGCTCTGGTTTATAAAGGGCTCTGGTTTATAAGGGCCCTGGTTTATAAAGGGCTGTGGTTTATAAAGGGCCCTGGTTTATAAAGGGCTCTGGTTCATGAATGGCTCTGGTTTATAAATGGCTCTGGTTTATGAAAGGATGTGGTTTATAATTGGCTCTGGTTTATACCGGTCTCTGTTTTCTAATTGGCTCTGGTTTATAAAGGGCTCTTGTATAAAAAGGGCTCTGGTTTATAAATGGCTCTGGTTTATAAAGGGCTCCGGTTTGTAACAGGCTATGGTTTATAAAGCGATGTGGTTTATAATGATCCCAGGTTTATAAAGGGCTCTGGTTTATAATAGGTTCTGGTTTATAAAGGGCTCTGGTTTATGAAGGGCTCTGGTTTATAACGGGCTCTGGTTTTTGAAGGGCTCTGGTTAATAACAGGCTTTTGTTTTTGAAGGGTCTGTTTTATAAGGGCTCTAGTTTAAAAAGGGCTCTGTTTAATAAAGGGCTCTGGTCAATGAAGGGCTCTGGTTTATAAAGGGCTTTTGTTTATGAAGGGCACTAGTTTACAACTGTCTCTGCTTTATAATGGGCTCTGGTTTATAAAGGGCTCTGGTTTAAGAAGGACTCTGGTTTATAAGGGGCTTTTGTTTATAAAGGGCTCTGGTTTTTAACTGGCTCTGGTTTAAAAAGGGCGCGGGTTTATAAAGGGCTTTGGTTTATAAATGGCTCAGGTTTATAAATGGCTCTGGTTTATATTGGGCTCTGGTTTCTAAAGGGCTCTGGTTCATAACGGGCTCTGGTTTTTAAAGGGCTCTGGGTTAAAAGGGCTCAGGTTCATAACGGTCTCCACTTTATACAGGTTTCCGGTATATAAAGAGCTCTGGTTTATGAAGGGCTCTGGTTTATAAAGGGCTCTGGTTTATAACGGGCTCTGGTTTTTAAAGGGCTCTGGGTTAAAAGGGCTCAGGTTCATAACGGTCTCCAGTTTATACAGGTTTCCGGTATATAATGGGCTCTGGTTTATGAAGGGCTCTGGTATATAAAGGGCTCTGGTTCATGACTGGTCCTGGTTTATAAAGGGCTCTGATTTATGAAGGGCTCTGGTTTATGAAGGGCTCTGGTTTATAACGGTCTCTGGTTTATAAATGGCTCTTGCTTATGAAGGGCTCTGGTTTATAAAGGGCTCAGGTATATAAAGGGCTCTGGTTTATAAAGGGATCAGGTTTATAAATGGCTCTGCTTTATAACGAGCTCTGGTTTATAAAGGGATCTTTTTTATAAGGGCCCTGGTTTATGAAGGACTCTGTTTTATAATGGTCCCAGGTTTAAAAAGGGCTCTGGTTTATAACGGGCTCTGGTTTATAAATGGCTCTGGTTTTATGAAGGGCTTTGGTTTATGCCGGGCTCTGGTTTTTTAAGGGCTCTGGTTTATAACGGGCTCTGGTTTTTGAAGGGCTCTGGTTTATAAGGGCTCTAGTTTAGAAAGGGCTCTGGGTTAAAAGGGCTCGGGTTCATAACGGTCTCCAGTTTATACATGGTTCCGGTATAAAAAGGGCTCAGGTTCATGACTGGCCCTGGTTTATAAAGGGCTCTGGCTTATGAAGGGCTCTGGTTTATAACGGGCTCTGATTTATAACAGGCTCTGGTTTTTGAAGGGCTCTGGTTTATAAGGGCTCTAGTTTAGAAAGGGCTCTGGTTAATAAAGGGCCCTGGTCAATGAAGGGCTCTGATTTTTAAAGGGCTCTGGTTTAAGAAGGGCTTTGGTTTAAGAAGGGCTCTGGTTTATAACGGGCTTTGGTTTATAAAGGGCTCTGGTTTATAAATGGCTCAGGTTTATAAAGGGCACTAGTTTACAACCGTCTCTGGTTTATAACGGGCTCTGGTTTATAAAGGGCTCTGGTTTAAGAAGGGCTCTGGTTTATAATGGGCTTTGGCTTATAAAGGGCTCTGGTTTATAAAGGAATCAGGTTTATAAATGACTCTGCTTTATAACTGGTTCTGGTTTATAAAGGGATCTTTTTTATAAGGGCCCTGGTTTATGAAGGACTCTGTTTTATAATGGTCCCAGGTTTATAAAGGGCTCTGGTTTATAACGGGCTCTGGTTTATTAAGGGCTCTGGTTTATAACGGCCCTTGGTTTATAAAGGGTTATGGGTTATACCAGGATTTGGTTTATAAAGGATTCTGGATTATAAAGGGCTCTGGTTTATAAAGGGCTCTTGTTTAAAAGGGCGCTGGTTTATAAAGGGCTTTGGTTTATAAATGGCTTAAATTTTTAAAGGGCTCTGGTTTGTAACCATCTCTCTTTTATAAAGTGCTTTGGTTTATAAGGGCCCTGGTTTTTAAGGGCTCTGGTTTACAATGGCCTCTGGATTATAAAGGGCTCTAGTTTATAATGGGCTCTTGTTTTTAAAGGGCTCTGGGTTAAAAGGGATCGGGTTCATAACGGTCTCCAGTTTATACAGGGCTCCGGTATAAAAAGGGCTCAGGTTCATGACTGGCCCTAGTTTATAAAGGGCTCTGGCTTATGAAGTGCTCTGGTTTATAAAGGGCTCAGGTTTATAAAGGGATCTGGTTTATAAAGGGATCAGGTTTATAAATGGCTCTGCTTTATAACGGGCTCTGGTTTATAAAGGGCTCTGGTTTATAAGGGCCCTGGTTTATAAAGGGCTGTGGTTTATAAAGGGCCCTGGTTTATAAAGGGCTCTGGTTTTTGAATGGCTCTGGTTTATAAATTGCTCTGGTTTATGCAGGGATCTGGTTTATTAAGGGCTCGGGTTTATAAAGGTCTTTGGTTTATAAATGGCTCTGGTTTATAACGGGCTCTGGTTTATAAATGGCTCTGGTTTTATGAAGGGCTCTGGTTTATGCCGGGCTCTGGTTTTTTAAGGGCTCTGGTTTATAACGGGCTCTGGTTTTTGAAGGGCTCTGGTTTATAAGGGCTCTAGTTTAGAAAGGGCTCTGATTAATAAAGGGCTCTGGTCAATGAAGGGCTTTGGTTTATAACGGGCTCTGGTTTATAACGGGCTCTGGTTTTTGAAGGGCTCTGGTTTATAAGGGCTCTAGTTTAGAAAGGGCTCTGGTTAATAAAGGGCCCTGGTCAATGAAGGGCTCTGATTTATAATGGGCTCTGGTTTTTAAAGGGCTCTGGGTTAAAAGGGCTCGGGTTCATAACGGTCTCCAGTTTATACATGGTTCCGGTATAAAAAGGGCTCAGGTTCATGACTGGCCCTGGTTTATAAAGGGCTCTGGCTTATGAAGGGCTCTGGTTTATAACGGGCTCTGGTTTTTGAAGGACTCTGGTTTAAGAAGGGCTCTGGTTTATAACGGGCTCTGGTTTATAAAGGGCTCTGGTTTAAGAAGGGCTCTGGTTTATAATGGGCTTTGGCTTATAAAGGGCTCTGGTTTATAAAGGGATCAGGTTTATAAATGACTCTGCTTTATAACTGGTTCTGGTTTATAAAGGGATCAGGTTTATAAATGACTCTGCTTTATAACTGGTTCTGGTTTATAAAGGGATCTTTTTTATAAGGGCCCTGGTTTATGAAGGACTCTGTTTTATAATGGTCCCAGGTTTATAAAGGGCTCTGGTTTATAACGGGTTCTGGTTTATTAAGGGCTCTGGTTTATAACGGCCCTTGGTTTATAAAGGGTTATGGGTTATACCAGGATTTGTTTTATAAAGGATTCTGGATTATAAAGGGCTCTGGTTTATAAAGGGCTCTTGTTTAAAAGGGCGCTGGTTTATAAAGGGCTTTGGTTTATAAATGGCTTAGGTTTTTAAAGGGCTCTGGTTTGTAACCATCTCTCTTTTATAAAGTGCTTTGGTTTATAAGGGCCCTGGTTTTTAAGGGCTCTGGTTTACAATGGGCTCTGGATTATAAAGGGCTCTAGTTTATAATGGGCCCTTGTTTTTAAAGGGCTCTGGGTTAAAAGGGATCGGGTTCATAACGGTCTCCAGTTTATACAGGGCTCCGGTATAAAAAGGGCTCAGGTTCATGACTGGCCCTAGTTTATAAAGGGCTCTGGCTTATGAAGTGGTCTGGTTTATAAAGGGCTCAGGTTTATAAAGGGATCTGGTTTATAAAGGGATCAGGTTTATAAATGGCTCTGCTTTATAACGGGCTCTGGTTTATAAAGGGCTCTGGTTTATAAGGGCCCTGGTTTATAAAGGGCTGTGGTTTATAAAGGGCCCTGGTTTATAAAGGGCTCTGGTTTTTGAATGGCTCTGGTTTATAAATTGCTCTGGTTTATGCAGGGATCTGGTTTATTAAGGGCTCGGGTTTATAAAGGTCTTTGGTTTATAAATGGCTCTGGTTTATAAAGGGATCTGGTTTATATTTGGCTCTGGTTTATAACGGTCTCAGTTTTATAAAGGGCTCTGGTTTTATGAAGGGCTCTGGTTTATAACGGGCTCTGGTTTTTGAAGGGCTCTGGTTTATAACAGGCTCTGGTTTTTGAAGTGCTCTGGTTTATAAGGGCTCGGGTTTATAAAGGTCTTTGGTTTATAAATGGCTCTGGTTTATAAAGGGCTCTGGTTTATAACGGGCCCTGGTTTATAAAGGGCTCTGGTTTTATGAAGGGCTCTGGTTTATAACGGGCTCTGGTTTTTGAAGGGCTCTGGTTTATAACGGGCTCTGGTTTTTGAAGTGCTCTGGTTTATAAGGGCTCTAGTTTAGAAAGGGCTCTGGTTAATAAAGGGCTCTGGTCAATGAAGGGCTCTGGTTTATAAATGGCTCAGGTTTATAAATGGCTCTGGTTTTTGAAGGGCTCTGGTTTATAAGGGCTCTAGATTAGAAAGCGCTCTGGTTAATAAAGGGCTCTGGTCAATGAAGGGCTCTGGTTTATAAAGGGCTCTGGTTTAAGAAGGGCTCTGGTTTAAGAAGGGCTCCAGTTTATAACGGGCTTTGGTTTATAAAGGGCTCTGGTTTATAAAGGGCTCTGGTTTATAAATGGCTCAGGTTTATAAAGGGCACTAGTTTACAACCGTCTCTGGTTTATAACGAGCTCTGGTTTATAAATGGCTCTGGTTTTTGAAGGGCTCTGGTTTATAAGGGCTCTAGATTAGAAAGCGCTCTGGTTAATAAAGGGCTCTGGTCAATGAAGGGCTCTGGTTTATAAAGGGCTTTGGTTTATAAAGGGCTCTGGTTTATAAATGGCTCAGGTTTATAAAGGGCACTAGTTTACAACCGTCTCTGGTTTATAACGGGCTCTGGTTTATAAATGGCTCTGGTTTATGAAGGGCACTAGTTTACAACTGTCTCTGGTTTATAAAGGGCTCTGGTTTAAGAAGGACTCTGGTTTATAAGGGGCTTTGGTTTATAAAGGGCTCTTGTTTTTAACTGGCTCTGGTTTAAAAGGGCGCGGGTTTATAAAGGGCTTTGGTTTATAAATAGCTCAGGTTTATAAATGGCTCTGATTTGCAACCATCTCTCTTTTATAAAGTGCTCTGGTTTATAAGGGCCCTGGTTTACAGCTGTCTCTGGTTTATAATGGGCTCTGGTTTATAAAGGGCTCTGGTTTAAGAGGGACTTTGGTTTATAAGGGGCTTTGGTTTATAAAGGGCTCTGTTTTTTAACTGGCTCTGGTTTATATTGGGCTCTGGTTTCTAAAGGGCTTTGGTTCATAACGGGCTCTGGTTTTTAAAGGGCTCTGGATTAAAAGGGCTCAGGTTCATAACGGTCTCCAGTTTATACAGGTTTCCGGTATATAAAGGGCTCTGGTTTATGAAGGGCTCTGGTTTATAAAGGGCTCTGGTTTATAACGGGCTCTGGTTTTTAAAGGGCTCTGGGTTAAAAGGGCTCAGGTTCATAACGGTCTCCAGTTTATACAGGTTTCCGGTATATAATGGGCTCTGGTTTATGAAGGGCTCTGGTATATAAAGGGCTCTGGTTCATGACTGGTCCTGGTTTATAAAGGGCTCTGATTTATGAAGGGCTCTGGTTTATAATGGGCTCTGGTTTATGACGGGCTCTGGTTTATAACGGTCTCTGGTTTATAAATGGCTCTTGCTTATGAAGGGCTCTGGTTTATAAAGGGCTCAGGTATATAAAGGGCTCTGGTTTATAAAGGGATCAGGTTTATAAATGGCTCTGCTTTATAACGGGCTCTGGTTTATAAAGGGATCTTTTTTATAAGGGCCCTGGTTTATGAAGGACTCTGGTTTATAACGGGCTTTGGCTTATAAAGGGCTGGGGTTTATAAAGGGCTCTGGTTTAAAAGGGCGCTGGTTTATAAAGGGCTTTGCTTTATAAATGGCTCAGTTTTATAAAGGGCTCTGGTTTTGTAACCATCTCTCTTTTATAAAGTGCTCTGGTTTATAGGGGCCCTGGTTTTTAAAGGGCTCTGGTTTATAATGGGCTCTGGTTTATAAAGGGCTCCGGTATATAAAGGGCTCTGGTTCATGACTGGCCCTGGTTTATAAAGGGCTCTGGTTTATGAAGGGCTCTGGTTTATAATGGGTTCTGGTTTATGAAGAGCTCTGGTTTATAACGGTCTCTGGTTTATAAATGGCTCTTGCTTATGAAGGGCTCTAGTTTATAAAGGGCTCAGGTATATAAAGGGCTCTGGTTTATAAAGGGATCAGGTTTATAACGGCCCTTGGTTTATAAAGGGTTATGGGTTATACCAGGATTTGGTTTATAAAGGAATCTGGATTATAAAGGGCTCTGGTTTATAAAGTGCTCTTGTTTAAAAGGGCGCTGGTTTATAACGGGCTTTGGTTTATAAATGGCTCAGGTTTTTAAAGGGCTCTGGTTTGTAATCATCTCTCTTTTACAAAGTGATTTGGTTTTTAAGGGCTCTGGTTTATAATGGGCTCTGGATTATAAAGGGCTCTGGTTTATAATGGGCTCTGGTTTTTAAAGGGATCTGGGTTAAAAGGGCTCGGGTTCATAACGGTCTCCAGTTTATACAGGGCTCCGGTATAAAAAGGGCTCAGGTTCATGACTGGCCCTGGTTTATAAAGGGCTCTGGCTTATGAAGTGCTCTGGTTTATAAAGGGCTCAGGTTTATAAAGGGATCTGGTTTATAAAGGGATCAGGTTTATAAATGGCTCTGCTTTTTAACGGGCTCTGGTTTATAAAGGGCTCTGGTTTATAAGGGCCCTGGTTTATAAAGGGCTGTGGTTTATAAAGGCCCCTGGTTTATAAAGGGCTCTGGTTCATGAATGGCTCTGGTTTATAAATGGCTCTGGTTTATTAAGGGATCTGGTTTATTAAGGGCTCGGGTTTATAAAGGGCTCTGGTTTAAGAAGGGCTCTGGTTTAAGAAGGGCTCCAGTTTATAACGGGCTTTGGTTTATAAAGGGCTCTGGTTTATAAAGGGCTCTGGTTTATAAATGGCTCAGGTTTATAAAGGGCACTAGTTTACAACCGTCTCTGGTTTATAACGAGCTCTGGTTTATAAATGGCTCTGGTTTTTGAAGGGCTCTGGTTTATAAGGGCTCTAGATTAGAAAGCGCTCTGGTTAATAAAGGGCTCTGGTCAATGAAGGGCTCTGGTTTATAAAGGGCTTTGGTTTATAAAGGGCTCTGGTTTATAAATGGCTCAGGTTTATAAAGGGCACTAGTTTACAACCGTCTCTGGTTTATAACGGGCTCTGGTTTATAAATGGCTCTGGTTTATGAAGGGCACTAGTTTACAACTGTCTCTGGTTTATAAAGGGCTCTGGTTTAAGAAGGACTCTGGTTTATAAGGGGCTTTGGTTTATAAAGGGCTCTTGTTTTTAACTGGCTCTGGTTTAAAAGGGCGCGGGTTTATAAAGGGCTTTGGTTTATAAATGGCTCAGGTTTATAAATGGCTCTGATTTGCAACCATCTCTCTTTTATAAAGTGCTCTGGTTTATAAGGGCCCTGGTTTACAGCTGTCTCTGGTTTATAATGGGCTCTGGTTTATAAAGGGCTCTGGTTTAAGAGGGACTTTGGTTTATAAGGGGCTTTGGTTTATAAAGGGCTCTGTTTTTTAACTGGCTCTGGTTTATATTGGGCTCTGGTTTCTAAAGGGCTTTGGTTCATAACGGGCTCTGGTTTTTAAAGGGCTCTGGATTAAAAGGGCTCAGGTTCATAACGGTCTCCAGTTTATACAGGTTTCCGGTATATAAAGGGCTCTGGTTTATGAAGGGCTCTGGTTTATAAAGGGCTCTGGTTTATAACGGGCTCTGGTTTTTAAAGGGCTCTGGGTTAAAAGGGCTCAGGTTCATAACGGTCTCCAGTTTATACAGGTTTCCGGTATATAATGGGCTCTGGTTTATGAAGGGCTCTGGTATATAAAGGGCTCTGGTTCATGACTGGTCCTGGTTTATAAAGGGCTCTGATTTATGAAGGGCTCTGGTTTATAATGGGCTCTGGTTTATGACGGGCTCTGGTTTATAACGGTCTCTGGTTTATAAATGGCTCTTGCTTATGAAGGGCTCTGGTTTATAAAGGGCTCAGGTATATAAAGGGCTCTGGTTTATAAAGGGATCAGGTTTATAAATGGCTCTGTCTTATAACGGGCTCTGGTTTATAAAGGGATCTTTTTTATAAGGGCCCTGGTTTATGAAGGACTCTGGTTTATAACGGGCTTTGGCTTATAAAGGGCTGGGGTTTATAAAGGGCTCTGGTTTAAAAGGGCGCTGGTTTATAAAGGGCTTTGCTTTATAAATGGCTCAGTTTTATAAAGGGCTCTGGTTTTGTAACCATCTCTCTTTTATAAAGTGCTCTGGTTTATAGGGGCCCTGGTTTTTAAAGGGCTCTGGTTTATAATGGGCTCTGGTTTATAAAGGGCTCCGGTATATAAAGGGCTCTGGTTCATGACTGGCCCTGGTTTATAAAGGGCTCTGGTTTATGAAGGGCTCTGGTTTATAATGGGTTCTGGTTTATGAAGAGCTCTGGTTTATAACGGTCTCTGGTTTATAAATGGCTCTTGCTTATGAAGGGCTCTAGTTTATAAAGGGCTCAGGTATATAAAGGGCTCTGGTTTATAAAGGGATCAGGTTTATAACGGCCCTTGGTTTATAAAGGGTTATGGGTTATACCAGGATTTGGTTTATAAAGGAATCTGGATTATAAAGGGCTCTGGTTTATAAAGTGCTCTTGTTTAAAAGGGCGCTGGTTTATAACGGGCTTTGGTTTATAAATGGCTCAGGTTTTTAAAGGGCTCTGGTTTGTAATCATCTCTCTTTTACAAAGTGATTTGGTTTTTAAGGGCTCTGGTTTATAATGGGCTCTGGATTATAAAGGGCTCTGGTTTATAATGGGCTCTGGTTTTTAAAGGGATCTGGGTTAAAAGGGCTCGGGTTCATAACGGTCTCCAGTTTATACAGGGCTCCGGTATAAAAAGGGCTCAGGTTCATGACTGGCCCTGGTTTATAAAGGGCTCTGGCTTATGAAGTGCTCTGGTTTATAAAGGGCTCAGGTTTATAAAGGGATCTGGTTTATAAAGGGATCAGGTTTATAAATGGCTCTGCTTTTTAACGGGCTCTGGTTTATAAAGGGCTCTGGTTTATAAGGGCCCTGGTTTATAAAGGGCTGTGGTTTATAAAGGCCCCTGGTTTATAAAGGGCTCTGGTTCATGAATGGCTCTGGTTTATAAATGGCTCTGGTTTATTAAGGGATCTGGTTTATTAAGGGCTCGGGTTTATAAAGGGCTCTGGTTTATAAAGGGATCTGGTTTATATTTGGCTCTGGTTTATACGGGTCTCTGTTTTCTAAATGGCTCTGGTTTATAAAGGGCTCTGGTATATAAAGGGCTCTGGTTTATAAATGACTCTGGTTTATAAAGGGCTCCGGTTTGTAACAGGCTATGGTTTATAAAGGGATCTGGTTTATAAAGGGATCAGGTTTATAAATGGCTCTGCTTTTTAACGGGCTCTGGTTTATAAAGGGCTCTGGTTTATAAGGGCCCTGGTTTATAAAGGGCTGTGGTTTATAAAGGCCCCTGGTTTATAAAGGGCTCTGGTTCATGAATGGCTCTGGTTTATAAATGGCTCTGGTTTATTAAGGGATCTGGTTTATTAAGGGCTCGGGTTTATAAAGGGCTCTGGTTTATAAAGGGATCTGGTTTATATTTGGCTCTGGTTTATAAATGGCTCTGGTTTATTAAGGGATCTGGTTTATTAAGGGCTCGGGTTTATAAAGGGCTCTGGTTTATAAAGGGATCTGGTTTATATTTGGCTCTGGTTTATACGGGTCTCTGTTTTCTAAATGGCTCTGGTTTATAAAGGGCTCTGGTATATAAAGGGCTCTGGTTTATAAATGGCTCTGGTTTACAAAGGGCTCCGGTTTGTAACAGGCTATGGTTTATAAAGGGATCTGGTTTATAATGGTCCCAGGTTTATGAAGGGCTCTGGTTTATGAAGGGCTCTGGTTCTTAACGGCCTCTGGTTTTTGAAGGGTCTGTTTTATAAGGGCTCTAGTTTAAAAAGTGCTCTGGTTAATAAAGGGCTCTGGTCAATGAAGGGCTCTGGTTTATAAAGGGCTTTTGTTTATGAAGGGCACTAGTTTACAACCGTCTCTGGTTTATAATGGGCTCTGGTTTATAAAGGGCTCTGGTTTAAGAAGGGCTCTGGTTTATTAAAGGATCTGGTTTATATTTGGCTCTGGTTTATAACGGTCTCTGTTTTATAAATGGCTCTGCTTTATAACGGTCTCCAGTTTATACAGGTCTCCAGTATATGAAGGGCTCTGGTTCAAGACTGGCCCTGGTTTATAAAGGGCTCTGGCTTATGAAGGGCTCTGGTTTATAAAGGGCTCAGGTTTATAAAGGGCTTTGGTTTATAAAGGGATCAGGTTTATAAATGGCTCTGCTTTATAACGGGCTATGGTTTATAAAGGGCTGTGGTTTATAAAGGACCCTGGTTCATAAAGGGCTCTGGTTTTTGAATGGCTCTGGTTTATAAATGGCTCTGGTTTATGAAGGGATCTGGTTTATAAATGGCTCTGGTTTATAAAGGGCTCTCTAATATAAAGGGCTCAGGTTTATAAATGGCTCTGGTTTATAAAGGGCTCCGGTTTGTAACAGGCTCTGGTTTATAAAGGGATCTTGTTTATAAGGGCCCTGGTTTATGAAGGGCTCTGTTTTATAATGGTCCCAGGTTTATAAAGGGCTCTGGTTTATAACGGGCCCTGGTTTATAAAGGGCTCTGTTTTTTTCAAGGGCTCTGGTTTATAACGGGCTCTGGTTTTTGAAGGGCTCTGGTTTATAACGGTCTCTGGTTTTTGAAGGGCTCTGGTTTATAAGGGCTCTAGTTTAGAAAGGGCTCTGGTTAATAAAGGGCTCTGGTCAATGAGGGCTCTGGTTTATAAAGGGCTCTGGTTTATAACGGGCTCTGGTTTTTGAAGGGCTCTGGTTTATAAGGGCTCTAGTTTAGAAAGGACTCTGGTTAATAAAGGGCTCTGGTCAATGAAGGGCTCTGGTTTATAAAGGGCTCTGGTTTAAGAAGGGCTCTGGTTTAAGAAGGGCTCTGGTTTATAACGGGATCTGGTTTAAGAAGGGCTCTGGTTTATGAATGGCTCTGGTTTATAATGGGTTCTGGTTTATGAAGGGCTCTGGTTTATAACGGTCTCTGGTTTATAAATGGCTCTTGCTTATGAAGGGCTCTAGTTTATAAAGGGCTCAGGTATATAACGGGCTCTGGTTTATAAAGGGATCAGGTTTATAAATGGCTCTGCTTTATAACGGGTTCTGGTTTATAAAGGGATCTTTTTTATAAGGGCCCTGGTTTATGAAGGACTCTGTTTTATAATGGTCCCAGGTTTATAAAGGGCTCTGGTTTATAACGGGCTCTGGTTTATTAATGGCTCTGGTTTGTAACAGGCTCTGGTTTATAAAGGGATCTTGTTTACAAGGGCCCTGGTTTATGAAGGGCTCTCTTTTATAATGGTCCCAGGTTTATAAAGGGCTTTGGTTTATAAAGGGCTCAAGTTTTTAAAGGGCTCTGGTTTGTAACCATCTCTCTTTTATAAAGTGCTTTGGTTTATAAGGGCCCTGGTTTTTAAGGGCTCTGGTTTATGATGGGCTCTGGATTATAAAGGGCTCTGGTTTATAAAGGGCTCTCTAACATAAAGGGCTCAGGTTTATAAATGGCTCTGGTTTATAAAGGGCTCCAGTTTGTAACAGGCTCTGGTTTATAAAGTGATCTTTTTTATAAGGGTCCTGGTTAATGAAGAGCTCTCTTTTATAATGGTCCCAGGTTTATAAAGGGCTCTGGTTGATAACGGTCTCTGGTTTTTGAAGGGCTCTGGTTTATAAGGGCTCTAGTTTAGAAAGGGCTCTGGTTTATAACGGGCTCTGGTTTATTAAGGGCTCTGGTTTATAACGGCCCTTGGTTTATAAAGGGTTATGGGTTATACCAGGATTTGGTTTATAAAGGATTCTGGATTATAAAGGGCTCTGGTTTATAAAGGGCTCTTGTTTAAAAGGGCGCTGGTTTATAAAGGGCTTTGGTTTATAAATGGCTTAGGTTTTTAAAGGGCTCTGGTTTGTAACCATCTCTCTTTTATAAAGTGCTTTGGTTTATAAGGGCCCTGGTTTTTAAGGGCTCTGGTTTACAATGGGCTCTGGATTATAAAGGGCTCTAGTTTATAATGGGCCCTTGTTTTTAAAGGGCTCTGGGTTAAAAGGGATCGGGTTCATAACGGTCTCCAGTTTATACAGGGCTCCGGTATAAAAAGGGCTCAGGTTCATGACTGGCCCTAGTTTATAAAGGGCTCTGGCTTATGAAGTGGTCTGGTTTATAAAGGGCTCAGGTTTATAAAGGGATCTGGTTTATAAAGGGATCAGGTTTATAAATGGCTCTGCTTTATAACGGGCTCTGGTTTATAAAGGGCTCTGGTTTATAAGGGCCCTGGTTTATAAAGGGCTGTGGTTTATAAAGGGCCCTGGTTTATAAAGGGCTCTGGATTTTGAATGGCTCTGGTTTATAAATGGCTCTGGTTTATGAAGGGATCTGGTTTATTAAGGGCTCAGGTTTATAAAGGTCTTTGGTTTATAAATGGCTCTGGTTTATAAAGGGATCTGGTTTATAAATGGCTCTGGTTTATAAAGGGCTCTCTAATATAAAGGGCTCAGGTTTATAAATGGCTCTGGTTTATAAAGGGCTCCGGTTTGTAACAGGCTCTGGTTTATAAAGGGATCTTGTTTATAAGGGCCCTGGTTTATGAAGGGCTCTGTTTTATAATGGTCCCAGGTTTATAAAGGGCTCTGGTTTATAACGGGCCCTGGTTTATAAAGGGCTCTGGTTTTTTGAAGGGCTCTGGTTTATAAAGGGTTATGGGTTATACCAGGATTTGGTTTATAAAGGACTCTTGTTTAAAAGGGCGCTGGTTTATAAAGGGCTTTGGTTTATAAATGGCTCAAGTTTTTAAAGGGCTCTGGTTTGTAACCATCTCTCTTTTATAAATTGCTTTGGTTTATAAGGGCCCTGGTTTTTAAGGGCTCTGGTTTATAATGGGCTCTGGATTATAAAGGGCTCTGGTTTATAATGGGCTCTTGTTTTTAAAGGGCTCTGGGTTAAAAGGGATCGGGTTCATAACGGTCTCCAGTTTATACAGGGCTCCGGTATAAAAAGGTCTCAGGTTCATGACTGGCCCTAGTTTATAAAGGGCTCTGGCTTATGAAGTGCTCTGGTTTATAAAGGGCTCAGGTTTATAAAGGGATCTGGTTTATAAAGGGATCAGGTTTATAAATGGCTCTGCTTTATAACGGGCTCTGGTTTATAAAGGGCTCTGGTTTATAAGGGCCCTGGTTTATAAAGGGCTGTGGTTTATAAAGGGCCCTGGTTTATAAAGGGCTCTGGTTCATGAATGGCTCTGGTTTATAAATGGCTCTGGTTTATGAAAGGATGTGGTTTATAATTGGCTCTGGTTTATACCGGTCTCTGTTTTCTAAATGGCTCTGGTTTATAAAGGGCTCTTGTATAAAAAGGGCTCTGGTTTATAAATGGCTCTGGTTTATAAAGGGCTCCGGTTTGTAACAGGCTATGGTTTATAAAGGGATGTGGTTTATAATGATCCCAGGTTTATAAAGGGCTCTGGTTTATAATAGGTTCTGGTTTATAAAGGGCTCTGGTTTATGAAGGGCTCTGGTTTATAACGGGCTCTGGTTTTTGAAGGGCTCTGGTTAATAACAGGCTTTTGTTTTTGAAGGGTCTGTTTTATAAGGGCTCTAGTTTAAAAAGGGCTCTGTTTAATAAAGGGCTCTGGTCAATGAAGGGCTCTGGTTTATAAAGGGCTTTTGTTTATGAAGGGCACTAGTTTACAACTGTCTCTGCTTTATAATGGGCTCTGGTTTATAAAGGGCTCTGGTTTAAGAAGGACTCTGGTTTATAAGGGGCTTTTGTTTATAAAGGGCTCTGGTTTTTAACTGGCTCTGGTTTAAATAGGGCGCGGGTTTATAAAGGGCTTTGGTTTATAAATGGCTCAGGTTTATAAATGGCTCTGGTTTATATTGGGCTCTGGTTTCTAAAGGGCTCTGGTTCATAACGGGCTCTGGTTTTTAAAGGGCTCTGGGTTAAAAGGGCTCAGGTTCATAACGGTCTCCACTTTATACAGGTTTCCGGTATATAAAGAGCTCTGGTTTATGAAGGGCTCTGGTTTATAAAGGGCTCTGGTTTATAACGGGCTCTGGTTTTTAAAGGGCTCTGGGTTAAAAGGGCTCAGGTTCATAACGGTCTCCAGTTTATACAGGTTTCCGGTATATAATGGGCTCTGGTTTATGAAGGGCTCTGGTTCATGACTGGTCCTGGTTTATAAAGGGCTCTGATTTATGAAGGGCTCTGGTTTATGAAGGGCTCTGGTTTATAACGGTCTCTGGTTTATAAATGGCTCTTGCTTATGAAGGGCTCTGGTTTATAAAGGGATCAGGTATATAAAGGGCTCTGGTTTATAAAGGGATCAGGTTTATAAATGGCTCTGCTTTATAACGAGCTCTGGTTTATAAAGGGATCTTTTTTATAAGGGCCCTGGTTTATGAAGGACTCTGTTTTATAATGGTCCCAGGTTTAAAAAGGGCTCTGGTTTATAACGGGCTCTGGTTTATAAATGGCTCTGGTTTTATGAAGGGCTTTGGTTTATGCCGGGCTCTGGTTTTTTAAGGGCTCTGGTTTATAACGGGCTCTGGTTTTTGAAGGGCTCTGGTTTATAAGGGCTCTAGTTTAGAAAGGGCTCTGGGTTAAAAGGGCTCGGGTTCATAACGGTCTCCAGTTTATACATGGTTCCGGTATAAAAAGGGCTCAGGTTCATGACTGGCCCTGGTTTATAAAGGGCTCTGGCTTATGAAGGGCTCTGGTTTATAACGGGCTCTGATTTATAACAGGCTCTGGTTTTTGAAGGGCTCTGGTTTATAAGGGCTCTAGTTTAGAAAGGGCTCTGGTTAATAAAGGGCCCTGGTCAATGAAGGGCTCTGATTTTTAAAGGGCTCTGTTTTAAGAAGGGCTTTGGTTTAAGAAGGGCTCTGGTTTATAACGGGCTTTGGTTTATAAAGGGCTCTGGTTTATAAATGGCTCAGGTTTATAAAGGGCACTAGTTTACAACCGTCTCTGGTTTATAACGGGCTCTGGTTTATAAAGGGCTCTGGTTTAAGAAGGGCTCTGGTTTATAATGGGCTTTGGCTTATAAAGGGCTCTGGTTTATAAAGGAATCAGGTTTATAAATGACTCTGCTTTATAACTGGTTCTGGTTTATAAAGGGATCTTTTTTATAAGGGCCCTGGTTTATGAAGGACTCTGTTTTATAATGGTCCCAGGTTTATAAAGGGCTCTGGTTTATAACGGGCTCTGGTTTATTAAGGGCTCTGGTTTATAACGGCCCTTGGTTTATAAAGGGTTATGGGTTATACCAGGATTTGGTTTATAAAGGATTCTGGATTATAAAGGGCTCTGGTTTATAAAGGGCTCTTGTTTAAAAGGGCGCTGGTTTATAAAGGGCTTAAATTTTTAAAGGGCTCTGGTTTGTAACCATCTCTCTTTTATAAAGTGCTTTGGTTTATAAGGGCCCTGGTTTTTAAGGGCTCTGGTTTACAATGGCCTCTGGATTATAAAGGGCTCTAGTTTATAATGGGCTCTTGTTTTTAAAGGGCTCTGGGTTAAAAGGGATCGGGTTCATAACGGTCTCCAGTTTATACAGGGCTCCGGTATAAAAAGGGCTCAGGTTCATGACTGGCCCTAGTTTATAAAGGGCTCTGGCTTATGAAGTGCTCTGGTTTATAAAGGGCTCAGGTTTATAAAGGGATCTGGTTTATAAAGGGATCAGGTTTATAAATGGCTCTGCTTTATAACGGGCTCTGGTTTATAAAGGGCTCTGGTTTATAAGGGCCCTGGTTTATAAAGGGCTGTGGTTTATAAAGGGCCCTGGTTTATAAAGGGCTCTGGTTTTTGAATGGCTCTGGTTTATAAATTGCTCTGGTTTATGCAGGGATCTGGTTTATTAAGGGCTCGGGTTTATAAAGGTCTTTGGTTTATAAATGGCTCTGGTTTATAACGGGCTCTGGTTTATAAATGGCTCTGGTTTTATGAAGGGCTCTGGTTTATGCCGGGCTCTGGTTTTTTAAGGGCTCTGGTTTATAACGGGCTCTGGTTTTTGAAGGGCTCTGGTTTATAAGGGCTCTAGTTTAGAAAGGGCTCTGATTAATAAAGGGCTCTGGTCAATGAAGGGCTTTGGTTTATAACGGGCTCTGGTTTATAACGGGCTCTGGTTTTTGAAGGGCTCTGGTTTATAAGGGCTCTAGTTTAGAAAGGGCTCTGGTTAATAAAGGGCCCTGGTCAATGAAGGGCTCTGATTTATAATGGGCTCTGGTTTTTAAAGGGCTCTGGGTTAAAAGGGCTCGGGTTCATAACGGTCTCCAGTTTATACATGGTTCCGGTATAAAAAGGGCTCAGGTTCATGACTGGCCCTGGTTTATAAAGGGCTCTGGCTTATGAAGGGCTCTGGTTTATAACGGGCTCTGGTTTTTGAAGGACTCTGGTTTAAGAAGGGCTCTGGTTTATAACGGGCTCTGGTTTATAAAGGGCTCTGGTTTAAGAAGGGCTCTGGTTTATAATGGGCTTTGGCTTATAAAGGGCTCTGGTTTATAAAGGGATCAGGTTTATAAATGACTCTGCTTTATAACTGGTTCTGGTTTATAAAGGGATCAGGTTTATAAATGACTCTGCTTTATAACTGGTTCTGGTTTATAAAGGGATCTTTTTTATAAGGGCCCTGGTTTATGAAGGACTCTGTTTTATAATGGTCCCAGGTTTATAAAGGGCTCTGGTTTATAACGGGCTCTGGTTTATTAAGGGCTCTGGTTTATAACGGCCCTTGGTTTATAAAGGGTTATGGGTTATACCAGGATTTGTTTTATAAAGGATTCTGGATTATAAAGGGCTCTGGTTTATAAAGGGCTCTTGTTTAAAAGGGCGCTGGTTTATAAAGGGCTTTGGTTTATAAATGGCTTAGGTTTTTAAAGGGCTCTGGTTTGTAACCATCTCTCTTTTATAAAGTGCTTTGGTTTATAAGGGCCCTGGTTTTTAAGGGCTCTGGTTTACAATGGGCTCTGGATTATAAAGGGCTCTAGTTTATAATGGGCCCTTGTTTTTAAAGGGCTCTGGGTTAAAAGGGATCGGGTTCATAACGGTCTCCAGTTTATACAGGGCTCCGGTATAAAAAGGGCTCAGGTTCATGACTGGCCCTAGTTTATAAAGGGCTCTGGCTTATGAAGTGGTCTGGTTTATAAAGGGCTCAGGTTTATAAAGGGATCTGGTTTATAAAGGGATCAGGTTTATAAATGGCTCTGCTTTATAACGGGCTCTGGTTTATAAAGGGCTCTGGTTTATAAGAGCCCTGGTTTATAAAGGGCTGTGGTTTATAAAGGGCCCTGGTTTATAAAGGGCTCTGGTTTTTGAATGGCTCTGGTTTATAAATTGCTCTGGTTTATGCAGGGATCTGGTTTATTAAGGGCTCGGGTTTATAAAGGTCTTTGGTTTATAAATGGCTCTGGTTTATAAAGGGATCTGGTTTATATTTGGCTCTGGTTTATAACGGTCTCAGTTTTATAAAGGGCTCTGGTTTTATGAAGGGCTCTGGTTTATAACGGGCTCTGGTTTTTGAAGGGTTCTGGTTTATAACAGGCTCTGGTTTTTGAAGTGCTCTGGTTTATAAGGGCTCGGGTTTATAAAGGTCTTTGGTTTATAAATGGCTCTGGTTTATAAAGGGCTCTGGTTTATAACGGGCCCTGGTTTATAAAGGGCTCTGGTTTTATGAAGGGCTCTGGTTTATAACGGGCTCTGGTTTTTGAAGGGCTCTGGTTTATAACACGCTCTGGTTTTTGAAGTGCTCTGGTTTATAAGGGCTCTAGTTTAGAAAGGGCTCTGGTTAATAAAGGGCTCTGGTCAATGAAGGGCTCTGGTTAATAAAAGGCTCAGGTTTATAAATGGCTCTGGTTTTTGAAGGGCTCTGGTTTATAAGGGCTCTAGATTAGAAAGCGCTCTGGTTAATAAAGGGCTCTGGTCAATGAAGGGCTCTGGTTTATAAAGGGCTCTGGTTTAAGAAGGGCTCTGGTTTAAGAAGGGCTCCAGTTTATAACGGGCTTTGGTTTATAAAGGGCTCTGGTTTATAAATGGCTCAGGTTGATAAAGGACACTAGTTTACAACCGTCTCTGGTTTATAACGGGCTCTGGTTTATAAATGGCTCTGGTTTTTGAAGGGCTCTGGTTTATAAGGGCTCTAGATTAGAAAGCGCTCTGGTTAATAAAGGGCTCTGGTCAATGAAGGGCTCTGGTTTATAAAGGGCTTTGGTTTATAAAGGGCTCTGGTTTATAAATGGCTCAGGTTTATAAAGGGCACTAGTTTACAACCGTCTCTGGTTTATAACGGGCTCTGGTTTATAAATGGCTCTGGTTTATGAAGGGCACTAGTTTACAACTGTCTCTGGTTTATAAAGGGCTCTGGTTTAAGAAGGACTCTGGTTTATAAGGGGCTTTGGTTTATAAAGGGCTCTTGTTTTTAACTGGCTCTGGTTTAAAAGGGCGCGGGTTTATAAAGGGCTTTGGTTTATAAATGGCTCAGGTTTATAAATGGCTCTGATTTGCAACCATCTCTCTTTTATAAAGTGCTCTGGTTTATAAAGGCCCTGGTTTACAGCTGTCTCTGGTTTATAATGGGCTCTGGTTTATAAAGGGCTCTGGTTTAAGAGGGACTTTGGTTTATAAGGGGCTTTGGTTTATAAAGGGCTCTGTTTTTTAACTGGCTCTGGTTTATATTGGGCTCTGGTTTCTAAAGGGCTTTGGTTCATAACGGGCTCTGGTTTTTAAAGGGCTCTGGATTAAAAGGGCTCAGGTTCATAACGGTCTCCAGTTTATACAGGTTTCCGGTATATAAAGGGCTCTGGTTTATGAAGGGCTCTGGTTTATAAAGGGCTCTGGTTTATAACGGGCTCTGGTTTTTAAAGGGCTCTGGGTTAAAAGGGCTCAGGTTCATAACGGTCTCCAGTTTATACAGGTTTCCGGTATATAATGGGCTCTGGTTTATGAAGGGCTCTGGTATATAAAGGGCTCTGGTTCATGACTGGTCCTGGTTTATAAAGGGCTCTGATTTATGAAGGGCTCTGGTTTATAATGGGCTCTGGTTTATGACGGGCTCTGGTTTATAACGGGCTCTGATTTATAACAGGCTCTGGTTTTTGAAGGGCTCTGGTTTATAAGGGCTCTAGTTTAGAAAGGGCTCTGGTTAATAAAGGGCCCTGGTCAATGAAGGGCTCTGATTTTTAAAGGGCTCTGTTTTAAGAAGGGCTTTGGTTTAAGAAGGGCTCTGGTTTATAACGGGCTTTGGTTTATAAAGGGCTCTGGTTTATAAATGGCTCAGGTTTATAAAGGGCACTAGTTTACAACCGTCTCTGGTTTATAACGGGCTCTGGTTTATAAAGGGCTCTGGTTTAAGAAGGGCTCTGGTTTATAATGGGCTTTGGCTTATAAAGGGCTCTGGTTTATAAAGGAATCAGGTTTATAAATGACTCTGCTTTATAACTGGTTCTGGTTTATAAAGGGATCTTTTTTATAAGGGCCCTGGTTTATGAAGGACTCTGTTTTATTTTGGTCCCAGGTTTATAAAGGGCTCTGGTTTATAACGGGCTCTGGTTTATTAAGGGCTCTGGTTTATAACGGCCCTTGGTTTATAAAGGGTTATGGGTTATACCAGGATTTGGTTTATAAAGGATTCTGGATTATAAAGGGCTCTGGTTTATAAAGGGCTCTTGTTTAAAAGGGCGCTGGTTTATAAAGGGCTTAAATTTTTAAAGGGCTCTGGTTTGTAACCATCTCTCTTTTATAAAGTGCTTTGGTTTATAAGGGCCCTGGTTTTTAAGGGCTCTGGTTTACAATGGCCTCTGGATTATAAAGGGCTCTAGTTTATAATGGGCTCTTGTTTTTAAAGGGCTCTGGGTTAAAAGGGATCGGGTTCATAACGGTCTCCAGTTTATACAGGGCTCCGGTATAAAAAGGGCTCAGGTTCATGACTGGCCCTAGTTTATAAAGGGCTCTGGCTTATGAAGTGCTCTGGTTTATAAAGGGCTCAGGTTTATAAAGGGATCTGGTTTATAAAGGGATCAGGTTTATAAATGGCTCTGCTTTATAACGGGCTCTGGTTTATAAAGGGCTCTGGTTTATAAGGGCCCTGGTTTATAAAGGGCTGTGGTTTATAAAGGGCCCTGGTTTATAAAGGGCTCTGGTTTTTGAATGGCTCTGGTTTATAAATTGCTCTGGTTTATGCAGGGATCTGGTTTATTAAGGGCTCGGGTTTATAAAGGTCTTTGGTTTATAAATGGCTCTGGTTTATAACGGGCTCTGGTTTATAAATGGCTCTGGTTTTATGAAGGGCTCTGGTTTATGCCGGGCTCTGGTTTTTTAAGGGCTCTGGTTTATAACGGGCTCTGGTTTTTGAAGGGCTCTGGTTTATAAGGGCTCTAGTTTAGAAAGGGCTCTGATTAATAAAGGGCTCTGGTCAATGAAGGGCTTTGGTTTATAACGGGCTCTGGTTTATAACGGGCTCTGGTTTTTGAAGGGCTCTGGTTTATAAGGGCTCTAGTTTAGAAAGGGCTCTGGTTAATAAAGGGCCCTGGTCAATGAAGGGCTCTGATTTATAATGGGCTCTGGTTTTTAAAGGGCTCTGGGTTAAAAGGGCTCGGGTTCATAACGGTCTCCAGTTTATACATGGTTCCGGTATAAAAAGGGCTCAGGTTCATGACTGGCCCTGGTTTATAAAGGGCTCTGGCTTATGAAGGGCTCTGGTTTATAACGGGCTCTGGTTTTTGAAGGACTCTGGTTTAAGAAGGGCTCTGGTTTATAACGGGCTCTGGTTTATAAAGGGCTCTGGTTTAAGAAGGGCTCTGGTTTATAATGGGCTTTGGCTTATAAAGGGCTCTGGTTTATAAAGGGATCATGTTTATAAATGACTCTGCTTTATAACTGGTTCTGGTTTATAAAGGGATCAGGTTTATAAATGACTCTGCTTTATAACTGGTTCTGGTTTATAAAGGGATCTTTTTTATAAGGGCCCTGGTTTATGAAGGACTCTGTTTTATAATGGTCCCAGGTTTATAAAGGGCTCTGGTTTATAACGGGCTCTGGTTTATTAAGGGCTCTGGTTTATAACGGCCCTTGGTTTATAAAGGGTTATGGGTTATACCAGGATTTGTTTTATAAAGGATTCTGGATTATAAAGGGCTCTGGTTTATAAATGGCTCTGGTTTTATGAAGGGCTCTGGTTTATGCCGGGCTCTGGTTTTTTAAGGGCTCTGGTTTATAACGGGCTCTGGTTTTTGAAGGGCTCTGGTTTATAAGGGCTCTAGTTTAGAAAGGGCTCTGATTAATAAAGGGCTCTGGTCAATGAAGGGCTTTGGTTTATAACGGGCTCTGGTTTATAACGGGCTCTGGTTTTTGAAGGGCTCTGGTTTATAAGGGCTCTAGTTTAGAAAGGGCTCTGGTTAATAAAGGGCCCTGGTCAATGAAGGGCTCTGATTTATAATGGGCTCTGGTTTTTAAAGGGCTCTGGGTTAAAAGGGCTCGGGTTCATAACGGTCTCCAGTTTATACATGGTTCCGGTATAAAAAGGGCTCAGGTTCATGACTGGCCCTGGTTTATAAAGGGCTCTGGCTTATGAAGGGCTCTGGTTTATAACGGGCTCTGGTTTTTGAAGGACTCTGGTTTAAGAAGGGCTCTGGTTTATAACGGGCTCTGGTTTATAAAGGGCTCTGGTTTAAGAAGGGCTCTGGTTTATAATGGGCTTTGGCTTATAAAGGGCTCTGGTTTATAAAGGGATCATGTTTATAAATGACTCTGCTTTATAACTGGTTCTGGTTTATAAAGGGATCAGGTTTATAAATGACTCTGCTTTATAACTGGTACTGGTTTATAAAGGGATCTTTTTTATAAGGGCCCTGGTTTATGAAGGACTCTGTTTTATAATGGTCCCAGGTTTATAAAGGGCTCTGGTTTATAACGGGCTCTGGTTTATTAAGGGCTCTGGTTTATAACGGCCCTTGGTTTATAAAGGGTTATGGGTTATACCAGGATTTGTTTTATAAAGGATTCTGGATTATAAAGGGCTCTGGTTTATAAAGGGCTCTTGTTTAAAAGGGCGCTGGTTTATAAAGGGCTTTGGTTTATAAATGGCTTAGGTTTTTAAAGGGCTCTGGTTTGTAACCATCTCTCTTTTATAAAGTGCTTTGGTTTATAAGGGCCCTGGTTTTTAAGGGCTCTGGTTTACAATGGGCTCTGGATTATAAAGGGCTCTAGTTTATAATGGGCCCTTGTTTTTAAAGGGCTCTGGGTTAAAAGGGATCGGGTTCATAACGGTCTCCAGTTTATACAGGGCTCCGGTATAAAAAGGGCTCAGGTTCATGACTGGCCCTAGTTTATAAAGGGCTCTGGCTTATGAAGTGGTCTGGTTTATAAAGGGCTCAGGTTTATAAAGGGATCTGGTTTATAAAGGGATCAGGTTTATAAATGGCTCTGCTTTATAACGGGCTCTGGTTTATAAAGGGCTCTGGTTTATAAGGGCCCTGGTTTATAAAGGGCTGTGGTTTATAAAGGGCCCTGGTTTATAAAGGGCTCTGGTTTTTGAATGGCTCTGGTTTATAAATTGCTCTGGTTTATGCAGGGATCTGGTTTATTAAGGGCTTGGGTTTATAAAGGTCTTTGGTTTATAAATGGCTCTGGTTTATAAAGGGATCTGGTTTATATTTGGCTCTGGTTTATAACGGTCTCAGTTTTATAAAGGGCTCTGGTTTTATGAAGGGCTCTGGTTTATAACGGGCTCTGGTTTTTGAAGGGCTCTCGTTTATAACAGGCTCTGGTTTTTGAAGTGCTCTGGTTTATAAGGGCTCGGGTTTATAAAGGTCTTTGGTTTATAAATGGCTCTGGTTTATAAAGGGCTCTGGTTTATAACGGGCCCTGGTTTATAAAGGGCTCTGGTTTTATGAAGGGCTCTGGTTTATAACGGGCTCTGGTTTTTGAAGGGCTCTGGTTTATAACACGCTCTGGTTTTTGAAGTGCTCTGGTTTATAAGGGCTCTAGTTTAGAAAGGGCTCTGGTTAATAAAGGGCTCTGGTCAATGGAGGGCTCTGGTTTATAAAAGGCTCAGGTTTATAAATGGCTCTGGTTTTTGAAGGGCTCTGGTTTATAAGGGCTCTAGATTAGAAAGCGCTCTGGTTAATAAAGGGCTCTGGTCAATGAAGGGCTCTGGTTTATAAAGGGCTCTGGTTTAAGAAGGGCTCTGGTTTAAGAAGGGCTCCAGTTTATAACGGGCTTTGGTTTATAAAGGGCTCTGGTTTATAAATGGCTCAGGTTGATAAAGGGCACTAGTTTACAACCGTCTCTGGTTTATAACGGGCTCTGGTTTATAAATGGCTCTGGTTTTTGAAGGGCTCTGGTTTATAAGGGCTCTAGATTAGAAAGCGCTCTGGTTAATAAAGGGCTCTGGTCAATGAAGGGCTCTGGTTTATAAAGGGCTTTGGTTTATAAAGGGCTCTGGTTTATAAATGGCTCAGGTTTATAAAGGGCACTAGTTTACAACCGTCTCTGGTTTATAACGGGCTCTGGTTTATAAATGGCTCTGGTTTATGAAGGGCACTAGTTTACAACTGTCTCTGGTTTATAAAGGGCTCTGGTTTAAGAAGGACTCTGGTTTATAAGGGGCTTTGGTTTATAAAGGGCTCTTGTTTTTAACTGGCTCTGGTTTAAAAGGGCGCGGGTTTATAAAGGGCTTTGGTTTATAAATGGCTTAGGTTTATAAATGGCTCTGATTTGCAACCATCTCTCTTTTATAAAGTGCTCTGGTTTATAAAGGCCCTGGTTTACAGCTGTCTCTGGTTTATAATGGGCTCTGGTTTATAAAGGGCTCTGGTTTAAGAGGGACTTTGGTTTATAAGGGGCTTTGGTTTATAAAGGGCTCTGTTTTTTAACTGGCTCTGGTTTATATTGGGCTCTGGTTTCTAAAGGGCTTTGGTTCATAACGGGCTCTGGTTTTTAAAGGGCTCTGGATTAAAAGGGCTCAGGTTCATAACGGTCTCCAGTTTATACAGGTTTCCGGTATATAAAGGGCTCTGGTTTATGAAGGGCTCTGGTTTATAAAGGGCTCTGGTTTATAACGGGCTCTGGTTTTTAAAGGGCTCTGGGTTAAAAGGGCTCAGGTTCATAACGGTCTCCAGTTTATACAGGTTTCCGGTATATAATGGGCTCTGGTTTATGAAGGGCTCTGGTATATAAAGGGCTCTGGTTCATGACTGGTCCTGGTTTATAAAGGGCTCTGATTTATGAAGGGCTCTGGTTTATAATGGGCTCTGGTTTATGACGGGCTCTGGTTTATAACGGTCTCTGGTTTATAAATGGCTCTTGCTTATGAAGGGCTCTGGTTTATAAAGGGCTCAGGTATATAAAGGGCTCTGGTTTATAAAGGGATCAGGTTTATAAATGGCTCTGCTTTATAACGGGCTCTGGTTTATAAAGGGATCTTTTTTATAAGGGCCCTGGTTTATGAAGGACTCTGGTTTATAACGGGCTTTGCTTTATAAATGGCTCAGTTTTATAAAGGGCTCTGGTTTTGTAACCATCTCTCTTTTATAAAGTGCTCTGGTTTATAGGGGCCCTGGTTTTTAAAGGGCTCTGGTTTATAATGGGCTCTGGTTTATAAAGGGCTCCGGTATATAAAGGGCTCTGGTTCATGACTGGCCCTGGTTTATAAAGGGCTCTGGTTTATGAAGGGCTCTGGTTTATAATGGGTTCTGGTTTATGAAGAGCTCTGGTTTATAACGGTCTCTGGTTTATAAATGGCTCTTGCTTATGAAGGGCTCTAGTTTATAAAGGGCTCAGGTATATAAAGGGCTCTGGTTTATAAAGGGATCAGGTTTACAACGGCCCTTGGTTTATAAAGGGTTATGGGTTATACCAGGATTTGGTTTATAAAGGAATCTGGATTATAAAGGGCTCTGGTTTATAAAGTGCTCTTGTTTAAAAGGGCGCTGGTTTATAACGGGCTTTGGTTTATAAATGGCTCAGGTTTTTAAAGGGCTCTGGTTTGTAATCATCTCTCTTTTACAAAGTGATTTGGTTTTTAAGGGCTCTGGTTTATAATGGGCTCTGGATTATAAAGGGCTCTGGTTTATAATGGGCTCTGGTTTTTAAAGGGATCTGGGTTAAAAGGGCTCGGGTTCATAACGGTCTCCAGTTTATACAGGGCTCCGGTATAAAAAGGGCTCAGGTTCATGACTGGCCCTGGTTTATAAAGGGCTCTGGCTTATGAAGTGCTCTGGTTTATAAAGGGCTCAGGTTTATAAAGGGATCTGGTTTATAAAGGGATCAGGTTTATAAATGGCTTGGCTTTTTAACGGGCTCTGGTTTATAAAGGGCTCTGGTTTATAAGGGCCCTGGTTTATAAAGGGCTGTGGTTTATAAAGGCCCCTGGTTTATAAAGGGCTCTGGTTCATGAATGGCTCTGGTTTATAAATGGCTCTGGTTTATTAAGGGATCTGGTTTATTAAGGGCTCGGGTTTATAAAGGGCTCTGGTTTATAATGGGATCTGGTTTATATTTGGCTCTGGTTTATACGGGTCTCTGTTTTCTAAATGGCTCTGGTTCATAAAGGGCTCTGGTATATAAAGGGCTCTGGTTTATAAATGGCTCTGGTTTATAAAGGGCTCCGGTTTGTAACAGGCTATGGTTTATAAAGGGATCTGGTTTATAAAGGGATCAGGTTTATAAATGGCTCTGCTTTTTAACGGGCTCTGGTTTATAAAGGGCTCTGGTTTATAAGGGCCCTGGTTTATAAAGGGCTGTGGTTTATAAAGGCCCCTGGTTTATAAAGGGCTCTGGTTCATGAATGGCTCTGGTTTATAAATGGCTCTGGTTTATTAAGGGATCTGGTTTATTAAGGGCTCGGGTTTATAAAGGGCTCTGGTTTATAAAGAGATCTGGTATATAAAGGGCTCTGGTTTATAAATGGCTCTGGTTTACAAAGGGCTCCGGTTTGTAACAGGCTATGGTTTATAAAGGGATCTGGTTTATAATGGTCCCAGGTTTATAAAGGGCTCTGGTTTATGAAGGGCTCTGGTTCTTAACGGCCTCTGGTTTTTGAAGGGTCTGTTTTATAAGGGCTCTAGTTTAAAAAGTGCTCTGGTTAATAAAGGGCTCTGGTCAATGAAGGGCTCTGGTTTATAAAGGGCTTTTGTTTATGAAGGGCACTAGTTTACAACCGTCTCTGGTTTATAATGGGCTCTGGTTTATAAAGGGCTCTGGTTTAAGAAGGGCTCTGGTTTATTAAAGGATCTGGTTTATATTTGGCTCTTGTTTATAACGGTCTCTGTTTTATAAATGGCTCTGCTTTATAACGGTCTCCAGTTTATACAGGTCTCCAGTATATGAAGGGCTCTGGTTCAAGACTGGCCCTGGTTTATAAAGGGCTCTGGCTTATGAAGGGCTCTGGTTTATAAAGGGCTCAGGTTTATAAAGGGCTTTGGTTTATAAAGGGATCAGGTTTATAAATGGCTCTGCTTTATAACGGGCTATGGTTTATAAAGGGCTGTGGTTTATAAAGGACCCTGGTTCATAAAGGGCTCTGGTTTTTGAATGGCTCTGGTTTATAAATGGCTCTGGTTTATGAAGGGATCTGGTTTATAAATGGCTCTGGTTTATAAAGGGCTCTCTAATATAAAGGGCTCAGGTTTATAAATGGCTCTGGTTTATAAAGGGCTCCGGTTTGTAACAGGCTCTGGTTTATAAAGGGATCTTGTTTATAAGGGCCCTGGTTTATGAAGGGCTCTGTTTTATAATGGTCCCAGGTTTATAAAGGGCTATGGTTTATAACGGGCCCTGGTTTATAAAGGGCCCTGTTTTTTTCAAGGGCTCTGGTTTATAACAGGCTCTGGTTTTTGAAGGGCTCTGGTTTATAACGGTCTCTGGTTTTTGAAGGGCTCTGGTTTATAAGGGCTCTAGTTTAGAAAGGGCTCTGGTTAATAAAGGGCTCTGGTCAATGAGGGCTCTGGTTTATAAAGGGCTCTGGTTTATAACGGGCTCTGGTTTTTGAAGGGCTCTGGTTTATAAGGGCTCTAGTTTAGAAAGGACTCTGGTTAATAAAGGGCTCTGGTCAATGAAGGGCTCTGGTTTATAAAGGGCTCTGGTTTAAGAAGGGCTCTGGTTTAAGAAGGGCTCTGGTTTATAACGGGATCTGGTTTAAGAAGGGCTCTGGTTTATGAATGGCTCTGGTTTATAATGGGTTCTGGTTTATGAAGGGCTCTGGTTTATAACGGTCTCTGGTTTATAAATGGCTCTTGCTTATGAAGGGCTCTAGTTTATAAAGGGCTCAGGTATATAACGGGCTCTGGTTTATAAAGGGATCAGGTTTATAAATGGCTCTGCTTTATAACGGGTTCTGGTTTAAAAAGGGATCTTTTTTATAAGGGCCCTGGTTTATGAAGGACTCTGTTTTATAATGGTCCCAGGTTTATAAAGGGCTCTGGTTTATAACGGGCTCTGGTTTATTAATGGCTCTGGTTTGTAACAGGCTCTGGTTTATAAAGGGATCTTGTTTACAAGGGCCCTGGTTTATGAAGGGCTCTCTTTTATAATGGTCCCAGGTTTATAAAGGGCTTTGGTTTATAAAGGGCTCAAGTTTTTAAAGGGCTCTGGTTTGTAACCATCTCTCTTTTATAAAGTGCTTTGGTTTATAAGGGCCCTGGTTTTTAAGGGCTCTGGTTTATGATGGGCTCTGGATTATAAAGGGCTCTGGTTTATAAAGGGCTCTCTAACATAAAGGGCTCAGGTTTATAAATGGCTCTAGTTTATAAAGGGCTCCAGTTTGTAACAGGCTCTGGTTTATAAAGTGATCTTTTTTATAAGGGTCCTGGTTAATGAAGAGCTCTCTTTTATAATGGTCCCAGGTTTATAAAGGGCTCTGGTTGATAACGGTCTCTGGTTTTTGAAGGGCTCTGGTTTATAAGGGCTCTAGTTTAGAAAGGGCTCTGGTTAATAAAGGGCTCTGGTCAATGAGTGCTCTGGTTTATAAAGGGCTCTGGTTTATAACGGGTTCTGCTTTTTGAAGGGTTCTGGTTTATAAGGGCTCTAGTTTAGAAAGGGCTCTAGTTTAGAAAGGGCTCTGGTTAATAAAGGGCTCTGGTCAATGAAGGGCTCTGGTTTATAAAGGGCTCTGGTTTAAGAAGGGCTCTGGTTTAAGAAGGGCTCTGGTTTATAACGGGATCTGGTTTAAGAAGGGCTCTGGTTTATGAATGGCTCTGGTTTATAATGGGTTCTGGTTTATGAAGGGCTCTGGTTTATAACGGTCTCTGGTTTATAAATGGCTCTTGCTTATGAAGGGCTCTAGTTTATAAAGGGCTCAGGTATATAACGGGCTCTGGTTTATAAAGGGATCAGGTTTATAAATGGCTCTGCTTTATAACGGGTTCTGGTTTATAAAGGGATCTTTTTTATAAGGGCCCTGGTTTATGAAGGACTCTGTTTTATAATGGTCCCAGGTTTATAAAGGGCTCTGGTTTATAACGGGCTCTGGTTTATTAATGGCTCTGGTTTGTAACAGGCTCTGGTTTATAAAGGGATCTTGTTTACAAGGGCCCTGGTTTATGAAGGGCTCTCTTTTATAATGGTCCCAGGTTTATAAAGGGCTTTGGTTTATAAAGGGCTCAAGTTTTTAAAGGGCTCTGGTTTGTAACCATCTCTCTTTTATAAAGTGCTTTGGTTTATAAGGGCCCTAGTTTTTAAGGGCTCTGGTTTATGATGGGCTCTGGATTATAAAGGGCTCTGGTTTATAAAGGGCTCTCTAACATAAAGGGCTCAGGTTTATAAATGGCTCTGGTTTATAAAGGGCTCCAGTTTGTAACAGGCTCTGGTTTATAAAGGGATCTTTTTTATAAGGGTCCTGGTTAATGAAGAGCTCTCTTTTATAATGGTCCCAGGTTTATAAAGGGCTCTGGTTGATAACGGTCTCCGTTTTATAAATGGCTCTGCTTTATAACGGTCTCCAGTTTATACAGGGCTCCGGTATATGAAGGGCTCTGGTTCAAGACTGGCCCTGGTTTCTAAAGGGCTCTGGCTTATAAGGGCCCTGGTTTATAAAGGGCTGTGGTTTATAAAGGCCCCTGGTTTATAAAGGGCTCTGGTTCATGAATGGCTCTGGTTTATAAATGGCTCTGGTTTATTAAGGGATCTGGTTTATTAAGGGCTCGGGTTTATAAAGGGCTCTGGTTTATAAAGGGCTCCGGTTTGTAACAGGCTATGGTTTATAAAGGGATCTGGTTTATAAAGGGATCAGGTTTATAAATGGCTCTGCTTTTTAACGGGCTCTGGTTTATAAAGGGCTCTGGTTTATAAGGGCCCTGGTTTATAAAGGGCTGTGGTTTATAAAGGCCCCTGGTTTATAAAGGGCTCTGGTTCATGAATGGCTCTGGTTTATAAATGGCTCTGGTTTATTAAGGGATCTGGTTTATTAAGGGCTCGGGTTTATAAAGGGCTCTGGTTTATAAAGGGATCTGGTTTATATTTGGCTCTGGTTTATATGGGTCTCTGTTTTCTAAATGGCTCTGGTTTATAAAGGGCTCTGGTATATAAAGGGCTCTGGTTTATAAATGGCTCTGGTTTATAAAGGGCTCCGGTTTGTAACAGGCTATGGTTTATAAAGGGATCTGGTTTATAATGGTCCCAGGTTTATAAAGGGCTCTGGTTTATGAAGGGCTCTGGTTCTTAACGGCCTCTGGTTTTTGAAGGGTCTGTTTTATAAGGGCTCTAGTTTAAAAAGTGCTCTGGTTAATAAAGGGCTCTGGTCAATGAAGGGCTCTGGTTTATAAAGGGCTTTTGTTTATGAAGGGCACTAGTTTACAACCGTCTCTGGTTTATAATGGGCTCTGGTTTATAAAGGGCTCTGGTTTAAGAAGGGCTCTGGTTTATTAAAGGATCTGGTTTATATTTGGCTCTGGTTTATAACAGTCTCTGTTTTATAAATGGCTCTGCTTTATAACGGTCTCCAGTTTATACAGGTCTCCAGTATATGAAGGGCTCTGGTTCAAGACTGGCCCTGGTTTATAAAGGGCTCTGGCTTATGAAGGGCTCTGGTTTATAAAGGGCTCAGGTTTATAAAGGGCTTTGGTTTATAAAGGGATCAGGTTTATAAATGGCTCTGCTTTATATCGGGCTATGGTTTATAAAGGGCTGTGGTTTATAAAGGACCCTGGTTCATAAAGGGCTCTGGTTTTTGAATGGCTCTGGTTTATAAATGGCTCTGGTTTATGAAGGGATCTGGTTTATAAATGGCTCTGGTTTATAAAGGGCTCTCTAATATAAAGGGCTCAGGTTTATAAATGGCTCTGGTTTATAAAGGGCTCCGGTTTGTAACAGGCTCTGGTTTATAAAGGGATCTTGTTTATAAGGGCCCTGGTTTATGAAGGGCTCTGTTTTATAATGGTCCCAGGTTTATAAAGGGCTCTGGTTTATAACGGGCCCTGGTTTATAAAGGGCTCTGTTTTTTTTCAAGGGCTCTGGTTTATAACGGGCTCTGGTTTTTGAAGGGCTCTGGTTTATAACGGTCTCTGGTTTTTGAAGGGCTCTGGTTTATAAGGGCTCTAGTTTAGAAAGGGCTCTGGTTAATAAAGGGCTCTGGTCAATGAGGGCTCTGGTTTATAAAGGGCTCTGGTTTATAACGGGCTCTGGTTTTTGAAGGGCTCTGGTTTATAAGGGCTCTAGTTTAGAAAGGGCTCTGGTTAATAAAGGGCTCTGGTCAATGAAGGGCTCTGGTTTATAAAGGGCTCTGGTTTAAGAAGGGCTCTGGTTTAAGAAGGGCTCTGGTTTATAACGGGATCTGGTTTAAGAAGGGCTCTGGTTTATGATGGGCTCTGGATTATAAAGGGCTCTGGTTTATAAAGGGCTCTCTAACATAAAGGGCTCAGGTTTATAAATGGCTCTGGTTTATAAAGGGCTCCAGTTTGTAACAGGCTCTGGTTTATAAAGTGATCTTTTTTATAAGGGTCCTGGTTAATGAAGAGCTCTCTTTTATAATGGTCCCAGGTTTATAAAGGGCTCTGGTTGATAACGGCCTCTGGTTTTTGAAGGGCTCTGGTTTATAAGGGCTCTAGTTTAGAAAGGGCTCTGGTTAATAAAGGGTTCTGGTCAATGAGGGCTCTGGTTTATAAAGGGCTCTGGTTTATAACGGGCTCTGGTTTTTGAAGGGCTCTGGTTTATAAGGGCTCTAGTTTAGAAAGGGCTCTGGTTAATAAAGGGCTCTGATCAATGAAGGGCTCTGGTTTATAAAGGGCTCTGGTTTAAGAAGGGCTCTGGTTTAAGAAGGGCTCTGGTTTATAACGGGATCTGGTTTAAGAAGGGCTCTGGTTTATGAATGGCTCTGGTTTATAATGGGTTCTGGTTTATGAAGGGCTCTGGTTTATAACGGTCTCTGGTTTATAAATGGCTCTTGCTTATGAAGGGCTCTAGTTTATAAAGGGCTCAGGTATATAACGGGCTCTGGTTTATAAAGGGATCAGGTTTATAAATGGCTCTGCTTTATAACGGGTTCTGGTTTATAAAGGGATCTTTTTTATAAGGGCCCTGGTTTATGAAGGACTCTGTTTTATAATGGTCCCAGGTTTATAAAGGCCTCTGGTTTATAACTGGCTCTGGTTTATTAATGGCTCTGGTTTGTAACAGGCTCTGGTTTATAAAGGGATCTTGTTTACAAGGGCCCTGGTTTATGAAGGGCTCTCTTTTATAATGGTCCCAGGTTTATAAAGGGCTTTGGTTTATAAAGGGCTCAAGTTTTTAAAGGGCTCTGGTTTGTAACCATCTCTCTTTTATAAAGTGCTTTGGTTTATAAGGGCCCTAGTTTTTAAGGGCTCTGGTTTATGATGGGCTCTGGATTATAAAGGGCTCTGGTTTATAAAGGGCTCTCTAACATAAAGGGCTCAGGTTTATAAATGGCTCTGGTTTATAAAGGGCTCCAGTTTGTAACATGCTCTGGTTTATAAAGGGATCTTTTTTATAAGGGTCCTGGTTAATGAAGAGCTCTCTTTTATAATGGTCCCAGGTTTATAAAGGGCTCTGGTTGATAACGGTCTCTGTTTTATAAATGGCTCTGCTTTATAACGGTCTCCAGTTTATACAGGGCTCCGGTATATGAAGGGCTCTGGTTCAAGACTGGCCCTGGTTTCTAAAGGGCTCTGGCTTATAAATGGCTCTGGTTTATAAAGGGCTCAGGTTTATAAAGGGCTTTGGTTTATAAAGGGATCAGGTTTATAAATGGCTCTGCTTTATAACGGGCTCTGGTTTATAAAGGGCTCTCTAATATAAAGGGCCCAGGTTTATAAATGGCTCTGGTTTATAAAGGGCTCCGGTTTGTAACAGGCTCTGGTTTATAAAGGGATCTTGTTTACAAGGGCCCTGGTTTATGAAGGGCTCTCTTTTATAATGGTCCCAGGTTTATAAAGGGCTCTGGTTTATAACGGGCCCTGGTTTATAAAGGGCTCTGGTTTTTTGAAGGGCTCTGGTTTATAACGGGCTCTGGTTTTTGAAGGGCTCTGGTTTATAACGGGCTCTGGTTTTTGAAGGGCTCTGGTTTATAAGGGCTCTAGTTTAGAAAGGGCTCTGGTTAATAAAGGGCTCTGGTCAATGAGGGCTCAGGTTTATAAAGGGCTTTGGTTTATAAAGGGATCAGGTTTATAAATGGCTCTGCTTTATAACGGGCTCTGGTTTATAAAGGGCTCTCTAATATAAAGGGCCCAGGTTTATAAATGGCTCTGGTTTATAAAGGGCTCCGGTTTGTAACAGGCTCTGGTTTATAAAGGGATCTTGTTTACAAGGGTCCTGGTTTATGAAGGGCTCTCTTTTATAATGGTCCCAGGTTTATAAAGGGCTCTGGTTTATAACGGGCCCTGGTTTATAAAGGGCTCTGGTTTTTTGAAGGGCTATGGTTTAGAACGGGCTCTGGTTTTTGAAGGGCTCTGGTTTATAACGGGCTCTGGTTTTTGAAGGGCTCTGGTTTATAAGGGCTCTAGTTTAGAAAGGGCTCTGGTTAATAAAGGGCTCTGGTCAATGAGGGCTCTGGTTTATAAAGGGCTCTAGTTTATAATGGGCTCTGGTTTTTGAAGGGCTCTGGTTTATAAGGGCTCTAGTTTAGAAAGGGCTCTGGTTAATAAAGGGCTCTGGTCAATGAAGGACTCTGGTTTATACAGGGCTCTGGTTTAAGAAGGGCTCTGGTTTAAGAAGGGCTCTGGTTTATAACGGGCTCTGGTTTAAGAAGGGCTCTGGTTTATGAATGGCTCTGGTTTATAAAGGGTTCTTGCTTATGAAGGGCTCTAGTTTATAAAGGGCTCAGGTATATAAAGGGCTCTGGTTTATAAAGGGATCAGGTTTATAAATGGCTCTGCTTTATAACGGGTTCTGGTTTATAAAGGGATCTTTTTTATAAGGGCCCTGGTTTATGAAGGACTCTGTTTTATAATGGTCCCAGGTTTATAAAGGGCTCTGTTTATAACGGGCTCTGGTTTATTAAGGGCTCTGGTTTATAACGGCCCTTGGTTTATAAAGGGTTATGGGTTATACCAGGATTTGGTTTATAAAGGAATCTGGATTATAAAGGGCTCTGGTTTATAAAGGGCTCTTGTTTAAAAGGGCGCTGGTTTATAAAGGGCTTTGGTTTATAAAGGGCTCAAGTTTTTAAAGGGCTCTGGTTTGTAACCATCTCTCTTTTATAAAGTGCTTTGGTTTATAAGGGCCCTGGTTATTAAGGGCTCTGGTTTATGATGGGCTCTGGATTATAAAGGGCTCTGGTTTATAAAGGGCTCTCTAACATAAAGGGCTCAGGTTCATAAATGGCTCTGGTTTATAAAGGGCTCCAGTTTGTAACAGGCTCTGGTTTATAAAGGGATCTTTTTTATAAGGGTCCTGGTTAATGAAGAGCTCTCTTTTATAATGGTCCCAGGTTTATAAAGGGCTCTGGTTGATAACGGTCTCTGTTTTATAAATGGCTCTGCTTTATAACGGTCTCCAGTTTATACAGGGCTCCGGTATATGAAGGGCTCTGGTTCAAGACTGGCCCTGGTTTCTAAAGGGCTCTGGCTTATGAATGGCTCTGGTTTATAAAGGGCTCAGGTTTATAAAGGGCTTTGGTTTATAAAGGGATCAGGTTTATAAATGGCTCTGCTTTATAACGGGCTCTGGTTTATAAAGGGCTCTCTAATATAAACTGTTCAGGTTTATAAATGGCTCTGGTTTTTAAAGGGCTCCGGTTTGTAACAGGCTCTGGTTTATAAAGGGATCTTGTTTACAAGGGCCCTGGTTTATGAAGGGCTCTCTTTTATAATGGTCCCAGGTTTATAAAGGGCTCTGGTTTATAACGGGCCCTGGTTTATAAAGGACTCTGGTTTTTTGAAGGGCTCTGGTTTATAACGGGCTCTGGTTTTTGAAGGGCTCTGGTTTATAACGGGCTCTGGTTTTTGAAGGGCTCTGGTTTATAAGGGCTCTAGTTTAGAAAGGGCTCTGGTTAATAAAGGGCTCTGGTCAATGAGGGCTCTGGTTTATAAAGGGCTCTAGTTTATAACGGGCTCTGGTTTTTGAAGGGCTCTGGTTTATAAGGGCTCTAGTTTAGAAAGGGCTATGGTTAGTAAAGGGCTCTGGTCAATGAAGGACTCTGGTTTATAAAGGGCTCTGGTTTAAGAAGGGCTCTGGTTTAAGAAGGGCTCTGGTTTATAACGGGCTCTGGTTTAAGAAGGGCTCTGGTTTATGAATGGCTCTGGTTTATAAAGGGTTCTGGTTTATGAAGGGCTCTGGTTTATAACGGTCTCTGGTTTACAAATGGCTCTTGCTTATGAAAGGCTCTAGTTTATAAAGGGCTCAGGTATATAAAGGGCTCTGGTTTATAACGGTCTCTGTTTTATAAATGGCTCTGCTTTATAACGGTCTCCAGTTTATACAGGGCTCCGGTATATGAAGGGCTCTGGTTCAAGACTGGCCCTGGTTTCTAAAGGGCTCTGGCTTATGAATGGCTCTGGTTTATAAAGGGCTCAGGTTTATAAAGGGCTTTGGTTTATAAAGGGATCAGGTTTATAAATGGCTCTGCTTTATAACGGGCTCTGGTTCATAAAGGGCTCTCTAATATAAAGGGCCCAGGTTTATAAATTGCTCTGGTTTATAAAGGGCTCCGGTTTGTAACAGGCTCTGGTTTATAAAGGGATCTTGTTTACAAGGGCCCTGGTTTATGAAGGGCTCTGTTTTATAATGGTCCCAGGTTTATAAAGGGCTCTGGTTGATAACGGTCTCTGTTTTATAAATGGCTCTGCTTTATAACGGTCTCCAGTTTATACAGGGCTCCGGTATATGAAGGGCTCTGGTTCAAGACTGGCCCTGGTTTCTAAAGGGCTCTGGCTTATGAATGGCTCTGGTTTATAAAGGGCTCAGGTTTATAAAGGGCTTTGGTTTATAAAGGGATCAGGTTTATAAATAGCTCTGCTTTATAACGGGCTCTGGTTTATAAAGGGCTCTCTAATATAAAGGGCCCAGGTTTATAAATGGCTCTGGTTTATAAAGGGCTCCGGTTTGTAACAGGCTCTGGTTTATAAAGGGATCTTGTTTACAAGGGCCCTGGTTTATGAAGGGCTCTCTTTTATAATGGTCCCAGGTTTATAAAGGGCTCTGGTTTATAACGGGCCCTGGTTTATAAAGGGCTCTGGTTTTTTGAAGGGCTCTGGTTTATAACGGGCTCTGGTTTTTGAAGGGCTCTGGTTTATAACGGGCTCTAGTTTTTGAAGGGCTCTGGTTTATAAGGGCTCTAGTTTAGAAAGGGCTCTGGTTAATAAAGGGCTCTGGTCAATGAGGGCTCTGGTTTATAAAGGGCTCTAGTTTATAACGGGCTCTGGTTTTTGAAGGGCTCTGGTTTATAAGGGCTCTAGTTTAGAAAGGGCTCTGGTTAATAAAGGGCTCTGGTCAATGAAGGACTCTGGTTTATAAAGGGCTCTGGTTTAAGAAGGGCTCTGGTTTAAGAAGGGCTCTGGTTTATAAGGTGCTCTGGTTTAAGAAGGGCTCTGGTTTATGAATGGCTCTGGTTTATAAAGGGTTCTGGTTTATGAAGGGCTCTGGTTTATAACGGTCTCTGGTTTATAAATGGCTCTTGCTTATGAAGGGCTCTAGTTTATAAAGGGCTCAGGTATATAAAGGGCTCTGGTTTATAAAGGGATCAGGTTTATAAATGGCTCTGCTTTATAACGGGTTCTGGTTTATAAAGGGATCTTTTTTATAAGGGCCCTGGTTTATGAAGGGCTCTGTTTATAACGGGCTCTGGTTTATTAAGGGCTCTGGTTTATAACGGCGCTTGGTTTATAAAGGGTTATGGGTTATACCAGGATTTGGTTTATAAAGGAATCTGGATTATAAAGGGCTCTGGTTTATAAAGGGCTCTTGTTTAAAAGGGCGCTGGTTTATAAAGGGCTTTGGTTTATAAAGGGCTCAAGTTTTTAAAGGGCTCTGGTTTGTAACCATCTCTCTTTTATAAAGTGCTTTGGTTTATAAGGGCCCTGGTTTTTAAGGGCTCTGGTTTATGATGGGCTCTGGATTATAAAGGGCTCTGGTTTATAAAGGGCTCTCTAACATAAAGGGCTCAGGTTTATAAATGGCTCTGGTTTATAAAGGGCTCCAGTTTGTAACAGGCTCTGGTTTATAAAGGGATCTTTTTTATAAGGGCCCTGGTTAATGAAGAGCTCTGTTTTATAATGGTCCCAGGCTAATAAAGGGCTCTGGTTTATAACGGTCTCTGTTTTATAAATGGCTCTGCTTTATAACGGTCTCCAGTTTATACAGGGCTCCGGTATATGAAGGGCTCTGGTTCAAGACTGGCCCTGGTTTATAAAGGGCTCTGGCTTATGAATGGCTCTGGTTTATAAAGGGCTCAGGTTTATAAAGGGCTCTGGTTTTTGAATGGCTCTGGTTTATAAATGGCTCTGGTTTATGAAGGGATCTGGTTTATTAAGGGCTCGGGTTTATAAAGGTCTTTGGTTTATAAATGGCTCAAGTTTTTAAAGGGCTCTGGTTTGTAACCATCTCTCTTTTATAAAGTGCTTTGGTTTATAAGGGCCCTGGTTTTTAAGGGCTCTGGTTTATGATGGGCTCTGGATTATAAAGGGCTCTGGTTTATAAAGGGCTCTCTAACATAAAGGGCTCAGGTTTATAAATGGCTCTGGTTTATAAAGGGCTCCAGTTTGTAACAGGCTCTGGTTTATAAAGGGATCTTTTTTATAAGGGTCCTGGTTAATGAAGAGCTCTGTTTTATAATGGTCCCAGGTTTATAAAGGGCTCTGGTTGATAACGGTCTCTGTTTTATAAATGGCTCTGCTTTATAACGGTCTCCAGTTTATACAGGGCTCCGGTATATGAAGGGCTCTGGTTCAAGACTGGCCCTGGTTTCTAAAGGGCTCTGGCTTATGAATGGCTCTGGTTTATAAAGGGCTCAGGTTTATAAAGGGCTTTGGTTTATAAAGGGATCAGGTTTATAAATAGCTCTGCTTTATAACGGGCTCTGGTTTATAAAGGGCTCTCTAATATAAAGGGCCCAGGTTTATAAATGGCTCTGGTTTATAAAGGGCTCCGGTTTGTAACAGGCTCTGGTTTATAAAGGGATCTTGTTTACAAGGGCCCTGGTTTATGAAGGGCTCTCTTTTATAATGGTCCCAGGTTTATAAAGGGCTCTTGTTTATAACGGGCCCTGGTTTATAAAGGGCTCTGGTTTTTTGAAGGGCTCTGGTTTATAACGGGCTCTGGTTTTTGAAGGGCTCTGGTTTATAACGGGCTCTGGTTTTTGAAGGGCTCTGGTTTATAAGGGCTCTAGTTTTGTAACCATCTCTCTTTTATAAAGTGCTCTGGTTTATAGGGGCCATGGTTTTTAAAGGGCTCTGGTTCATGACTTGCCCTGGTTAATAAAGGGCTCTGGTCAATGAAGGGCTCTGGTTTATAAAGGGCTCTGGTTTATGAAGTGCACTAGTTTACAGCTGTCTCTGGTTTATAATGGGCTCTGGTTTATAAAGGGCTCTGGTTTAAGAGGGACTTTGGTTTATAAGGGGCTTTGGTTTATAAAGGGCTCTGTTTTTTAACTGGCTCTGGTTTAAAAGGGCGCAGGTTTATAAAGGGCTTTGGTTTATAAGTGGCTCAGGTTTATAAATGGCTCTGGTTTGCAATCATATCTCTTTTATAAAGTGCTCTGGTTTATAAGGGCCCTGGTTTTTAAAGGACTCTGGTTTATATTGGGCTCTGGTTTATAAAGGGCTCTGGTTCATAACGGGCTCTGGTTTTTAAAGGGCTCTGGGTTAAAAGGGCTCAGGTTCATAACGGTCTCCAGTTTATACAGGTTTCCGGTATATAATGGGCTCTGGTTTATGAAGGGCTCTGGTATATAAAGGGCTCTGGTTCATGACTGGTCCTGGTTTATAAAGGGCTCTGATCTATGAAGGGCTGTGGTTTATAATGGGCTCTGGTTTATGAAGGGCTCTGGTTTATAATGGTCCCAGGTTTATAAAGGGCTCTGGTTTATAACGGGCTCTGGTTTATAAATGGCTCTGGTTTTATGAAGGGCTGTGGTTTATAACGGGCTCAGGTATATAAAGGGCTCTGGTTTATAAAGGGATCAGGTTTATAAATGGCTCTGCCTTATAACGGGCTCTGGTTTATAAAGGGATCTTTTTTATAAGGGCCCTGGTTTATGAAGGACTCTTTTTTATAATGGTCCCAGGTTTATAAAGGGCTCTGGTTTTTTAAGGGCTCTGGTTTATAACGGGCTCTGGTTTTTGAAGGGCTCTGGTTTATAAGGGCTCTAGTTTAGACAGGCCTCTGGTTAATAAAGGGCTCTGGTCAATGAAGGGTTTGGTTTATAATGGGCTCTGGTTTATAACGGGCTCTGGTTTTTGAAGGGCTCTGGTTTATAAGGGCTCTAGTTTAGAAAGGGCTCTGGTTAATAAAGGGCCCTGGTCAATGAAGGGCTCTTATTTATAAAGGGCTCTGGTTTAAGAAGGGCTTTGGTTTAAGAAGGGCTCTGGTTTATAACGGGTTTGGTTTATAAAGGGCTCTGGTTTATAAATGGCTCAGGTTTATAAAGGGCACTAGTTTACAACCGTCTCTGGTTTATAAATGGCTCTGGTTTTATGAAGGGCTGTGGTTTATAACGGGCTCAGGTATATAAAGGGCTCTGGTTTATAAAGGGATCAGGTTTATAAATGACTCTGCTTTATAACGGGCTTTGGTTTTTGAAGGGCTCTGGTTTATAACGGGCTCTGGTTTTTGAAGGGCTCTGGTTTATAAGGGCTCTAGTTTAGAAAGGGCTCTGGTTAATAAAGGGCTCTGGTCAATGAGGGCTCTGGTTGATAAAGGGCTCTGGTTTATAACGGGCTCTGGTTTTTGAAGGGCTCTGGTTTATAAGGGCTCTAGTTTAGAAAGGGCTCTGGTTAATAAAGGGCTCTGGTCAATGAACGACTCTGGTTTATAAAGGGCTCTGGTTTAAGAAGGGCTCTGGTTTAAGGAGGGCTCTGGTTTATAACGGGCTCTGGTTTAAGAAGGGCTCTGGTTTATGAATGGCTCTGGTTTATAATGGGTTCTGGTTTATGAAGGGCTCTGGTTTATAAAGGGATCAGGTTTATAAATGGCTCTGCTTTATAACGGGTTCTGGTTTATAAAGGGATCTGTTTTATAAGGGCCCTGGTTTATGAAGGACTCTGTTTTATAATGGTCCCAGGTTTATAAAGGGCTCTGGTTTATAACGGGCTCTGGTTTATTAAGGGCTCTGGTTTATAACGGCCCTTGGTTTATAAAGGGTTATGGATTATACCAGGATTTGGTTTATAAAGGAATCTGGATTATAAAGGGCTCTGGTTTATAAAGGGCTCTTGTTTAAAAGGGCGCTGGTTTATAAAGGGCTTTGGTTTATAAAGGGCTCAAGTTTTTAAAGGGCTCTGGTTTGTAACCATCTCTCTTTTATAAAGTGCTTTGGTTTATAAGGGCCCTGGTTTTTAAGGCCTCTGGTTTATGATGGGCTCTGGATTATAAAGGGCTCTGGTTTATAAAGGGCTCTCTAACATAAAGGGCTCAGGTTTATAAATGGCTCTGGTTTATAAACGGCTCCAGTTTGTAACAGGCTCTGGTTTATAAAGGGATCTTTTTTATAAGGGCCCTGGTTAATGAAGAGCTCTGTTTTATAATGGTCCCAGGTTTATAAAGGGCTCTGGTTTATAACGGTCTCTGTTTTATAAATGGCTCTGCTTTATAATGGTCTCCAGTTTATACAGGGCTCCTGTATATGAAGGGCTCTGGTTCAAGACTGGCCCTGGTTTATAAAGGGCTCTGGCTTATGAATGGCTCTGGTTTATAAAGGGCTCAGGTTTATAAAGGGCTTTGGTTTATAAAGGGATCAGGTTTATAAATGGCTCTGCTTTATAACGGGCTCTGGTTTATAAAGGGCTGTGGTTTATAAAGGGCCCTGGTTTATAAAGGGCTCTGGTTTTTGAAAGGCTCTGGTTTATAAATGGCTCTGGTTTATGAAGGGATCTGGTTTATTAAGGGCTCGGGTTTATAAAGGTCTTTGGTTTATAAATGGCTCTGGTTTATAAAGGGATCTGGTTTATATTTGGCTCTGGTTTATAACAGTCTCTGTTTTATAAATGGCTCTGGTTTATAAAGGGCTCTCTAATATAAAGGGCTCAGGTTTATAAATGGCTCTGGTTTATAAAGGGCTCCGGTTTGTAACAGGCTCTGGTTTATAAAGGGATCTGGTTTATATTTGGCTCTGGTTTATAACAGTCTCTGTTTTATAAATGGCTCTGGTTTATAAAGGGCTCTCTAATATAAAGGGCTCAGGTTTATAAATGGCTCTGGTTTATAAAGGGCTCCGGTTTGTAACAGGCTCTGGTTTATAAAGGGATCTTGTTTATGAGGGCCCTGGTTTATGAAGGGCTCTGTTTAATAATGGTCCCAGGTTTATAAAGGGCTCTGGTTTATAACGGGCCCTGGTTTATAAAGGGCTCTGGTTTTATGAAGGGCTCTGGTTTATAACGGGCTCTGGTTTTTGAAGGGCTCTGGTTTATAACGGGCTCTGGTTTTTGAAGGGCTCTGGTTTATAATGGGCTTTGTCTTATAAAGGGCTGTGGTTTATAAAGGGCTCTGGTTTAAAAGGGCGCTGGTTTATAAAGGGCTTTGCTTTATAAATGGCTCAGTTTTATAAAGGGCTCTGGTTTTGTAACCATCTCTCTTTTATAAAGTGCTCTGGTTTATAGGGGCCCTGGTTTTTAAAGGGCTCTGGTTTATAATGGGCTCTGGTTTATAAAGGGCTCCGGTATATAAAGGGCTCTGGTTCATGACTGGCCCTGGTTAATAAAGGGCTCTGGTCAATGAAGGGCTCTGGTTTATAAAGAGCTCTGGTTTATGAAGTGCACTAGTTTACAGCTGTCTCTGGTTTATAATGGGCTCTGGTTTATAAAGGGCTCTGGTTTAAGAGGGACTTTGGTTTATAAGGGGCTTTGGTTTATAAAGGGCTCTGTTTTTTAACTGGCTCTGGTTTAAAAGGGCGCGGGTGTATAAAGGGCTTTGGTTTATAAATGGCTCAGGTTTATAAATGGCTCTGGTTTGCAATCATCTCTCTTTTATAAAGTGCTCTGGTTTATAAGGGCCCTGGTTTTTAAAGGACTCTGGTTTATATTGGGCTCTGGTTTATAAAGGGCTCTGGTTCATAACGGGCTCTGGTTTTTAAAGGGCTCTGGGTTAAAAGGGCTCAGGTTCATAACGATCTCCAGTTTATACAGGTTTCCGGTATATGATGGGCTCTGGTTTATGAAGGGCTCTGGTATATAAAGGGCTCTGGTTCATGACTGGTCCTGGTTTATAAAGGGCTCTGATTTATGAAGGGCTGTGGTTTATAATGGGCTCTGGTTTATGAAGGGCTCTGGTTTATAAAGGGCTCAGGTATATAAAGGGCTCTGGTTTATAAAGGGATCAGGTTTATAAATGGCTCTGCCTTATAACGGGCTCTGGTTTATAAAGGGATCTTTTTTATAAGGGCCCTGGTTTATGAAGGACTCTTTTTCATAATGGTCCCAGGTTTATAAAGGGCTCTGGTTTATAACGGGCTCTGGTTTATAAATGGCTCTGGTTTTATGAAGGGCTCTGGTTTATAACGGGCTCTGGTTTTTGAAGGGCTCTGGTTTATAACGGGCTCTGGTTTTTGAAGGGCTCTGGTTTATAAGGGCTCTAGTTTAGAAAGGGCTCTGGTTAATAAAGGGCTCTGGTCAATGAAGGGCTTTGGTTTATAACTGGCTCTGGTTTATAACGGGCTCTGGTTTTTGAAGGGCTCTGGTTTATAAGGGCTCTAGTTTAGAAAGGGCTCTGGTTAAAAAGGGCCCTGGTCAATGAAGGGCTCTGATTTATAAAGGGCTCTGGTTTAAGAAGGGCTTTGGTTTAAGAAGGGCTCTGGTTTATAACGGGCTTTGGTTTATAAAGGGCTCTGGTTTATAAATGGCTCAGGTTTATAAAGGGCACTAGTTTACAACCGTCTCTGGTTTATAACGGGCTCTGGTTTATAAAGGGCTCTGGTTTAAGAAGGGCTCTGGTTTAAGAAGGGCTCTGGTTTATAACGGGCTTTGGCTTATAAAGGGATCTGGTTTATAAAGGGATCAGGTTTATAAATTACTCTGCTTTATAACGGGCTCTGGTTTTTGAAGGGCTCTGGTTTATAACGGGCTCTGGTTTTTGAAGGGCTCTGGTTTATAAGGGCTCTAGTTTAGAAAGGGCTCTGGTTAATAAAGGGCTCTGGTCAATGAGGGCTCTGGTTTATAAAGGGCTCTGGTTTATAACGGGCTCTGGTTTTTGAAGGGCTCTGGTTTATAAGAGCTCTAGTTTAGAAAGGGCTCTGGTTTATAAAGGGCTCTGGTTTAAGAAGGGCTCTGGTTTAAGAAGGGCTCTGGTTTATAACGGGCTCTGGTTTAAGAAGGGCTCTGGTATATGAATGGCTCTGGTTTATAATGGGTTCTGGTTTATGAAGGGCTCTGGTTTATAAAGGGATCAGGTTTATAAGGGCCCTGGTTTATGAAGGACTCTGTTTTATAATGGTCCCAGGTTTATAAAGGGCTCTGGTTTATAACGGGCTCTGGTTTATTAAGGGCTCTGGTTTATAAAGGGCTCTTGTTTAAAAGGGCGCTGGTTTATAAAGGGCTTTGGTTTATAAAGTGCTCAAGTTTTTAAAGGGTTCTGGTTTGTAACCATCTCTCTTTTATAAAGTGCTTTGGTTTATAAGGGCCCTGGTTTTTAAGGGCTCTAGTTTATGATGGGCTCTGGATTATAAAGGGCTCTGGTTTATAAAGGGCTCTCTAACATAAAGGGCTCAGGTTTATAAATGGCTCTGGTTTATAAAGGGCTCCAGTTTGTAACAGGCTCTGGTTTATAAAGGGATCTTTTTTATAAGGGCCCTGGTTAATGAAGAGCTCTGTTTTATAATGGTCCCAGGTTTATAAAGGGCTCTGGTTTATAACGGTCTCTGTTTTATAAATGGCTCTGCTTTATAACGGTCTCCAGTTTATACAGGGCTCCGGTATATGAAGGGCTCTGGTTCAAGACTGGCCCTGGTTTATAAAGGGCTCTGGCTTATGAATGGCTCTGGTTTATAAAGGGCTCAGGTTTATGAAGGGCTTTGGTTTATAAAGGGATCAGGTTTATAAATGGCTCTGCTTTATAACGGGCTCTGGTTTATAAAGGGCTCTGGTTTTTGAATGGCTCTGGTTTATAAATGGCTCTGGTTTATGAAGGGATCTGGTTTATATTTGGCTCTGGTTTATAACGGTCTCTGTTTTATAAATGGCTCTGCTTTATAAAGGGCTCTCTAATATAAAGGGCTCAGGTTTATAAATGGCTCTGGTTTATAAAGGGCTCCGGTTTGTAACAGGCTCTGGTTTATAAAGGGATCTTGTTTATGAGGGCCCTGGTTTATGAAGGGCTCTGTTTTATAATGGTCCCAGGTTTATAAAGGGCTCTGGTTTATAACGGGCCCTGGTTTATAAAGGGCTCTGGTTTTATGAAGGGCTCTGGTTTATAACAGGCTCTGGTTTTTGAAGGGCTCTGGTTTATAACGGGCTCTGGTTTTTGAAGGGCTCTGGTTTATAATGGGCTTTGGCTAATAAAGGGCTGTGGTTTGTAAAGGGCTCTGGTTTAAAAGGGCGCTGATTTATAAAGGGCTTTGCTTTATAAATGGCTCAGTTTTATAAAGGGCTCTGGTTTTGAAACCATCTCTCTTTTATAAAGTGCTCTGGTTTATAGGGGTCCTGGTTTTTAAAGGGCTCTGGTTTATAATGGGCTCTGGTTTATAAAGGGCTCCGGTATATAAAGGGCTCTGGTTCATGACTGGCCCTGGTTAATAAAGGGCTCTGGTCAATGAAGGGCTCTGGTTTATAAAGGGCTCTGGTTTATGAAGTGCACTAGTTTACAGCTGTCTCTGGTTTGTAATGGGCTCTGGTTTATAAAGGGCTCTGGTTTAAGAGGGACTTTGGTTTATAAGGGGCTTTGGTTTATAAAGGGCTCTGTTTTTTAACTGGCTCTGGTTTAAAAGGGCGCGGGTTTATAAAGGGCTTTGGTTTATAAATGGCTCAGGTTTATAAATGGCTCTGGTTTGCAATCATCTCTCTTTTATAAAGTGCTCTGGTTTATTAGGGCCCTGGTTTTTAAAGGACTCTGGTTTATAAGGGCTCTGCCTTATAACGGGCTCTGGTTTATAAAGGGATCTTTTTTATAAGGGCCCTGGTTTATGAAGGACTCTGTTTTATAATGGTCCCAGGTTTATAAAGGGCTCTGGTTTATAACGGGCTCTGGTTTATAAATGGCTCTGGTTTTATGAAGGGCTTTCGTTTATAACGGGCTCTGGTTTTTTAAGGGCTCTGGTTTATAACGGGCTCTGGTTTTTGAAGGGCTCTGGTTTATAAGGGCTCTAGTTTAGAAAGGGCTCTGGTTTATAAAGGGCTCTGGTTTAAGAAGGGCTTTGGTTTAAGAAGGGCTCTGGTTTATAACGGGCTTTGGTTTATAAAGGGCTCTGGTTTATAAATGGCTCAGGTTTATAAAGGGCACTAGTTTACAACCGTCTCTGGTTTATAACGGGCTCTGGTTTATAAAGGGCTCTGGTTTAAGAAGGGCTCTGGTTTATAATGGGCTTTGGCTTATAAAAGGATCTGGTTTATAAAGGGATCAGGTTTATAAATGACTCTGCTTTATAACGGGCTCTGGTTTTTGAAGGGCTCTGGTTTATAACGGGCTCTGGTTTTTGAAGAGCTCTGGTTTATAAGGGCTCTAGTTTAGAAAGGGCTCTGGTTAATAAAGGGCTCTGGTCAATGAGGGCTCTGGTTTATAAAGGGCTCTGGTTTATAACGGGCTCTGGTTTTTGAAGGGCTCTGGTTTATAAGGGCTCTAGTTTAGAAAGGGCTCTGGTTAATAAAGGGCTCTGGTCAATGAAGGACTTTGGTTTATAAAGGGCTCTGGTTTAAGAAGGGCTCTGGTTTAAGAAGGGCTCTGGTTTATAACGGGCTCTGGTTTAAGAAGGGCTCTGATTTATGAATGGCTCTGGTTTATAATGGGTTCTGGTTTATGAAGGGCTCTGTTTTATAACGGTCTCTGGTTTATAAATGGATCTTGCTTATGAAGGGCTCTAGTTCATAAAGGGCTCAGGTATATAAAGGGCTCTGGTTTATAAAGGGATCAGGTTTATAAATGGCTCTGCTTTATAACGGGTTCTGGTTTATAAAGGGATCTTTTTTATAAGGGCCCTGGTTTATGAAGGACTCTGTTTTATAATGGTCCCAGGTTTATAAAGGGCTCTGGTTTATAACGGGCTCTGGTTTATTAAGGGCTCTGGTTTATAACGGCCCTTGGTTTATAAAGGGTTATGGGTTATACCAGAATTTGGTTTATAAAGGAATCTGGATTATAAAGGGCTCTGGTTTATAAAGGGCTCTTGTTTAAAAGGGCACTGGTTTATAAAGGGCTTTGGTTTATAAAGGGCTCAAGTTTATAACGGCCCTTGGTTTATAAAGGGTTATGGGTTATACCAGAATTTGGTTTATAAAGGAATCTGGATTATAAAGGGCTCTGGTTTATAAAGGGCTCTTGTTTAAAAGGGCACTGGTTTTTAAAGGGCTCTGGTTTGTAACCATCTCTCTTTTATAAAGTGCTTTGGTTTATAAGGGCCCTGGTTTTTAAGGCCTCTGGTTTATGATGGGCTCTGGATTATAAAGGGCTCTGGTTTATAAACGGCTCCAGTTTGTAACAGGCTCTGGTTTATAAAGGGATCTTTTTTATAAGGGCCCTGGTTAATGAAGAGCTCTGTTTTATAATGGTCCCAGGTTTATAAAGGGCTCTGGTTTATAACGGTCTCTGTTTTATAAATGGCTCTGCTTTATAACGGTCTCCAGTTTATACAGGGCTCCGGTATATGAAGGGCTCTGGTTCAAGACTGGCCCTGGTTTATAAAGGGCTCTGGCTTATGAATGGCTCTGGTTTATAAAGGGCTCAGGTTTATAAAGGGCTTTGGTTTATAAAGGGATCAGGTTTATAAATGGCTCTGCTTTATAACGGGCTCTGGTTTATAAAGGGCTGTGGTTTATAAAGGGCCCTGGTTTATAAAAGGCTCTGGTTTTTGAATGGCTCTGGTTTATAAATGGCTCTGGTTTATGAAGGGATCTGGTTTATTAAGGGCTCGGGTTTATAAAGGTCTTTGGTTTATAAATGGCTCTGGTTTATAAAGGGATCTGGTTTATATTTGGCTCTGGTTTATAACAGTCTCTGTTTTATAAATGGCTCTGGTTTATAAAGGGCTCTCTAATATAAAGGGCTCAGGTTTATAAATGGCTCTGGTTTATAAAGGGCTCCGGTTTGTAACAGGCTCTGGTTTATAAAGGGATCTTGTTTATGAGGGCCCTGGTTTATGAAGGGCTCTGTTTTATAATGGTCCCAGGTTTATAAAGGGCTCTGGTTTATAACGGGCCCTGGTTTATAAAGGGCTCTGGTTTTATGAAGGGCTCTGGTTTATAACGGGCTCTGGTTTTTGAAGGGCTCTGGTTTATAACGGGCTATGGTTTTTGAAGGGCTCTGGTTTATAATGGGCTTTGGCTTATAAAGGGCTGTGGTTTATAAAGGGCTCTGGTTTAAAAGGGCGCTGGTTTATAAAGAGCTTTGCTTTATAAATGGCTCAGTTTTATAAAGGGCTCTGGTTTTGTAACCATCTCTCTTTTATAAAGTGCTCTGGTTTATAGGGGCCCTGGTTTTTAAAGGGCTCTGGTTTATAATGGGCTCTGGTTTATAAAGGGCTCCGGTATATAAAGGGCTCTGGTTCATGACTGGCCCTGGTAAATAAAGGGCTCTGGTCAATGAAGGGCTCTGGTTTATAAAGGGCTCTGGTTTATGAAGTGCACTAGTTTACAGCTGTCTCTGGTTTATAATGGGCTCTGGTTTATAAAGGGCTCTGGTTTAAGAGGGACTTTGGTTTATAAGGGGCTTTGGTTTATAAAGGGCTCTGTTTTTTAACTGGCTCTGGTTTAAAAGGGCGCGGGTTTATAAAGGGCTCTGGTTTAAGAAGGGCTTTGGTTTAAGAAGGGCTCTGGTTTATAACGGGCTTTGGTTTATAAAGGGCTCTGGTTTATAAATGGCTCATGTTTATAAAGGGCACTAGTTTACAACCGTCTCTGGTTTATAACGGGCTCTGGTTTATAAAGGGCTCTGGTTTAAGAAGGGCTCTGGTTTATAACGGGCTTTGGCTTATAAAAGGATCTGGTTTATAAAGGGATCAGGTTTATAAATGACTCTGCTTTATAACGGGCTCTGGTTTTTGAAGGGCTCTGGTTTATAACGGGCTCTGGTTTTTGAAGAGCTCTGGTTTATAAGGGCTCTAGTTTAGAAAGGGCTCTGGTTAATAAAGGGCTCTGGTCAATGAGGGCTCTGGTTTATAAAGGGCTCTGGTTTATAACGGGCTCTGGTTTTTGAAGGGCTCTGGTTTATAAGGGCTCTAGTTTAGAAAGGGCTCTGGTTAATAAAGGGCTCTGGTCAATGAAGGACTTTGGTTTATAAAGGGCTCTGGTTTAAGAAGGGCTCTGGTTTAAGAAGGGCTCTGGTTTATAACGGGCTCTGGTTTAAGAAGGGCTCTGATTTATGAATGGCTCTGGTTTATAATGGGTTCTGGTTTATGAAGGGCTCTGTTTTATAACGGTCTCTGGTTTATAAATGGATCTTGCTTATGAAGGGCTCTAGTTCATAAAGGGCTCAGGTATATAAAGGGCTCTGGTTTATAAAGGGATCAGGTTTATAAATGGCTCTGCTTTATAACGGGTTCTGGTTTATAAAGGGATCTTTTTTATAAGGGCCCTGGTTTATGAAGGACTCTGTTTTATAATGGTCCCAGGTTTATAAAGGGCTCTGGTTTATAACGGGCTCTGGTTTATTAAGGGCTCTGGTTTATAACGGCCCTTGGTTTATAAAGGGTTATGGGTTATACCAGAATTTGGTTTATAAAGGAATCTGGATTATAAAGGGCTCTGGTTCATAAAGGGCTCTTGTTTAAAAGGGCACTGGTTTATAAAGGGCTTTGGTTTATAAAGGGCTCAAGTTTTTAAAGGGCTCTGGTTTGTAACCATCTCTCTTTTATAAAGTGCTTTGGTTTATAAGGGCCCTGGTTTTTAAGGCCTCTGGTTTATGATGGGCTCTGGATTATAAAGGGCTCTGGTTTATAAAGGGCTCTCTAACATAAAGGGCTCAGGTTTATAAATGGCTCTGGTTTATAAAGGGCTCCAGTTTGTAACAGGCTCTGGTTTATAAAGGGATCTTTTTTATAAGGGCCCTGGTTAATGAAGAGCTCTGTTTTATGATGGTCCCAGGTTTATAAAGGGCTCTGGTTTATAACGGTCTCTGTTTTATAAATGGCTCTGCTTTATAACGGTCTCCAGTTTATACAGGGCTACGGTATATGAAGGGCTCTGGTTCAAGACTGGCCCTGGTTTATAAAGGGCTCTGGCTTATGAATGGCTCTGGTTTATAAAGGGCTCAGGTTTATAAAGGGCTTTGGTTTATAAAGGGATCAGGTTTATAAATGGCTCTGCTTTATAACGGGCTCTGGTTTATAAAGGGCTGTGGTTTATAAAGGGCCCTGATTTATAAAGGGCTCTGGTTTTTGAATGGCTCTGGTTTATAAATGGCTCTGGTTTATGAAGGGATCTGGTTTATTAAGGGCTCGGGTTTATAAAGGTCTTTGGTTTATAAATGGCTCTGGTTTATAAAGGGATCTGGTTTATATTTGGCTCTGGTTTATAACAGTCTCTGTTTTATAAATGGCTCTGGTTTATAAAGGGCTCTCTAATATAAAGGGCTCAGGTTTATAAATGGCTCTGGTTTATAAAGGGCTCCGGTTTGTAACAGGCTCTGGTTTATAAAGGGATCTGGTTTATGAGGGCCCTGGTTTATGAAGGGCTCTGTTTTATAATGGTCCCAGGTTTATAAAGGGCTCTGGTTTATAACGGGCCCTGGTTTATAAAGGGCTCTGATTTTATGAAGGGCTCTGGTTTATAACGGGCTCTGGTTTTTGAAGGGCTCTGGTTTATAACGGGCTGTGGTTTATAAAGGGCTCTGGTTTAAAAGGGCGCTGGTTTATAAAGAGCTTTGCTTTATAAATGGCTCAGTTTTATAAAGGGCTCTGGTTTTGTAACCATCTCTCTTTTATAAAGTGCTCTGGTTTATAGGGGCCCTGGTTTTTAAAGGTCTCTGGTTTATAATGGGCTCTGGTTTATAAAGGGCTCCGGTATATAAAGGGCTCTGGTTCATGACTGGCCCTGGTAAATAAAGGGCTCTGGTCAATGAAGGGCTCTGGTTTATAAAGGGCTCTGGTTTATGAAGTGCACTAGTTTACAGCTGTCTCTGGTTTATAATGGGCTCTGGTTTATAAAGGGCTCTGGTTTAAGAGGGACTTTGGTTTATAAGGGGCTTTGGTTTATAAAGGGCTCTGTTTTTTAACTGGCTCTGGTTTAAAAGGGCGCGGGTTTATAAAGGGCTTTGGTTTATAAATGGCTCAGGTTTATAAATGGCTCTGGTTTGCAATCATCTCTCTTTTATAAAGTGCTCTGGTTTATAAGGGCCCTGGTTTTTAAAGGACTCTGGTTTATATTGGGCTCTGGTATATAAAGGGCTCTGGTTCATAACGGGCTCTGGTTTTTAAAGGGCTCTGGGTTAAAAGGGCTCAGGTTCATAACGATCTCCAGTTTATACAGGTTTCCGGTATATGATGGGCTTTGGTTTATGAAGGGCTCTGGTATATAAAGGGCTCTGGTTCATGACTGGTCCTGGTTTATAAAGGGCTCTGATTTATGAAGGGCTGTGGTTTATAATGGGCTCTGGTTTATGAAGGGCTCTGGTTTATAAAGGGCTCAGGTATATAAAGGGCTCTGGTTTATAAAGGGATCAGGTTTATAAATGGCTCTGCCTTATAACGGGCTCTGGTTTATAAAGGGATCTTTTTTATAAGGGCCCTGGTTTATGAAGGACTCTGTTTCATAATGGACCCAGGATTATAAAGGGCTCTGGTTTATAACGGGCTCTGGTTTATAAATGGCTCTGGTTTTATGAAGGGCTCTGGTTTATAATGGGCTCAGGTATATAAAGGGCTCTGGTTTATAAAGGGATCAGGTTTATAAATGGCTCTGCCTTATAACGGGCTCTGGTTTATAAAGGGATCTTTTTTATAAGGGCCCTGGTTTATGAAGGAGTCTGTTTTATAATGGTCCCAGGTTTATAAAGGGCTCTGGTTTATAACGGGCTCTGGTTTATAAATGGCTCTGGTTTTATGAAGGGCTGTCGTTTATAACGGGCTCTGGTTTTTGAAGGGCTCTGGTTTATAACGGGCTCTGGTTTTTGAAGGGCTCTGGTTTATAAGGGCTCTAGTTTAGAAAGGGCTCTGGTTAATAAAGGGCTCTGGTCAATGAAGGGCTTTGGTTTATAATGGGCTCTGGTTTATAACGGGCTCTGGTTTTTGAAGGGCTCTGGTTTATAAGGGCTCTAGTTTAGAAAGGGCTCTGGTTAATAAAGGGCCCTGGTCTATGAAGGGCTCTGATTTATAAAGGGCTCTGGTTTAAGAAGGGCTTTGGTTTAAGAAGGCCTCTGGTTTATAACGGGCTTTGGTTTATAAAGGGCTCTGGTTTATAAATGGCTCAGGTTTATAAAGGGCACTAGTTTACAACCGTCTCTGGTTTATAACGGGCTCTGGTTTATAAAGGGCTCTGGTTTAAGAAGGGCTCTGGTTTATAACGGGCTTTGGCTTATAAAGGGATCTGGTTTATAAAGGGATCAGGTTTATAAATTACTCTGCTTTATAACGGGCTCTGGTTTTTGAAGGGCTCTGGTTTATAACGGGCTCTGGTTTTTGAAGGGCTCTGGTTTATAAGGGCTCTAGTTTAGAAAGGGCTCTGGTTAATAAAGTGCTCTGGTCAATTAGGGCTCTGGTTGATAAAGGGCTCTGGTTTATAACGGGCTCTGGTTTTTGAAGGGCTCTGGTTTATAAGGGCTCTAGTTTAGAAAGGGCTCTGGTTAATAAAGGGCTCTGGTCAATGAAGGACTCTGGTTTATAAAGGGCTCTGCTTTAAGAAGGGCTCTGGTTTAAGAAGGGCTCTGGTTTATAACGGGCTCTGGTTTAAGAAGGGCTCTGGTTTATGAATGGCTCTGGTTTATAATGGGTTCTGGTGTATGAAGGGCTCTGGTTTATAAAGGGATCAGGTTTATAACGGGCTCTGGTTTATAAATGGCTCTGGTTTTATGAAGGGCTCTGGTTTATAACGGGCTCAGGTATATAAAGGGCTCTGGTTTATAAAGGGATCAGGTTTATAAATGGCTCTGCCTTATAACGGGCTCTGGTTTATAAAAGGATCTTTTTTATAAGGGCCCTGGTTTATGAAGGACTCTGTTTTATAATGGTCCCAGGTTTATAAAGGGCTCTGGTTTATAACGGGCTCTGGTTTATAAATGGCTCTGGTTTTATGAAGGGCTCTCGTTTATAACGGGCTCTGGTTTTTGAAGGGCTCTGGTTTATAACGGGCTCTGGTTTTTGAAGGGCTCTGGTTTATAAGGGCTCTAGTTTAGAAAGGGCTCTGGTTAATAAAGGGCTCTGGTCAATGAAGGGCTTTGGTTTATAATGGGCTCTGGTTTATAACGGGCTCTGGTTTTTGAAGGGCTCTGGTTTATAAGGGCTCTAGTTTAGAAGGGGCTCTGTTTAATAAATGGCCCTGGTCAATGAAGGGCTCTGATTTATAAAGGGCTCTGGTTTAAGAAGGGCTCTGGTTTATAACGGGCTTTGGTTTATAAAGGGCTCTGGTTTATAAATGGCTCAGGTTTATAAAGGGCACTAGTTTACAACCGTCTCTGGTTTATAACGGGCTCTGGTTTATAAAGGGCTCTGGTTTCAGAAGGGCTCTGGTTTATAACGGGCTTTGGCTTATAAAGGGATCTGGTTTATAAAGGGATCAGGTTTATAAATTACTCTGCTTTATAACGGGCTCTGGTTTTTGAAGGGCTCTGGTTTATAACGGGCTCTGGTTTTTGAAGGGCTCTGGTTTATAAGGGCTCTAGTTTAGAAAGGGCTCTGGTTAATAAAGGGCTCTGGTCAATGAGGGCTCTGGTTTATAAAGGGCTCTGGTTTATAACGGGCTCTGGTTTTTGAAGGGCTCTGGTTTATAAGGGCTCTAGTTTAGAAAGGGCTCTGGTTAATAAAGGGCTCTGGTCAATGAAGGACTCTGATTTATAAAGGGCTCTGGTTTAAGAAGGGCTCTGGTTTAAGAAGGGCTCTGGTTTATAACGGGCTCTGGTTTAAGAAGGGCTCTGGTTTATGAATGGTTCTGGTTTATAATGGGTTCTGGTGTATGAAGGGCTCTGGTTTATAAAGGGATCAGGTTTATAAATGGCTCTGCTTTATAACGGGTTCTGGTTTATAAAGGGATCTTTTTTATAAGGGCCCTGGTTTATGAAGGACTCTGTTTTATAATGGTCCCAGGTTTATAAAGGGCTCTGGTTTATAACGGGCTCTGGTTTATTAAGGGCTCTGGTTTATAACGGCCCTTGGTTTATAAAGGGTTATGGGTTATACCAGGATTTGGTTTATAAAGGAATCTGGATTATAAAGGGCTCAGTTTTATAAAGGGCTCTGGTTTTGTAACCATCTATCTTTTATAAAGTGCTCTGGTTTATAGGGGCCCTGGTTTTTAAAGGGCTCTGGTTTATAATGGGCTCTGGTTTATAAAGGGCTCCGGTATATAAAGGGCTCTGGTTCATGACTGGCCCTGGTAAATAAAGGGCTCTGGTCAATGAAGGGCTCTGGTTTATAAAGGGCTCTGGTTTATGAAGTGCACTAGTTTACAGCTGTCTCTGGTTTATAATGGGCTCTGGTTTATAAAGGGCTCTGGTTTAAGAGGGACTTTGGTTTATAAGGGGCTTTGGTTTATAAAGGGCTCTGTTTTTTAACTGGCTCTGGTTTAAAAGGGCGCGGGTTTATAAAGTGCTCTGGTTTAAGAAGGGCTTTGGTTTAAGAAGGGCTCTGGTTTATAACGGGCTTTGGTTTATAAAGGGCTCTGGTTTATAAATGGCTCAGGTTTATAAAGGGCACTAGTTTACAACCGTCTCTGGTTTATAACGGGCTCTGGTTTATAAAGGGCTCTGGTTTAAGAAGGGCTCTGGTTTATAACGGGCTTTGGCTTATAAAAGGATCTGGTTTATAAAGGGATCAGGTTTATAAATGACTCTGCTTTATAACGGGCTCTGGTTTTTGAAGGGCTCTGGTTTATAACGGGCTCTGGTTTTTGAAGAGCTCTGGTTTATAAGGGCTCTAGTTTAGAAAGGGCTCTGGTTAATAAAGGGCTCTGGTCAATGAGGGCTCTGGTTTATAAAGGGCTCTGGTTTATAACGGGCTCTGGTTTTTGAAGGGCTCTGGTTCATAAGGGCTCTAGTTTAGAAAGGGCTCTGGTTAATAAAGGGCTCTGGTCAATGAAGGACTTTGGTTTATAAAGGGCTCTGGTTTAAGAAGGGCTCTGGTTTATAACGGGCTCTGGTTTAAGAAGGGCTCTGGTTTATGAATGGCTCTGGTTTATAATGGGTTCTGGTTTATGAAGGGCTCTGTTTTATAACGGGCTCTGGTTTATAAAGGGCTCTCTAACATAAAGGGCTCAGGTTTATAAATGGCTCTGGTTTATAAAGGGCTCCAGTTTGTAACAGGCTCTGGTTTATAAAGGGATCTTTTTTATAAGGGCCCTGGTTAATGAAGAGCTCTGTTTTATAATGGTCCCAGGTTTATAAAGGGCTCTGGTTTATAACGGTCTCTGTTTTATAAATGGCTCTGCTTTATAACGGTCTCCAGTTTATACAGGGCTACGGTATATGAAGGGCTCTGGTTCAAGACTGGCCCTGGTTTATAAAGGGCTCTGGCTTATGAATGGCTCTGGTTTATAAAGGGCTCAGGTTTATAAAGGGCTTTGGTTTATAAAGGGATCAGGTTTATAAATGGCTCTGCTTTATAACGGGCTCTGGTTTATAAAGGGCTGTGGTTTATAAAGGGCCCTGGTTTATAAAGGGCTCTGGTGTTTGAATGGCTCTGGTTTATAAATGGCTCTGGTTTATGAAGGGATCTGGTTTATTAAGGGCTCGGGTTTATAAAGGTCTTTGGTTTATAAATGGCTCTGGTTTATAAAGGGATCTGGTTTATATTTGGCTCTGGTTTATAACAGTCTCTGTTTTATAAATGGCTCTGGTTTATAAAGGGCTCTCTAATATAAAGGGCTCAGGTTTATAAATGGCTCTGGTTTATAAAGGGCTCCGGTTTGTAACAGGCTCTGGTTTATAAAGGGATCTTGTTTATGAGGGCCCTGGTTTATGAAGGGCTCTGTTTTATAATGGTCCAAGGTTTATAAAGGGCTCTGGTTTATAACGGGCCCTGGTTTATAAAGGGCTCTGGTTTTATGAAGGGCTCTGGTTTATAACGGTCTCTGGTTTTTGAAGGGCTCTGGTTTATAACGGGCTATGGTTTTTGAAGGGCTCTGGTTTATAATGGGCTTTGGCTTATAAAGGGCTGTGGTTTATAAAGGGCTCTGGTTTATAAATGGCTCAGTTTTATAAAGGGCTCTGGTTTTGTAACCATCTCTCTTTTATAAAGTGCTCTGGTTTATAGGGGCCCTGGTTTTTAAAGGGCTCTGGTTTATAATGGGCTCTGGTTTATAAAGGGCTCCGGTATATAAAGGGCTCTGGTTCATGACTGGCCCTGGTAAATAAAGGGCTCTGGTCAATGAAGGGCTCTGGTTTATAAAGGGCTCTGGTTTATGAAGTGCACTAGTTTACAGCTGTCTCTGGTTTATAATGGGCTCTGGTTTATAAAGGGCTCTGGTTTAAGAGGGACTTTGGTTTATAAGGGGCTTTCGTTTATAAAGGGCTCTGTTTTTTAACTGGCTCTGGTTTAAAAGGGCGCGGGTTTATAAAGGGCTTTGGTTTATAAATGGCTCAGGTTTATAAATGGCTCTGGTTTGCAATCATCTATCTTTTATAAAGTGCTCTGGTTTATAAGGGCCCTGGTTTTTAAAGGACTCTGGTTTATATTGGGCTCTGGTATATAAAGGGATCAGGTTTATAACGGGCTCTGGTTTATAAATGGCTCTGGTTTTATGAAGGGCTCTGGTTTATAACGGGCTCAGGTATATAAAGGGCTCTGGTTTATAAAGGGATCAGGTTTATAAATGGCTCTGCCTTATAACGGGCTCTGGTTTATAAAAGGATCTTTTTTATAAGGGCCCTGGTTTATGAAGGACTCTGTTTTATAATGGTCCCAGGTTTATAAAGGGCTCTGGTTTATAACGGGCTCTGGTTTATAAATGGCTCTGGTTTTATGAAGGGCTCTCGTTTATAACGGGCTCTGGTTTTTGAAGGGCTCTGGTTTATAACGGGCTCTGGTTTTTGAAGGGCTCTGGTTTATAAGGGCTCTAGTTTAGAAAGGGCTCTGGTTAATAAAGGGCTCTGGTCAATGAAGGGCTTTGGTTTATAATGGGCTCTGGTTTATAACGGGCTCTGGTTTTTGAAGGGCTCTGGTTTATAAGGGCTCTAGTTTAGAAGGGGCTCTGTTTAATAAATGGCCCTGGTCAATGAAGGGCTCTGATTTATAAAGGGCTCTGGTTTAAGAAGGGCTCTGGTTTATAACGGGCTTTGGTTTATAAAGGGCTCTGGTTTATAAATGGCTCAGGTTTATAAAGGGCACTAGTTTACAACCGTCTCTGGTTTATAACGGGCTCTGGTTTATAAAGGGCTCTGGTTTAAGAAGGGCTCTGGTTTATAACGGGCTTTGGCTTATAAAAGGATCTGGTTTATAAAGGGATCAGGTTTATAAATGACTTTGCTTTATAACGGGCTCTGGTTTTTGAAGGGATCTGGTTTATAACGGGCTCTGGTTTTTGAAGAGCTCTGGTTTATAAGGGCTCTAGTTTAGAAAGGGCTCTGGTTAATAAAGGGCTCTGGTCAATGAGGGCTCTGGTATATAAAGGGCTCTGGTTTATAACGGGCTCTGGTTTTTGAAGGGCTCTGGTTTATAAGGGCTCTAGTTTAGAAAGGGCTCTGGTTAATAAAGGGCTCTGGTCAATGAAGGACTCTGATTTATAAAGGGCTCTGGTTTAAGAAGGGCTCTGGTTTAAGAAGGGCTCTGGTTTATAACGGGCTCTGGTTTAAGAAGGGCTCTGGTTTATGAATGGTTCTGGTTTATAATTGGTTCTGGTGTATGAAGGGCTCTGGTTTATAAAGGGATCAGGTTTATAAATGGCTCTGCTTTATAACGGGTTCTGGTTTATAAAGGGATCTTTTTTATAAGGGCCCTGGTTTATGAAGGACTCTGTTTTATAATGGTCCCAGGTTTATAAAAGGCTCTGGTTTATAACGGGCTCTGGTTTATTAAGGGCTCTGGTTTATAACGGCCCTTGGTTTATAAAGGGTTATGGGTTATACCAGGATTTGGTTTATAAAGGAATCTGGATTATAAAGGGCTCAGTTTTATAAAGGGCTCTGGTTTTGTAACCATCTGTCTTTTATAAAGTGCTCTGGTTTATAGGGGCCCTGGTTTTTAAAGGGCTCTGGTTTATAATGGGCTCTGGTTTATAAAGGGCTCCGGTATATAAAGGGCTCTGGTTCATGACTGGCCCTGGTAAATAAAGGGCTCTGGTCAATGAAGGGCTCTGGTTTATAAAGGGCTCTGGTTTATGAAGTGCACTAGTTTACAGCTGTCTCTGGTTTATAATGGGCTCTGGTTTATAAAGGGCTCTGGTTTAAGAGGGACTTTGGTTTATAAGGGGCTTTGGTTTATAAAGGGCTCTGTTTTTTAACTGGCTCTGGTTTAAAAGGGCGCGGGTTTATAAAGTGCTCTGGTTTAAGAAGGGCTTTGGTTTAAGAAGGGCTCTGGTTTATAACGGGCTTTGGTTTATAAAGGGCTCTGGTTTATAAATGGCTCAGGTTTATAAAGGGCACTAGTTTACAACCGTCTCTGGTTTATAACGGGCTCTGGTTTATAAAGGGCTCTGGTTTAAGAAGGGCTCTGGTTTATAACGGGCTTTGGCTTATAAAAGGATCTGGTTTATAAAGGGATCAGGTTTATAAATGACTCTGCTTTATAACGGGCTCTGGTTTTTGAAGGGCTCTGGTTTATAACGGGCTCTGGTTTTTGAAGAGCTCTGGTTTATAAGGGCTCTAGTTTAGAAAGGGCTCTGGTTAATAAAGGGCTCTGGTCAATGAGGGCTCTGGTTTATAAAGGGCTCTGGTTTATAACGGGCTCTGGTTTTTGAAGGGCTCTGGTTTATAAGGGCTCTAGTTTAGAAAGGGCTCTGGTTAATAAAGGGCTCTGGTCAATGAAGGACTTTGGTTTATAAAGGGCTCTGGTTTAAGTAGGGCTCTGGTTTATAACGGGCTCTGGTTTAAGAAGGGCTCTGGTTTATGAATGGCTCTGGTTTATAATGGGTTCTGGTTTATGAAGGGCTCTGTTTTATAACGGTCTCTGGTTTATAAATGGATCTTGCTTATGAAGGGCTCTAGTTTATAAAGGGCTCAGGTATATAAAGGGCTCTGGTTTATAAAGGGATCAGGTTTATAAATGGCTCTGCTTTATAACGGGTTCTGGTTTATAAAGGGATCTTTTTTATAAGGGCCCTGGTTTATGAAGGACTCTGTTTTATAATGGTCCCAGGTTTATAAAGGGCTCTGGTTTATAACGGGCTCTGGTTTATTAAGGGCTCTGGTTTATAACGGCCCTTGGTTTATAAAGGGTTATGGGTTATACCAGAATTTGGTTTATAAAGGAATCTGTATTATAATGGGCTCTGGTTCATAAAGGGCTCTTGTTTAAAAGGGCACTGGTTTATAAAGGGCTTTGGTTTATAAAGGGCTCAAGTTTTTAAAGGGCTCTGGTTTGTAACCATCTCTCTTTTATAAAGTGCTTTGGTTTATAAGGGCCCTGGTTTTTAAGGCCTCTGGTTTATGATGGGCTCTGGATTATAAAGGGCTCTGGTTTATAAAGGGCTCTCTAACATAAAGGGCTCAGGTTTATAAATGGCTCTGGTTTATAAAGGGCTCCAGTTTGTAACAGGCTCTGGTTTATAAAGGGATCTTTTTTATAAGGGCCCTGGTTAATGAAGAGCTCTGTTTTATAATGGTCCCAGGTTTATAAAGGGCTCTGGTTTATAACGGTCTCTGTTTTATAAATGGCTCTGCTTTATAACGGTCTCCAGTTTATACAGGGCTACGGTATATGAAGGGCTCTGGTTCAAGACTGGCCCTGGTTTATAAAGGGCTCTGGCTTATGAATGGCTCTGGTTTATAAAGGGCTCAGGTTTATAAAGGGCTTTGGTTTATAAAGGGATCAGGTTTATAAATGGCTCTGCTTTATAACGGGCTCTGGTTTATAAAGGGCTGTGGTTTATAAAGGGCCCTGGTTTATAAAGGGCTCTGGTTTTTGAATGGCTCTGGTTTATAAATGGCTCTGGTTTATGAAGGGATCTGGTTTATTAAGGGCTCGGGTTTATAAAGGTCTTTGGTTTATAAATGGCTCTGGTTTATAAAGGGATCTGGTTTATATTTGGCTCTGGTTTATAACAGTCTCTGTTTTATAAATGGCTCTGGTTTATAAAGGGCTCTCTAATATAAAGGGCTCAGGTTTATAAAGGGCTCTGGTTTATAAAGGGCTCCGGTTTATAACGGGCTCTGGTTTTTGAAGGGCTCTGGTTTATAACGGGCTATGGTTTTTGAAGGGCTCTGGTTTATAATGGGCTTTGGCTTATAAAGGGCTGTGGTTTATAAAGGGCTCTGGTTTATAAATGGCTCAGTTTTATAAAGGGCTCTGGTTTTGTAACCATCTCTTTTTTATAAAGTGCTCTGGTTTATAGGGGCCCTGGTTTTTAAAGGGCTCTGGTTTATAATGGGCTCTGGTTTATAAAGGGCTCCGGTATATAAAGGGCTCTGGTTCATGACTGGCCCTGGTAAATAAAGGGCTCTGGTCAATGAAGGGCTCTGGTTTATAAAGGGCTCTGGTTTATGAAGTGCACTAGTTTACAGCTGTCTCTGGTTTATAATGGGCTCTGGTTTATAAAGGGCTCTGGTTTAAGAGGGACTTTGGTTTATAAGGGGCTTTGGTTTATAAAGGGCTCTGTTTTTTAACTGGCTCTGGTTTAAAAGGGCGCGGGTTTATAAAGGGCTTTGGTTTATAAATGGCTCAGGTTTATAAATGGCTCTGGTTTGCAATCATCTCTCTTTTATAAAGTGCTCTGGTTTATAAGGGCCCTGGTTTTTAAAGGACTCTGGTTTATATTGGGCTCTGGTATATAAAGGGCTCTGGTTCATAACGGGCTCTGGTTTTTAAAGGGCTCTGGGTTAAAAGGGCTCAGGTTCATAATCTCCAGTTTATACAGGTTTCCGGTATATGATGGGCTTTGGTTTATGAAGGGCTCTGGTATATAAAGGGCTCTGGTTCATGACTGGTCCTGGTTTATAAAGGGCTCTGATTTATGAAGGGCTGTGGTTTATAATGGGCTCTGGTTTATGAAGGGCTCTGGTTTATAAAGGGCTCAGGTATATAAAGGGCTCTGGTTTATAAAGGGATCAGGTTTATAAATGGCTCTGCCTTATAACGGGCTCTGGTTTATAAAGGGATCTTTTTTATAAGGGCCCTGGTTTATGAAGGACTCTGTTTCATAATGGTCCCAGGATTATAAAGGGCTCTGGTTTATAACGGGCTCTGGTTTATAAATGGCTCTGGTTTTATGAAGGGCTCTGGTTTATAATGGGCTCAGGTATATAAAGGGCTCTGGTTTATAAAGGGATCAGGTTTATAAATGGCTCTGCCTTATAACGGGCTCTGGTTTATAAAGGGATCTTTTTTATAAGGGCCCTGGTTTATGAAGGACTCTGTTTTATAATGGTCCCAGGTTTATAAAGGGCTCTGGTTTATAACGGGCTCTGGTTTATAAATGGCTCTGGTTTTATGAAGGGCTCTGGTTTATAACGGGCTCTGGTTTTTTAAGGGCTCTGGTTTATAACGGGCTCTGGTTTTTGAAGGGCTCTGGTTTATAAGGGCTCTAGTTTAGAAAGGGCTCTGGTTAATAAAGGGCTCTGGTCAATGAAGGGCTTTGGTTTATAATGGGCTCTGGTTTATAACGGGCTCTGGTTTTTGAAGGGCTCTGGTTTATAAGGGCTCTAGTTTAGAAAGGGCTCTGGTTAATAAACGGCCCTGGTCAATGAAGGGCTCTGATTTATAAAGGGCTCTGGTTTAAGAAGGGCTTTGGTTTAAGAAGGGCTATGGTTTATAACGGGCTTTGGTTTATAAAGGGCTCTGGTTTATAAATGGCTCAGGTTTATAAAGGGCACTAGTTTACAACCGTCTCTGGTTTATAACGGGCTCTGGTTTATAAAGGGCTCTGGTTTAAGAAGGGCTCTGGTTTATAACGGGCTTTGGCTTATAAAGGGATCTGGTTTATAAAGGGATCAGGTTTATAAATGACTCTGCTTTATAACGGGTTCTGGTTTATAAAGGGATCTTTTTTATAAGGGCCCTGGTTTATGAAGGACTCTGTTTTATAATGGTCCCAGGTTTATAAAGGGCTCTGGTTTATAACGGGCTCTGGTTTATTAAGGGCTCTGGTTTATAACGGCCCTTGGTTTATAAAGGGTTATGGGTTATACCAGGATTTGGTTTATAAAGGATTCTGCATTATAAAGGGCTCTGGTTTATAAAGGGCTCTTGTTTAAAAGGGCGCTGGTTTATAAAGGGCTTTGGTTTATAAATGGCTCAGGTTTTTAAAGGGCTCTGGTTTGTAACCGTCTCTCTTTTATAAAGTGCTTTGGTTTATAAGGGCCCAGGTTTTTAAGGGCTCTGGTTTATAATGGGCTCTGGATTATAAAGGGCTCTGGTTTATAATGGGCTCTTGTTTTTAAAGGGCTCTGGGTTAAAAGGGATCGGGTTCATAACGGTCTCCAGTTTATACAGGGCTCCGGTATAAAAAGGGCTCAGGTTCATGACTGGCCCTAGTTTATAAAGGGCTCTGGCTTATGAAGTGCTCTGGTTTATAAAGGGCTCAGGTTTATAAAGGGATCTGGTTTATAACGGGCTCTGGTTTATTAAGGGCTCTGGTTTATAACGGCCCTTGGTTTATAAAGGGTTATGGGTTATACCAGGATTTGGTTTATAAAGGATTCTGCATTATAAAGGGCTCTGGTTTATAAAGGGCTCTTGTTTAAAAGGGCGCTGGTTTATAAAGGAATTTGGTTTATAAATGGCTCAGGTTTTTAAAGGGCTCTGGTTTGTAACCATCTCTCTTTTATAAAGTGCTTTCATAACGGTCTCCAGTTTATACAGGGCTCCGGTATAAAAAGGGCTCAGGTTCATGACTTGCCCTAGTTTATAAAGGGCTCTGGCTTATGAAGTGCTCTGGTTTATAAAGGGCTCAGGTTTATAAAGGGATCTGGTTTATAAAGGGATCAGGTTTATAAATGGCTCTGCTTTATAACGGGCTCTGGTTTATAAAGGGCTCTGGTTCATAAGGGCCCTGGTTTATAAAGGGCTGTGGTTTATAAAGGGCCCTGGTTTATAAAGGGCTCTGGTTCATGAATGGCTCTGGTTTATAAATGGCTCTGGTTTATGAAAGGATGTGGTTTATAATTGGCTCTGGTTTATACCGGTCTCTGATTTCTAAATGGCTCTGGTTTATAAAGGGCTCTTGTATATAAAGGGCTCTGGTTTATAAATGGCTCTAGTTTATAAAGGGCTCCGGTTTGTAAAAGGCTATGGTTTATAAAGGGATGTGGTTTATAATGATCCCAGGTTTATAAAGGGCTCTGGTTTATAAGAGGTTCTGGTTTATAAAGGGCTCTGGTTTATGAAGGGCTCTGGTTTATAACGGGCTCTGGTTTTTGAAGGGCTCTGGTTTATAACGGGCTTTGGTTTTTGAAGGGTCTGTTTTAAAAGGGCTCTAGTTTAAAAAGGGCTCTGGTTAGTAAAGGGCTCTGGTCAGTGAAGGGCTCTGGTTTATAAAGGGCTTTTGTTTATGAAGGGCACTAGTTTACAACTGTCTCTGGTTTATTATGGGCTCTGGTTTATAAAGGGCTCTGGTTTAAGAAGGACTCTGGTTTATAAGGGGCTTTGGTTTATAAAGGGCTCTGGTTTTTAACTGGCTCTGGTTTAAAAGGGTGCGGGTTTATGAAGGGCTTTGGTTTATAAATGGCTCAGGTTTATAAATGGCTCTGGTTTGCAACCATCTCTCTTTTATAAAGTACTCTGGTTTATAAGGGCCCTGGTTTTTAAAGGGCTCTGGTTTATATTGGGCTCTGGTTTCTAAAGGGCTCTGGTTCATAACGGGCTCTGGTTTTTAAAGGGCTCTGGGTTAAAAGGGCTCAGGTTCATAACGGTCTCCAGTTTATACAGGTTTCCGGTATATAAAGGGCTCTGGTTTATGAAGGGCTCTGGATAATAAAGAGCTCTGGTTTATAACAGGCTCTGGTTTTTAAAGGGCTCTGGGTTAAAAGGGCTCAGGTTCATAATGGTCTCCAGTTTATATAGGTTTCCGGTATATAATGGGCTCTGGTTTATGAAGGGCTCTGGTATATAAAGGGCTCTGGTTCATGACTGGTCCTGGTTTATAAAGGGCTCTGATTTATGAAGGGCTCTGGTTTATAATATGCTCTGGTTTATGAAGGGCTATGGTTTATAACGGTCTCTGGTTTATAAATGGCTCTTGCTTATGAAGGGCTCTGGTTTATAAAGGGCTCAGGTATATAAAGGGCTCTGGTTTATAAAGGGATCAGGTTTATAAATGGCTCTGGTTTATAACTGGCTCTGGTTTATAAATGGATCTGGTTTTATGAAGGGCTCTGGTTTATAACGGGCTCTGTTTTTTTAAGGGCTCTGATTTATAACGGGCTTTGGTTTTTGAAGGGCTCTGGTTTATAAGGGCTCTAGTTTAGAAAGGGCTCTGATTAATAAAGGGCTCTGGTCAATGAAGGGCTTTGGTTTATAACGGGCTCTGGTTTATAATGGGCTCTGGTTTTTGAAGGGCTCTGGTTTATAAGGGCTCTAGTTTAGAAAGGGCTCTGGTAAATAAAGGGCCCTGGTCAATGAAGGGCTCTGATTTATAATGGGCTCTGGTTTTTAAAGGGCTCTGGGTTAAAAGGGCTCGGGTTCATAACGGTCTCCAGTTTATACAGGGCTCCGGTATAAAAAGGGCTCAGGGTCATGACTGGCCCTGGTTTATAAAGGGCTCTGGCTTATGAAGTGCTCTGGTTTATAAAGGGCTCAGGTTTATAAAGGGCTCTGGTTTATAAAGGGATCAGGTTTATAAATGGCTCTGCTTTTTAACGGGCTCTGGTTTATAAAGGGCTCTGGTTTATAAGGGCCCTGGTTTATAAAGGGCTGTGGTTTATAAAGGGCCCTGGTTTATAAAGGGCTCTGGTTCATGAATGGCTCTGGTTTATAAATGGCTCTGGTTTATGAAGGGAGCTGGTTTATTAAGGGCTCGGGTTTATAAAGGGCTCTTGATTATAAAGGGCTCTTGATTATAAAGGGATCTGGTTTATATTTGGCTCTGGTTTATACCGGTCTCTGTTTTCTAAAGGGCTCTGGTATATAAAGGGCTCTGGTATATAAAGGGCTCTGGTTTATAAATGGCTCTGGTTTATAAAGGGGTCCGGTTTGTAACAGGCTATGGTTTATAAAGGGATCTGGTTTATAATGGTCCCAGTTTTATAAAGGACTCTGCTTTATGAAGGGCTCTGGTTTTTAACGGGCTCTGGTTTTTGAAGGGTCTGTTTTATAAGGGCTCTAGTTTAAAAAATGCTCTGGTTAATAAAGGGCTCTTGTCAATGAAGGGCTCTGGTTTCTAAAGGGCTTTTGTTTATGAAGGGCACTAGTTTACAACCGTCTCTGGTTTATAATGGGCTCTGGTTTATAAAGGGCTCTGGTTTAAGAAGGGCTCTGGTTTATTAAGGGCTCGGGTTTATAAAGGTCTTTGGTTTATACATGGCTCTGGTTTATAACGGTCTCTGTTTTATAAATGGCTCTGCTTTATAACGGTCTCCAGTTTATACAGGTCTCCGGTATATGAAGGGCTCTGGTTTATAAAGGCCTCAGGTTTATAAAGGGCTTTGGTTTATAAAGGGATCAGGTTTATAAATGGCTCTGCTTTATAACGGGCTCTGGTTTATAAAGGGCTGTGGTTTATAAAGGGCCCTGGTTCATAAAGGGCTCTGGATTTTTAATGGCTCTGGTTTATAAATGGCTCTGGTTTATGAAGGGATCTGGTTTATTAAGGGCTCGGGTTTATAAAGGTCTTTGGTTTATAAATGGCTCTGGTTTATAAAGGGATCTGGTTTATAAATGGCTCTGGTTTATAAAGGGCTCTGTAATATAAAGGGCTCAGGTTTATAAATGGCTCTGGTTTATAAAGGCCTCCGGTTTGTAACAGGCTCTGGTTTATAAAGGGATCTTGTTTATAAGGGCCCTGGTTTATGAAGGGCTCTGTTTTATAATAGTCCCAGGTTTATAAAGGGCTCTATTTATAACGGGCCCTGGTTTATAAAGGGCTCTGGTTTTTTGAAGGGCTCTGGTTTATAACGGGCTCTGGTTTTTGAAGGGCTCTGGTTTATAACTGGCTCTGGTTTTTTGAAGGGCTCTGGTTTATAAGGACTCTAGTTTAGAAAGGGCTCTGGTTAATAAAGGGCTCTGGTCAATGATGGCTCTGGTTTATAAAGGGCTGTGGTTTATAAAGGGCTCTGGTTTAAGAAGGGCTCTGGTTTATTAAGGGCTCGGGTTTATAAAGGTCTTTGGTTTATACATGGCTCTGGTTTATAACGGTCTCTGTTTTATAAATGGCTCTGCTTTATAACGGTCTCCAGTTTATACAGGTCTCCGGTATATGAAGGGCTCTGGTTTATAAAGGCCTCAGGTTTATAAAGGGCTTTGGTTTATAAAGGGATCAGGTTTATAAATGGCTCTGCTTTATAACGGGCTCTGGTTTATAAAGGGCTGTGGTTTATAAAGGGCCCTGGTTCATAAAGGGCTCTGGATTTTTAATGGCTCTGGTTTATAAATGGCTCTGGTTTATGAAGGGATCTGGTTTATTAAGGGCTCGGGTTTATAAAGGTCTTTGGTTTATAAATGGCTCTGGTTTATAAAGGTCTTTGGTTTATAAATGGCTCTGGTTTATAAAGGGATCTGGTTTATAAATGGCTCTGGTTTATAAAGGGCTCTGTAATATAAAGGGCTCAGGTTTATAAATGGCTCTGGTTTATAAAGGCCTCCGGTTTGTAACAGGCTCTGGTTTATAAAGGGATCTTGTTTATAAGGGCCCTGGTTTATGAAGGGCTCTGTTTTATAATGGTCCCAGGTTTATAAAGGGCTCTATTTATAACGGGCCCTGGTTTATAAAGGGCTCTGGTTTTTTGAAGGGCTCTGGTTTATAACGGGCTCTGGTTTTTGAAGGGCTCTGGTTTATAACTGGCTCTGGTTTTTTGAAGGGCTCTGGTTTATAAGGACTCTAGTTTAGAAAGGGCTCTGGTTAATAAAGGGCTCTGGTCAATGAGGGCTCTGGTTTATAAAGGGCTGTGGTTTATAACGGGCTCTGGTTTTTGAAGGGCTCTGGTTTATAAGGGCTCTAGTTTAGAAAGTGCTCTGGTTAATAAAGGGCTCTGGTCAATGAAGGGCTCTGGTTTATAAAGGGCTCTGGTTTAAGAAGGTCTCTGGTTTAAGAAGAGCTCTGGTTTATAACGGGCTCTGGTTTAAGAAGGGCTCCTGTTTATGAATGGCTCTGGTTTATAATGGGTTCTGGTTTATGAAGGGTTCTGGCTTATAACGGTCTCTGGTTTATAAATGGCTCTTGCTTATGAAGGGCTCTGGTTTATAAAGGGCTCAGGTATATAAAAGGGCTCTGGTTTATAAAGGGATCAGGTTTATAAATGGCTCTGCTTTATAACGGGTTCTGGTTTATAAAGGGATCTTTTTTATAAGGGCCCTGGTTTATGAAGGACTCTGTTTTATAATGGTCACTGGTTTATTAAGGGCTCTGGTTTATAACGGAACTTGGTTTATAAAGGGTTATGGTTTATACCAGGCTTTGGTTTATAAAGGAATCTGGATTATAAAGGGCTATGGTTTATAAAGGGCTCTTGTTTAAAAGAGCACTGGTTTATAAAGGGCTTTGGTTTATAAATGGCTCAGGTTTTTAAAGGGCTCTGGTTTGTAACCATCTCTCTTTTATAAAGTGCTCTGGTTTATAAGGGCCCTGGTTTTTAAGGGCTCTGGTTTATAATGGGCTCTGGATTATAAAGGGCTCGGGTTTATAACGGGCTCTGGTTTTTAAAGGGCTCTGGGTTAAAAGGGGTCGGGTTCATATCGGTCTCCAGTTTATACAGGGCTCCGGTATAAAAAGGGCTCAGGTTCATGACTGGCCCTGGTTTATAAAGGGCTCTGGCTTATGAAGTGCTCTGGTTTATAAAGGGCTCACGTTTATAAATGTCTCTGCTTTATAACGGGCTCTGGTTTATAAAGGGATCTGGTTTATAAGGGCCCTGGTTTATAAAGGGCTGTGGTTTATAAAGGGCCCTGGTTTATAAAGGGCTCTGGTTCATGAATGGCTCTGGTTTATGAATGGCTCTGGTTTATGAAGAGATCTGGTTTATTAAGGGCTCGGGTTTATAAAGGGCTCTGGTTTATAAAGGGATCTGATTTATATTTAGCTCTGGTTTATACCGGTCTCTGTTTTCTAAATGGCTCTGGTTTATAAGGGCTTTGGTATATAAAGGGCTCTGGTTTATAAATGGCTCTGTTTTATAAAGGGCTACGGTTTGTAACAGGCTAGTGTTTATAAAGGGATCTGGTTTATAATGGTCCCAGGTTTATAAAAGGCTCTGGTTTATGAAGGGCTCTGTTTTTTAACGGGCTCTGGTTTTCGAAGGGCTCTGGTATAAAATGGTCCCAGGTTTATAAAGGGCTCTGGTTTATAAGGGGCTCTGGTTTATAAAGGGCTCTGGTTTATGAAGGGCTCTGGTTTATAACGGGCTCTGGTTTTTGAAGGGCTCTGTTTTATAAGGGCTCTAGTTTAAAAAGGGCTCTGGTTAATAAAGGGCTCTGGTCAATGAAGGGCTCTGGTTTATAAAGGGCTCTGGTTTATGAAGGGCAATAGTTTACAACTGTCTCTGGTTTATAATGGGCTCTGGTTTATGAAGGGCTCTGGCTTATAATGGGCTCTGGTTTATAAGGGGCTTTGGTTTATAAAGGGCTCCTGTTTTTAACTGGCTCTGGTTTATAAAGGGTTATGGGTTATACCAGGATTTGGTTTATAAAGGAATCTGGATTATAAAGGGCTCTGGTTTATAAAGGGCTCTTGTTTAAAAGGGCACTGGTTTATAAAGGGCTTTGGTTTATAAATGGCTCAGGTTTTTAAAGGGCTCTGGTTTGTAACCATCTCTCTTTTATAAAGTGCTTTGGTTTATAAGGGCCCTGGTTTTTAAGGGCTCTTGTTTATAATGGGCTCTGGATTATAAAGGGCTCTTGTTTATAATGGGCTCTGGTTTTTAAAGGGCTCTGGGTTAGAAGGGCTCGGGTTCATAACGGTCTCCAGTTTATACAGGGCTCCGGTATAAAAAGGGCTCAGGTTCATGACTGGCCCTGGTTTATAAAGGGCTCTGGCTTATGAAGTGCTCTGGTTTATAAAGGGCTCTGGTTTATAAAGGGCTCTGGTTTATTAATGGCTCTCGTTTATAAAGGGCTCCGGTTTGTAACAGGCTATGGTTTATAAAGGGATCTGGTTTATAATGGTCCCAGGTTTATAAAGGGCTCTGGTTTATGAAGGGCTCTGGTTTTTAACGGGCTCTGGTTTTTGAAGGGCTCTGGTTTAAAATGGTCCAAGGTTTATAACGGGCTCTGGTTTATAAGGGGTTCTGGTTTATAAAGGGCTCTGGTTTATGAAGGGCTCTGGTTTATAACGGGCTTTGGTTTTTGAAGGGTCTGTTTTATAAGGAATCTAGTTTAAAAAGGGCTCTGGTTAATAAAGGGCTCTGGTCAATGAAGGGCTCTGGTTTATAAAGGGCTTTTGTTTATGAAGGGCACTAGTTTAAAACCGTCTCTGGTTTATAATGGGCTCTGGTTTATAAAGGACTCTGGTTTAAGAAGGGCTCTGGTTTATTAAGGGCTCGGGTTTATAAAGGTCTTTGGTTTATAAATGGCTCTGGTTTATAAAGGGATCTGGTTTATATTTGGCTCTGGTTTATAACGGTCTCTGTTTTATAAATGGCTCTGCTTTATAACGGTCTCCGGTTTATACAGGGCTCCGGTATATGAAGGGCTGTGGTTCAAGACTGGCCCTGGTTAATAAAGGGCTCTGGCTTATGAAGGGCTCTGGTTTATAAAGGGCTCAGGTTTATAAAGGGCTTTGGTTTATAAAGGGATCAGGTTTATAAATGCTCTGCTTTATAACGGGCTCTGGTTTATAAAGGGCTGTGGTTTATAAAGGGCCCTGGTTCATAAAGGGCTCTGGTTTTTGAATGGCTCTGGTTTATAATTGGCTCTGGTTTATGAAGGGATCTGGTTTATTAAGGGCTCGGGTTTATAAAGGTCTTTGGTTTATAAATGGCTCTGGTTTATAAAGGGATCTGGTTTATATTTGGCTCCGGATTGTAACAGGCTCTGGTTTATAAAGGGATCTTGTTTATAAGGGCCCTGGTTTATGAAAGTCTCTGTTTTATAATGGTCCCAGGTTTATAAAGGGCTCTGGTTTATAACGGGCCCTGGTTTATAAAGGGCTCTGGTTTTATGAAGGGCTCTGGTTTATAACGGGCTCTGGTTTTTGAAGGGCTCTGGTTTATAATGGGCTCTGGTTTTTCAAGGGCTCTGGTTTATAAGGGCTCTAGTTTAGAAAGGGCTCTGGTTAATAAAGGGCTCTGGTCAATGAAGGGCTCTGGTTTATAAAGGGCTCTTGTTTAAGAAGGGCTCTGGTTTAAGAAGGGCTCTGGTTTATAACGGGCTCTGGTTTAAGAAGGGCTCTGGTTTAAGAAGGGCTCTGGTTTATAATGGGTTCTGGTTTATGAAGGCTCTGGTTTATAACGGTCTCTGGTTTATAAATGGCTCTTGCTTATGAAGGGCTCTGGTTTATAAAGGGCTCAGGTATATAAAGGGCTCTGGTTTATAAAGGGCTCAGGTATATAAAGGGCTCTGGTTTATAAAGGGATCAGGTTTATAAATGGCTCTGCCTTATAACGGGCTCTGGTTTATAAAGGGATCTTTTTTATAAGGGCCCTGGTTTATGAAAGTCTCTGTTTTATAATGGTCCCAGGTTTATAAAGGGCTCTGGTTTATAACGGGCCCTGGTTTATAAAGGGCTCTGGTTTTATGAAGGGCTCTGGTTTATAACGGGCTCTGGTTTTTGAAGGGCTCTGGTTTATAACGGGCTCTGGTTTTTGAAGGGCTCTGGTTTATAAGGGCTCTAGTTTAGAAAGGGCTCTGGTTAATAAAGGGCTCTGGTCAATGAAGGGCTCTGGTTTATAAAGGGCTCTGGTTTATAACGGGCTCTGGTTTTTCAAGGGCTCTGGTTTATAAGGGCTCTAGTTTAGAAAGGGCTCTGGTTAATAAAGGGCTCTGGTCAATGAAGGGCTCTGGTTTATAAAGGGCTCTGGTTTAAGAAGGGCTCTGGTTTATAACGGGCTCTGGTTTAAGAAGGGCTCTGGTTTATGAAGGGCTCTGGTTTATAATGGGTTCTGGTTTATGAAGCCTCTGGTTTATAACGGTCTCTGGTTTATAAATGGCTCTTGCTTATGAAGGGCTCTGGTTTATAAAGGGCTCAGGTATATAAAGGGCTCTGGTTTATAAAGGGATCAGGTTTATAAATGGCTCTGCTTTATAACGGGTTCTGGTTTATAAAGGGATCTTTTTTATAAGGGCCCTGGTTTATGAAAGTCTCTGTTTTATAATGGTCCCAGGTTTATAAAGGGCTCTGGTTTATAACGGGCCCTGGTTTATAAAGGGCTCTGGTTTTATGAAGGGCTCTGGTTTATAACGGGCTCTGGTTTTTCAAGGGCTCTGGTTTATAACGGGCTCTGGTTTTTCAAGGGCTCTGGTTTATAAGGGCTCTAGTTTAGAAAGGGCTCTGGTTAATAAAGGGCTCTGGTCAATGAGGGGCTCTGGTTTATAAAGGGCTCTGGTTTAAGAAGGGCTCTGGTTTAAGATGGGCTCTGGTTTATAACGGGCTCTGGTTTAAGAAGGGCTCTGGTTTAAGAAGGGCTCTGGTTTATAATGGGTTCTGGTTTATGAAGGCTCTGGTTTATAACGGTCTCTGGTTTATAAATGGCTCTTGCTTATGAAGGGCTCTGGTTTATAAAGGGCTCAGGTATATAAAGGGCTCTGGTTTATAAAGGGCTCAGGTATATAAAGGGCTCTGGTTTATAAAGGGATCAGGTTTATAAATGGCTCTGCCTTATAATGGGCTCTGGTTTATAAAGGGATCTTTTTTATAAGGGCCCTGGTTTATGAAAGTCTCTGTTTTATAATGGTCCCAGGTTTATAAAGGGCTCTGGTTTATAACGGGCCCTGGTTTATAAAGGGCTCTGGTTTTATGAAGGGCTCTGGTTTATAACGGGCTCTGGTTTTTGAAGGGCTCTGGTTTATAACGGGCTCTGGTTTTTGAAGGGCTCTGGTTTATAAGGGCTCTAGTTTAGAAAGGGCTCTGGTTAATAAAGGGCTCTGGTCAATGAAGGGCTCTGGTTTATAAAGGGCTCTGGTTTATAATGGGCTCTGGTTTTTCAAGGGCTCTGGTTTATAAGGGCTCTAGTTTAGAAAGGGCTCTGGTTAATAAAGGGCTCTGGTCAATGAAGGGCTCTGGTTTATAAAGGGCTCTGGTTTAAGAAGGGCTCTGGTTTATAACGGGCTCTGGTTTAAGAAGGGCTCTGGTTTATGAAGGGCTCTGGTTTATAATGGGTTCTGGTTTATGAAGCCTCTGGTTTATAACGGTCTCTGGTTTATAAATGGCTCTTGCTTATGAAGGGCTCTGGTTTATAAAGGGCTCAGGTATATAAAGGGCTCTGGTTTATAAAGGGATCAGGTTTATAAATGGCTCTGCTTTATAACGGGTTCTGGTTTATAAAGGGATCTTTTTTATAAGGGCCCTGGTTTATGAAGGACTCTGTTTTATAATGGTCCCAGGTTTTTAAAGGGCTCTGGTTTATAAATGGCTCTGCTTTATAACGGTCTCCAGTTTATACAGGTCTCCGGTATATGAAGGGCTCTGGTTTATAAAGGCCTCAGGTTTATAAAGGGCTTTGGTTTATAAAGGGATCAGGTTTATAAATGGCTCTGCTTTATAACGGGCTCTGGTTTATAAAGGGCTGTGGTTTATAAAGGGTGCTGGTTCATAAAGGGCTCTGGATTTTGAATGGCTCTGGTTTATAAATGGCTCTGGTTTATGAAGGGATCTGGTTTATTAAGGGCTCGGGTTTATAAAGGTCTTTGGTTTATAAATGGCTCTGGTTTATAAAGGGATCTGGTTTATAAATGGCTCTGATTTATAAAGGGCTCTGTAATATAAAGGGCTCAGGTTTATAAATGGCTCTGGTTTATAAAGGCCTCCGGTTTGTAACAGGCTCTGGTTTATAAAGGGATCTTGTTTATAAGGGCCCTGGTTTATGAAGGGCTCTGTTTTATAATGGTCCCAGGTTTATAAAGGGCTCTGGTTTATAACGGGCCCTGGTTTATAAAGGGCTCTGGTTTTTTGAAGGGCTCTGGTTTATAACGGGCTCTGGTTTTTGAAGGGCTCTGGTTTATAATGGGCTCTGGTTTTTGAAGGGCTCTGGTTTATAAGGACTCTAGTTTAGAAAGGGCTCTGGTTAATAAAGGGCTCTGGTCAATGAGGGCTCTGGTTTATAAAGGGCTCTGGTTTATAACGGGCTCTGGTTTTTGAAGGGCTCTGGTTTATAAGGGCTCTAGTTTAGAAAGGGCTCTGGTTAATAAAGGGCTCTGGTCAATGAAGGGCTCTGGTTTATAAAGGGCTCTGGTTTAAGAAGGTCTCTGGTTTAAGAAGAGCTCTGGTTTATAACGGGCTCTGGTTTAAGAAGGGCTCCTGTTTATGAATGGCTCTGGTTTATAATGGGCTCTGGTTTATGAAGGGCTCTGGTTTATAACGGTCTCTGGTTTATAAATGGCTCTTGCTTATGAAGGGCTCTGGTTTATAAAGGGCTCAGGTATATAAAAGGGCTCTGGTTTATAAAGGGATCAGGTTTATAAATGGCTCTGCTTTATAACGGGTTCTGGTTTATAAAGGGATCTTTTTTATAAGGGTCCTGGTTTATGAAGGACTCTGTTTTATAATGGTCTCTGGTTTATTAAGGGCTCTGGTTTATAACGGAACTTGGTTCATAAAGGGTTATGGTTTATACCAGGCTTTGGTTTATAAAGGAATCTGGATTATAAAGGGCTATGGTTTATAAAGGGCTCTTGTTTAAAAGAGCGCTGGTTTATAAAGGGCTTTGGTTTATAAATGGCTCAGGTTTTTAAAGGGCTCTGGTTTGTAACCATCTCTCTTTTATAAAGTGCTCTGGTTTATAAGGGCCCTGGTTTTTAAGGTCTCTCTTTATAATGGGCTCTGGATTATAAAGGGCTCGGGTTTCAAGATTTCAGTGATCCCAGACCCGGACCTGTACCAGAAACAGTCCATGTTATTCTGTGTGTCTCCCTTTAAATAAACCTTGTTAACTTTTCCTCTGTCTCCAGTCTGGTGTTCTGCATGTGGGTTAATTCCATTAGCCAATCATGACAGAACACTCCGGCCATTCACAAGACCCAGCGGATCACCTCCGGAGGAGGCTTGAGGAACAAGCAGCCCAGATCCAAGAACAGGAACAAACCCTCTGTGAGTTAGAAAGGTATATTGAACGTCGGAACCAAGTAATACAGGAATGCGCCGACTACTACAAAAGCGCTAACACGACGCCAGCTCAACTTCCGGTTCCGGACCCCGTTTTGTCACTTCCGGAATTCCGTCCGTCACTTCCGGTTCCAGTTCCGCTTCTCAGGCCAGAATCTGCTCCGTCACTTCCTGAATTCCGTCCCCCACTTCCTGAAAGGTTTTCTGGTATTCCTAGTCGCTGTAAAAGATTTTTGCTTCAGTGCAAGGTGTTGTTTGAATTTTCTCCGTCCAAGTTCTCTAATGAAGAGACAAAAATAGCCCTCATTCTTTCACGATTATCAGGAAAGGCCTGCAAATGGGCAAAGGCCAGAGTTTCTTCAAAACCCAGTTTTTCCTGTACATATGAGCATTTTTAGATGATCTCTCTCTAGCCTTTTCTGAGTCCTCTAAAGCTCAGTCCAGTCCAGTCCAGATCTGCCCAGTCCAGTCCAGTCCAGTCCAGCTCAGTCCAGTCCAGTACAGCTCTATACAGCCCTGTTCAGTCCTCTTCTGCACAGTCAAGTCCAGTTCAGCCATCACTTACATGACCGCCAGTTAGCACCATCCGTCAAGAAGCTTAAAATCAAACCAACTAGTCCAATTCCTTTAACCGTTATCATTTCAGCTAAACCAGCACCTGAACCCAATTACACACCAGATCGCCTTTTTCCTCAGTCAGTCTCTGAAACTAATAGCCCAGCACCTAACGAACCCCGACTTAAGAGACGGCAGCGCTGTAAGCCAGTTCTGAGCCGTCTAAAAACCCCTGAGCCAGCCGTGAGCCGTTTTGAGTCAGTTCTGTGCCACTTCAAAACTCCTGAGTAAGCTCCGTGCCATTTTGAAACCCCTGAGTCACCTCTGTGCCATTTTAAAACCCTTGAGTCACCTCCGTGCCGTTTAGAGACCCCTAAACCAGCTCCGAGCAGTCTAGAGACTTCCGAACCGGTTCTGAGCCGTCTTAAGACCCCTGAATTAGCTCTGTAACGTCTAGAGACCCCTGAGTTAGCTCTGTGCCGTCTAGAGACCCCTGAGTTATCTCTGTGCCGTCCAGAGACCCCTGAGTTAGCTCTGTGCCGTCCAGAGACCCCTGAGCAGAATGTTAAAGAGGTATGTGATTTTACGCCTCCTAGGACTTTTTTGCAGGCGCCCCTGGCCGCCAAGAGTCCTCTGCGAGCATCACCAGCCTCTTCAGAGACCGAACCTTTTTCCGCCACGGGCGGTTTCTCCCTTGCTGGAGTTGTAGTTGGTGGTCTCCTCAGTTCATGATGTGGAACCTCAGTGGGTGGTCTCCCCTGTTCCCGAGGTGGAGCCACAGTCGGTGGTCCCCTCTGTTCCTGATATGGAACCACAGTCTGTGGTCTCCTCTGTTCCCGAGGTGGAACCACAGTCGGTGGTCCCCTCTGTTCCCGATGTGAAGCCGCAATCGGCTGGCTCCTCCTTTCCTGACCCGGAGCCGCAATCGGCGGGCTCCTCTGTTCCTGACCCGGAGCCGCAATCGGCGGGCTTCTCTGTTCCTGATCCGGAGCCGAATCGGCAGGCTCCTCTGTTCCTGTTCCGGAGCCGCAATCGGCGGGCTCCTTTGTTCCTGATCCGGAGCCGCAATCGGCGGGCTCCTTTGTTCCTGATCCGGAGCCGCAATCGGCGGGCACCTTTGTTCCTGTCCAGGAGCCGCAATCGGCGGGCTCCTTTGTTCCTGTCCAGGAGCCGCAGTCGGCGGTCTCCTCTGTTCCAGTCCAGGAGCCGCAGTCGGCAGCCACCTCAGAGCCTGTTCCAGAGCCGCAGTCGGCGGCCACCTCACAGCCTGTTCCAGAGCCGCAGTCGGCGGCCACCTCAAAGCCTGTTCCAGAGCCGTTGAAGAGGGGACGGGTACCCCTTGGGACCACCTGAGACTCTGTCTTGCTGCCGGTCCCACGGCCGGCCACCTGAGACTCTGTCTTTTGAGTTATCAGAGACTTTTCTTGTGTTCGTCCACCTTAAGTGGATTGTTTTTTGTTTCTTGGACTCTGATTCTGTTTCTGGCCCTCCTTGCCCTAGCGCCCCCTCCGCCCGCCCTGGGTGAGTTGTTTTTTGTTTGTTTCTTTTCTTATGGACTGTTCAGAGGGCGTCTGGAATCCGCCCTTGAGGGGGGGGGCTCTGTTGGGATCCTGAGGCTTGCCCACCTGAGGGTGCCGAGGATCCTCTTCTGTTTTTATGTTTTCTGTTAAGGAATGGGATTACTGTTGGGATCTGGAGAGTTACCATCTGTCTCCAGCAGAGAGCGCTGTGGGTCTCCTGGGCTGGAGCTTCCAGCACACCTGAAGCTCATCAGCCCATCAGGAGACCTTCCTACATAAGCAGCAGTCAGACCTTCCTTCGATGCCGGAGTGTTGACCAAGTTTGGTTAGCAAACCCAAGCCCCTGTTTATCTGGTGAATTTCAGTAGGCTCTAGAGAGAAACTGAATTCTAACCTGCCTCTGTTTTCTTTGCTCACAGTAAGCCTGACTGAAGTCTGAAGCTCTGGGTGAGCTTTACCTGGAAACCTGCCTGCCTGCCCAAGGAAGCCAAACCTGAAGGTCTTAGTCTGGATTCCTCCTTCAGCTCTCAGAGGAGAGCTGGGAAGTTAAACCTGAAGATCTTAGTCTGGATTCCTCATTCAGCTCTCAGGGGAGAGCTAGGAAACTAAACCTGAAGATCTCAGTCTGGATTCCTCCCTCAGTTCTCAGGGAAGAGCTAGGAACAAGACCCACTTCTGAGGCTCTCTAGCCAGAAGCTAGATGCTGCTGCTGATGAGCTCTCTGTTACTTCCACCATCTCTGGACTCAACCAGTTCCCCACCTCAAGGATCTGTCAAAACCTCTTCAAGGTACATTTAGAAATTACCCACTCATCAAACCATTTAACTACCTAGCTAATCAAACTCTCCATCTCTCCAGATTTCAGTGATCCCAGACCCGGACCTGTACCAGAACCAGTCCATGTTATTCTGTGTGTCTCCCTTTAAAAAAAAACCTTGTTAACTTTTCCTCTGTCTCCAGTCAGGTGTTCTGCATGTGGGTTAATTCCATTAGCCAATCATGACACTCGGGTTTATAAAGGGCTCTGGTTTATAACGGGCTCTGGTTTTTAAAGGGCTCTGGGTTAAAAGGGCTCAGGTTCATAACGGTCTGCAGTTTATACAGGTTTCCGGTATATAAAGGGCTCTGGTTCATGACTGGCCCTGGTTTATAAAGGGCTCTGGTTTATGAAGGGCTCTGGTTTATAATGGGCTCTGGTTTATGAAGGGCTCTGGTTTATGAAGGGCTCTGGTTTATAAAGTCCTCAGGTTTATAAAGGGCTCTGGTTTATAAGGGACATGGTTTATAAAAGGCTGTGGTTTATAAAGGGCCTGGTTTATAAAGGGCTCTGGTTCATGAATGGCTCTGGTTTATCAATGGCTCTGGTTTATTAAGGGCTAGGGTTTATAAAGGGCCCTGGTTTATAAAGGGCTCTGGTTTAAAAAGGGCTCTGGTTTATAACAGGCTTTGGTTTATAAAGGGCTCTGGTTTATACAGGGCTCTGGTTTAAAAGGGCGCTGGTTTATAAAGGGCTTTGGTTTATAAATGGCTCAGGTTTATAAAGGGCTCTGGTTTGTAACCATCTCTCTTTTATAAAGTGCTATGGTTTATAAGGGCCCTGGTTTTTAAGGGCTCTGGTTTATAATGGTCTCTGTTTTATAAATGGCTCTGGTTTATAACGGGCTCTGGTTTTTAAAGGGCTCTGGGTTAAAAGGGCTCTGGTTCATAACGGTCTCCAGTTTATACAGGGCTCTGGTATAAAAAGGGCTCTGCTTCATGACTTGCCCTGGTTTATAAAGGGCTCTGGCTTATGAAGTGCTCTGGTTTATAAAGGGCTCAGGTTTATAAAGGGATCTGGTTTATAAAGGGATCAGGTTTATAAATGGCTCTTCTTTATATTGGGCTCTGGTTTATAAAGGGTTTCTGGTTTATTAGGGCCCTGGTTTATAAAGGGCTGTGGTTTATAAAGGGCCCTGGTTTATAATGGGCTCTGGTTCATGAATGGCTCTGGTTTATAAATGGCTCTAGTTTATGAAGGGCTCTGGTTAATAAAGGGCTGTGGTTTATAAAGGGCTCTGGTTTATAAAGGGCTGTGGTTTATAAAGGGCTCTGGTATATAAAGGGCGTATGTTTCTAAAGGGCTCTGGTTTATAAAGATCGCTGGTTTATAAAGGATTCTGGTTTATAAATGCTCTGGTTTATAACAGGCTCTGGTTTATAAAGGGCTCTGGTTTATAAATGGCTCTGGTTTATAAAGGGCAGTGGTTTATAAAGTGCTCTGGTTTAAGAGGGCTCTGGTTCATAAAGATCTTTGGTTTATACCTAGCTCTGGTATATAATGGGCTCTGGTTAATAAAGGGCTTTTGTTTATAAACATCTTTGATTTATACAGTGCTCTTGTTTATAAAGAGCTCTGGTTTATAAAGGGCTCTGATTTATAAAGGGCATATGTTTCTAAAGGGTTTATAAAGATCGCTGGTTTACAAACAGTTCTGGTTTACAAAGTGTTGGGATCTGGAGCTGTACCACCTGTCTCCAGCAGAGTTCACTGTGGATCCTCCTGAGCTGAGCCTTCGACACACCTGAAACCCATCTCATCATGAGGAGGATCCTCCACCATATAAGCTGCCCTCAGACCTCGCATCAACGCCGCAGTGTTTATCCAGTTTGGTTAGCACCTGAGCCTAACTTCCTCTGTGAAATCTTTGTTGCCTCTAGTCTCCTAGCTGGAATCTAATTACCTTTGTCTCTGCCTACAGGAAACCTGTTTTTGTCCTGTAAGCTCTGGATGAGCTTAACCTGTCGAGCCTGCCCTCAGAGCCAAACCTGAAGAACCTTCTCTGGATTTTCCCATGCTGCTCTGGACTAAGAGCTGGAAAACCAAGGTCTGTCCTATCGTTAGATGCAAGACGCTGAAGCTGAAACTGAACTCTGCTGAATCAAACAGTCTCTGGAACCAACAGTGCCTCTCTCAAAGCCAAACCCGGATCCTTCAAGGTAGATCTCTGAAGATAACATTTCCACATTCACCAGCTACGTGGCTAACTGAACTGTCTCCTTTCCAGTTACCTGTGAACCAGATCCCCAGAAGTGAACCTGTACCTGACTCTTTCATTGTTCCATTGTTCAATAAACATTGTTAACTTTTACTCCAGTTTCCGTCTCCGTGGTGTTCTGCATATTGGGTCTTCCTGAACCAATCATGACACAAAGAGCTTTGGTTTATAAAGGGCTCTGGTTTATAAAGGGTTCTGGTTTTTAACGGTCTTCAGGTTATAACGGGCTCTGGTTTATACAGGTCTTTGGTTAATAAGGGGCTCTGGTTTTTAAAGAGCTCTGATTTATAATGGCATCTGGTTTATAAAGGGCTTTGGTTTATAACATGCTTTGGTTTATAAAGTGCTCTGGTTTATAACGAGCTCCAGTTTATAATGGGCTTTGGGTTATAACGAGTTCTGGTTTTAACGGGTTTGGGTTATAACGGGCTCTGGTTTTTAAAGGGCTCTGGTTTATAAAGGGCTCTAGTTTATAAAGGGCTCTGGTTTATAATGGGCTCTGGTTTATAACGAGGCGTGGTTTATAACAGGCTCTAGTTTATAAAGGGCTCAATTTTATAAAGAGCTCTGGTTTATAACGAGCTCTGGTTTATGACGGCTCTGGTTTATAAAGGGTTCTGGTTTATAAAGAGCTGTAGTTTATAACGAACTCTGGTTTTTAACGGGCTCTGGTTTATAAAGGGCTCTGGTTTATAAAGAGCTCTGGTATATGAATGGCTTTGGTTCATAAATGGCTCTGCTTTATAAAGGTATTTGGTTAATAACTAGCTCTGGTTTATAACGGGTTCTGGTTAATAAAGGGCTCTGGTTTATAAAGGGCTCTGGTTAATAAGGGGCTCTGCTTTATAAAGGGCTCTGATTTATAAAGCGCTCTGGTTTATAAAGGGTTTTGGTTTATAAAGGGCCCTGGTTTAGAATAGGCTATGATTTATATAAGGATCTGGTTCATGAAGGGATCTGAATTATAACAGACTCTGATTTATAATGGGCTCTGGTTAATAAACCAGAGCCCTTTAGAAACCAGAGACCATTTTAAACCAGAGCCCTTTATGAACCAGAGCCCTTTATAAGTCAGAGCCCTTTAAAAACCACAGCCCTTTATAAACCAGAGCCCTTTATAAACCATAGCTCGTTATAAAGCAGGGCCCTTTATAAACAAGAGCCCTTTATAAACCAGAGCGCTTTAGAAACAGGAGACCTTTATAAACCAAAGCCCGTTATGAACCAGGGCCCTTTATAAACCAGAGCTTGTTATAAACCAGAGCCTTTTATAACCCAAAGCCCATTATAAACCAAAGCCCTTTGTAAACTGTAGCCCGTTCTAAACCAGAGCCCTTTATAAACCTGAGCCCTTTATAAACCAGAGGCCTTTATAAACCATAGCCCCTTATAAACCAGAGCCATTTATAATCCACAGCTCTTTTAAAACCAGAGCAGTTTATCAACCAGAGCTATTTATAAACCAGAGCTCGTTATAAACCAGAGCCCTTTATAACCCAAAACCCGTTATAAACCAAAGCCCTTTATAAACCAGAGCTCTCTATAAACCAGAGCTCTTAATAAACCAGATCCCGTTCTAAACCAGAGCCCTTTATAAACCAGAGCCCTTTATAAGCCAGAGCTTTTTATAAACCAGAACGCTTTATAAACAGAGCCTTTTATAAACCGGAGCCCCTTATAAACCAGAGCTCTTTATAAACCAGAGCACTTCACAAAACAGAGATTTTAATAAACCAGAGCCCGTTATAGCCCAAAGCCCACTATGAACCGTAGCTCGTTATAAACCAGAGCTCTTTATAACCCAAAGCATGTTATAAACCAAAGCCCTTTATAAACTAGATGCCCTTATAAATCAGAGCTCTTTATAAATCAGAGCCCTTTGTATAAAGAGCTCTGGTGTATACCAGAGCTCTTTATAAACCAGAGCTCTATAAAAACCAGAGCGCTTTATAAACCAGAGCCCTTTATAAACCAGAGCCCCTTATAAACCAGAGCTCTTTATAAATCGGTTATAAACCAGAGTCCTTTATAAACCAGAGCCCTTTGCAAACCAGAGCCGGTTATAAACCAGAGCCCTTCATAAACCAGAGCTCTCTATAAATTAGAGCGCTTTATAAACCAGAGCTCTATAAAAACCAGAGCGCTTTATAAACCAGAGCTCTTTATAAACCAGAGCCCCTTATAAACCAGAGCTCTTTATAAATCGGTTATAAACCAGAGTCCTTTATAAACCAGAGCCCTTTGCAAACCAGAGCCGGTTATAAACCAGAGCCCTTCATAAACCAGAGCTCTCTATAAATTAGAGCGCTTTATAAACCTGAGCTTGTTATAAAACAGGGCCATTGATAAACCAGAGCCCATTATAAACCAGAGCCTGTTATAATTCAGATCCCTTTATGAACCAGATCCCTTTATAAACCATAGCCCGTTCTAAACCAGAGCCCTTTATAAACCAGAGCTCTTTATAAACCAGAGCACTTTATAAACCAGAGCCCTTTTTAAACCAGAGCCCTTTTTAAACCAGAGCCCTTAGTAAACCAGAGCCGGTTATAAACCAGAGCCCTTCAGAAACCAGAGCTCTCTATAAACCAGAGGTTGTTATAAACCAGAGCCTTTTATAGCCCGAAATAAACCAGAGCCCTTTACAAACCAGAGCCCTTTATAAACCAGAGCCCTTTATTAACCAGAGCTCTTTATATACCAGAGCGCTTTACAAACCAGAGCCCTTTATAAACCAAAGCCCCTTATAAACCAGAGCTCTTTATAAATCAGAGCACTTTACAAACCAGAGATTTTAATAAACCAGAGCCCTTTATAAACTAGAGCCCTTTATAAACCAGAGCTCTTTAAAAACCAGAGCCCTTTATAAACCAGAGCCCTTTATAAACCAGAGCCCTTGATAAACCAGAGCTCTTTATAAACCAGAGCCAGTTATAAACCAGAGCCCGTTATAACCCCGAGCCCTTTATAAACCACAGCTCTTTATAAACCACAGCTCTTTATAAACAAGAGCCTGCTATAAACCAGAGCTTGTTATAAACCGTTATAAAAGAAAATGGAGGTAGTGATATAAAACAATGTTTGGATGGCTGTAAGATCCCTGTGAGTTTAAAGATAACAAGACCAGGCAGAAAAGTCTTGTGAGTTAAAGATAACGTGACCAGGGTTTAAGGAAACAAGACTAGGTAAAAGAAAATAGAAAGTGAAGTTTCTTGAGTGTGGTGGCTCACGGCGAGTCCCTGACGAGGGGTCATCTTCAGCTGGGTTAGAGGCCCGAGGAAGTGAGAAAACCTCAAACATAGGTTTCTTGAGTGTGGCAGTCACTGACGGCGGGTCGTCTTCAGCTGGTTTAGAGGTCCGAAGAAGTCAAAAAGCTCTAATTCTACATATAAATTGAGAACAAGACCAGGCATAAAAAAAACCCTGTGAGTTCAAGATATCTTTTGTAAACCATGAGCTGTACAAAAAAACAGCAAGACCTCTGAAATATATGAGCTGTAGAAAAAGCAAGAACAGACGTTGATTAAAGGTTTAAAAAAATTAGTTAGGTACACGCAACCCAACAATATTAGATCATTTTTAACAGTGTTTTGTTGAAAGATGTATGCTGTGTTATGATATTATGAGCTGTATGATCTAAAATATTTTGTGCCTTAAATTTTTGGTTGTTAATTGTGCAAGCTTGGACAGGAGGTCTGTAGTCAGAAAAGGGAGTCAGAAAAGTCAGGACGAGGGCTAGTTCCATTCATGGAAGTTTTCTGGTCATTAAAGGTCCCACGTAGCTATTAGAAAAAGGCAAGTGTTGCAGCTGAGATGAAAAAGAGCACCAGGAGACAGTTAGTAACAAAGCGGGGAGAGAAAAGTGATCACTTTATATCTGCAAAGTGTCATGGTTTTGGTTATGTTGCGCTTTACTTTGCTCCTTGTTTTCTAGTTTTATTGGTTTAATTCCTATTTTGTTGTAGTTTCTAGATTTATGTTAGTTCTCTGGTTTATCTGTTTTCCTCTGTTGCCCTCTTGTGTGTGTTCCTTTCCCCTTGTCTCCCTCGTTGTCTCCTCACACCTGCTCCTTGTCAGCACGTTAGCCCTGCTATTGTCTGTCAGCTTCATATACTCTTCCTCTGCAGTCACTCCTTGTTGGTTCCTTGTTGTTGCTGGTCCTGTCATTGCTGCTTTCTTCCTACCTCGTCTCTCCCTGGCTCCTTGTGATTATTTTCCCCTGACGTCTCCATGGTTCTGGTTTGTGTTAAATATTAAGTTGAATTTTGGACTCCTGCCTTTTGTTAAACTGTTTCCTCTCATTAAAACTACAAGAACTCACATCTGCCTCCCTGCTTCTGCATTTGGGTCCTCCAAACCACAACCAAACCCTGACACAAAGGACTTCTGCTTTCACTTGTAATTGCTACTGCGTCCCATTTTCTAACAAAAAAAGGGTTAATTGTGCCCTATGTTTAAACAAATTTTGTCGATAAGTTGTAATTGCAACAGAAGAAGTTATTACATAAAATAGGGAAATAAGACAAGTTTAAATTTTGTAAGGCGACATTTAAAAGCTTCAAAACACATCTTCTTTTTCTTTTTCTCTCATCCGCACTGAGGCAAAAAGCCCCCTCCCATTTCTTCCTCTCTCCTCGCAGCCTGCTGACTGTGCGCTGACCCACACACACACTGGAAGATTTAAAATCCCATGGCGTTCTGTATCTGTTTAAATGCAGAAACAGAACTATGTTATTATAAACAACACTATGTTAGATGCTAGCATATGTCTGTCTTTATATTCTGTGCTTGTCTATATCTCTGTTGTATGCTGTTTATTCAATGTCTGTCTGGGGTATAAAAAGTTTGTCAGTATAAACAGATTATCAAGAAATATGATCTGGTCTAGATCATTTCTATCAGAAAGTGTGTGGTTTTGGTTATCTTTCGTTCCTGTCGTTATGCAAATGCTGTCGATGTTTCAGTGATTTTTGGAGCTAAACCTTGGAAAAGGAAAGCTGAAAATATAAGAAATATATTGATTGATATATTTACAATTTACGATGTCTTAAGTTAACATTTTAAAAGTAAGAAGATTGATTAGTACATTTGAGTGCTGTAAACCCCCACCCCTGTCCAATATTGAGGTCCAGAAGGTGATTCACGCAGAGCAGCCGTTCAGTTAGAGGCAGGAGAAGAAAAGAAAAAAAAAAGAAGACACAGAGACTGAGTGCATGCAGAGGCGACCTTAGCAAAACGGGGGACCAGGAGTTTAGAAGCAGTTTTAACTTAAAGACATCTACCAATTACTACACTAGATTGGTCTTGTACACTGCATTTAGAGTGACTAATTCTTGAGCTCATATTTGAATATGTTAAACCACACAAGCTAAGTTTGTCAAACTGTAGCAAAGTGAATATAAATGAAACACTGATCACTGAGTATACTCTAAGGTAAATTAAATGGATCTTTAATCATTCCATTGTTCAAAAGAGAGTGGGTTACATCAAATAAATAAATTAGGAAGGTTGAGTTGAGCAGATAAAAGAAGAGAGGCAGACAGCGGTAGATAAAATGGAGGGTGAGTTTGATAGAGAAATAAATTATGATGGATGGGGACCAGGAGGTCCATGGAAAACGGCAGGGAATCAGTTGGCAGTGGTGAAGTTGGGGACTGTGTCATGATCCTGGCGCTGGTGGCTGGCGTGATTGCTCATTCCATTCACCTGTTTAACTCTGCCCTGTTTCTCATTACCACTTATCTTATCCAACTTTTTCCAGCTCCTATATATAGTGTTTGTTTTCAGCCACCAGTGCTATTCAAGCTGCTGTGAGAGTAACTCTAGCCCTCAAATAAGTCTGTCTGTTAACCTGATTCTGAGCTGTTTTCTATTTTGGATTTTGGAGTTTTTTGCCTTGCCCCTGTCTGCTCTGTTTGTTGTGTATTTGCACTGTTTTTCTGGATCCTGCTGGTACCTGGACTGTTTCTTTAACCTAGGCTTGTATTCTCCTTAAGGACACTGTTGCTCCCTCGCCGTCAGCTAACATCAGCTCATCATCTTTTGGTGCGCTGGAAGCGGCTATGGCTGTTAACCATCTCCCTTTTATTCTGTGATCGGACTGGACTTTTAACCAGTGAATGCAGTTATCCACCCCGATGACGATCAGCTGCTCGCCGAGTATTTGGTTCTAAAATAAAGCTTGTTGTAAACCGTCCTGAACTGTCAGTCTGATCATTGGGTCCAAGTTTCTAAGGCCATTACAAATTGAGAAGTCATAAAAAAGGCGGAGAAACGGGCAAAGAAGATGGAAGTGCAGGTTGAGAAATAATTACAGAAAAGAAGCAAAAGTAAGGAGTGGAAAGGCAATTTAGGTAAATAGTTCTGGTTTAAGGCGAAGAAATGGAAATCATCGGGTGTGCAAACTTATTTTGATGTCTAACGTGAGCAAATGAATCTTGGGCTTCTATAAATGTGCACATGTAGTTAAACAAGGATCCTAAAATAAGGCTGAAAAGCACTGGTGCAGAGGTCTTAAGACCGGACTGGTGAAGAAATTATGATTTTTTGTTGAAATTGGGAAATTGCACTATGAAGATCGATCAAACATTGTTACTGATGGATTAAACAAACTTTATGTGGCCAATGTCTGTCTGTTTGTCCTAAATGTTAAATGCATGTGAGGTAGAATGTGTATGGTGTATTTTGAAATGATCTAGAATAGTTTTTGATATGACATTAATTTGATTTACATTTTTACAGGATTCAGAAGGAGCTCTGGGGACATAACAGAAGGGTAATCGTATTAAACATGTTGCTCAGAGGCTCCACCTATATGAGAGGCTCTGACAAGACCGAGCAGAGAGATGCAGAATGGGCGCTTTTACTTTTTGGGAATCAAAAATCCCAGACAGTGACATTACATGGTTTTAATTCAAAAGTAGTTTTATTTTTTCTCTCTCATTAGGATTGCATTAGAGATTGATTAGAAACAGGATGAATCACACTTCGAGCTGGAAATGGACAAAGCGATACCAGTTCTTAGCATATGGCCGAGATACCCTCAGGAGCTCAGCAGATTAGCTGGATTTCTATAACTGTATATAATGCCATTTGGAAACTGCCAAGGCACAAACTGATTCATTTGCATATCTAATCATTACTAAGACTTATCTTTTCACTACTCATCAAATTATACTAACTTTACAAATTTTCGTGAATGAAATTATTAACTATTGACTAATTGATTAACTGTTTGATTGCTTTTTCTTGGTAACAAAACTGAGGGGTCATTTACTTTTGCCCTGCTAGTAGATAGTGACAGTGAAACTATCAGTGAGCGGGCATGATGGAGGCCCAGTTAAGGAGAATGAGGAGATTGTTTTGCTTAAATATGTATATTTTCTTTTCAGGCTGTGTTTGTATCAATCCTTAAATGTTAACATTTTTCTTTCAGGACAGGCTGGCAAAGTATTATCCTTCATTGTTTTTCGTCAAAGATGTGCATTAACCGTTATTTTTCCAGCAGGTGCAGAAGTCCTGGCAAATGAAATTAACAACTTGGCTGAAAGCAGCCAGAGAGAGAGGGGTTCAGATGGTTGAGGATTTAAAAAGGTTCTGACTGACTGACTGACTTGGTTAATAACTGGACTGGATCTGAATCATTGATTAGGACATTAGAGAGATAATGTTAGAATGCAGCATGGCAAATACAGTGTTTAGACATTCTTTGTTCCTGGCTGAAGGCCATTCTGGTGAGTTCTGAGGTTGTTTTAATTCCTCTCTGGTTCGGATATAACCTATGAGGTGCAGATTGATGTGGTGGTCTGGAGCTCATGGACTTTTGTTGGGGTGGAATTGCGCACCCATTAACAGCAGTCATGCTAAAAGAGGCATTAAATGAATGACATGATGAACCTACAACTTTTTGGAGAAATCGACACCACAGGAGTTTTTCAGGGTTTTTTTTTGTTTTGTTGTCTTACATGTTTGTGTCTGTGTGTTTGTCCTTTTCTGTTTGTTTACTAACATCGTAGTCTTTAGAAAAAAAAAAAGATGTGGCACGCATGTTAATTTAGTTTGAATAGCACTGACTACACTATGGATGGAAATGTTTCAAAATGTACAACGGATTTTGTTTGGAGAAACATTGGACACTTTCTTGAGTCACAGGAATGATTACACTACAGGGGACACAGAGAATAACTTTACACCAAAACTTCAGAAGGAGGGATGCTGTGGAGCTGCTGAGATGCAGACATTAAGGAAGTGACTGGATGCCCACTGCTTCGGATGAGAACAGGCCACTGGCAGTAATGGGGTGATGGAAGGTCATGGGATCATCGGACAAGACTGATGGAAAAAAAAATAAGTGAATTTACACACCAGACTTCTTATTCACACTGAAAAATTATGAACATCTTATTTAAAATAGGTGGATTAATACTGATCCATGAATAATATAATTGCTTTACGAGGATCAACAGGTAGATGTAATACCTTTCTAAACAACACGGGAGTAGTTGGGGATTTTTATTTAAAAACAGTAGTGATGGCAACAACATAGAGTTTAATTATACAAATAACTTTATCGACAGGTTGAAACGGTCTAGTAAATATTCTCCATATCATCAGGGGGTGAGCTAATCTTAAATAAAAGAGAAAAAAAGAGGATTTAGAGATGTTTTACTATGTTATAGTGGACTGTTTCTTTTGTAATATAAATAGGTTGGTCAGTTTTAATTAGCAGAATATTAAAGAGAAAACAAGTTGAAACTTCAACATTTGGGAATAGTAAAGTAGCATCAACAAAATGCACTTTAGAATACATTAAATCATTTTAAGACTTAATGAGTTAATGGTGCTTACGGCAATTCAATATCAGGCCCAGGATCTAAGACTTCACCATTTATTTATTTTGTATTTTTTCTATTTTTATTTTTTTTAACTGCATTGGGATACTATATTGTGGGGATGGATAACCATACATTTCATGCACAAAGAAATGAGAACACCTGAATTTACTTCACCTACAGCTGCAATCAATACATTAGATGGAACTGCACACTTCGTATGATAGTTTATTGGAGATAAAACATATAAGAGATCATGTTTCCTACACATTTTTGCATCTGGTCAGGGGTCCAGATATGGCAACAAACTATTGACTGGTTCTGGGGATGTTAGAACAAATTTGTTTTTGTTTATTTTCATCTGAGCATTTTTTTTGGGGGGGAGAATATTTTAAATGGATTATAGCTGGACACTTTGCATAGAGTTGGTGCAGTTGATTTCAGCATTTTCAGGAACTGTGAACTGCAAAGTTTTGGGAACACAGAGGCAAGTCAGAGTACAGGGGCCCACAGGGGAAGGATGTTTTCTCATACACTAACACTCAAGGCTACAGAGTCTGACAGGGGATAGTTAAAGAAAGGTAATGTGCAACAAGCTGGTTATTCTTAGAGATTAAAGAACTTTAATCGCTTTCATTAGGGATGCAGTTATAAATTTAGAAGAAACTTAAACTTCATCTGCTGTGATGTAAAGCTTTCAAGTTTTTTTTAGGTAATCCATGAATTGAATGTTACAATGTGTATAACAGGGTTAAATGCTTTCTAAATATTATAGGTTCCTTGAATGACATTATATTAGCTGCAGTAATTTTGAGCGTATAATTTTTGTTTTTGAAATGACTCTGAAACAATCCGCTGAATAAACATACAGTCTACAGATAATTAACTTAAATGTACTGAATTTAATAATGATTTAATGGATAAAGTAATAGTAAATGTGCATAGGGATATCTGGTTGTGACTGCACTTAGGTTTTGAGTAAATAAATAATTGCCCATTAAAGACACTGCTTATTCTGATAAGATCACTGACTGCACTCTTTGGGCCGGATCTATCAAAGGTTTGCGTGTATAAAAACGTGAGCTATTTCACTGCGCACGCAAAAAAATGTACAAACTGATCTATCAACAGCGTGCTAAAAGGATTTGGTCTTTAAAACATGCTAAATAGCGCCTCTGATCCATTTAGTACTTTTTCTGCAATGAATATGCAATATTGGGCGTTTACACGCAAAAGTGCATCTTGTGGGAGGAGAACATGTAAATATATTAATTTAGCACTCGCAAAGTGATTTATTAAACCTGAAAGCAATTTTGCTAACGGTATCTGACTCTATATGTAACACGTTTCAAAAGAAGGTGCAAATGGTCTGTATGCGTAATTGCGCACACATGGCAGCGGTTATTGTCGCAAGAAGGAGACATCGAAATGAAGCAAGGAGACGCAGAGAATGCATTTTTTCACTCCGTGTGAATATTTTTGGAATGAACGAGGAAGAGATGATTAAAACATGTTGTTTATCCAGCATTGCCATTTTGGAGCTGTTGGGGGAACTCCGAATGGATTTGGAGCCAGCCACAAGGAGGACCCACGCAATACCAGATATCACAAAACTAAATAAAACAAAACTTTGTTGTTGTTGTTGTTGGGGGTCACTGTAAGATTTAAATTTCTTAATGCACTAGTTTGTAGAAGCTACAAACTACTTTGCCGCAAACCACAAAACGCGCAAAACCATCATTTAAATAGGGCGTCTCCAACAGTTTTGCACCTGCCACCAGTTATGCAATCACTCTTGTTAAATCACCCGCAAACCATGGTTCAGCCCCTTGTGCAAAATTCCAGTTTGCGAGCGCAAATTACTGCACGCAAAATTAGATCTTGATAAATCCGGCCCTTTGTGCGTTGAAGAGTCCCGGAGGAATGGATTGTTGAACAGTGATGAGAACACTCCATGAGAACCACCACGTGGATTTAGCATCTATATTGCCATTGGACTGCAAGAAGACCAAAGCGGCTGTGGAGGAGGCCATACGAGACTCTGATTGATTAATTAGATTTATGAGTGATAGAGACACTGAAAGAATAAATCAGCGACAGTGATGTTCATCATTTGCCTTCAACTCAGGCCAGCATAATTCTTGGTTTTACCTAATGTTGATTTATGTTTTAATTTATTTTTATTTTGTTTTGATGAAAAACATGGAAACATTTTGCCCCAGACCCACCAAGATCAAGTTTTATGCCACTTTTGCTTTGGTGTAGAAAGACTCAGAACCTGATTGGCTTAAAGGTTCTTTAATTAGTTGGTAATGATAATTGTCAGATTCAAAACTGGGTTTCTTGTTCAGATTGGCCGAGAGTGGGATTTCCCTGGGGTCACCCCGGTTTTTACTGCCTTTTAGAGAAGGTAGGGTTTTCCGGTGGAGAACGGCCGGACCTGTCCTGTGACGTCCCCTACTGTGACTGAATGATTGGTAAATGTGGATGGATGGTTTATCCATGGTGAGCGGTCCCGTTTAGGAGGTCTCCAGGTGGGAGTGAGAGTAGATGAATTTGGCCTGATTAGTTTTATAGGCTTAGATTACCTAGTCTAAGGTAATTAAAATAATGTGTGCATACGAAACTAAAACAGCTTTCCTTTAATTAGATGAAACCCAAATTGTAGTTAAATGCTGAAACTGTGGTCTTGAGTGAGAACATTTGGTCTGAAGTTTTGATTGTGATTACTTTTGATCCCTGATGAATGATACATCTCCATGGGGACTGTTTATTCCATGATTCGATGATGTTAAAAGAAACAGCGCTTAAAGTTTTCTTCTATGATTAATATCCTGGTCATGAGCAGATATTAATGGGTTTGTTTAAAGTTGATATTGAAAACGTCAACTTTTCAGGGGGCTGACACATCAGAGTGAAATAATGGATGTTTAATGTACTGGTTTTAAACGTTTGCTATATTTACTGATTTTTTAACATTCACTATAGATACTGTTTTAACGTGTGTTAGATTTACTATTAATGAGTGAACTCTTAAGAGAGTTCAAAAGGGGGAACTGAAGATATATATACATGTTTTATGCTAAAAGAAGTAAAGAGCTAAGTTAAAGCTGCAGCAAAACTTATTGTTCATATGTATCAGGGCAGATTTACAGAACAGAATCTAGAAAACAACAGGTGCAGATGGGAAGGGTGAGAATGACCTTGCTTCGACACATACACAGAAAAAGCTGATTAAAAGTGGAGCAGAAAGGCAGGAAGCAACTCCATATTTGAAGACAGGAAGTAGGGAGTATGATCACTCCGTTGGACTGTCCCTATGAAGATAATAAAAAGAGCCGGTAATGCAGGGGGGGTCAGAGTTGCTGTTCGCAGATGCGTGCTGCTGATGCTCCTCTCCCTTTGCAAAGGCGAATCGAGCTTCGTTGTCCAGAATTTTTTATAACACTCCATCTCAGTTAAGTTACCTGCACTCGAATTAATGGGAAAACCACTAACGGTGTTTTTCAACAGAGGTCATTAGAATATCATTAGTGACTTTCACCAGAGCTGTTTCAGTGCTATGATGAGCTCTAAAGCCAGACTGAAACTCTTCAAAAATTTCATTATGGTCAGTGTTGGGTAAGTTACTTTAAAAATGTAATCCGTTACAGTTACAAGTTACCTTGTTTAAAATGTAATTGTAGTGTAACTTTTTCGATTACTTTTAAAAAGTAATGTAACCAATTACTTTTGATTACTTTTTGATTACTTTAAGGTTTTAATGAGTATTGACCCATGTTCAACATTTAATTTTTGAGGACTGAATGTGAACCTTAAAAAAGCACTAAGCTGAGAGGGAACTGCTGACAGGCAATCACAGGATGTCCACAAGAAGAGATGCCTGCACCAGGCATGTAAGATTTTCTCAGACTCCTCTCATCGGGCCATACTCTTTCCTGTTCCTGTTTTTACAGGCCCAAGCATTTGTTAAACAAATAAAAGTAGCCTACGGTATAGACGTTATTGGCTGTTTTTGTTTTTTGTTTTTTTTACAAATAACTACTGTACTGTACTGTAAAATAATATAGTTATCAATAAATAAGTAATAATTTCAATCATCAATACGAACTGAAGAGTTAATATTGCGGGGATCAGCACCGCCCCGCCGTGACGGATTGGAACGGGAGAAAATGAAAAATGATTATGAAAAAAAATACAAAGTACAGTGGGACAAATAGTGACTGACGTGTTCAGTACAGTATTTCACTGTTGTTTGACGGAGCCGCTGCATCCTGACTCTGCTCTGTGGCGTTTTTTTCTTCTAAAGCCTGCGGTGCAGGTGTGTTTTTGAGAGAAGAACATAGTTATCGGTAGTTGTTCTCGCTCTTTTTTCTTCTGGGCCAAAAGATCCTTATAAACCAACATGCCACCATTGATTATGTTCGACAATAAAGTTTAACGATGCAAATCCGTGCAGCAGCGAGACCGCGTTATGGAGAGGGTTCACTGTACATATTTCGCAAAGGTTTTTCTTTATATTTTAAAAAAAAATGTAACTAAATTTGTCATTCTTAATATTTTCGGAAGTAACTGTAACTGAATTACATATTTTCTCATTGTAACTGTAACGAATTACAGTTACTCTGTTTTTGTAATTAAATTAAATAACTTCGTTACATGTAATCTGTTACTCCCCAACACTGATTATGGTGTAAGTGATCGCACGCTTCTTTGGCAACTACTTTCTCAAGAATTTTAGATAAGGGAGGATTGGATATAGGTCTATAATTAACCAAGTCATCTGGGTCAAGAGATGGCTTAAGCAGAGGTTTAATTACAGCAATCTTAAAAGACTTTGGTACATATCCTTGCAACAGAGATAGTTTAATCACATCTAAAATGGAGGAGGAGATCAAAGGAAATACCTCCTTAAATAACCTGGTTGGAAATGGATCTAACATACAAGTTGAAGGCTTAGATGAAGTTAATAATTTTGCTAACTCTGAAAGTTGAACTGGATCAAAGCAGTCTAAACCAGGTTCAGATTCCATGACTACCTCAGATACAGTCGCGGATAGAGGAGTGCTAATGATCTTATTTTTAATAAGATCAATCTTATTTATAAAGAATCCCATAAAATCATTACTTCTAAGAGCAGGTGGAATGGACTGTTCAACTAAGCTATGGCTCTGGGTGAGTTTGGCAAATGTATTAGAAAGATATCTAGAATTATTTTTATTCTCCTCTATTAATGAGGAGAAATATGCTGCTCTTGCTTTACAAAGGGTCCTCTTATACAGCAGTAAACTAGGTAGGACTCCCATAGGCCTGTGGAGCGATATTTTATCTCCAGCTTCCAAGCATTTTGCTTCAAAGTGCGCAGCTCTGCATTAAACCAAGGAGCAAGCTTTCTATTTTTAACGGTTTTCATTTTCAAAGGAGCTGCATTGTCTAAGGCAGTATGCAGAGAACTAGCAACCCCATCAACATCAACCTGTGAAGGGGAATAAGCTATGCTTTTGCACTCTGCAGCACTGCTCAGCGACACAGAGGAGAGAGAAAGTGAAGCAGATTCTTTAAAATTTATAACTGCACTATCTGATAAAGATCTACTAAAATTGAACCTTCTTTTGGGGGAGGAGAACTCAATTAAAATAATCCTGAAGGTTATTAGAAAGTGGTCAGAGAGGACAGGGTTGTGAGGAAATACTGTTATTTCTTCACATTCTATGCCTTTTGTCAGCACAAGATCCAAAGTATGAAGATGAGAATGTGTGGGACTAATTACATTTTAAACAAAGCCAATAGTGTCTAAGATGGCATTAAAGGCTGCTCTTAAGCTATCGCCTTCAATGTCAGCATGGATGTTAAAATCTCCCACTATGATGACCCTGTCAGTATTTAATACCAAATCAGAAAGGAACTCTGAAAACTCATCTAAAAACTCTGAGTAAGGACCTGGTGGACGATACAAAGTTACAAAAAGAAGAGGTTTTCTTGCCTTGAAATTTGGATGAGGGAAATTAAGGGTTAAATGTTCAAAAGAGTTGTAGGTATTAACTGTCTTGGGAGTAACCAGTAAGTCAGACTGAAAGATTGTTGCTACTCCTCCTCCTCGCCCAGAACTTCTGGGTATGTGAAAATTTAAATAGCTTGAAGGAGTTGCCTCATTTATACTCACATAATCCTCTTGCTGCAGCCAGGTTTCTGTAAGGCAACATAAGTCAATGTGATTATCACAAATCAAGACATTAACTAGCAGACTTTTAGAAGAAAGAGATCTTATGTTAAACAGACTGCATTTAATTGTTTTAACTTTTTCCCAGTTGTAGTTATTTTAATTTTAATTAAATTATTATGATTTACTCCTTTGGGAATATTTGCTAATTAGATTTTGGTCGTGGGCAAGACACTGCCTGGATGGAGTACAGAGTGGGTAACAGTAGAGAAGCTGCAGAGATGTGTGTTAAACTACAACTCTGCTTCCTGGTCTGCATCCTGGGTGGTCAGGGTTTTGGAGGACTAATAAATGTGGCCAGATTCCTAGAAAGAAGAGCTGCACCATCCAAAGTGGGATGGATGCCGTCTCTCCGAATCAGACCAGGCTTTCCCCAAAAGGATTGCCAATCATTAATGTAGTCCACGTTGTTTTCAGGACACCACCTAGACAACCAGTGTTTGAATGACGACATGGAGCTAAACATGTCATCATATCATATGTGTGCTGGCCAAAGTTGGTTCTGATTCTTAAACCGGAAATAGATGTTTCCTGTTTTTGCCAACATCTCTTGGCTCAAGAGATCCCCTATCCCCTCTTCTGCAGTATCTAGTACTAGTATTTAGTAGTTTAAATCTGTGGCACCCAAGTGGTAGATTTATTGAATACAAACTGCAGTTACTGTTAGCTGAGTTTTGAAAAAAACATGTCAATAAATGTTAACAATAATTTATCTAACAAAATAAATTCACTAAAAACAGAAAATGCAGTACAGTAATGAGTGGCAGAGTCTATGGATAAGTCTGTTTAGGGAAGGATGAAGTCTTAGCTGGCCCAAGGGGGGGTGCGGTCCTCTCCAGCACGCGTTCCTTTCTGTCGCCAGCCGGCCGATCCTCCACGGTAACGGGTGAGTCACAGCAGCAATCGTCCACTCCAACACCTGTCCGTTCCTCGACAGCGACTAGTTGGATGAATCTCTACGGCAACCAGTCCCCCAGTCCCGCCGCTCTGCCACAATTACACCTGTGATCTGTCCGGCTTCAAATCCCTTCCACTGCACAGCTATCTTTTTATTACTGGCTTCCCAGTCTGCACGCTGCTTAGCTGATGGTGAACACCTGTGCCTCTGCAGTGAGTGTCTCCTGGTTTGAGTGGTAACGTCCCCATTCAAAACCAAAACAAAATCAGAAATGCAACACATGCAACACATGCAACACAACAACCCAAGCTAACAAGAACAACAAGAAAAGTGAATAACAAGCAATTCTAAATCAGAAAAATAAACAACACAAAATTAACTCTAAAAGGACAAAAAAGAGGCCACATTTCCATGTATCATTAAGGGTTTGTCTGTTTCAGATAGTAGCTGCGTCTCTATTTGCAGGCTGCGTATTACGGAGGACCCAGCCTACCTAGCCTCCGGAGGACCCAGCCTTGGGAGGGTGCTCCGGAGGATCCTCAGCCGTTGGTAAATGGGACGGTCTAGCCTTTGGAGCACTTCCTGGTTGCGACACGACGTCATCACGTCTACCCCAAAAACAGCGCCAAACAAAATCCGACAGATAAACACGGAAAAAAGCAACAAAACAAAAAAATAATGGATAAGGAAATTTTTGTTTTATTTTTTTTATTTACTTGTTATTGGAGGAGTAGAGTCAGCTTTGACGGCTTCGGCGGCAGCAAAACCGGCGACGGATTTTTCTCAGGCTGGGAGAGCGCAGTGGAGAGGTAAGATCTACCTGCTAGTATTCTAACCCACAGGGGCCTGCTAATGATCAGAATATACCAGTTATTAAATAAACGCTTGTCAGCAGATTGATGAATATGTTTAAATCTCAAATTTTATATTTATTTGTAAGTTTGTAATTTATTTGTTTGTAACTTTAGTAATTTGAATTGAATAGTTAAATGTGTACAAACCCTGTAAATAACTTACTTAAATCACTACTTTCACCATCACTAATGTTGTGTTGAGAAACCAAACTGTTGAGAAATAAATAATTTTTTGTCTAAATTGTTATCCCCTTACTGCCTGATTTTATTTGATATTATATATATAAAAAAACATAATACAGGAAAAAAATTCTAAATATAAAAAAGAAAAAAAAGTTAAATAGTGGATCTAGATGTAGTAAAATTTCATTTCTAATAAATCATGTAATAAAGATAATGAAAAAAAGATAGATGACTGAATAAAAATAAATATTTTTGTCTTCTTTTTTCTACAGGTCATAACGGCATGTGCTGTCCTGTACAACTTCTGCCTGGGAGCCGGTGACATCATGGCCCCAGAGGATAAAGAGCAGGACGACATGCCAGAGGATGAGGAGGGGAGAACGTGTTGGAGGCAGTCAGTGGTGCTCCATGGAGGGACCAGCTGTCTGCTGAGGTGTCTGCTCTGGAAAAGGGTCTACCGACCACCATTACATTTAGATGGCAAGTATAACCACATTTTAGCTGTTCTCATTGCAGGATTATGAAAACAGTTGTAGTAAAGTCATTATTTTGCGTCTTCTTAAACATTAATAACATGGCAGCCGTCGATTGGGTCAGCCCGGCAAACCCTGATGGACGATTTGGTGAACAGTGGAGAGAGGCACCCCCCCACCCCCCAGATGATGTCCCACTCGCAGTCAGAAGACTCCAAGGTCATCTGTGTGGCATCGCATCCAGTCTAGCAGCACCACCAGGGACTCCTGCTCAGTCACAATTGTATATATATATGTTCTCTAGTAATATTTATTTTATATCTTCTGTAAATAGTTGTAGTAGTTAATTTTAAAATCTAATGTAAATAGTTAAAAATGTTTTTAATAGTTTATTGTAAATACTTCTCTAAAAATAAACTGATGTTGTCACTGAGAAGTTGTTCTAAATTTACTTAAATTGTAAAGAAGTGATGAAACAAATAATGTAAAAAGGTTAAAAGACTTTAAGAACAAACCGACAACAATAACTTTTATAAACAATTTAATAATTTAATTTAACAATAACAGCAACACAGAACCTCAACTTGTTAAAGAAAAAACACCCCAAAAAATAATAACTGTCCACCATCCTCTCCAATAAATGAAATAATCTGTCCATCCTTTCCCACCTCCCTCTGCCATCTCATATCCTCCCTGATTAAATCCACCAACTAGTCTCTCCTGTCAGTAGAGAAGCAAAAGGCTCAAGGTTTCTTCTCGACAACAGACTGAGGATCACGGAGGTGCTTTCTCCAGAAGATAAGGAAGCAAGAGAGAAACTTTAGCCCCTGGTGAAGAAAGCAAGAGAAGAGGGGAAGAAGCCTCCTTCCGCGGCCCGTTTGTCTTTATTAATGGGAAAAAAATTGACTGTCCAGAGGTAACTTAAGTAAACACTAATGCTAAGCTTTATGCTATAATTTCAACACCCAAATATAGTTTATAATCACCATTTGGTCTCAGTAATTTCTGGTATTATGGTGTTACTCGGTGTATTTTGTCTTTATATTTCATTATATTTATCTATATTATATTTATCTTTATATTTCATTACAGGATAAAAGTTTCTAACTTTGTTGTTTTTCCACTTTTTATATAATGTTAAGTTAAAGCTAAAAGTTACTTTTTGTTACAATCTGTTGAAACTCCTATTCAAAAGTTAAAGGTGTTCAAAAGTTAAAGGTAACAGAAAAGTTAAGGAAAAAAAAAATGCTCTGCAATGTGTCAACCAATATAAACGGTTGTTAATCACCACCTCTCTCTTGGTGGTTTTCTTCACTACATCAAACTATATATTTCTGTTTTCTCCACTTTCCCTGTTTTACTTAACAGTAGGTTGTTCATAAATCTATTATACTTATTTCTTTTTTTCTTTTTTTTGTTCCTTGGGTGTCATGTTTAACTCCTTGAATATCACATCTTTGAATGTCAGAGGTATTAGGGACATAAGTAAAAGAAAAGCAATCTTTTTGTTCTGCAAAAGAATGCAATCAGATTTAATACTACTCCAAGAAACTCACTCCTGTGAACTGGATGCAATTTGCAATTTATATGGATTTAATTCACACGTTTCAAACAAGTTATTACTCAACGAAATAATACTAAAATTGAAAGAGTTACTGAATAAATACCAAGGCTCAACTATAATTTTATGTGGTGACTTTAATGTGTCCGAATGAATCAATTGATAGATACCCACCCAAACAGAATATTAATGTACAAAATAATCTTATCTCTTCACTATGTTCTAGCCTTTCCTTGACTGATGTTTGGCGTTTTTTTAACCCCTCTAGTGAAGGATATACCTGGTGTAATAATAATCAATCCCTAAAATCAAGAATTGATTTATTTTTGATATCATCCTCTTCCCTACAATATGTAAAGGATATTAACCATCTTAACGCCCCTTTTTCTGATCATAAACTGATTGATTTGAAATTGGCTACAATCCAGAGGACCTCCGGTATAAGAGTTTACTGGAAATTCAACAATTCTCTTTTAAAAGACACATTGTTCAATAACACAATCCAAAACCTCGTAAAATAAATTTTCAATAATGGAATAAATGAACAATACAGGAACAAATGGGAATTATTCAAATATAAAGCCAGGTTTGCTGCTATTAAGAGAAGTAAAGAATTAAAGAATGAAAAGCTCAAGCTAGAGACTGACTTAATACACAAGCTTGACTGCTTGATGACAAAAAAACAACTCACCTCAGAGGAAGAACTTGAAATAAAAAATATCCAATTGAAACTAGATCAATTTTACTTAGATTTGGCAAAGGGTTCCTTCATAAGATCTAGAGCCAAGTGGCTAGAGGAGGGTGAAAAGAATACTAGTTTTTTTTTTTTGCTCTGGAGAAAAGAAATGCTAAAAGAAAATCCTTAACAGCTCTTAATATTAATGGATCGCTATCTACAGATTCAAGTTTAATCAATAAATTAATCTCTGATTTTTATGGAAAGCTCTATCAATCTAATTTCAATGCAGAGAAATGTGATAACTTTTTGCTAAATATTCGTCTTCATGTACCCTCTATTGAGAGTGACTTTAAATCTGTCTGTGATTCTGATCTCACAATTGTAGAAATCCAAAATGCTCTGTTTTCAATGAAGGAGGGCAAATCGCCAGGCATTGATGGCTTATTTGTAGAATTTTACATTAATTTTTGGGAAATCATCCAAGTCCCATTATTTCATATATATATGATTAGGAATGCATTAATCATGGAGAGATGTCCCCTACAATGAAGCAAGGTATCATATCTCTCATCCCTAAACCTGGGAAAGACCCCTTAATAATTGAAAATTGGGGTCCTATAACTCTTTTAACAATAGATTACAAAATTTTAACCTTAACATATGCCAATAGACTAAAGAAAGGGCTGGATTGTTGTGATGGTCTGAGCAGTCAAAGGAAGATCAGGCACAGGTTTAGATCCAAAAAAGTCTTCTTTTTATTGAACACAAAACAAAAAACTGGGTCAATAAAGGACAAATTACAAAGTTGGGCCCATAAAAGAGGTCAAAGTAACAGAATTTAACTCAGGCTAACAAAAAGACCTACTGAAACAAACAGACCTGCTACATGAGACAAAGGGAAAACTTAAATACTGGCTGATCAGGCCACATAGAAGATACAAAGGGGGAAACACACAAAAACCTAACTGAAATTAACAGAGGAAAATCCCATTCCCCCCCTCTTGCTTATGAGAAGTGGTGTAAACCAATTTGCAGCTTCAATGGGCTGGCTCCACCCCTTCTCCACCTCTGTTCTCCTGAAGGACTGGAGCAGCCAGCACTGAGGTGACTCAAAAAAACAAACATAGATTAAATCAAGCAAAACATAACAGTGTAAACTAAAATGTGCGTACTTATTCTAGAATACAGTGTTATGACTTACAAAAATTCTGTAAATTAAATCCTAAATGTAAAGAAATCCCAATATAAATGAAATGAGACTTGCTGACTTAGTGTGTGTTGTGATTAAATGTTACCACATTTGGGTGGCTGTAGTTGCAGCCATCACAATTGTATCGTTTCTGAAACCCAGACAGGCTTTATGAAGAATAGGCATATTACCAATAACATTAGATTGATTTTGGACTTAATTGACTATGCACACGAAATTAATTCTGATGCACTTATATTGTTTCTAGACTTCTATAAAGCCTTTGATACAATTGAGCATAATTTTCTTTTTCACTCCCTTGAAGCATTTGGATTTGGACGATTATTTATTGACATTGTTTGTATGTTTTACAGAGATATTAACAGCTCTGTGATAATTAATATGAATACATCTAAAAGATTCCAAATTAACAGAGGTGTTCGTCAAGGCTGCCCCATTTCACCCTTTTTATTTATTTTAGTTGTTGAATTATTGTCAATTCACATAGTTAATGATAAGAAATTTGAGGGCATTTCTATTTTCGGTAGAGAATTAAAAATCTCACAACTTGCTGATGATACAACTTTTTTTTTTTAAAGATAAATACCATTTACCCAACTCCATTAATCTGGTTGACCAATTCTCCAATGCATCCGGTCTGAAACTGAATCTAACCAAATGTGAAATTCTACCTCTACATAACTGCAATGATGTTTTGATTTATGATATCCCAGTTAAGGAAACAGTAAAATATTTAGGCATATTCATTACTAAAAATCTTACTGCCAGACAGCATTTAAACTTCTCAAACAGAATGATAGAAACTAAATCCATTTTTAATTCTTGGCTTCAAAGAGACTTGTTCTTCTATCTAAGGCAGAAGACCTCTCTCGCTTCGTATATCCTTCCTTATCTCTTTTTGTTAACGATTTGACAGCTACAGAAGTTAACAAAATTTTTCTAAACTTCATTTGGAAAAACAAATCACACAAACTTAAAAAAGGTGTACTATCAAACATCAACACTTTTAAGGTCAACTGGTTAAAAAATGTCTTATAAACCCTGAATCAATCTGGTTCTTCGTCCCAAGTCATATTTTTAATAAGATAGGAGGCCTGTCTTTCCTTCTGAAATGTAACTTTTTACCTAACAAATTACCCATCAAATTGTCCAAATTTCACCAGCAAGCCCTTCAAGCTTGGAAACTGGCTTTTGTCCACAACTTTTCACCTCACAAGGCTATCATCTTGAATAATTGTGATGTTTTGATTAAAAACAAGTCCTTATTCTTCATAAATTGGTTTAAAAGAGATATCAATCACATCCTTAATCTCTTTGACTGTACTGGCAATATGCTTTCTTATGAGTGCTTCATGTCCTTCTATAGTTTTCCTGTTCCCTTCAGAGAATTTAACAAGATAATTAATGCTATCCCTAAAAAGATAATTCAACTTGTAAAAAGTCACTTGAGTTACTGTAAATTTACGAAAACTCTACCCACTCTCATATTGGAAGGAATTAACCTAACAGACAGAAGATGTAACAATAGACAGATACGCCAGTGCTTTCAAAGAAAAAACTTTATCACACCTAGAGGTAAATTTTATTGGCGTACCCATATTGATAGCATAAACTGGAGAAGAGCCTGGCTCTTACCTCATAAATACTGTATTTCTAACAAAGCCAAAGAAATACATTTTAAAATCTTAAATAATATATACCCTGTAAACTGTATTATTGCTAGATTTATGGACATAAGTGACTCATGTACGTTTTGTAAAAGAACTTCAGAAACGACTTTGCATTTATTTTTTAGTTGTGATGAATCCAAAAAATTTTGGAGTGACATTGAATCTTTTTTTTTCCATTCAACTAAAATTGTATGCACACTAACTCTCAAAGATGTTATCTGCTATTACAATAACTCTGAACATCGTGACTTTGAACATATGCTTCATTTTATTATCATATATGCAAAATTTTTCATTTACAAACAAAAATGTGCAAACTCGATTCCTAACATTACTCACTTTCTCTTAGAGTTGAACTCTCTGATTGCATCCCTCAAACTGATTAAAAATAAAAAGAACATGTTTCTTAATAACTACAGAAAACACTTCCCTGAAACCTCTTACTTATATTTAATAACTTTTTTTTATTATTATTTAACCCTTGTCATTTGTATTTTATTGACTTTATTGACTGTTTCAAATTATTTTTCCTGTTAATGTTTTTTTTCTTGTCTAGTTCAATTATTGTGTAACTCTTGTGCAAGTCTTTATATCTCCCCCTCTGATGTGCTGTCCCTTAATACAAAACCTGTTTGTTTTGTACATTTGTTCAATAAAGTTTATTAATAAAAAAAAAAAAAGTAACAGGCAGCCCGGGCCACAGCCGGCTACGCTCTACACCTTCTATTCATTCGGCGAGCTAATGTGAGTTTAGTTTGTGCCTTCAACTTGTTGCCCATAGGAAGACGTTACTTGGATATAACCTAACGGAATATCTTCAGAACAGCTCCAAATGACACAAAACTAATATGGGTGAGTAGAACATGATGTAATAATGTAAATGTAAAAAAAAACGGCATTCCCCTTTACGGTAAGAAGGCCAAAGTGGCCTCCGTTCAACCTGAAAGATCCTCAACATAATAAGCAAACCTATCTTATGAAGAATTAAACAACTTTATACAAAATATTTATTGATAACTATTAAGTCCAACTCAAGAAAGAGGAAATTTTGTGGCTTTACAGCAAAGGCCAAAGTTATAATGAAAAAAATTACCTTCTATATGATTCCAGTAAATATAGACGTGATATGTGACACGTGTAAAAACAAAATTAATTACAAGCATTTTTTCCATAATAACATTACATGAGTTCCAAACCAGAAATTGGTTCCCAGTTTCTTTGTATATACATACAAAAGAGAGGATGATAAAAAAAAAGAGAGCAACAATAACATTTTGCTTACATAAAAAAAATGTTTGACTTTACTTTTTTTTTTATAAAAAAAAAAAAAACAGATCCACAGGATTTCAGTTAACCTTAAGCATTTTCAAGATTGGTAACTGATGGATTTAGCAGACTGTAGCAAAGGTCTATTTGGACTGATAGAATCCTACTGATTCTATCTTGCTAAAAGTTAATGTTCAATAATCAATCCTCTACAGGGTGGAAATATACATAAAAGAAATGTTATTCTGCTACATTTAACTCATCCCTTAGGGAGCAATGGGCAGCTTGCAGTGGCCAGAGAACAATGTGGGGTTTAGGATCCTGCTTAAGGACCAATAGTGACAGTTTGAGGAGTTTGAAAATGGTATTGTAACTATTTTAGAAGGCTGCGTAGTTAGCTTAACTTTTTAACCACAAGCCACCTTCTTCTATCCTTTGTCAGCAAATTACAAAACAAAGATAAGACATGTTTATCATGCTACTTATAAAAAAAATAATCAAAATGTTGGACATATTGTTCTAAATAAATTACATTGGGGGGATTTATGTTTATTTAATTTGCGAATCATATGAGCAAGTATGTAATACACAGTTAAGAGTGGGATTAACCCACTGTTCAGTAGGATCCTTAATAGAGAAAGAAATTATAAATAATTAACAGACAAAAAATCACATACACAAAAAACATTTTATACTTCTGCCAAAATCTTATATCAGTGTCCAATGGTTATAACAATACAACAGTATGTACAAAAAACTCAAGGTTAAGGGAAGGTCTGGTATGAAGTATATATTCCTTCATTCAGAGGTTTTATCTGATAAATACCTAGTCTAAAATTATTTAACTTTAATCTTAAACAATGTTACTACTTATTTGACCATTTTCACGACACGTCACTTCATCATAATCTTCAGGATCTATCAAGATTTCCATTTAAGCTTGTTAGCTTTTCTGCAAACAGGAAAACGTAAAAAGGATGAAGTTGACTCCTCTAATAAAATAAGAAATTTGGATTGATTGCTCTTTTCAACATAGATATTTATGAAACCACCAAACAGACATAGGAAAAATGCATCGGAGGAAATTACTGGCCAGTAATTGGTGATAAGACCAGTTCCAACTGTATGATTGAGCCCATTTTGTATGCAACACTGTGTACACCTTAAGGCAAACGCACTTCAGATTTGTTTGAGAATGAAAGGCTAAAGCACCTACCATCGGTCATTTTATATGTTCTTTACATGGCTTATGTGGATGTTACATAAGGATGTTATTTCCTTATCAAGCTATAGAGATGAATGAATACTGGTCTATACATAAGCATACTGCATTCACCAAAGAAAAAAACATCTGACAGCTTATCTCATAATTACGGGATCAGTATCTCGTAATTCTGAGATCTTTTCTCAAAATTACAAGATAAAATGTAATAATTATGAGATAATATCTCATAATTACGAGTTTCTGATATCCTAATTATGAGATCCTGACCTGAATATTATGAGCTCTTATCTCATAATTATGAAGTAATATGTTATAATTATGACATAATATGTCATATTTAGGAGATCAGGAAGGACAGTCATGGCATTGCTGAGCTAAGCTACGTGAAACGTGAACAATATGTGGATTGTCGGATCTAATATGCTTTTATTTCCTTTTAGGTTTTGCTGGGAAATACTGAGTTTCCTTGATGTGGATGGAATTAGCTTTAGTTTGTCACTATTGCGCATATACCTTAACCTAGGATTTTCCAGGCGAAAAAGCCCACTCTACTCTGAGTTGCTCGAAGTCAAACTGTTCCTGCAGGAGCATTTAAACCAGCATGGAACACTTTATGGCCATAAATAATTAATCTGAAATGCATTCAAGCTGGCTTAGTGGTGTTCAAAGGAACTGTTCGATACCTGGTCAAAAATCCTTCGTCAAGTAGTACAGCTGAGGCTTCAGAATTGTCTAAGACAACGTCTCTACAGAAACCCAGGTCCCAACTTCATGTGGCATGTTGATTCATACGAAAAACTAAAACCATACAGAATCTGTATTAATGGAGCTGTTAAAGGATTTTGGCATATGGTCATATGGCTGCAGGCTTACTCCACAGGTAGTATTCAAAGGGTTATAGCTGGGTACTTTAATGATAAAGTGGAAATCAGAAGCGCAACTCCGATGCAAATCAGGTCAGACCTGGGTACAGAGAACTGTTCAGTGGAACAGATGCAGATATTTTTAAGAATTAATCATGAAGACCCCTTTTCTGAGAGATGTTACATTACTGGCTTAAGTAATAATAACCAAATATATAGATAAGATCTTTTAATTATGAGATATCTCCTCATTATTACGATAAGATCTCTTAATTAACAGATACTGATCTCGTAGTTACGAGATCTTATCTCGTAATTATGAGATCGTAATTATTAGATTGCAATACGTTTCCATAGGTCTATGTATGCTTGGGTTTTTCCTGATTCATAAATAAAACATTCAGATCCCTCCCACATAGTGTTTCAAAGAAGAACATGTACATAACCAAGCTCCATCTTATATTAGAGATTTGATTGTTCTAAATGTTTCAAACAAATCATTGTGGGTTTACTAGTAGAACGGTAGCAAAGGTTTTAGTTATCTGGCTCCTGTCCTTTGGAATGAACTACCAGTTTTAATCAATGAGGCAAACACCGTTTCTACTTTTAAGGCAAAGCTTAATAGCTTTCTTTTTGATTGAAGTTTATATTTATACTGGCGCAGGTTATCCAGAGCTATCTCCATAATTATGCTGCTATAGGCTTAGACTATTGGAGGACATAGGGACCCCTTTTCAATCGTTTAATTGAATCTTTATCCCCTATTCTGCAGTATCTAGTACTAGTATTTAGTAGTTTAACCTGTAACTTTATGCTATCTGTTTTTCTAGTCAAAGTAGCTTTATCTCGTCTGATCCTTTTTGGCAGTGATGTCGTCCTGGAGGTAAATATCAGCTTGGCTGCTGCAGTCAACACCTTTGATTAAAGATAGTGTTGGGCCTGGTTTTCATTGTTTAGCCCTTTTTTTTTAATCTTAGACATAGCTATGTGCTCAACTTTAACTCTGGCTAAAAGTATGTGTTCTCTTTCATCCCTTTGACATTAAAACTGCCTCCGAGCTCAAACTCCTAGACAGAGCCCCTTATGGAGCTAATTTGCCATAACCTTTTTTTAACATGTTCAGTATTTCTGTATCAGTGCTTCTACTATTCTTTTGTATGTCTGCTTTTGTCTCCTTGAACAGAAGGAGCCTGGTATTGCAGGAGGGAATTTTTCCACTCTGCTGTCACTACATGCTTGCTTAGTTTGTGGGATGGCAGTGTAATCAGCAACAAAATCAAAACAGATATCTACTGTTGCCACATGCATATCCAGGTTGTCCTGCAAGTCAATGACTCAAGGCGATCAGCTGGTTTTCATTAGACAGAAAACTTTTTACCAATCTGACTGTATGATCTGTCACTTTATAGCAGAATTGTCTTTGTGTGAAGGCTGTGTTGTGACTACCGGTATATGAGTAAACTTAATTGAATTGAATCAAACCATGTCACAATAATCAAACAGAGGCTGCATTCAAGATCAGTGGAAAAGACATTTCACTTCAGATTCCAATATTGGAAATAAAACAACAATGTCTGAATGATGTTTTTTAACTTTTTTGTAATACAGTATTTTGGTACTATTAAAATGTCAGTGCTATTAAGATTGATGTTGTACACCTCCACTCACTGAGAAGTTGACTCTAAGACATCTGAAGTTATTGGAGAGAAGAGGATGATGCTGTGTCTGACAGGCTGCACGGCTGCTGGTTGGAGCTCTGGGCTGGATCCACAGTGTTATTGCCAAGGTTTACAGGAGTAGGGCGAGGGTTGAGGCGTGGTGGCATGGCGTTGGAGGGACGGATAAGAGGTGGGGGTTGCTGTAGGGTGGTTCGAGGTTGCAGAAAGCGAGCCTGTTGTTGGAGCGGCGGTGGCTGGCGGTGTAGTGAAGGTGTGGCTGGCAGAGAGGGCCTCAGGAGTGGTGGGGGCTGGTGGAGAGAGGAGGACGTAGCATTGGAGGTCACAGGATTTTGAATGGAAGAACAAGAGGAGGCAGTGGCAGGAGACGCACCTGAAGAAGTAACCTGACCCTGTAGATAAGATAAGGCAGAGCAACAACCTATATAAAACAGTTCCAAGTTTGAGGCTATATAAGATCCTGAAAGGATATTAATGAATCTAAGGGAACTTATAAAAGATTTAAATAGCTTGAATCATTATTGTGAAGTTTTTTGGGTTTGATAGTATGCACAAAACACTATAAAATACATAGGGAAATACAGGGCTCTAATCTGAACATGCAAAGGTCTCACCTCTTCATCCTCCTCATCAGTGCTCTTCGTTGAAGGAGTGGTTGAACTGTTCTTTCCCTCTTCACTTGAAGTGGTTTCTCCATTTTGAGGCCGAGTTCCTTGCTCTGCCTCCCACTCCAACAGTACCTCCTCCAGGTTGAACCGACGACGATAGTTCACAAAGAAGTTTTTCACCTGTCCCACCGTTTTGTTACCTATGACATCAGCAATGGCCTGAAAGTTTTTGCCGTACTTCCTGACTCCTAAAAAGATGGAACAATTTGCCAAAATGATCATCAACACAGGGTAATATGATTTCTCTGACTTAACAACCAAAAAAATAACATTTAAAACTTCTCCTGTCCTTACAAATATAAGGTGGAAATGCCTGTAAAACTGTTGTAGTTAAAAACGTGATATGTGTAAAAAATAAACACAAGAATTAATATGACTCCTCCATGACCCAGACTGGTGTTTTGTGGGCCTTTTCTACACAGTTCCAAATAACTGACCCAGCACCTCCAGCTTAGGCAGTGTGTTAAAAGCTAGTTTGATGATTAAAAGAAACTGATAGATCTCTTTTTTCCAACCACATATTTGAAGAAAGAAAAACTTTTAAAGAGAGAAACATGGGTGTGGCATGGGATCTCAGAGAGGCTTGAAAAACAGACCATCAACTCAATGGTTTAAACATACAAAAATGTATACATATATATGTATATATATGTATATATATGTATATATACGTATATATATATATATATATATATATATATATATATATATATATATACGATATGTATACGTATATATATATATATTTATTAGGGATGGAACGGTTTATGAAAACTGTCCGAACCGTTCGGTTCTACTGTCTCGGTTCGGTTCGCGTGTGTTGCGTTCGGTTCATGCGCGGCTCCATTTTCTCATAGGTGAAGCGTTTACACTCCAGAGCAGAAGGTGGCGGTAATGCGACCAAACCAACCACCAGTAGTAAACAAGAAGAAGAAGAAGCGAAGCAGTGTAGCCGGGTGTAGCAGAAAAAAATCAGTTGTTGTGGAGAATTGTGTGGGTATGGCGAGTGGGAAAGAACAGGAGTTGGAAGACGCGCCAGCAGCACTTTATAGGTCTGCTGTATGGGACCACTTTGCATTTAGAGTGACCTACGATGACGGCGGAAAGAAAGTTGTGGATAAAAGTGCAACAGTGTGCAAGCATTGTGCAACATGTCATGCTAACCCCGAAATCCCACATACTCCATCATCAGCGCTCCAGACCGCCTGCACAAGCATACAGCCTTCAATGTGGCTCCCGTCCGCTCCGCTCTGAGTTCCTTGGAGATGGTAGAGGGCATGCGCGAGATGATTAAATTCAAAGCAGCAAAACATGCAGAAATAATCCATGGTTTCCGTGAATCATTAAAAATAATTACAATTCATAATTTTTTTTGATTTTTTCATTAATTTCATTTTAAAAAATTCATTAATTTTTATAATTTTTCATTAATTTTTTTATTTTTCGGTGTAACAATAAACATATACAGAATCGAACCGAAAACCGTGAACCGAATCGAACCGTGGATTTTGTGAACCGTTCCACACCTAATATATATATATATATATATATATATATATATATATATATATATATATATATATATATATATATATATATATATATATATAGATAGATAGATATATATAAACAATATGTTTATATTACCCTGAAAAAAAATTGAGTGCATACAATTGCACTGATTAGCTCAGAGTCTGAGCTTTACGCTCCACACTGATGGTTTGCTTTCAGCAGTATGGCTGTTCTTGCTATCGGTAATAAACTATATGTTTCTGATGATGGGGTAAAAATAGCATAAAGAATTCTTTTGTCTAATTATTTTAATTACATTTTTTCCAGCTCACAAGAGGTGATGCTAAACCTTTCAATTTTACCAAAAGGAATTCATAAATTATATCCAAATAAAATATTTCATTGCATACTGTTTTGTTGCAAGGTGAAAGGGTGCATAGGTTTTTGAATATTTCTCATTGTTTTTGTTTCTAAGTCTTTGAATATGTCAACATTTTGGTTAATATAATGAAATGTAGGTCTGGATTGCCATGGCATTATCAGTCAATTATGTAGTTAATCTGTGTCTTTTTTTCTGACTAGACTCCTATGAATTTAAATGTTAGCAAGGGGTAAATTGAAGAAAGAAAGCCAAAATTGCCAAAGTAGAAAGAATAATGTTTTTCTTCTTTACTTTTTTGGAATACTGAAGATTTTACTGATCTGTGTGTGATAAGGTGATCAGATTTCTGAACTCCAATCTGGGGACATTTCCAGCTTGTAAATAAAAATAAATGCATTTCATGAAAATTATAATAGGAAAAGGGGACAGTGATGCTTTCATTCATTTTTACATATCTATTTATATCTAAACAACAAAAATCAAGCAATTCAATTTGGATGTTTTCTAAGACAAGACAAACTGTTGGGCTACTCTTTAAAACTAACTCAACAATAATTCTGATAATTTTGCAAAAAGCTTCCTGGTTCGGAAGAGATTTGTCTTCAAACTTAAAAAACAAAGTCCAGTGGTTTGTTTTTATTTTTTTACTTTTTTGGAAGCATACATAGGCTAATTAATATAGTCTATTAACCTAAAGCAATATGCATGGTCTGGTTTTTCCATTGACCTTAACCAAGGCACCTTCCAATAGAAGTGCACACAGTACCTGGACTGGCATGGCTATCACTGCCCCTACAAAGTTAGCATGGCTATCACTGTCCTACACAGTTAGCATAGCTATCACTGCCCCTACATAGTTAGCATAGCTATCACTGCCCCTACATAGTTAGCATGGCTATGACTGCCCCTACACAGTTAGCATGAGTCCACTGCCCTACATAGTTAGCTTGGCTATTACTGCCCCTACACAATTAGCATGGCTATCACTGCCACTACACAGTTAGCATGGCTATCACTGACCCTACATGGTTAGCATGGCTATCACTGCCCTACATAGGTAGCATGCCTATCACTGCCTCTACATGGTTAGTATGGCTATCACTGCCCTACATGGTTAGCATGGCTATCACTGCCCCTACATAGTTAGCATGCCTATCACTGCCCCTACATAGTTAGCATGGCTATCACTGCCCCTACATGGTTAGCATGGTTATCACTGCCCTACATAGGTAGCATGGCTATCACTGCCCCTACATGGTTAGCATGGCTATCACTGCCCTACATAGGTAGCATGGCTATCACTGCCCCTACATGGTTAGTATGGCTATCACTGCCCTACATAGGTAGCATGGCTATCATTGCCCTACATAGGTAGCATGGCTATCACTGCCCTTACATAGTTAACATGCCTATCACTGCCGCTACATAGTTAGCATGGCTATCACTGCCCCTACATAGTAAGCATGGCTATCACTGCCCCTGCACAGTTAGCATGGCTATGACTGCCCCTAGATAGGTAGCATGGCTATCACTGCCCGTACATGGTTAGTATGGGTATTACTGCCCTACATAGTTAGCATGGCTATCACTGCCCCTACATAGTTAGCATGGCTCTCACTGTCCCTACACAGTTAGCATGGCTATCACTGCCCCTACACAGGTAGCATGACTATCACTGCCACTACATGGTTAGTATGGGTATCACTGCCCTAAATAGTTAGCATGGCTATCACTGCCCCTACAGAGTTAGCATGTCTATCACTGCCCCTACAGAGTTAGCATGGCTATCACTGCCCCTACATAGTTAGCATGGCTATCACTACCCTACATAGGTAGCATGGCTATCACTGCCTCTACACAGGTAGCATGGATATCACTTCCCCTACATGGTTAGTATGGGTATCACTGCCCTAAATAGTTAGCATGGCTATCACTCCCCCTACACAGTGAGCATGGCTATCACTACCCTACATAGGTAGCATGGCTATCACTGCCTCTACACAGGTAGCATGGATATCACTTCCCCTACATGGTTAGTATGGGTATCACTGCCCTAAATAGTTAGCATGGCTATCACTCCCCCTACACAGTGAGCATGGCTATCACTGCCCCTACATAGTTAGCATGGCTATCACTGCCCTACATAGTTAGCTTGGCTATCACTGCCCCTACATAGTTAGCTTGGCTATGACTGCCCCTACTTAGGTAGCATGGGTATTACTGCCCTACATAGTTAGCATGGCTATCACTGCCCCTACATAGTTAGCATGCCTCTCACTGTCCTTACACAGTTAGCATGGCTATCACTGCCCCTACACAGGTAGCATGGCTATCACTGCCACTACACGGTTAGTATGGGTATCACTGCCCTAAATAGTTAGCATGGCTATCACTGCCCATACATAGTTAGCATTGCTATCATTGCCCCTACATAGTTAGCATGGCTATCACTGCCCCTACATAGTTAGCATGGCTATCACTGTCCTACACAGTTAGCATAGCTATCACTGCCCTTACATAGTTAGCATGGCTATCACTGCCCCTACACAGTTAGCATGAGTCCACTGCCCTACATAGTTAGCTTGGCTATTACTGCCCCTACACAATTAGCATGGCTATCACTGCCCCTACATAGTTAGCATGGCTCTCACTGTCCCTACACAGTTAGCATGGCTATCACTGCCCCTACACAGGTAGCATGACTATCACTGCCACTACATGGTTAGTATGGGTATCACTGCCCTAAATAGTTAGCATGGCTATCACTGCCCCTACAGAGTTAGCATGTCTATCACTGCCCCTACACAGTTAGCATGGCTATCACTGCCCCTACATAGTTAGCATGGCTATCACTGCCCTACATAGGTAGCATGGCTATCACTGCCTCTACACAGGTAGCATGGATATCACTTCCCCTACATGGTTAGTATGGGTATCACTGCCCTAAATAGTTAGCATGGCTATCACTCCCCCTACACAGTGAGCATGGCTATCACTGCCCCTACATAGTTAGCATGGCTATCACTGCCTACATAGGTAGCATGGCTATCACTGCCCTTACATTGTAAGTATGGGTATCACTACCCTACATAGTTAGCATAGCTATCACTGCCCCTACATAGTTAGCTTGGCTATCACTGCCCCTACATAGTTAGCTTGGCTATGACTGCCCCTACTTAGGTAGCATGGGTATTACTGCCCTACATAGTTAGCATGGCTATCACTGCCCCTACATAGTTAGCATGCCTCTCACTGTCCTTACACAGTTAACATGGCTATCACTGCCCCTACACAGGTAGCATGGCTATCACTGCCACTACACGGTTAGTATGGGTATCACTGCCCTAAATAGTTAGCATGGCTATCACTGCCCATACATAGTTAGCATTGCTATCATTGCCCCTACATAGTTAGCATGGCTATCACTGCCCCTACATAGTTAGCATGGCTATCACTGTCCTACACAGTTAGCATAGCTATCACTGCCCTTACATAGTTAGCATGGCTATCACTGCCCCTACACAGTTAGCATGAGTCCACTGCCCTACATAGTTAGCTTGGCTATTACTGCCCCTACACAATTAGCATGGCTATCACTGCCACTACGCAGTTAGCATGGCTATCACTGACCCTACATGTTTAGCATGGCTATCACTGCCCTACATAGGTAGCATGCCTATCACTGCCTCTACATGGTTAGTATGGCTATCACTGCCCTACATAGTTAGCATGGCTATCACTGCCCCTACATAGTTAGCATGCCTATCACTGCCCCTACATAGTTAGCATGGCTATCACTGCCCCTACATGGTTAGCATGGCTATCACTGCCCTACATAGGTAGCATGGCTATCACTGCCCCTACATGGTTAGCATGGCTATCACTGACCCTACATGGTTAGCATGGCTATCACTGCCTCTACATGGTTAGTATGGCTATCACTGCCCTACATAGTTAGCATGGCTATCACTGCCCCTACATAGTTAGCATGCCTATCACTGCCCCTACATAGTTAGCATGGCTATCACTGCCCCTACATGGTTAGCATGGCTATCACTGCCCTACATAGGTAGCATGGCTATCACTGCCCTTACATAGTTAACGTGCCTATCACTGCCGCTACATAGTTAGCATGGCTATCACTGCCCCTACATAGTTAGCATGGCTATCACTGCCCCTGCACAGTTAGCATGGCTATGACTGCCCCTAGATAGGTAGCATGGCTATCACTGCCCGTACATGGTTAGTATGGGTATTACTGCCCTACATAGTTAGCATGGCTATCACTGCCCCTACATAGTTAGCATGGCTCTCACTGTCCCTACACAGTTAGCATGGCTATCACTGCCCCTACACAGGTAGCATGGCTATCACTGCCACTACATGGTTAGTATGGGTATTACTGCCCTACATAGTTAGCATGGCTATCACTGCCCCTACACAGGTAGCATGGCTATCACTGCCACTACATGGTTAGTATGGGTATCACTGCCCTAAATAGTAAGCATGGCTATCACTGCCCCTACAGAGTTAGCATGTCTATCACTACCCCTACACAGTTAGCATGGCTATCACTGCCCCTACATAGTTAGCATGGCTATAACTGCCCTACATAGGTAGCATGGCTATCACTGCCTCTACACAGGTAGCATGGATATCACTTCCCCTACATGGTTAGTATGGGTATCACTGCCCTAAATAGTTGGCATGGCTATCACTCCCCCTACACAGTTAGCATGGCTATCACTGCCCCTACATAGTTAGCATGGCTATCACTGCCCTACATAGTTAGTATGGCTATCACTGCCCCTACACAGTTAGCATGGCTATCAATGCCCCTACATAGTAAGCATGGCTATCACTGCCCTACATAGGTAGCATGGCTGTCACTGCCCCTACATAGCTAGCATGGCTATCACTGCCCTACATAGTTAGCATGGCTATCACTGCCCTACATAGGTAGCATGGCTATCACTGCCCCTAAACAGTTAGCATGGCTATCACTGCCCCCACATAGTTAGCATGGTTATCACTGCCCTACATAGGTAGCATGGCTATCACTGCCCCTACATGGTTAGCATGGCTATCACTGCCCTAAATAGGTAGAATGGCTATCACTGCCCCTACATGGTTAGTATGGCTATCACTGCCCTACAGTTAGCATGGCTATCACTGCCCCTACATAGTTAGCATGCCTTTCACTGCCCCTACATAGTTAGCATGGCTATCACTGCCCCTACATGGTTAGCATGGCTATCACTGACCCTACATGGTTAGCATGGCTATCACTGCCCTACATAGGTAGCATGCCTATCACTGCCTCTACATGGTTAGTATGGCTATCACTGCCCTACATGGTTAGCATGGCTATCACTGCCCCTACATAGTTAGCATGCCTATCACTGCCCCTACATAGTTAGCATGGCTATCACTGCCCCTACATGGTTATCATGGTTATCACTGCCCTACATAGGTAGCATGGCTATCACTGCCCCTAAATGGTTAGCATGGCTATCACTGCCCTACATAGGTAGCATGGCTATCACTGCCCCTACATGGTTAGTATGGCTATCACTGCCCTACACAGTTAGCATGGCTATCACTGCCCCTACATAGTTAGCATGCCTATCACTGCCCCACATAGTTAGCATGGCTATCACTGCCCCTACATGGTTAGCATGGCTATCACTGCCCTACATAGGTAGCATGGCTATCACTGCCCTTACATAGTTAACGTGCCTATCACTGCCGCTACATAGTTAGCATGGCTATCACTGCCCCTACATAGTAAGCATAGCTATCACTGACCCTGCACAGTTAGCATGGCTATGACTGCCCCTAGATAGGTAGCATGGCTATCACTGCCCGTACATGGTTAGTATGGGTATTACTGCCCTACATATTTAGCATGGCTATCACTGCCCCTACATAGTTAGCATGGCTCTCACTGTCCCTACACAGTTAGCATGGCTATCACTGCCCCTACACAGGTAGCATGGCTATCACTGCCACTACATGGTTAGTATGGGTATCACTGCCCTAAATAGTTAGCATGGCTATCACTGCCCTTACAGAGTTAGCATGTCCATAACTACCCCTACACAGTTAGCATGGCTATCACTGCCCCTACATAGTTAGCATGGCTATCACTGCCCTACATAGGTAGCATGGCTATCACTGCCTCTACACAGGTAGCATAGATATGACTTCCCCTACATGGTTAGTATGGGTATCACTGCCCTAAATAGTTAGCATGGCTATCACTCCCCCTACACAGTGAGCATGGCTATCACTGCCCCTACATAGTTAGCATGGCTATCACTGCCCTACATAGTTAGCTTGGCTATCACTGCCCCTACATAGTTAGCTTGGCTATGACTGCCCCTACTTAGGTAGCATGGGTATTACTGCCCTACATAGTTAGCATGGCTATCACTGCCCCTACATAGTTAGCATGCCTCTCACTGTCCTTACACAGTTAGCATGGCTATCACTGCCCCTACACAGGTAGCATGGCTATCACTGCCACTACACGGTTAGTATGGGTATCACTGCCCTAAATAGTTAGCATGGCTATCACTGCCCATACATAGTTAGCATTGCTATCATTGCCCCTACATAGTTAGCATGGCTATCACTGCCCCTACATAGTTAGCATGGCTATCACTGTCCTACACAGTTAGCATAGCTATCACTGCCCTTACATAGTTAGCATGGCTATCACTGCCCCTACACAGTTAGCATGAGTCCACTGCCCTACATAGTTAGCTTGGCTATTACTGCCCCTACACAATTAGCATGGCTATCACTGCCCCTACATAGTTAGCATGGCTCTCACTGTCCCTACACAGTTAGCATGGCTATCACTGCCCCTACACAGGTAGCATGACTATCACTGCCACTACATGGTTAGTATGGGTATCACTGCCCTAAATAGTTAGCATGGCTATCACTGCCCCTACAGAGTTAGCATGTCTATCACTGCCCCTACACAGTTAGCATGGCTATCACTGCCCCTACATAGTTAGCATGGCTATCACTGCCCTACATAGGTAGCATGGCTATCACTGCCTCTACACAGGTAGCATGGATATCACTTCCCCTACATGGTTAGTATGGGTATCACTGCCCTAAATAGTTAGCATGGCTATCACTCCCCCTACACAGTGAGCATGGCTATCACTGCCCCTACATAGTTAGCATGGCTATCACTGCCTACATAGGTAGCATGGCTATCACTGCCCTTACATTGTAAGTATGGGTATCACTACCCTACATAGTTAGCATAGCTATCACTGCCCCTACATAGTTAGCTTGGCTATCACTGCCCCTACATAGTTAGCTTGGCTATGACTGCCCCTACTTAGGTAGCATGGGTATTACTGCCCTACATAGTTAGCATGGCTATCACTGCCCCTACATAGTTAGCATGCCTCTCACTGTCCTTACACAGTTAACATGGCTATCACTGCCCCTACACAGGTAGCATGGCTATCACTGCCACTACACGGTTAGTATGGGTATCACTGCCCTAAATAGTTAGCATGGCTATCACTGCCCATACATAGTTAGCATTGCTATCATTGCCCCTACATAGTTAGCATGGCTATCACTGCCCCTACATAGTTAGCATGGCTATCACTGTCCTACACAGTTAGCATAGCTATCACTGCCCTTACATAGTTAGCATGGCTATCACTGCCCCTACACAGTTAGCATGAGTCCACTGCCCTACATAGTTAGCTTGGCTATTACTGCCCCTACACAATTAGCATGGCTATCACTGCCACTACGCAGTTAGCATGGCTATCACTGACCCTACATGTTTAGCATGGCTATCACTGCCCTACATAGGTAGCATGCCTATCACTGCCTCTACATGGTTAGTATGGCTATCACTGCCCTACATAGTTAGCATGGCTATCACTGCCCCTACATAGTTAGCATGCCTATCACTGCCCCTACATAGTTAGCATGGCTATCACTGCCCCTACATGGTTAGCATGGCTATCACTGCCCTACATAGGTAGCATGGCTATCACTGCCCCTACATGGTTAGCATGGCTATCACTGACCCTACATGGTTAGCATGGCTATCACTGCCTCTACATGGTTAGTATGGCTATCACTGCCCTACATAGTTAGCATGGCTATCACTGCCCCTACATAGTTAGCATGCCTATCACTGCCCCTACATAGTTAGCATGGCTATCACTGCCCCTACATGGTTAGCATGGCTATCACTGCCCTACATAGGTAGCATGGCTATCACTGCCCTTACATAGTTAACGTGCCTATCACTGCCGCTACATAGTTAGCATGGCTATCACTGCCCCTACATAGTTAGCATGGCTATCACTGCCCCTGCACAGTTAGCATGGCTATGACTGCCCCTAGATAGGTAGCATGGCTATCACTGCCCGTACATGGTTAGTATGGGTATTACTGCCCTACATAGTTAGCATGGCTATCACTGCCCCTACATAGTTAGCATGGCTCTCACTGTCCCTACACAGTTAGCATGGCTATCACTGCCCCTACACAGGTAGCATGGCTATCACTGCCACTACATGGTTAGTATGGGTATTACTGCCCTACATAGTTAGCATGGCTATCACTGCCCCTACACAGGTAGCATGGCTATCACTGCCACTACATGGTTAGTATGGGTATCACTGCCCTAAATAGTAAGCATGGCTATCACTGCCCCTACAGAGTTAGCATGTCTATCACTACCCCTACACAGTTAGCATGGCTATCACTGCCCCTACATAGTTAGCATGGCTATAACTGCCCTACATAGGTAGCATGGCTATCACTGCCTCTACACAGGTAGCATGGATATCACTTCCCCTACATGGTTAGTATGGGTATCACTGCCCTAAATAGTTGGCATGGCTATCACTCCCCCTACACAGTTAGCATGGCTATCACTGCCCCTACATAGTTAGCATGGCTATCACTGCCCTACATAGTTAGTATGGCTATCACTGCCCCTACACAGTTAGCATGGCTATCAATGCCCCTACATAGTAAGCATGGCTATCACTGCCCTACATAGGTAGCATGGCTGTCACTGCCCCTACATAGCTAGCATGGCTATCACTGCCCTACATAGTTAGCATGGCTATCACTGCCCTACATAGGTAGCATGGCTATCACTGCCCCTAAACAGTTAGCATGGCTATCACTGCCCCCACATAGTTAGCATGGTTATCACTGCCCTACATAGGTAGCATGGCTATCACTGCCCCTACATGGTTAGCATGGCTATCACTGCCCTAAATAGGTAGAATGGCTATCACTGCCCCTACATGGTTAGTATGGCTATCACTGCCCTACAGTTGGCATGGCTATCACTGCCCCTACATAGTTAGCATGCCTTTCACTGCCCCTACATAGTTAGCATGGCTATCACTGCCCCTACATGGTTAGCATGGCTATCACTGACCCTACATGGTTAGCATGGCTATCACTGCCCTACATAGGTAGCATGCCTATCACTGCCTCTACATGGTTAGTATGGCTATCACTGCCCTACATGGTTAGCATGGCTATCACTGCCCCTACATAGTTAGCATGCCTATCACTGCCCCTACATAGTTAGCATGGCTATCACTGCCCCTACATGGTTATCATGGTTATCACTGCCCTACATAGGTAGCATGGCTATCACTGCCCCTAAATGGTTAGCATGGCTATCACTGCCCTACATAGGTAGCATGGCTATCACTGCCCCTACATGGTTAGTATGGCTATCACTGCCCTACACAGTTAGCATGGCTATCACTGCCCCTACATAGTTAGCATGCCTATCACTGCCCCACATAGTTAGCATGGCTATCACTGCCCCTACATGGTTAGCATGGCTATCACTGCCCTACATAGGTAGCATGGCTATCACTGCCCTTACATAGTTAACGCGCCTATCACTGCCGCTACATAGTTAGCATGGCTATCACTGCCCCTACATAGTAAGCATAGCTATCACTGACCCTGCACAGTTAGCATGGCTATGACTGCCCCTAGATAGGTAGCATGGCTATCACTGCCCGTACATGGTTAGTATGGGTATTACTGCCCTACATATTTAGCATGGCTATCACTGCCCCTACATAGTTAGCATGGCTCTCACTGTCCCTACACAGTTAGCATGGCTATCACTGCCCCTACACAGGTAGCATGGCTATCACTGCCACTACATGGTTAGTATGGGTATCACTGCCCTAAATAGTTAGCATGGCTATCACTGCCCTTACAGAGTTAGCATGTCCATAACTACCCCTACACAGTTAGCATGGCTATCACTGCCCCTACATAGTTAGCATGGCTATCACTGCCCTACATAGGTAGCATGGCTATCACTGCCTCTACACAGGTAGCATAGATATGACTTCCCCTACATGGTTAGTATGGGTATCACTGCCCTAAATAGTTAGCATGGCTATCAATCCCCCTACACAGTTAGCATGGCTATCACTGCCCCTACATAGTTAGCATGGCTATCACTGCCCTACATAGGTAGCATGGCTATCACTGCCCTTACATTGTAAGTATCGGTATCACTACCCTACATAGTTAGCATGGCTATCACTGCCCCTACATAGTTAGCTTGGCTATCACTGCCCCTACATAGTTAGCTTGGCTATGACTGCCCCTACTTAGGTAGCATGGCTATTACTGCCCTACATAGTTAGCATGGCTATCACTGCCCCTACATAGTTAGCATGCCTCTCACTGTCCCTACACAGTTAGCATGGCTATCACTGCCCCTACACAGGTAGCATGGCTATCACTGCCACTACATGGTTAGTATGGGTATCACTGCCCTAAATAGTTAGCATGGCTATCACTGCCCATACATAGTTAGCATTGCTATCATTGCCCCTTCATAGTTAGCATGGCTATCACTGCCCCTACATAGTTAGCATGGCTATCACTGTCCTACACAGTTAGCATAGCTATCACTGCCCTTACATAGTTAGCATGGCTATCACTGCCCCTACACAGTTAGCATGAGTCCACTGCCCTACATAGTTAGCTTGGCTATTACTGCCCCTACACAATTAGCATGGCTATCACTGCCACTACACAGTTAGCATCGCTATCACTGACCCTACATGATTAGCATGGCTATCACTGCCCCTACATGGTTAGCATGGCCATCACTGCCCTACATAGGTAGCATGCCTATCACTGCCTCTACATTGTTAGTATGGCTATCACTGCCCTACATAGTTAGCATGGCTATCACTGCCCTACATAGTTAGCATGGCTATCACTGCCCCTACATGGTTAGCATGGCTATCACTGCCCTACATAGGTAGCATGGCTATCACTGCCCCTACATGGTTAGCATGGCTATCACTGCCCCTACATAGCTAGCATGGCTATCACTGCCCTACATAGTTAGCATGGCTATCACTGCCCTACATAGGTAGCATGGCTATCACTGCCCCTAAACAGTTAGCATGGCTATCACTGCCCCTACATAGCTAGCATGGCTATCACTGCCCCTACATAGTTAGCATGGCTATCACTGCCCTACATAGTTAGTATGGCTATCACTGCCCCTACACAGTTAGCATGGCTATCACTGCCCCTACATAGTAAGCATGGCTATCACTGCCCTACATAGGTAGCATGGCTATCACTGCCCCTACATAGCTAGCATGGCTATCACTGCCCTACATAGTTAGCATGGCTATCACTGCCCTACATAGGTAGCATGGCTATCACTGCCCCTAAACAGTTAGCATGGCTATCACTGCCCCCACATAGTTAGCATAGATATTAGATACTCATTAGCTTTCCTGACCTGTAAATCAAAATTTCCTAAAAATAATGTTGAAAAATGGAAAGTGCATCCTTAGTACCTTACGAAACTCTGCCCAGAAGGGTCTAACCACTGGGCATTTGCAAAAGTTATGCCAATGATTGACCTCCTGGTGTCCACATTGCCTCCAGCTTCCCCGCAAGTAAAATGTGTCTTTTGTTTTGGTGAAATAAAGAAACGGATCAAAGCCTTCCGACCAAACTCTCGCCATGAATGAGAGCTGGTGCATTTCCACTGGGATTGGGAAATGCCAAGCCAATCCTCCTCAGTTATTATCAGATTACCCTCCCTCTCCCACTTTTTCCTAACATAATCTGTATTGGGGGACTTTGTACAGTAGACAATAGGCCTTCATAAATTCTGGAGTTGACGCCCTTTCTGATATGTTCAATCCGACTACCACCTGGATGAACCTAGAAAATTCAGTTCGGCCTGGTCTTCCTTCAGCCTATCAAAGCTTTTAAGTTGTCCCTTTTCTGCAAGAGAAGAGTATGTCGTTATCCCTTTCAAAATCCATGATTGAATTCATTTATCTATTACGTTAGCCCTAAACTCTGGATCTTAAGCACACCATTGAATTATTAATAACCTGTAATTTAATTTATACTCATCTATAACAAATAATTGCTCTCTACAGAATCCCCTAGGTTTACAACTGCAATCAGGAAATATCAAATATTTTGGAATTACTTTATCATCTAAATTAGCTGATTTACCAAAACGTAACCACATCCTGCTTTTAAAAAAGATAGAAGAGGACCTAGAAAGATGGAAATCGCTTATGGTGTCATGATCTTGGCGCTGATGGTTCGGTTCTGTTCCTTTGCTCGTTGCTCCCCTGTCTAATTGGTTCTGCGGCTGCTAAATGCTAATCATTTCCACCAGGTTCCTCTGGTATTAATGTTGTGTGCTTTCCTTCCATCAGCGCCAGGTTATTTGAGCATTCTGAAGTCTGTTCTGTTTTCCTAATTGTGACCTGTTTCTGCCTCGTGGATCCCGAGATTTGCCTTGCCCCTGTCTGCTCTGTTTGCTTGATCGGTTCTGGACTGATTCCTGGATTCTACCGGCTTCTGAACCTGGACCTGTCTTCTGACTCCGGCTTTGGGTTTTCCCCTCAAACACACTGTTGCTGCTCGGCTTCGGCTGGCACCTGCTCTGCTCTCTCTCTCTCTATGAACTCTGGGGAAGGCGCCTGCTGCAAGCTGAGGATTGACCTCCAGTTAGGATTCAACTCTCTTCTCCAAGAACGGACTGAACTTTGAATCAGGCTAGTGACTTTACTCCACGTTGTGATCAGCCTGACAATCCATTCACTGACCTGTATCTCCTATCTCTGCAGAGATCAGAGCAGCCCCACGCTCCTGTTTGTTTTAATAAATGCTTTAAACTTTCCTACTGCCTGTCTCACCTTGAATTCTGGGTCCTATGTTCTGAGATCATTACATATGGGTAGGGTAGCCTCAATAAAAATGATGGTCTTACCTAGAATTAACTACTTATTTTCAATGATCCCCAATAAACCATCATCCGACTGGTTTAAATCTCTAGATTCTTCCATCTATAAATTTCTTTGGAAAGATACCCACTCGTATCAGCTAAAAGACACTACAGAAAACTAAAAACAGAGGTGGACTAGATTTACCTAATGTCCAAAACTACTACTTAGCAAATAGACACAGAACAGAAGATATGCAATGATATCATAATTTAAGATTTCCTGTTCATTAGCTGTAACATCAAATGGCACTTATGTTTTAAAAAATAATTACTTATTTTTCTTCCTACTTCTGACTTCTACTCATTACATTTTCACACAAGTATCTGTACTTTTTATTCCTTACATTTTTAAAACAAATTACTCGTTACTCTTGGCTTCGGTTTAATGCAGAGGTCTTGGATTAGACATAGACTCTTGAGCTATAAGAAGCAGGTGATGACCTTGTTCGGGGCTCAATGTTTGCCGGACACTCGCAGACAGGAACCTTGAGGAAGCCCCCGAGGCGCAACAGCTTTTTTTTTTTTTTTTTTTTTTTACAGTTTGGGGGATGTGTAACCAAACTTTTTATGCATGAAGCAATAAGAACGGGATGTTGGAAAAATTTTCTTTTTTGTTTTGTTCTTTGTTTTTTGTTTTCTCATCGGAGCACTGCTTCCATAGGATGTTCAGGCTGAATACATACCATTATAAACAGTGTTGTGTCTGAACGCGTTCATTGAACGAAAGTTCATGAACTCGTTCATATTTTGGGCGAATGTGAACTGAACGTTATTGTGGACTCATTCATTCTGGTGTCTGTGAACGGCACGCTCTCTCAGTTCAACTTCGTTCAATAGGTTGCCAAATTTCTAGAGTCCTCCAGGCGAAACCCCGGCTAAATCACACTGTAAACAAGCCTTAATATGTAGCGGGGAAAACACCCAATCTGGCAACACCAGCTATATGGGAGAATTATCCTGCCATAATGCAAGAGCACATAATTTCAATTTGAGAAAAGAATTTCATCTTCTTGCACTCAAAACTTATAATGCTCACACTCAAGACATGCGCTCTCTCTCAAATATTTTCTCTTCTCTCTTAAATCTTTGTTTCTTCTCTCAGATTTAATGCTTCTTGCACAGATATTTTCTCCTCTCGCTGGCCTCCTTCTCTTCGCGACAAAGCAGCAGTATGATCACTTAAAACAGTTTTATGACCAGGTGGTCGGTGAGGATGATGGCAACAATCTTACATTTCTCTGCAAACTTTGCCTGCCGGCTTTCAGTAAAAAAATCTGCACTTCAGTAAACTTAAATTCCTACCTCAGCCTGGTCCCCCAGTTTGTGTTAGTAAAATGTTCTTGAGGGTCTTACTATTCATGTAACTTGTTTGTTAAACCTGCCTGGTATAATTTTCCAGGATTCCAGTATTCCTTTTTAGTATGTACTGAAATGGAATTTCAAATGGAAAAAATTATTAAAATTAAAAAAACATTTGCACCTTAAAGACTACTTTCCTGTTTTTCTTTTAATAATTCCTCATAAAAAAGACCATTCAAGCAGCACATTTTTCCTGATGTTTTTGAGAATATACTGTAGGGGTGAAAGCTGCAGCTGCTACTAGTGTGAAGTGAATGGACAGCAACAAAGCGTTAAAGCAACAATGTGGAAATGCTGTCCCCTCAATGCTAATGTAAACCCTGGTTGGATAAGGATTCAAAACTGGATATGAAGATGAAATCTGATGCACAGTTTCAGTGTTACAACTGATAAAATAATTGCTGTCTGTGGTTCTACAGTAGACCATGGTGTAATTGAGCAATATATGAAAAAAAAAAAAGAACTATGAACTAGTTCATTTTTTGGAACTGTGAACTTAGTTCAAAATTTTTAATTATTAACTATGAACTGAACTAGTTCATTTTAAAATGTGTGAACTGAACTTTGAACTAGTTCACGTAGAAAGAGAACTTTCCCAACACTGATTATAAATAACTTTCAACTGTCATGCATTGAAAGGTAGGTTATGTTTAATGTTTTTGGGGATTTTTAATCTGCTGGGAAAAAAAACACAGAGTCCATGGATAATTAATTTAAATGTAGTTTATTTAATGGTGATTTAAGGGATAAAGGGAAAGTAATTATGGATAAGAATATCTGGTTGTGACTGCACTTAGATTTTGAGTAAATAAAGAATTGCTCATTAAAGACACTGCTTATCCTGATAAGAACACTGACTGCACTCTCTGTGTGTCGAAGGATCCCAGGGGAATGGATTGATGAACTGTGATGAGAACAGTCCATGAGAACCACCAGATGGATTCAGCATCTATCCGCCATTGGACAGCATGGAGACCAAAGAAGCTGTGGAGGAGGCCATACGGGACTCTGATTGATTAATTGGATTGATGAGTGATAGAGACACTGAAAGAATTCATCATCATCAGTGATAATCTGCAAGATTTTCAAAACACACATCTATGTAGGGTATTGTCTAGGGGGCTAGGACACCGGAGGGGGGCTTATTACGTGGGCCTCACCTAGGATGGCTCCCCCCAACCCCTCTAGCATATAGACATTGAGTGTTCTGGGTTGTCGATTGGGGGTGTGCACTGGGGGGCGGGGCACCGCTTGGGCCTCAAGTCCCTGGGGTCCAGGGCCGGATCCACTTCAGGGTGGGTGGCTGCCAACAGAGCCCCAGACTCGTCCTCGCAGCTACCAGCGACTCTAGCGTTGCGGTGGTTGAGGGTGTTCCTCTGGGCCGTCTCTCCTCCTCCCTTGGTGGGGGTCGGATTTCCTGGGTTGGCCGCTTCTGGACGCCTTTGCTCTTGGGATCCCTTTAGGCGCCTGGGGCTTTGGGTCCCCTGGCGCTTGCCTTGGTGCTCTGGGAGGGCACCTCTTCGGCTCTCCACAACCACTATTGAGCATTTTGTCCTTTGGATAAACTTTACATGCACAAGTGCACTTTCACAAACAACTACAGGTGATTGGTTCCAGGTACTTTAGAGATTCACTTCCATACAGAAAGCCCTTATTGTTATCTTCAGGTAACTCAGAATACATTTCAGATTAAATAATACTACTTATACTCCATCGATAGTATCAAGGTGTAATGCAGCTATATTTGCTGTGATCAGTGGGAATAAAGTAGTTTTAATATGTTATTAAGTGATAAAATCCACCTGAAAACTTAATCATTGCAGTCAGTTCATTCAGATTACCATCCTGCTTTCCAATATTATTTCTGTCGGAGCCGCTGAGACCCCCATATACCGGCGGTTCGCTGTCAGTAGGAATCCTATTCAACAGCAGCCTATGGCCCGGTCGCCTCTTTGCGGTTCACCACAGAGGCTGGAAGGTGGTTTTCATGTACAGTGGGGGAAATAAGTATTTGACCCCTTGCTGATTTTGCAGGTTTGCCCACTTACAAAGAATGCAACAATCTACAATTTTAATAATATGTACATTCTAACAGTGAGAGACAGAATCCCAAAGAAAATTCCAGAAATTCACATCATATGAATTTATAAAAATTGATAACCATCTGACGAGGAAAAACAAGTATTTGACCCCCTACCAAACAGCAAGTATTCTGGCTCCTACAAGCCAGTTAGTCTTTCTTTAAGACACAGCCCCAATCCCAACCATTTATCTACATCAAATACACCTACCTCACCTCGTTACCTGTATAAAAGACACCTGTCAACACCCAAACAACCAGCATCCAACATCACCACTATGGGCAAGACCAAAGAGCTTTCTACGAACATCAGGGACAAGATTGTTAATCTGCACAAGGCTGGGATGGGCTACAAGAGAATCGGAAAGCAACTTGGAGAGAAAAGATCAACTGTCAGTGCAGTTATCAGGAAATGGAAGAAGCACCACACCACCGCCAACCTCCCTCGGTCTGTTCCTCCACACAGGATCTCGCCTCGTGGGGTGTCCCTGATCATGCGAACGGTGAGGAATCATCCCGAAACCACAAGGGGGGAACTGATGAATCAATTGAAGGCAGCTGGGACCACAGTTACAAAAGAAACGGTTGGTAACACACCACGCCGTCATGAATTGAAATCCTGCAGCACATGCAAGGTCTCCCTGCTCAAGAAGAAACATGTACAGGCCCGCATGAAGTTCGCCATTCACCACCTTGGTGACTCAGAAGAGGCCTGGAAGAAGGTGATGTGGTCAGATGAGACCAAAATAGAACTTTCTGGCCTCAACTCGTCGTGTTTGGAGGGCAAAGAACACCAAGTACAACCCAAAGAACACCATCCCCACCGTCAAGCATGGTGGTGGCAACATCATGCTTTGGTGGTGCTTTTCAGCCAAGGGGACAGGACAACTCCATGGTATTGAGGGGAGGATGGACGGGGCCATGTATCAGGGAATTCTGGACAAACCTCTCCTTCCTTCAGTGAGAGAGCTGAAGATGGGTCGAGGATGGGTGTTTCAGCATGACAGCGACCCTAACCACACCACCAAAGCAACAAAAGAGTGGCTGAAGAAGAAGCAAATCAAGGTTCTGGAGTGGCCTAGCCAGTCTCCAGACCTGAATCCAATTGAAAATCTTTGGAGGGAGCTTAAAATTCCAGTTGCCAGGCGACAACCTCGGAACCTGAATGATTTGGAGGCTGTCTGCAAGGAGGAGTGGGCCAACCTCCCTGCCGAAATGTGCACAAACCTTGTCACCAACTATAAAAACCGTTTGACATCTGTGCTGGCCAATAATGGCTTTTCTACAAAATATTAACATTGGGGATTGGGGCTGTGTCTTAAAGAAAGACAAACTGGCTTGTAGGAGCCAGAATTCTTGCTGTTTGGTAGGGGGTCAAATACTTGTTTTTCCTCATCAGATGGTTATCAATTTTTATAAATTCATATGATGTGAATTTCTGGAATTTTCTTTGGGATTCTGTCTCTCACTGTTAGAATGTACATATCATTCAAATTGTAGATCGTTCCATTCTTTGTAAGTGGGCAAACCTGCAAAATCAGCAAGGGGTCAAATACTTATTTCCCCCACTGTACATAATCCAAACTGCAGGCACCAGGATAATAAAGCGAACACGCTTTGTCGGCAGGTTTCAGCATTTTAAGTTAATTCAGGCATTAATAAACTGTTTCATATGAGTGATCACCGTGATCTGTATCATCAGCGATGTGTCTGTCTCCCTGCAAGCTCCCAGATCGGCATCTCTGATTCAGCTGCTTCAGATGCGCTGCGCCTGATGCTCAACACGCGCTGCGGTACATTTTGCTGCGCGTTTTGAGCAGCGTCAACCATTGACTTGCATGTAAACTCGCTGCTTATGCTGCGCCGGCTGTGTCCGGTGTGAACGCAGCATTACTTGCCGTACTGCTCCACTTGTGAAAGCAAAATCTGTTGGGCTCTCTTTGTGGCATCAAGATCTTTTTGGCATCATCTTTTTGCTTGTTCCAAATTTTTAACTCCACTTTAATCCATGGATTCTGTACCTTAACATTACAAATTGTTTTAACTACATCATATATTTTTCCTGAAACAATTACATTTCTCCTTTCCTTGTCAGAGATTGAAACCTGTTCGAATGGTATTTGCTGTGAAATCAAGGTTGCTACACCTCGATGAATAGTATAACCTTGGAAATCCCATTCTTTTAAGTTTTTTATGCCCCAGAGGGGTGAGGTGTGTTCATATGGACTTATAATTTTTCTATGTTGTGCTATCCTTCATAAACAGTGTTTGCTGAAACACCAGGCTTTTTATTTCATTTTATATTGCCAGAATTGTTATCCCCATCTACTTTATACATCTAGTACAGGAATATAAACATTTTTATGATAATGATTAGACACTAGGCTTGAACTTCATCAAGAATAGTGTTTGCTGCAGGTTTTATCAGGCTGTCTGTCCCTGCCATAATTTGTTCCCCCTGTCTAAATCGGACACACATGATCCCACCTTTTTTGGGAATACCCAAAGTAACGCATCCTACCTCCACCACCTACAGCACAACCACGCTGTTGAGTTCAAAATGTGCAACAGGCCCCATTACCTTTGCGCAAAAATGTTTGCAGGAGAGGTGACGTTTAACTCCTGTTCAATGAGACGTTGTTGAATGTCTAAACCTGAAAGGGTACAAGACTTTAATATTTAAATGAAATATATAATGTAATTTATCAAGCATTTATCATGCATTTATCGTGTCATTAGGTAAAACTGCCCAATTTATCATGATCTTGATTTTATTTATTTTAATTTGATTTATTGCCCGCCCATAACAGCATGCTGACAAATTCCAAGAGACTCGTATTACTGGGTAATACAAATCCCAAGGCTTAAATTCCCAGTGTTTTCAATATAAAAGGGGCTAAGAACTGCTCAGACTTCTATATCTGAGAAATCAAACAACTACATAAATGCATGGGTCAGCAAAGGAAAGCCAGCCATCCCCATAAACTTGCACCTAAAGTATTAAGCAGGTCAGATGGCTGGAAAAAGGGGTACAGCAGGATTGCAGTTTCAACTTTCAAGCACATGTATCTCTGAGGAACTGAGGAAAAGTCTAGTTACCTCTAATGTAATCTCGCCAAAAAGATGTAGAGACAGATTAAACTGTTGTATACTCCACCTTTAGCTACATTTTAAAGAGCACTATAACATTTACTAAGATTAAAGCCATTCAGTGCAACCATACAAACTGCTGGTATGGACCGAGACAAAGCTTACCTTGAACAGCTAGAAGCTGCTCATCAGTAGTCCATCGGGCATTCACCTTCTGGGTATTCTAGAAAAGCAAAGGACAGGATTCAAAATCATAAAACAGAATGTTCTATTCAAGAACCAGGCTGAGTACAAAACGGCACCTGTTCCAAGATGACTAAGCAGACACCAAAAATAGTTCTGAAATTAATAAATGAACCAAATCTTTGATTGTCATTCAAAATGTGAAAATTTTAGTTCAAACCCTTTTGAGTCTATTTGCTTTTTTTTTTCCAGAAGAACAATGACAAAGGTTGTCAAAGTAATGTCCTGAAAATGATCCAGGCTGCATTGATACCTGGCAGATTTGTTTGTGGAAAACCTGGTAAGATTCAGAGAGAAAGCATTTATCAATGGATAATGCAGCTCTTCTTTCTAGGAATCTGACCAAATTTATTATTGCAACAAACCTGAAAGCCCAGATCCAGACCAAGTCTATGCAACTTCTCTACTGTAACCATTAAAAACAGTGTCTTTCCCACAGCCAAGATCAAATTATTAGAGAGGAATCCTTAAGGAGTAAGTCATCATAATTCAAATAAAATCATGACTCTAACTGGGAAAAAAATGTTAAAACAAATGCACTTACTTAATATAAGTACACTGCATTTACTTTCCCCAATGTGTTAGTTAATGACTCTGTTTGTGTTTTGTGATAATCAGATTGATCTGTTATCTTACAGACACCTGTCTGCAGCAAGAGGATGATCTTGGCACAAATGAGACAACTGTCCTCAGCGGTTTGAATTTTGACATGCCCAAAAATTCTGGACAAGAGGTTGAGTAAAAACAATTTAGTCTGCTTTTTTGACAACTCCAAAACCAATGAATACAAATCTTTTGAAGATCAAACCCTTATCTTCCCACAACCAAATTGCAAGGCAAAAAAAACTGATTTTTATAACTATTGTCCACCAAGCCATTAGTCTCAAATTTCAGATTAGGTTTCAGACTTCACGTCTAATTTAGTTTAATTTCGTGAGAAGGTCATTATAGTGGGGACTTTTAACATTTATTCCAACATTAAAGGTAAGTGTACAATAGCCTTTATCGTAGACTTGATTAGCTTTGTTGAAAATGTGAGCAGTCCGACACATTCTAATCTGTATGTTTTTGACCTTGTGCTGACATATGGCATTAACTGTAAAGAAATAATATTATATCCTCACAACCCTATCCTATTGGACCACTTTTTAGTAACCTTCAAACTTAATTAAACAGAGCTCTCCTCTCCCAAATGAAGTTTTCCCTTTAGCTTGCCTCCTGGTACATTTGGTGGGAGTTTAAACTAGGGTTGGGAATTGATAAGATTTTCCCGATTCCGATTCCCTCTATTCTGTAAAACGATTCGATTCCTTATCGATTCTCTAATCAGTTCTGTGAAACAATGAATTTGGTAAGTGCACAGTGACATTCGTCTACCTTAGCCTGTGATATTCTATTTCTGCCCGCCTCGGCGAAAACAGAAGACAGTGAACGTGAGCTGCCAGCCTCTGAGCCAGCCGGGCTACCCTTCTCTTCACAGTCATCTAACTCTTATGGGTAAGGCATCCGTTTAATGAAAAAGCATTACTCTACAATTTCGGAAAATAAACTAATCTCTCCCTGATTTAAGTAAATGAACATTAACGTTCTCTCGCTTCCTGAACTGCAATAAAGGGCTGGATTAACGAGAAAGGCACACTCCCTTAATAACCCCAAAGAGAGGTGGGAAACTGGCTTATTTCTAGTAATAGTCAATGATTTACTAGGAACCACATTAAGCACAGCCAGTGATATAAAACTAGCTACTTCCCACCAGAGTTGCCTTCCATGCCGGTCGTAACTTCTGCTTCTGTCCAGAAGCATCAAAAACATGGCATTCGTTAAAATGTATGGCATCTTGTGTGAGCAGGTGTTTCTGCATGTTGGATTTATTTCCCTCTGATGTAATTGCCACTTTGCAATGATTGCAAAGCGCCTTCTTGCCATCTTTCTCTTCCTTAAAATGAAGCTAAACCTTCGATCGCTTTTGTTTTGCTTTTCTAGATTTTTCTCCTGGTCACGTCGTGCTTGCCTACTGAATACTGTGTGCTTAACTTGCGTAAAAAAACGTGACGTAAGTCCTGCTGCCCAGCGCTAGGATCTGGTGCTGCCTGGAATCATTAAGAGAATCGTTTAGCGAGCTGCCGAACGGTACCATGGAATTGGAACACACAGAACCGGTTCTGAACAGGAACCGGTTTTAGATTCCCATTCCTAGATGAAACCATCCTTCTACAGTAGCAGCCATTCAAAATGGCCCTTCCCAGTCAAAATCCAAATTTCCCTCCAACTTTCAGCCACTGGCCTTCTTCACAGAACAGGAGAACTGAGAATCCCACGGAAGGAGGGGGCAGCAGAGCGGAGAGAGAGGTAATCAGTTTGCCAGTCTCAGGAGTAGCCTGCTGGGGAGAGGCTAAAAGATAAATGCTACAGCTGCCCGGGACTAGCTATTGACCAGCGGAAGTTGTGAGTAGTAGCAGTACAAAGAAGAAGCCAGCCACTGAGACAGAGCTAGGAGAGGCTACTGCTAGCAGGGATTAGGCACTAGGTTAACAGCAGAGGGTCAGGGGCAAACTGCTGGGGACACAGGAGCGGGGGAGAGAAGGCATCAGTCTGTGTCTACGCTGGAGGCGGGAATTAAATAGTCCTTCTGGGGCTGCTTTTTTAAAAGGCACCTAAAAACCAGTTAAGATAGTTACTTGCTCTGTAATGGAATGTGTGTTCAAAATATGGGAATGCACTGTGTTATTCTGTCCTATGCTTTTGTACTTAGCATATTTTTTAAACTATAAATAGTCAGCTCAGTTTAATAATCTCTTTTAAGGCTAATCATGTGATAAAGGAAAAGGATAGTTAACCAAGATCAAATTAAACCTTTTTTTTCTTATTTCAAGTTCAATGGTTTTTTGTTTTTTTTCTTAAAAAAAAAAGCTCTGTCTTTTTTCTTATGTTGGATCTTATGAATGTGCATATGTAAATAAGCTGTCCTTTAAATACCAGAGCATCAACTATGCAGCGATGAGTGGCCCATTTCCTAGGAATGGTTGTAAAGCCCTTATCTTGCGGCTTCAATTTCAGAGTGTGTGGTTAGTGGGTCAGGGGTAGTCTTTGCAATTAAGTACCAGTGGTTAAAAGAAAAGGGGGTGCATTGTGGTTGGGCTTTACTGTACTTGCAGTCAGAGGTATAAAGAGCCAAAATGAATGGTGAGCGTACCGTTCCCTTTTGCGATCATGTGCTGCTGACTACTTAATTGGACAGTCGACCCTTCCATCTCACAAACTGTGATCTGTTTGTCAGGTAGTCTTTAAATCAACCGACTGTAGAGGCCTTCTTTTGAATCTTTTGGAGCTTCAAAAAAAGCATATTAGACTGAATAGTGTGAAATTACTAGGAGAAATCAGAGATAACATTCCTCACAGTGATGTCTGGCTTGTCTAAATGATGGTGGGTTTGGACAAAAAGGCTTATGATGGCATCTTAACCCAAAGTACATTCAGGTTAAATAGGCTACATGCCCATAGATCCTCGAAGGTCCTGCAGTATATCCTTAGCTCCAGAAAGTGGGAAGACTGGCAGCCTCTTTCCATTTCTACTGGGGGGACAGTCTGCTCATGAAATTATGTTTTAGTTGTAAAGGGTCAAATAAATAGGATACTTCAAAGATGTTTTTTTTGGTATAAACTTTCATGTCTCTGGGGAAGCAGTAGTATTCTAGTTAGCATAACGTTATCTTAATTGAAGTTTTGTGGTTAGTCACAGACTCAGTCATTGTATCAATGTTCTTTCCGTGTAGCTTGCACTGTGCAAGTCTATAGCATCAAAGCTACTTTTAAGGGCTTCTTAAACTCCCTGCTAACATCTTTGTACAGTTATACAGGTTGCCTCTGATAAAAGGCACTAGCTCTAAGCAGATAAAAATAAGACTGAATTACTTTCCTAAAAGGAAATAATTTTTTTAGTCCGGGTCATGGTGTTTGTGTACTACTTTTTACTCTCTAATCCAAGTTTTTTTCCATGTCACAGTGAGTGCATATAATAAGTATAATGTGAACTACATTTAAAGAAAAAGGAAAACCATAGGCAGGGCACAATAGATGCTTTTGCAGGGTTTATATGCTGGCTAAGAAAGTAAGAGGGGATTTACCGACAGAGATCTGGGAGTCTGTAGAGGAAGGTATTTTTGTTTGGGGGGGACACCTGACTGTTGCCCGTGTGATTGACAGAATATATTATTTAAGTCACCAGTTATAACTACAAATACAGTAGGCTGTGTCTATAGCTTAACAATAACAGAACTGATAACATCTCGATTTCAGCAATAGTGGGCACTGCGGACTGGTGATCTCTCTGAGTAAATAATATGGATGAAAAAGGACAAAAAAATTTCACATCTTATGTTGAACTTTTGTTCAACATAAGAACAATGTTCTTGTGGCTGGTGCCTTTAAAGGTGCAGTTACAGCACTTTTAATTTGATTTCAATAGCTTGTTGTAATGAATGGTTTTCAGTCCATGACGGGTGTTCACATTTGATAATCATGGCATACTTGTACTTAAAAATATGCTTTTTTTTGGAAGTTAGGAATGTGTTTACCTCAGTCGTTCTATACTCCTCGATCCCAGACTCCAACAGCTGTTTCAGCCCACTGTTCATCTGTTTAGCATTTTGGACCTGAAGAACAACATAGAAACATAGCCCACAAAGAAAAAAAATTGTTAATTTATATGTAACATCAAGGTGTAAATTCCCACTGAAATCTAAGCAAAACAGAAGGACAAATGAGTGTTTCCCTCTCACTACTCTCGCTTTCTTTAGTATGGGTTTAGGCATATTGAGTGTTTTTCTGTGAATTGAGGTTGGTTGAACCACGATTTTTTTCTCCACTAAAGAACTTATTATTACTGGTCTTGATGGCATGAAATAAAATCAAGAATGTGAGACAACATTTTTTTCTAGAAAGCTTCATTTTGCATCTTAAAAGTCTATACAAAGTATTCTACTAGACAATATTAGAGTATTGTCTAGTAGAATAGAATAGTCTGGTCTAGTCAAGTGTAGTTTAACTGAACTCAATTCAGTTTCTTTATATAGCGCCAATACAAAAGAATATCAATAGTCCAAAATAAAGCTAGTAATTATGTGATGGTCATGCATGTCGATCAAATAGGACATAAAATAATAATATTATAATAATAACAATAACTTGCAATCTTTTTCGGGAAAGCCTGGTCTGATTCGGAGAGACAGCATCCATCCCACTTTGGATGGTGCAGCTCTTCTCTCTAGGAATCTGGCCACATTTAATAGTCCTCCAAAACCCTGACCACCCAGAATGCAGACCAGGAAGCAGAGTTGTAGTTTAACACACATCTCTGCAGCTTCTCTACACTTACCCACACTTTACACCATCCGGACAGTGTCTTGCCCACGACCAAAATCTAATAAATTAGCAAAGATTCCCAAAGGAGTAAATCATGATAATCTAACAAAAATAACTCCAATTGGGGGATAAGTTAAAATGATTAAATGTGGTCTACTTAACATAAGATATCTTTCCTCCAAAAGTCTGCTAGTTAATGACTTGATTTGCAGTGATGGGACTAACGGCGTTGAAAGTAACGGCGTTACTAACGCCGTTACCTTGCTTTAGTAACGAGTAATCTAACTAATTACTTTGACTGTAACTATAACGCAGTTACCATTGAAGACACCCCGTTACTGCGCGTTACTCAGGTCGCACAATGAACCTTTTTTCATGATAGGACTCGTGCGCAGCTGCGTGAAGCTGACACCCCACCCACGTCAAAAACTCTGCAAATAGACTGAATGGTTAGTGCAACGTTAGTGCAGATTTGTGCAGAAAAAGATATTGTTTGTGCTACTTTTGTTTAAGAGATATTAAAGATTATTTTTTAGGTAATCCAGAGGTGCGCGCCTTGTCATGAGAGAGGGGAGGATGAGAATGGCTGATGTATAGTGAGATTCCGTCTGTCAGTTGGGTAGGTGGGTGTTTCCGCTGGCGGGTGTTAACGTACAGCACACACAGAGAGATGGAGAGTGAGGAGGACTCCAGCAGCAAAACAGCGTTTTCCACATGGAAATACAGGTGTTACGTCGAGCTGCGTTTCCCCATCACATACGGTTTCCTCTGCATCTCCGCACAGCGCAGGCGGCACAAGTCACCGCGCAAAACAGGAAACGCGCATGCTCGCTAAAGGCGCGCAACAGTCGCCCTGTGCTCGCGCCACAGGAGAACTATGGAGAGCGTGAACGATCAAATGAAAGGGAGAAATATGGATGGATGGATGGATGGATGGATGGATGGATGGATGGATACTCTGCCTTTTCAACCTACTGTATTTTTTATTTTAAACATTATTTGATGGCCTTTGTGGCAGGGATGGAGATCCATATTTTATGTCACACACAGAGTATAGATCTAGATAGATAGATAGATAGATAGATGTTGCAGTATCTATAACAACCCAAACACACAGGATTTCAGAATTAGACATCCCCAGTTATTAATTTCACTAGATCTGAATGCCCTGTTAAAAAACTTCACATGGCGTTCCCCCCTGATGTCATTTACGTTGAGTTGCAATAAATGCTAAACTCTCTGCAGGTTCTTGTCTTTGTCGTCCGCTCTATTCAGCTGGCTTTGGAAACACACGGCGAGAAGGTGGGGGCTGGGTGGTGAGGGTTACGGGGGCGAGAAACGCAAAAGTAACGCAATAGTTACTTTTACTAGTAACTAGTTACTTTTATTGTGGAGTAACTCAGTTAGTAACTCAGTTACTTTTTGGGAGAAGTAACTAGTAACTATAACTAATTACTTTTTTCAAAATAACGTGCCCAACACTGTTGATTTGAGAAAATCACATTGATTTATGTTGCCGAACAGAAATTTGGCTGCAGCAAGAGCATTATGTCAGCATAAATCAGGACACTCCTTCAAGCTATTTAAATTCCCACATACCCAGAGGTTCTGGGTGAGGAGAAGGAGTAGCAACAATTTTTCAGTGTGACTTACTGATTACTCCAATGGCAGTTAATAATTACAACTCTTTTAACCCAACCATTTGACCCTTAGTTTCCCTTATTCAAATTGCCAAGCTAAAAAATTTCTTCTTTTTGTAACTTTGTATTGCCCACCAGGTCCTTACTCTGAGTTTTTAGATGAGTTTTCAGAGTTCCTTTCTGATTTGGTATTAAATACTGAAAAAGTCATCATAGTGGGGAGTTTTAACATCCATGCTGATATTGAAGATGATAGCTTAAGAGCAGCATTAATAATATCTTAGATGCTATTGGCTTTTTTCAAAAGGGAAATAGTCCCACACATTTTCATCTTCGTACTTTGGATCTTGTGCTGACATACGGCATAGAATGTGAAAAAATAACAGTATTTCCTCACAACCCTGTCCTCTCTGACCACTTTCTAATAACCTTCAGGATTACTTTAACAGAGTTCTCCACCCTAAAAAGAAGGTTCAATTTTAGCAGATCATTATCAGATAGTGCATTTAAAAATTTTAAAGAATCTGTTCTCTTTCCTCTGTGTCGCTGAGCAGTGCTGCAGAGTGCAAAAGCCCTTCACAGGTTGATGATTTTGTTGATGGGGTTGCTAGTTCTCTGCATACTGCCTTAGACAACGCAGCTCCCTTGAAAATGAAAACCGTTAAAAATAGAAAGCTTGCTCCTTGGTTTAATGCAGAGCTGCGTACTTTGAAGCAAAATGCTAGGAAACTGGAGAGAAAATATCGCTCCACAGGCCTGTGGGAGTCCTTCCTAGTCTGGAAAATGGTTTACTGCTGTATAAGAGGACCCTTTGTAAAGCAAGAGCAGCATACTTCTCCTCATTAATAGAGGAGAATAAGAATAATCCTAGATTTCTTTTTAATACAGTTGCCAAACTCACCCAGAGCCATAGCTCTGTTGAACCGTCCATTCCACCTGCTCTTAGCAGCAATGATTTTATGGGATTCTTTATAAATAAGATTGATCTTATTAAAAATAAGATCATAAGCACTCCTCTATCCGCGATTGTACCTGAGGTAGTCATGGAATCTGAACCGGGTTTAGACTGCTTTGATCCTGTTGAACTTTCAGAGATAGCAAAACTATTGTCTTCATCTAAGCCTTCAACTTCTATGTTAGATCCAGTTCCAACCAGGTTATTTAAGGAGGTATTCCCTTTGATCTCCTCCTCCATTTTAGATGTGATTAATCTATCTCTGTTACAGGGATATGTACCTAAAGCTTTTAAGGTTGCTGTAATTAAACCTCTGCTTATGAAACCGTCTATTGACCCAGATGACTTGGTTAATTATAGACCTATATCCAATCTTCCTTTCTTATCCAAAATTCTTGAGAAAGTAGTTGCCAAACAAGTTTGCGATCACTTACACCATAATGAACTTTTTGAAGAGTTTCAGTCTGGCTTTAGAGCTCATCATAGCACTGAAACAGCTCTGGTGAAAGTCACTAATGATATTCTCATGGCCTCAGATAATGGACTTGTATCTGTGCTTGTCCTGTTGGATCTTAGTGCTGCATTTGATAAAGTTGATCATAATATTCTTTTAGAAAGACATGAATATTTTGTTGGAATTAAAGGAACAGCGCTAGACTGGTTTAAATCTTATCTATCTGATCGAATTCAGTTTGTTCATGTTAATGATAGATCTTCTACACGCTCAAAGGTTACCTGTGGAGTAACACAGGGATTGGTGCTAGGACCAATTCTCTTTACTTTATACATGCTACCAATCGGTAGAATTATTAGACAGCATGGGATTAATTTTCTCTGTTATGCTGATGATACCCAGCTATATCTGTCTATAATCCAGATGAAGCTAACCCATTACATAGATTACAGGCATGTCTGAAGACATAAAAACCTGGATGACTCTTAACTTTCTGCTTCTGAATGCAGACAAAACAGAAGTTATAGTCTTTGGACCAGAGTCTTTGAAAAAGAAGCTGATTAGCCAGTCACTTCATTTGGATGGGATTAAACTGATTTCAGATAATAAAGTAAACAATCTTGGTGTTGTTTTTGATCAGGACCTGTCCTTTAAATCCCATATCAAAGAGGTTTCTAGAATTTCCTTCTTTCATCTGAGGAACATTGCAAAAATTAGAAATCTCCTGTCTAGGGGTGATGCTGAGAAACTAGTCCATGCATTTGTTACTTCAAGGCTGGACTATTGTAATTCTTTACTATCAGGAAGTCCACAAACTGTAGTGAAAAGCCTTCAGCTGATCCAAAATGCTGCAGCCAGAGTTCTGATGAAAATTAAAAAGAGAGATCATATCTCTCCTATCCTGGCTTCTCTTCATTGGCTTCCTGTTAAATCCAGAATAGAATTTAAAATCCTCCTTCTCACATATAAAGCCTTAAATGGCCAAGCTCCATCTGATATCAGAGATCTGATTGTTCCTTATGTTCCTAACAGAGCACTTCGCTCTCAATCTGCAGGTTTACTAGTGGTTCCTAGAATTTCTAAAAGTAGAATGGGAGGCAGATCTTTTAGTTATCAGGCTCCTCTCCTGTGGAACCAACTACCAGTTTTAGTCCGTGAGGCAGACACCCTGTCTACTTTTAAGGCTAGGCTTAAAACTTTCCTTTTTGATAAAGCTTCTAGTTAGAGTGGCTCAGGTTATCCTGAGCTATCTCTATAGTTATGCTGCTATAGGCTTAGACTTCTGGAGGACATAGGGACCCCCATTTCATCATTCTGCTTCATTCTCTCTCTATTCTCCTATTCTGCAGAATCTGTTAGTTCAATCTCTAACCTTCTGCTCTCTCTGCTTTTCCTCAGAGTAGCTTTGCCTCGTCTGTTCCTGTTTGGCTGTGACGTCATCCTGGAAAGAAACATCAGCTGTGCTGCTTCCATCAACACCCTTGTTTATAGATGTTGGAGATCGGCCTGTTTTCCAGTGTGGTCCTGTTTCTCTGACCGTGACTGAGTGGATGTGCTCTCTTCATCCTCTGACATGGGAGCTGCCTTGGAGCTCGTCTGCCTGGCTGTGTGTTTCCTGGACGGGCCGCCTTTTACAGCTGCTTTTTGTATCTCTGCTTCTGTCTCCTTGAACCCCAGTCGGCCTCAGCAGATGGCCGCTCACACTGAGCCTGGTTCTGCTGGAGGTTTCTTCCTGTTCAAAGGGAGTTTTTCCTCTCCACTGTCGCTACAAGCATGCTTAGTGTGAGGGATTGTATTTGAGTCAATGAGTCGATGCAATCAACTGGTTTTCCTTAGATAGAAAACTTTGTATCAATTTAACTGTATGATCTGGTTGAACTGTAAAGTGCCTTGAGATGACATCTGTTGTGAATTTGGCGCTATATAAATAAACTGAATTGAATTGACTTAAAAAAGTGTACTTAAGTACAGTAACAAAGTATTTGTACTTTGTTACAGATCTGCCTAATTCTGCCTTCACCAATATTTTGCCTGTGCAGTCTTGCCATCTAGCCTTAACTAAATAGAAAGAGATGTGCCATCGGATATAAATGCAGCTGTGCTGAGAGGAGATGGAAAAAGTCTAGAATGTGTCTCAGGGGCTCCACTCTGCATGGCTCCACTTCACCCCATCAATTTCACTGCTTTTTCAGTACAGGCACCAGCTTTTTCAGACCTGCTCAGGAGTAGGTATAATCAGAGATCAGATCGTTGTTGGCTTGTTTACAACCTGTTTTTGACAGTTTCCCAGTTAATATTGTGGACACCTTTGCCCGGTGAATGGTTCATTTATAATGAGGCCAGTAAGACCCCCACCTTCTTGAAGGAAGGAAACACAAAGATTGTAGAGATCTCTCAACTCAATGGAGACATTTTAAGACCCAGACATGAACCTTGTGCTGTCAGTTGCATTATTTGGTTATTTTAATCTCTAAAAAAAAGCATATGGTATAGACCTGCTATCATAATCAATATTAGTTGCTATGTCACCCATACCTGTTGCTAGGGAACAGATAGCTGGCTCTCTAAACCTATGAATATGTTTCTAAATAAAATTCAATATTCATGCTATTTTATTTTTTTAGTCTGTGTTCACACATATGGTAATGTATTATTCACTGTGGCTTTGGGAAAGTAAAATATTTTATCAAATCAACATACATGTACATGTAGATCCCAATTTAGTAAATGGTTGAATCAACATTGATATAGTATGAGTTATGACTGAAAACCTTGTGATGATTCAAAATGTATGTCAAAACAAGGTTAAATGGGAGGCAACCAGATATTTGCTCAGTTTTGCTAGAGACGTCTCAAATTCAGGATTGGTTGTCAGTTCTGTCAGCTGTTGTTATCTGTATTTAAACAAAGATGGCGTACTACCACCCCCTATTCAAATCATCTGCCCAAGATCTGGACATTTTGTAGGATGTGTCCTTTGTTCTTGACGAAGTGTCCAGTGGAATCTTGTCAAGAGCTACTGGCTGTCTGCGCTGCATCCTGCATTTGTGTAGTCGTTTGGTTTCTAGTCAGCGTTGTTTAAGCTGAACAGGATAAAAAAAACTGCTCAGCTTTGCTTTGGGTCTTCTGTCTTTGGGATTAATCACTTTTTTCTCCTATGTGAAAGATGCATTCCTCCTTCCATTTTTTTTTTGGGCAACTTAACAAACTAGAAATAAATGGCAACCAAAAACAAAAACTAGCAGAAAGAAAAACGAGACAAGATGCAAGTCACTGACTGCTTTTTGTATAATTGCTTGTGCCTTCAGCATAGATTCAACATTTTTGCTTAACATACTTTCCGTTTCAACATTGATTCCCTCGTGTTTTGGTATCTGGTGTATTCTGCTCTCTCTTTTTCTGCTTGAAAAGAACCATGAGGTCTACGCTACAATGAAGGCTGTCTGTTCCCAGGTCTGGGCTTAGTTCTCAGGGAGACAGAGCCTTACCTGTGATATGTTCTAAACTTTGGAATATCCTTTCTCTTATTGACTTTCATGTTTTGATTTAAAGATGTTTTTGTTTTAAATTCCTTTAATTTCCATTTATTCTCCATTATTTTTTTCCTTCACTGTTGTGACTTTTATCCCTCTGGCTGATATTTTAGCCAGTAAAGGGTTTGTGAGGAGTCAGTGAGAAAACAAGGTTTGTTGCAGCGCCTTCTACCTGTCTCTTAAGGGACACCAGCTCCATGTCCAGCTGACGAAGGAGTGTGTTAGCAGCAGAAGCACTACAGGATACAGCCACTACGTCCTCTTGCGTAAGGTACATGCCTTTGGGGGGGCGGCAACGGGAGCGCTGGTGATGTCGGTGCTGCAGGGTCTGGTGCTCACGTCGCCCTAAAGCTGCCTTGGAGCAAACAGCCAGCTCGGACATGTTCTGAAGGAAGCAAATGCCAGTAGAGCTATTAGCAAATAAATGGATTGAAATAATGGACAATCAACTACCAATACAGACGAAATGTATTTAAATGGTTACATACAAAAGCCTAATGTTGTACATTTCCTCAAGTATGTGCTCATTAATAAATGGTTCTTAAATGTGTTTATTAACAAAAGATTGTTGATTTTGGCAAAAAAAGAGCAAGAGCAAGCATGGAGCATCAGTAGAGAGGAAAAACAGTATAGCACCATCCGCGCATGCGGTCTGGAGTCGTAACAGGAAACTTTACCCCTTCTATACATTCGGCCTGGTAATCTGGATCATTCAATTCCATTTGGAGAGCGAGATCCACTGTGGTAGTAGCACTAGACATCTAGCCGGCGTGCGTGGATGACGTCATACACACGCCGCTTTGTTTTTAAAAGATAAAAATATAAAAAATATAACCGTGAATGTCTGGGGACAGTGATTGGCCTACATGTAATGAATGCTGGCGTACCATAAAGAATAAATTATGAACAGTTTAGTTTGTGCCTTCAAGTCGTTGCCCACAGGAAGACGGAATATCTTCAGAACCGCTCCAAATTACATAAAACTAATATGGGTGAGTAGAAGATGATGTAATAACGTGAAATCAAGGGGCCCAATGTAAAAAAAACAGCGTTCCCCTTTAAGATGAGAAAGGGAACAAAGTAAGAGGTGGAATGACACTCTGATGAAGCTTTAGCTGAGATGGTGGAGGAGGGGCTGAAGGTGGCTTGAAACGGGGTCATCTGAAAGAAGTCACAGCGCATCCTCCGCCTATGCACAGGAGCAGACAGGTGCGTATCGGAAGCCTTTTAAGATGAGCTTTGGATGCCGATTGGCAAGTGGCTGTATGAAAGCAATGAGTTTCTTCATATTTTTTTTTTTGTGTCATATAAAAACATCAAAGACAAAAACTGAAATATCAAGGAGTTATTTTTGCCAAAAGACCCCAAACAAATTTTCAAATTTAACTTTTTAGTAAAAGTAGATAATCTTCGGAAAGATATTGATGGAAAATTCTCCCACTCTAAATGATGGGCCACATAAACTCCATTAAAAATGTGTCCTTGCCTAAATTTTATTATCTTTTTCAGGGTCTGCCTATATTTTCAGCAAGGGTTTTTTTTTATAATTGCTGGACTCATTAGTCTAGCCTTTTCTCTGGGGTTTTACAGCACATAGAATATCATTTACAGAAACCAAGAAAGATGGGGGGATTGGGATTACACTGCTCAATGGCGTAACGACACAACAATAGGCCCGTAAGCAACATTATCTGGGTAGGCCACATACGAAGTACAACAATCAACACTATCTGATATAAAATAAAGAATTGGAGACTAAAAGGCCTAACTACACTGAAAAATGTGTACATTGACAAAAAGTTTACTTAATTTGCATTTCTGAGGGACCACTTCTCCCTTTAGATATTTGCAAATTAGAAACTATGTTTGACTAAACATCCCGAATTAGTATCACTTCCGGAAGATAATAAGAAAAGCTCAACGCTCTTGGGCTCTCCAGAATGAAAAATAAATTATTTCCAGCTTTATTGGCATCTATGCAGAGATAACTGATTTTGCCACAGTCTCCTTGAGGGCTGCATGGGAGGAGGAGCTGGGCTTGCAGATTGGGATTGAGGTCTGGAAGGAGGGTCCGGGGAGGATTCGGTCAAGCTCTATCAATGTACAGTTTAGTTCAAGGTGTTTCACAGTCTTCACTATTCGATAACAAAATAGCACAGAATATTCCCCTCAATATCTCCAAAATGTGACAGATGTAAGTCCGCTGATGACTCCTTGACACATCTGTTCTGGTCATGCTCCCAGCTCTTCCAATAAAGTGCAACATTTTCAAATGAGTTTCTGAAGTGTATAAATGGGCCTTGATTCCAGATCCCAGACTACATTATTTGGATACTCTCCCTTGCTTTGGTACCTCAGGACTGCAATACAAACAACTGTGGCGTATGGATGGTAATAGCTAAAAAGGTAATATTAAGATTGTGGAAAACTGACAAGGTTCCTCAGTTCAAAATGTGGGTAAGTGATTTTACAGAGATTCTTCATTTGGAGAAAATGCGGTACGATGTTAAGGGCTTCCCTAAAAAGGCAGCCGGTTCTAAGACCATCTTTCTCAGTCCAGGTCTGACGCCAACACAGGCTCAGTTTTTTATTATGCCACCCGTGCCTTGATAGACAGGGAGTACCATCCTAAAGTGTAAATGGTAATCAGTGTAATGTAACCGTTACTTTGATAATTTCCCTGACCTTTGTTTTTTTTCTGCTTTCCTCAATTATTGCATTTTTTTTATTTTTATTGTTATAAAAAATTAAAATATGAAAACCATGACAGTGAAACTATATTTTTTCTTATGAAGTAATTTGTCAATACATATACATATGCATATATATATATATATATATATATATATATATATATATATATATATATATATATATATATATATATATATATATATATATATATATATATATTCAACAATGTATAAGTTGTGTCAGCAAAGTAAGGCAATTCCAGGTTGATGACCTATGTCTTAGACATTTTTTGTAATATATATATATATATATATATATATATATATATATATATGTAGTATATATAAATATATTACAAAAAAATATATATATTATATATATAAATATATTTAAAAAATGTCTAAGATATATATATATATATATATATATATATATATATATATATATATATATATATATCTATTAATATATTACCAAAAAAAATATATATTATATATATATAAATATATTAAAAAAAATGTCTAAGACATAGGTCCTCAACCTGCAATTTTCTTACTTTGCTGACACAACTTATACATTGTTGAAAATACATAGAACACTGCATTTTTTCCACATTCAGTAAATTTTCAACTTTATTCCAAGTAAATCTATTCCTTAGAATTTCACACACAATACCTCAATTGTGTCAATGCGATTTCTTTAGACTACTGAAAACTATTACAGTTAAAGAAATTGTTGGGATCTGGAGATTGGCCACCTTTCTCCAGCAGAGGGCGTCCCTGGGTCTCCTGAGCTGAAGCCACCAGCACACCTCCGGCTGATCATCTCATCAGGAGACCAGCTTTATAAGCAGCGGCTGAACTTCCCTTCAGTGCCAGAGTGTTAAACATTTATGGTTAGCATGCCTGAGCCAAACCTGTTGCCTGAATCTCTGACTGCTCTGAAAGCCAATCTGATTCTAACCTGCCTTTGTCCTCTCTGCCTTCCTAGGAAGACCTATTGACTCAGGAGCTCTGGAGGAGCTCACATTCAAAGACCTGCCTGCCTGCTCTGTGAAGCCAAACCTGAAGATCAACAGTCTTTATCTGCAAGCTAGTTCTCAGGAGAGAACTAGGAGATCAACTCAAGGTCTGAACCTCTCAAGTCTGAAGTCAAGCCTGCCGCTGCTAAACCCTCTGCTGAACCCTCAGTCTCCTTCTAGTTCCCTCTCTCCAATGCTCAGTCTGAACTACCATGAGGTACAGATCAATTACAAGCTCTGTCAAGACTCCTCTGCTACTTGGCTAATCAAACTGTCCCTCTCTGCAGAGAGCCCTGTGATTCCAGTCCCGGACCCATTCCTGCATCAGTGCAAATAACTTTATTGTGCCTACTCTCAATAAACAGTTGTTAACTTTTATTCTGTCTCCGTGGTGTTCGGCATTTGGGTTGAGCTCCTTAGACCCAACATGACAGAACGCTCTGGCCAAAAACAAAACCCAGCAGATCACCTCCGGAGGATGATTGAGGAACAAGCAACTCAAATCCAAGGACACCAACTAACCCTCCGTGAGTTAAACACACGTTTTGAACATCACAATCGAGCTTTTCAGGAATTTGCAGGCTATGTGAGAAGTGCTAACGCTGCGCCTGCTCAACTTCCGGTTCCGGAGCCAAGTCTGCCTCAAAGGTCAGAGCCTGTCTCGTCACTTCCGGAATTCCGTCCGTCACTTCCGGAGAAATTCTCAGGTATTCCAAACGAATGTAAAGGATTTTTGCTCCAGTGCAGATTAATTTTTGAACACTCACCTTCCAGTTTTTCAAACGATAAGAGAAAGATTGCCTTTATTCTTTCTCAACTTACCGGAAGAGCTCTTGAATGGACAGAGGCTAGGTTTGCCTCAGAATCCAGTTTTCGGTGCATGTCTGTGCAATTTTTAAATGAGTTTTCACAAGTCTTTAACCAAGATTCGGATCAATCCATTGACTCTCGAGCTCTACTCAGTCTAAGACAAGGTAATCAGACTGTGGCAGATTTTTCTATTAACTTCCGGGTCAAAGCCGCAGCTTCTGGATGGAATGAACTACCATCAGGTACAGATCAAATACAAGCTCTGTCAAGACTCCTCTGCTACTTGGCTAATCAAACTGTCCCTCTCTGCAGAGAGCCCTGTGATTCCAGTCCCGGACCCGTTCCTGTATCAGTGCAAATAACTTTATTGTGCCTACTCTCAATAAACAGTTGTTAACTTTTATTCTGTCTCCGTGGTGTTCTGCATTTGGGTTGAGCTCCTTAGACCCAACATGACAGAAATAATAAAACATATTTCTCAAACTATTCACAGCTTTTATTTAATACGTTGCTGATCCACCTTTGGCAACAGTTCCAGCCTCAGCCTTTTTAAATCTGATACATTGAACTTAGCATTTTGCAAAACATCTCAAACTCCATCAGGTTGGATAGGAGATATGTGTTCAGTTATTTTTAGATCTCTCCAGATGTTGAACTGGATTCAAATCTGGACTCTGGATTGACCACTCCATGGCATTAACAGAGTGGTTCCCACTCCTTTGAAATCTTGGCTGTGTACTTAGGGTTTTCGCCACAGTCTGAGGTTAAAAGTGCTCTGGAGCTGATTCCAATCGGGGATGTCTTTCCCAGAACTGTCCTAAATTGGATCTTCAGATTGTTGCCATGCTGGGTATTGAGATACCAGACAAAACTGGGTTTCTGACAGACCACAGAGTTCTAGTTGAGTAAAATAATTACCCTTAAGATTAAGTTTCACTACTCTCAAGCTGTACAAAACGAAATTTAGTTTTGTATACACGCTGTGCATACAAAATGACAATAAAGTTTGTCTAAGTCTTGTCTAAGTCTTAAGCCCCAAAGAGTCGAAACTGGATTTTGTGTCCAATCCGACGGATAATCTTGTAATACGATGTTGCAGCATTTAGTGTTCACTGAGAGTCATTGCATAAGAATACAACTGATACGATTCTGCCAAGTGGATTGCGTAGCTCTGAGTGTGAAAGAAATCAGTCTTTTTTTGTCAGACTATGTGGCAATTCAGCTGCAATTGTATGGGTCTGACTGGAAGAGAGACTCAGTTATAAAGTAAAAAAAAACACCTGCTTTGAGGGAAATGAGTCACAAAGTGCATGGGAGGAATGGTCGCTATCGCGAAGCAATTTTTCTCCATCAAAGCAGTTCCCGGTGAGAGTGGGATTTTTTAGTGTGATGGTTGATGAACTCATATGTGAAAGTAGTTTAATACACCTGCCAGTATTTTATTTTGCTCTCTGAGATTTTGATATAAATGTGATATGATACAGTGCCTACATCAGCTCCTAATAGCTCAAAATGTTGCTGTAAGCTAAATGGTGGAGGCAGGCATGAGCACATAACCCCAATCCTGACTGAGCTTCAATCTAACCCTAACGCTGGTAGGTTTTAGGATCAGGTTTAAGATAATGCCGCTAGTATATAAAGCACTTATGATACATTCACACCGAACAGGATTTGAGCAGAAGAAGCAGAAGGTTTACATGCAAAGTCAATGGTTGACGTGCATCAAGGTGTATTAAAAGGTCCTGCAATGCGGAGTAGCGCATCTTAAAGCATCTGAGTAGCAACTCATGAACATCTGAGGCGTGCTACCCCTTCACAAGAAGCAGATGCTGGAGCTGGAAAATTTACATTTTTACAGCTCAACATATCACATTAACCAGACTAGCTGATCTGGGAGCTGAAAGTGAGACTCACACAGCACAGCTGATACAGAGGTGTCAGCATAAAGCAATCAAAAATATATAAATGAGGTGAAACTCTACTAGCTTTACATAAAAGGCAAGTAGATTTTTTCATATTCAAAGAAAAGGTTATTGATGCATCCATATTGATTAAGTTAAAATGTCAGCAAACTATGTTCAGTTTTCTTATTCTGTTGACTGCAGTTGGTACCAAATACCCAAAAAAGTCAACATCTACTTCCAGCCACCATGGAAAGTAGTAGAAAATCCCAAAGAGGCTGGTGGCCGGAGGCAGCTGCTGCTGGGGATTCCCAGTGACTGAGCCCCACCGGTATGTGGGGGGCCCACAGAGAAGGCAAAATGTTTTCAGGAGGACTTCCTGACTTCAAAATAGATTCAAACTACTTTTTACCCACTGATCACAGCAAATATAGCAAAGCTGCTCTCTGCCATTGAACACAGGAGCAGCTGAAACATCGGGACACACGTTACTTAACGAGCCTAGTCCATCTCAATCCACCCAGGACTCAAAGATCTTCCTCTTTGTGATCCTAAGGGTTAAATGCACTTCAAGGGATGGGAGAGCCTTTTCAGTTGCTGCCCCCCGCCTAAGGAATAAGATCCCACTTGAAAAAGTAAAAATCTAGACAAGTAATTTATTCTTTAAAAAAGTGCATTTGTTCATGAATTAAGAAGGTAAGAGTGATTACTGTGCCAATGGAACAAGACAATTTTAATTAAAAAAAAACACACACAATTGCATTGTTTTATTTCAAGTGCATGTCATATAATTATCCAATTCTAAGAGTAAAAAAATCTCATTCTATTGGCAGATCATCTTATTACCTACTCAAATTAAGGGTAAATACTTTTAATTAATTTAAGAAATGTAGGCTTATTTTTGGATTAGTTTTGCAGTGTATTAGATATGCCAACTCTGTTGCTACCTTCGAGTTAGCACTGAAGACCTTTATGTTTACTCAGGCTTTAAGAGTTTAGGTGTGTTTGTTGTCTATTTATTCCTAGTTTTTATATTCATTTTAACTTTTTACAATCTATTATTATCTATGTTCTTACAGCTTTATGGCCTCTTCCTTCCATCCTGCCTTGAGTTCTTACATATACCTTGTTTTTTTTTATTTATGCCTTTCCTTTTACTCACTTTTTTGTTTGTGATTATTTTCTCTGCTGTTGTTAATTTTTTGTTTTTTAGATGTTTTGGCATCTGGAGTCATGCGTGTTAGTTATTCAGTATCTTTGGCATTCTGTGGATTCTTGTAAATTTTTCTGTAGACATAAACTTGAACTTGAACTTAGGATAATATAGTATGAGGCTTTGGAAAGAGTAAAATAACAATACAAGTCAGTTAGTTTTTTATAGTACTAGCGTAAATCTGATCATTTTTACTTCTATCCCTGATAATGCAATAAATATTTACCATACATTCTAATTTTTTTTTTTATTGAATCGATGCACTGCAAAAAAATTCAAATCTAAATAAGTCAAAAAGATTATTTACATTTAAAATAAGAATAAAAAACAATTGAATTGCTGTATCTAATTACTGCTTCTGCTGCGCCTGCTGGGTCCGGCTCACACCGATGTTGAGCAGTTGAATTACAGCAAGCACAGTGTTAATTTGTTTCACCATGTTTTTCACATCAGCTGTGAGATGGGCACGCACGGAGTCACAGAATAACAGCGATGGTGATGAGTGGAAAAAAAAACCACCTGGTCTCCTTACATTCAACTACCTCAGCCACTCTTTCATCATCTCCTCAATGAGGTGGTCTCAAAAGTCTGCAGTTACAACACATGTGCGCCTTATAGTCGTGAAAATACGGCATCTTTTTTAAAAGTAAAAATACTAATTCAATTGGCAGATCATCTTATTTACCTACTCAGATTAAAGGTAAATACACATAATTTAAGAAATTCTGACTTTTTTGTAGATCGTTTTTGCAGAGTACTGTCTTCTAACATAATTGGAGCATTAGTATAGTATAGTAAGAAATATTTCAGAGAAACATATCTCCAGAACCCTCATTCTAACCTTTATCACCACTCTCCAGATTTTATGTCTGAAATGTGGAAAATGTGCAAAGATTTGAATAATTTCTGGATACACGTATTTATAATTTTTCATGTAAATACAAACAAAAATATAAAAAAGAATGATATTTATAATTTTCCAGAGCTAAAACCTTTGGGCTCACCTCTTTCTTGGTATCTTTGTTTGGATCATAGTCGCTATCATTTGCTTCAGTGTGATTTGCCCCCTCCATCTCCTCCTCACTGTTTCAACAAGAAGGACAAAGACATACAACTTTTAAAAGAGCAACACCATGGCAAATAAGTAAAGAACAAGCTTTCTAAATTAACTATAAAGTTAGTCAAACAAGGTACATGAGCACTAAAATATTTTATTGAATTAATCATGATTCATTATCAAAATAAAATTACTGTTGTCTAAATTATTCACTAAAGTAATTTAGTGGTCAATTAGAGATTAAGCTCTGAAATATTCCTTTTGCTAAAAGTTCAACCAGATCTTTGCAAGATATATATTGTTATTTTGCATTTAAGACCTTCAGTGTCTGTAAATATAGTCTATACTGAAAATATTTTGGAGTACTTAGAAATTGAAATTATTTGTAAATTTCACTCAATGAAATGTAAGTGGATTTTACTAACAAAGAAGGGGTGATTGAACAAACAAACACACTCAAGTAAACTTTACAGCCAAATTTCACTTATTTTCAAAAGATGCACTTTTTTTTTTGCTATGGAATTTTACACAGAGGCACAGAAACATAAAACCACTAGGTACACACACAAGGAAAATCCTGAGAACCCAATTAACCCAACAGTCAAGCATTTGGACTGTGGGAGGAGACTAAGAGTACCTGGAGAAAACCCATGTATGCATGGGGAGACCCTGCATGGAACGGATTAAACCCAGGACATTATTGCTGCAAAGCAAGAGTGCTGTGAACTGTGCATCCAATGAGTAAGTAATATTTTCTATCTCTGACCTTAACATGGTTGATCTTAAGTAAACCCAACTTAAGGGCAAGCTTAAGCTCCAGCTGTTTGCAGGAAGAATGGGTGAAAATGTGGGTCTATCAATGAGCAAAACTGATGGAGACATACCCCGAGTGACGTGCAGTTGTAGTCGCAGTAAAAAAAGTGGCATAACAAATTACTAATAAATTTAAGGGGGCTGAATAATTTTGCACACCCAATTTTCAGTTTTTTATTTGTTAAAAAGGTTGTAAATTTCCAAAAAAAATGTTCCACTTCATGATTGTGTCCCACTTGTTGTTGATTGTTGAAAAATCTTACAATTTTATATCTTTATGTGTGAAGCCTGAAATGTGGCAAAAGGTTCAAGGGGGCTGAAAATTTTGGCAAGGCTCTGTAGCTGTCAAAATGTAGCTGTCAAAAAGGAAGGAGCCTTATTTTGGAAGGCTAGGTTCAACATACTCTCATAAATAGTTTGTCATTGTTTGGATCTATGTGGCTCTAATGCGGACGCTGCATCAGTCAATCTATGTTCCTACCTTCATCTGTGGTCATGAAATCTAGATCGTGACTGAAAGAAGGAGATTTCTGATACAAGCGGTTTAAATGAGCTCTCTCCACAGGGCAGTCCCTCAGAGATAGGATGAGATGAGGTGTTTGGTCATCCGAGAGTGTAATAAGCGCAGAAACTAGAACCCAATATTCAGACAGATCAGTTGATGATTTTCAACAGGCTTCATTTCTCAGCTAAGGTGAAGAGCATCGGTCGGGCGTCAGCGGGGCGGAACACTGGATTCTCTGATTCAAAGTACAATTTGATCCCACAGGAAATGGAGGAATCTGAGAGAGAGGTTATCCACAGTTTGCAACCAGGGCCGCTACCAGAATGCCCAACAATGATGAACTGAACGCCAGCTGACGCTAAGGGAGCAACAGCGTCCGTGAGGGGAATCCAAGCCGAGGTCAGTGAAGCACTCCAAGATCGATAACCAGCAGAATCCAGGAAAAACAATAAAAAAAAACAAAGCAGACAGAGCAGACAAGGGCGAGGCAAAAACACGAATATCCAAAGCAGAAAACAGGTCAGGATCAGAATAACAGACAAACTCTTCTGAACGCTAGAGTTACACTCACAACAGCTGAAATAATCTGGCACTAATGGAAGGCAGGCAAACAACATAAATAGTTGAGGAACCAGGTGGAAACCATCCGTGTTAATCAGCCACTAGGCCAATGAGACAGGTGAACAGCAGCAATTAAAAAAGCCAACCATCAACGCCAAGACCATGACAGAGAGAGGCTTAGAGTAGAGCCACATCAACAGGAGTCAGCTGACATGGCCAGGACATCCATTCCAGATGGCCCTAATACCTCCGACGATTTCAGTCACATGCCACTGGAGGGAGGTCTAAGAGACGGAACGGGACACCATGGGGGGACAATGTCTCTACGCTGGCTCTGAAGCTATTCCAAGAGAAGAGGGAGGTCTGGGAGTCTCAACTGAGACTAATGAGCCCATGACCCTAATCTGTGCCAAAATTTGAATTACAAAATTGGGACACAAGAAAATAATGTCATTTATTGTCAGTCCTTAAAAGAACCACCACTGCCTACTGTGCTAACCCTTTTAACCAGGAGGGAGCCAAACATGCAGTTTTAAACATAAAAACAGGATTTAAATATATAAGCTGTAAATTGTCAAAAAATGCATCTTACATGTGGAGAGTACTAAAAGACATCTATTTATACAGTGAGAGAGCAAAAAATAAATAAAAACAAAGTATGACAACAAAAAAGCTATTTTATAGTTAAATAGTAATTTAGCTAAGTGTCCAAAAAACGTTTTATTTTAGACTAAGGAAAATGTTTTTTTCTATAGTAAGATCAGATTTCTGTTTGTTAGATGGAACCTGGAAATGTTTAGCAGTGGGGGTTATTGTTATCAAGCTAATCAAAGAGTAACAGTGCAATTTTAGATGAAAAAGAATTGTTGATCAATTTACAACTTATTTTCACTTAAAAATAAAATGATCAGCTCTATCAAGAAATGATTTGAGAGTTGTACCTGTCATCCTGATTTCTTCTGTTAGCCAGTTTGCGGGCCTGACGATCCATAAGGCTTGTTCTGGAGCGTGTCTTCTTCCAGGAATAATAGTACTTGACAAGACTGGAGATAGATTTGTCTGGTAACTGAATGAAAGATAAAAAGATTCAACATGTAATGCCAAGAAAAAACCCTTCTGTTGAGTAACAAATGAGAATTTAACCTAGACTGAGACTGATATAACATGATTTGAAGCATCAGAAAAGCATCTGCTGCTTCAGTTCTGATGATTGTTCACATTAAGATCAGACGTCCATAAAGTGTGTCTGATGCTTCTGCTGCAGAGAGCGTCTTTGCTGTGATCCGTGGGTAAAAAGTTTGAATCTATTTTGAAGTGAGAAAGTCCACCTGCAGTCAGTTCATCCAGATTACCATCCTGCCTACAAATATTATTTCTGTGGGAGCCGCTCAGACCCCCACATACCGGCGGTGCGCTGTCAGTGGGAATCCCCAGCAGCAGCTGCATCAGGCCCGGTCGCCTCTTGGGGGGTTCTCCTACTGTTGGTGGTGGCTGGAAGTAGAAGTTAGCGTTTTCCACATACACTAAAGTTACACTAAAGTTAATTTAGGCGTTAATAAACTGTTTCAGAGGAGAGATCCTAGTGCCCTGCATCAGCAGTGCTGGCTCCCTGCCAGCTCCCAGTTCAGCTTCTCTGATCGGATGATGTGGACCCAGAGAGGAGGCTACGATTTTATTTTAGTTTAATTAAAAAAATGAAACACTCCAGACAAAAAACTTCAGAATTCTTTCAACAGTATAAAAAAACCTTCAATTAATTGAAAATATTCTGTAAGATTTGCATAAAAGAAGTTTATTTTTTAATGCTATTTTTTCACAAGTAAAGAGCAACAAAATGTATTCTCTGCATTTAAACCATCCCCTTGGGGAGCAGAGGGCTACCATTGTGTGGCGCCCGGGGAGCAGTGTGGAGTTAAGGATCAGTGACCCAGAGTGGCCGTCCATAGGGGACAGGCTTGAACTCAGAACCTCAGGATTGACCAGGCCGCCACTCCCCAAAGCAGGCATTAGCGTAAGGCGTCTTTCCAAGAGACCCACACTGGCAGCTCATTCCCCCCAGCTGGGAAATGAACCAAGGCTTCCTGTTTGCAGGACAGGCGCCAGCAGCTTCAAAAATAATATTCTGTCTGTTATGTTTCTGGCCTGTCAGCTAGTGTTTGTGATGTCATTCCCCTCCCCCTCCTGCTCTGCCTGTTCATTTGGCCCTCCTTTGCTGCTGCTGTTCAGACCCTGTAATTCAGTGAAAGGGTGGAGTAAGAGTAAAAAAATGTGCACTCCTAGGACAATTTATTATCCTAGGACATTTTCTAATCACAGCTCATCTGATTCACCTGCTCCTGCCTCTATTTAAAGTGCTTGAATCCGGTCATCAGAGCCTGATTATTCTTGTTCTCTCTGAATGGTTTGCCTCAACTGTCTTAGGAATCCTGGACCTCTGATCCTGCCTGTTCCTGTTCTGATATATTTGTCTGTCCTGGCTTTGGACTCCCTTATGTTCTCAGGGGTTGCAGCATCTGAGACACTCTGGTTGATGCCCGCTGCATCTTGTAGGCAGCCCACTGGCTGGATTTTAACTCGTTCTCTGGGCATGGACCGAACCAGGTTAGTGACTCACATGGATAATCATCCACAGTCAGATTATCACTGTGTTGCTCTCCTGCAGAGAATTCAGTTATCTATCTACTGCACTTCCTATATGTCATTGCAAAGTTTATTTCATTGGCTATCAAAGTTTCTATGACAATCAAAGTTTGATCAGTCACTAATGTTTGGAGTTTCGGCTACAAAAAGACTACAGAGGACGGCACTGCTTGTGTTTCCTTGAGGATACTGGAAAGGGAATTGACGCTGTATTTTGGGAGCAAGCTTATTGGTGAATAATTTTTTTTACGTTTTCATGGGGGGACAAAATGGGCTTTGGGGGATTATTGCGATGTGATTTTTTATTTTTTGTGGTTACTAGATATTCCTTTTTGTGGGGAGTGTTGTAAAGCAAATGAGCCCAGGTATGCCAGGATAGAGCATGTTTTGGAATGCCAGAAGATGAAAACAAGGTAATAAATGAAAATGATGAATTCTCATTTATTGACACAATATTAGTTTTAGGCGCTTTTAGAGTGCGGTTGGCTTTCAGATGAGTTGATGGTTGTTTTCTTCAGGATCACCTGATACTAAAAAAAGTTCAACATTATGGGCTTTAGAAACAAGATTGCTATTCGTTGGGGGACTTAATGTGGCATCAAAACCACTCAGGGCCGAGTGGTTGGGTTATATTGAACCTGAGGTGTAAACACACACACCTCAGGAATGCACAAATACAAAACAAAAACAAAAAGTGTTAGGTGTTTACCATCTGCTGGATGCGATGGAAGCTCTTGCCATGGAAGCTAAATGCCTGTTCAAACAGGACCTTGTCCTCAATGGTCCACTCGTCTGGGAAAGGGGTGAAATTGGGCAGGTCAGCCAAGGACTTCTCTATGTTGTGTTTGTGCCAGAACAGCATACCAAGAGCCTAAATAAAATTCACAAACATATACATGGTAGTGTAAGCAGATCGGCAGCATGTTCCCAGTAAAAACCTGCAGCAAAGTTTGACCTTCACATCCTACTGCCATTAACAAACACAGCAACAAGACTGGAACCTATTGTCTACCTGTTGGCATTGCTTTTACATAATGCAGAGAATTACATTGGAGATAACCATAAAACTCATATAAACTATTTTTAATATTATTTTATGTAAAAATTTAAATTGATGACGACACAGGCCAAAAGTATGAGTTTAAATCTAGCCAGGGAGGTTAAAAAGCATAAAGCTATCTTGTTGATTATTATAGTTATTATTTTATTGTGATTTATTATTTCAACCTGGAGAGACTCACACTCAGAAAAGTTGCAATACTTAATTTATTCATACAGGTAACACAATCATATTCTCTAAAATATTTTTATCTAAGGAAAACCAGTTGATATCAAAGATTCATTGACTTGCAATACCTTGCTCTGAGCATGCATGTAGCGTCAGTTGAGAGGGAAACTAATTTTGAACAGGTAGAACCCTCAAGCAGAACCAGGCTCAGTGTCATCTGCTGAGGAAAACTACGATTTTTTAAACATGATATCAGGAAAACCGAGTTTACAAAGAGAGTTTACTCAACCTCTGTTTCAGTCACCTTAGTAACATTCTCCCCAGAGCTAATCTGATTAGCAGGTTAGGTCTCTGCTCTCCTTACAGTCAATCACACTGTCTTTTTTCCTGATTTAGTCAACCCAAGGAAGGGCCTGATAACATACCTGGGCGGGTATATAAAGAATGTGCAGATCAGCTGGCTGGTGTCCTCACAGACATTTTAACACCTCGTTGGATCAATCCATAGTACCACCATGCTTCAAGTCTGCCACCATTATTCCAGTCCCAAAGAAGCCTCAGGTCATGAGGACGTGCTTCAAAAGGCTGGTTAAAGAACATATCTTCTCCAGTCTGCCGCCAACTGATGGAACCGCTCCACTGAGTACGCCATCTCTGCTGCTCTCCACCTGAGCCTGGCACACCTGGAGGAGAAGAACACCCAGGTGCTGATGCTGTTCCTGGACCTCAGTTCAGCTTTCAATACCATCATCCCACAGCATCTGATGGGCAAACTGGAACAGCTGGGCTTATATACACCCCTCTGCTATTGGCTGCTAGACTTCCTCACCAACAGACCTCAGTCAGTCCGGGTCGAACAGAACACCTCTGATGTCATCAGTCTAAGTACAGGCTCCCCTCAGGGCTGCGTCCTGAGCCCCCTGCTGTTCACCCTGATGACACATGACTGCGTCCCCAGGTTCACCACCAATCACATGGTGAAGTTTGCAGACGACACCACGGTGGTGGGCCTCATCAGAGACGACAACGACCTGGACTACAGAGAGGAGGTGGAGCAGTTGGTGGTGCAGAGATAACAGCCTGATCCTGAACGTGGAGAAGATGAAGGAGATCATGGTGGACTTCAGGAAGAACCGTCCTAACCGTGCTCCACTGCTCATCAACAGCTCAGCTGTAGAGGTGGTCAGCAGCACCAAATTCCTGGAGGTGCACATCATAGACACCTTCACTGGACTGGAAACACCACCTCATTGATCAAAAAGACACAGAAGCGCTTGGACTTCCTGAGGAGGTTGAGGAGAGCCCACTTGCCCCCACCCATCCTCCCCACCTTCTCCAGAAGCTCCATAGAGAGCGTTCTGACCAGCTGTCTCACTGTGTGGTGTGGAGGCTGCAGCGCCTCAGACTGGAAGAAGGTGAGAACAGCAGAGAGGATCATGGGGGCTCCTCTTCCCTCCATTAAAGACATTTCATTCCAGCACTGCGTGTCCAGAGCCTGTGACATCATCATTGACCCCTCACCCCCCCATCATGGACTGTTCTCCCTGCTGCCCTCTGGGAAGAGGCTTCACAGCATTCAATGCAGGACAAGCAGATTCTGCAACAACTTCTTCCCAACCGCCATCAGACAACAACAATCGTCTTCCTCTGGACTAAGACTGAACTATAAGACCAGGTGACTCACTCGTTTGTGATCATCCACTTCCAGAAAGACATGGTCACAAACCTGCTGTCTCCACCTGCAGAGGTTCCTGCCGATTCTGTTAATTAAACATTCTGAGAAATCTAACTACTTTGTCTGCCTCGAATTACTGGATCATTTTGCTCTGAGATCTGGTTACATCTTTGTTATTGGTGTTTTTGGTGCAAAGGAAAATCCAACCACAATCACAGTTATAATATTGCTTAGTAAAAATAATTTCCTTATTGATTTTTGGCAGAGCCATTTACCCCCGTTAAAAAGTACAATCTGCTCTGTCTCTTCTTGTAGATGGCTTCACAGTTGTGTCTCTAGTCTAGTTTGTTGTCCAGGTAATCACCAGAGTATTTCTATTCCTCCTCCACTTCTTCTCCCAGGATTTTAACAGGATTCAACTTGTTCCTGATTATTCTTAAACCTCCAATCATCTTCTTGTTCTGTTGACATCCAGGAACAGATGATTGTTTCCACACCATGCCACCAAGTAGACCTCCATCTCTCTGTGCTCAGCTTCTGCTCCAAATTTGATTCTCCCAATGACTGCAAAGTCACAATGACTGCAAAGTCATTGGGAGAATCAAATCAAGTATCTCTGCAGATGGCAGGACTCTGTCTGGTCCTGGGAGAAAGAGGTGATAGAGGGAAAAAGGAATGGAGAGAGTACCGCCCCCTGTGGTGCTCCTGTGCTGCTGGATCAGCCAGCTGAGCCTTCAGTCTAACAGCCTGTGGTCTGTTTGTCAGGTAGACTGCGATCCAGGTGGTTGTAGATGTCTCCACCTGAGTCTGCTAGAGTTTCTCCCAAAGTTAAATGTTCTGGAGAAATCAAAGAACATGATCCCCATAGTGCTGTCTGTCTTGTATAGATGACATTGGGTTTGTTGAAGAACAGGCTTCGACTCTCTGATGAATAGAGCTGCTCTGCTTCTTCAGGACTCTGCTTCCATCAGCACCTGGTGACATATTGTGATTCATTCCCTCCAGCTACTTCCCTACCTGACCACTAAAGAGAGAGGGGTCCACAGTAGGGGTGAAAGTCAAACCATTTGAGGAATGAGGGGGAATCCTTGTGTCGGAAGAGGGCAGGAGGTAAAGAGGCCTTTTATTTTTGCCTCATTAAACAAAAGATGAACAATATCTAATTTCAAATGTTTAAAATGTACCTGCTCAACAAAAAGAACCAGAGTTTGTATTTTGCTGTAAGAAAAATAAAAAAGTAAAAAATGGCTTGTTGTATTTATCCAGCTACCATAATGGATCTACCAAAGAAGACTTGGATTGGATAGGATTTACAGAGACTGTTTGCTATATAAAATATTCAAAAAGAAACTGTTTTAGAATAAATTTACTTGTCAGCCCGGAATATTTAGACTCAGTCCTCGACTACGTAAAGTTTAGGCAGTTCTTCAGATTTGCTATAAGTAAAAAAGCAAACCCCTCAAACCATGTCTTTCAACTTCCATTGTATAGAAAATTGGGCTGTTTTCCAGTGTGGTCCTGTTTCTCTGACCGTGACTGGCTGGATGTGCTCTCTTCGTCCTCTGACATGGGAGCTGGCTCGGAGCTTGTCTGCCTGGCTGTGTGTTTCCTGGACTGGGCCGCCTTTTACAGCTGCTTTTTTTGTCTCTGCTTCTGTCTCCTTGAACCCCAGTCGGCCTCAGCAGATGGCCGCTCATACTGAGCCTGGTTCTGCTGGAGGTTTCTTCCTGTTAAAAGTGAGTTTATCCTCTCCACTGTCGCTACAAGCATGCTTAGTGTGAGGGATTGTATTTGATTCAATGAGTCAATGCAATCAACTGGTTTTCCTTAGATAGAAAACTTTGTATCAATTTGACTGTATGATCTGGTTGAACTGTAAAGTGCCTTGAGATGACATGTGTTGTGAATTTGGCGCTATAGAAATAAACTGAATTGAATTGAACTGAATAGAAAACACTTTATCAGATGAAAGAAGAAAGAAAAAAACACACCTGCTCCACATTGTAGCCATGTTTCTCCTTGGCAATAGCAATATATTCGTCCACTGTGAATGTAAAGGCATACTGTTAGTCTCGTCTAGTTTCGTGCCTCAGGAGCATCATCGGTTGCATCACTTACATTTAGAATCAATAATGAAGTGATATGGAGACCATACCAACATTCCCCCACTGTCTTTTTCTGTATACTTGACAGAATCTGAATGTGGAAAAAACACAAAAGAACAATTAAAAAACTTTCATGGCAGCTGCTCCATTAAGTACTTGTGATCATTCATGGCTCAGAAACAGATTTATACTTCAGTTACATATTCATTTAACACCATTTGGGGAAACAGAAACACTGAAATCTACATCTATACAGCTCAGGCATTCATAACAGCAAGGCCCATCTTTCTTTTATTTCTCATCTTAAAGTGAGGGAATACCCTTTCTTCCCAGGAAAAAAAAAATCTAACTTTAAGAATATTATGTGTTGTTACAAATCAGATAAAACGTCAGCGATAAAACAGACTCACACTTAAAGCTATTTTGGTTACAATTAAAAAACTACGAGAAGAAAATAAATATACCTAAATTTACATTTATATTTAAAGATTTAATGCAGAAATATATCACCAATCCATCACTACACAGATTTCATTTTTATAGTTTTAAAGAGAGAGGATTTTCTCTCAACAATAGGGCATCATTAGTATCAAATGTGGTTTTATCGATGATAATGACTTTGTCTATAACAAAGTTACTACAAACATATTTGTGTAGTTATAACCATCATAAGCATAGATTTGAGCGGAGAGGCAACGGTAGCCTCGGTCATTGCGTTCGACTTTATTGTGATCAGTCAGTTGTATTAGAGCACTGGGTGAAATGTGCAGTAGGCTTTCATTAATGCGTTCCCTGGACATGGGCCGAGGCTACCACTGGGTATCACTCGGCCAAAGCAGTTCAAATCTCACCGGGCTCAAATTCTGGAATGTTAGCTTGATAATCTGTTCCAACCCGCATTCCAATATCTGCAAAACAGAATAAAATAAAATCCACACTGTAACCGATATACCGACTAATTCTGAGAGAGTTCAGTTACCAAAGAGCGGACAGTGTTCGAGGCTATCACTCACCGTGTTCGTCGTCGCTGCCGCTCTCGTCAGAAAAATGTCCGTTAGAGGCACTGGACGGACTTTTAGTCCCGTTTGACCGTCCCTTCCCCAAATAATCTGAGCTTTTATCCATCATCCCCGGCATTTCTGAGATTAAATTTGATCTAAATGCTATGTGCCCCAATATGAAACGTCAGCTGCAGCAGGATGAATGGGGCTGCTGGGCCCTTACTAACCACACCACCTTCCACCGTTTCGCTGTCCCCTTTTCTATATCTTCCTACGTTTGTGTACGTACATTTATGGTCTGATAGCGACTGTATAATACAGGTGTAGGTTTTCACGAGATCACAATTTCCTCTGAGAGGAGATGCATTTTCTTTAAAACCGCGAAGGAAAAGGATCTAACTACCGCGGCGGAAGCGTTCGAAGATCAGTCAAGCTACAGTGTGATGCGGTTCGCTCCGCTGGCTGCAACCTATCGCTATATTAAAATCCAAATAGCAGTTATTTACAATATGTGACTGACAATTGGCCTTGTTATATAAGCTTATATCAAAACTCGAGTGTTTCGTGTTAAAGTAGACAATTGTCATGGTCATCCAACTAAAAACTGTTTTTTCTTTATAGAAAGCCTACTGACCTGCATCAAATTAGAGTTTAATTTAATTCCCTCTCTGCCATATTTTCTGAAACCAAACCAGCAGAGGATGACCCAGCACAGAGCTCAACCTGGGTTACAGTAATAAGAAACAAACAGTGGAGTAACATTTCTGCTCATTTGCTCCCACATTATTTACTACTCTGTAATGGAGAATAATCTTGTTATAAACAAAAAATGCACCAGCAGGTCTCTAAAATTTTTGTCTAAATTATCACTTTTGTAAAACTTTTTATACACCAGATTCATTGTATAATATTAATCCTAGCACCTTATCATTAAGTGTTAAAGCAAACATTGTTAGCATTTTATAACTTGAATTATCTCACCCTTTTCTAGCTTATGTACTAAATATTGTTTTTATTCATATTATGGTCACAAAATCTAATTAGGAAAACAGTTTGGTTTTTTATATATATATATTCTCATATCATAATTTAACCTCATTCTAAATTCTTTTTTGATTTAAAATTGTATAGCACATGAAAAAAATGTAAAATTATTATATTCACCTTATCCTTATCATTTTATTTTATTGTTTATTAGCAGCTACTCTTGCGCCAATGGCATTTTTTTTGGTCTCAATACCGATACCCAATACCTGGCTGTGCAATATTGGCCAATACCAATACCAACAGTTTTAAATTGATGTGTGCATGTATATATAAAGAACTGCATACTACTTGGATGTAAAATAATTGCCATCATGGCTTTGTCAAGCTGCTGCCTACCTTTGTGAAGCAGGAAAAAGACTAAAACAAATTGAATCCAGTAGAACTTTGTATTGCCTACCTGGAATGGGTGACAATAGTTGAATGAACATTTGGCTCTCAACATGGTATTGGTACCAATTTGTTAGTATTGATAGCGATAGAACAATTTTACTGCTGGATTGGGGGCCCGCCCGATACTGGTATCCGGCCACATTATTAGTAACCCATAGCTGTGTAATACTTAGTGTCCTGTAACATTTTATCTCTGACTGTTAGATATGTGGGGTTGCTCAGTGGTGCACCTGACTATTCTGCCTATTCACCTGCCTATTCTGCCTAGTTCCTAATCATTTCTGATCTCATCCACCTGTAGGTTCTGCTTTATATTCAGTCCAGTCCAGCTATTATGGCCATATCATTGTTTGATGTTTGTTCCCTGTTTGCCTTCTCTTAATGTCCTGTCTGTCAGTTTTAGATTTATTTCCATGGTTCATGTTCCAGTGAGGAGTTTATTTCCAGGCCAGTTTCCTCAGGCGAGGTCTTCTTCTAAAATTTAAAATTATATCCTGTCCAGGGGTGATGCTGAGAAACTGGTCCATGCATTTGTTACTTCAAGGCTGGACTATTGTAATTCTTTACTATCAGGAAGTCCACAAACTGTAGTTAAAAGCCTTCAGCTGATCCAAAATGCTGCAGCCAGAGTTTTGATGAAAATTAAAAAAGAGAGATCATATCTCTCCTATACTTGCTTCTCTTCATTGGCTTCCTGTTAAATCAACAATAGAATTTAAAATCCTCCTTCTCACATATAAACCCTTAAATGGCCAAGCTCCATCTTATATCAGAGATCTGATTGTTCCTTATGTTCCTAAAAGAGCACTTCGCTCTCAATCTGCAGGTATACTAGTGGTTCATAGAATTTCTAAAAGTAGAATGGGAGGCAGATCTTTTAGTTATCAGGCTCCTCTCCTGTGGAACCAACTACCAGTTTTAGTCCGTGAGGCAGACACCCTGTCTACTTTTAAGGCTGGGCTTAAAACTTTCATTTTTGATCAAGCTTATAGTTAGAGTGGCTTAGCTTATCCTGAGCTATCTCTATAGTTAGTTTAGGCTGCTGCTCTGAACTTGCCTTCACGCTCTGATGGATTCCTGGAATCCTAATATGTCTGTTCCTATGTGGATCTGAACCCCTAACCGGACTGTGGACACCTGGATTCCAGAACCATTCAAGTCTGATCCTAATCACTGTCCTGGCCTGTTCACTGGAGTTGCTGCATCAGGGACGTTCTGGACAGCTCAGGGCAACAACTGGTTGGCAGTGTATCGGCTGATCATGCCTATATTGAGAGGATGGACTGAACTGTTAAACTAGGTAGGTGACTCACTCTGATAATCATCTCCTGTTCAGCTGATCACGGTCACTTACCTGTGTTTCTCCTTAAACCAGAGTGTCAGTGATTGGGCAAAGCCCTGCCCCATTCCTGCAGCAGCCGTGAGCCGCAGATCGACAGCAGCGTGTTTCTTTTCTGTTCTGTTTTTAATAAATGTTTTGAACTTTCCTACTGACTGTCTCACCTTGAATACTGGGTCCATCTTTCCCGTTTTATAACATACACTCTATGTAAATTTCAAAACATACAGCGTTTCAGCAGTGAATAAGCAGCTTACAACTGCTGAACTGTTGAGAAAAAACTCTAAACCAAGTCACACACAATGAGACTGCATCACACTGATAACATCAAACCAAAATGAACTCAACTCAAATGTTTTTCTACTGCATATTTGTTTTTGCACTTCTCTGAACTTCCACATCAATACCTTTTTGCAACATGTTTTTTCTCCCCCACTGTTTACATTCAATCACTGCTGCACTTTAACGAATTAAAATGTTAATTTCGCTGCTAAGCGTCACCAGTGAAATGAACATTACCATTTGTAAAGTGCAGCAGTGATCAAGAATGTAGATGGTGTAGCAGAAAAGGAAAAAGAAGGTTCAATTTTAGATCATTACCAGATAGTGCAGTTATAAATTTTAAAGAATCTGTTTCACTCTCTCTCTCCTCTGTGTCACTGAGCAGTGCTGCAGAGTGCAAAAGCATAGCTTATTCCCCTTCACAGGTTGATGATTTTGTTGATGGGGTTGCTAGTTCTCTGCTTACTGCCTAAGACAACGCAGCCCCTTTGAAAATGAAAACCGTTAAAAATAGAAAGCTGGCACCCTGGATTAATGCAGAGCTGCGTACTTTGAAGCAAAATTGCTAGGAAACTGGAGAGAAAATATCGCTCCACAGGCCTGCGGGAATCCTACCTAGTCTGGAAAAATAGTTTACTGCTGTATAAGAGGACTCTTTGTAAAGCAAGAGCAGCATACTTCTCCTCATTAATAGAGGAGAATAAGAATAATCCTAGATTTCTTTTTAATAGAGTTGCCAAACTCACCAAGAGCCATAGCTTAGTTGAACCGTCCATTCCACCTGCTCTTAGCAGCAATGATTTTATGGGATTCTTTATAAATAAGATTGATCTTATTATAAATCACTCCTCTATCCACAGTTGGTTTGTCTCCAGAGGGTTAGGCAGCACCTGAGGTAGTCATGGAATCTTAACTGGGTTTAGTCTGCTTTGATCCAGTTAAACTTTCAGAGATAGCAAAATTATTGTCTTCATCTAAGCCTTCAACTTGTATGTTAGATCCAGTTCCAACCAGGTTATTTAAGGAGCTATTCCCTTTGATCTCCTCCTCCATTTTAGATGTGATTAATCTATCTCTGTTACAGGGATATGTACCAAAGGCTTTTAAGGTTGCTGTAATTAAACCTCTGCTTAAGAAACCGTCTCTTGACCCAGATGACTTGGTCAATTATAGACCTATATCCAATCTTCCTTTCTTATCCAAAATTCTTGAGAAAGTAGTTGCCAAACAAGTTTGCGATCACTTCCACCATAATGAAACCTTTTGAAGAGTTTCAGTCTGGCTTTAGAGCTCATCATAGCACTGAAACAGCTCTGGTGAAAGTCACTAATGATATTCTCATGGCCTCAGATAATGGACTTGTATCCGTGCTTGTCCTGTTGGATCTTAGTGCTGCATTTGATACAGTTGACCATAATATTCTTTTAGAAAGACTGGAATATTTTGTTGGAATTACAGGAACAGCACTAGACTAGTTTAAATCTTATCTATCTGATCAAATTCTGTTTGTTACCGTTAATGACAAATCTTCCTCATGCTCAAAGGTTACCTGTGGAGTACCACAAAGATCAGGACCAATTCTCTTTAATATATATATATGCTCCCAATCGCTAGAATTATTAGACAGCATAAGATTCATTTCCATGGTTATGCTGTTGATACTCAGCTATATCTGTCTATAAATCCAGACGATATATGTGTAAGTAAAAGTTATGAGACGGGTTGGTTAAAAACATCAGAGTTGCCACCAAAATATCCGTTAGTTACACATACAGACCTTTTTCAGCTAAGAATGGCAGCAGATTGTACATTTATATGAGTTTAAAAAGCTGGGCTTCTCAGGACCATACTCAGAATTACAGATTAAAATGAACATAGATCTGTTGTTTTCTTATTGAACAGAGAATTAGAGCTACTATATATCTTGAAAATAATTTTCTCAGGCATCATTATATTGGTAGACAGGTTCATAAATATGTTTTTAAGCAGAGCAGAGACACAATTAGGGAGAGCTGCAGATCTAAAGGTGAAACAGATTTATTGGGATATGCAACATGCAATAAAATATATCTCAAATTTTACAAGAACAAATATGCAATTCAACATTTTTTTTTTTTTTTGTAGTTCAACGAGACTTAGAAATAGCCAGCAACCCAGAGACAGCCAGACTCACAGGACACAGACTAAAATTAAAGTATAAGAAACCTACAAGAATTAAAGCACAAAAAATACAAATCAGTGTATAAATGATTTTTGAAATACAAGGTTCAATATATAGACTTTCGCTGTCAATGACATATGGAACTTATTTCTAAATTTAATTTTGCTGCTTGTGAAGGAGGATAATCACTGATGCAGCTTAAAGGGAAGCCATGCATGGTTGGATGGATGGAACGGAAGTTGTGTCCATACTAGGGATACATATTTTTGAAGACATAAAAATCTGAATGACTCTTAACTTTCTGCTCCTGAATGCAGACAAAACAGAAGTTATAGTCTTTGGACCAGAGTCTTTGAAAAATAAGCCAATTAGTCAGTCACTTCATTTGGATGGGATTAAACTGATTTCAGATAATAAAGTAAAAAATCTTGGTGTTGTTTTTGTTTAGGACCTGTCATTTAAATCCCATTTCAAAAAGGTTTATAGAATTTCCCTCTTTCATCTGAGGAATACTGATAATCTCCTGTCCAGGGGTGATGCTGAGAAACTAGTCCATGCATTTGTTACTTCAAGGCTAAACTATTGTAGTCCTTTACAATCAGGCATGGACATAGGTTTGCATAGGGACCATAGGGACATGTCCCAAGCAAAATTTTGGACCGACTTATTTGTCCCTACCAATAATTAGATAAGAACAAAATGTTTATAATTTCCAATCCAGCGTTGTTGCAGCAGTGGCTTCTTTTCCTCTCACAGCTTTTCTGCCTGGTAGCTGCAGCTGCTGCTCTTTCCTGTTGCAGCACATGGAAATGTGCTGTGCTGATTAACTCTCTGATTTTTCTGCCTTAATGTTCTCCTTCTCTCTTTCTGCTTGTTTTCTAGTCTGTACGTTTGTGCGCATGTATGCTTGGAGCACAAAAAAAAAATTATGCTAGAACACTGCGGTTACCAAAATTAATATTAGACTACGAAACTAGTCCCAATTAAAAAAGTAAACATTATCTATGCTAAAACAGGCGAAAGCTTCTGATTGCAGTTCTGTAAAGAAGCAGGAGAGGGTTTGGATTTAATGAACTTAAGAAATGTAAGAAACCAACGTTAGGATTTCTTTTCTAAAACTAAATATTCTGAGTCAGACAGGAGTTCTGAAAATTGCTGTTAAAATGATCTAAGACTGTAAACTATCAACATTTCTGATTCGCTTTCACCAATATTTCTTTGCTATTACTGTTTTCATTTTTGACGGCAGTTCAGGTATAAATAACAGGTTTTATTTCTTTTGTAGAATATAATATAAGAAGGTTGCTATAGATCTGCTACTTTTTGTTTTCCACATAAATATAGTGCTATTTAATTGGATTCTCCTTCTAGAAATAGGATAAAGACAGAGGAACTCTATTTACACTAATTCTATTTTTCTAGATTTCCACACGGGCCATAAGTAAATTAATACAAACGTTAATGTCTGATAAATTTTTTGCAAAAATTTTTACAATCTTGGTATAATCCCTGCTCTAAATGGGTCCCTACACTCCAATTAATGATTAATCAATTCCTAAATTAGTTGACTATTATTCATAGTGAAGTTGTATAGTGAAGTTAATATTTTAAATGCTCTGTGTCAGTTCCTCTTATAGTTCCAGTGCACATGTAAATACATTTATTTACCTTCATCTTGAACGTATTATTTTGCATGATACAGAGAGAGCATATTAGATAAAAAAAAAAGAGTTTTACCTCTGCACAATTTTATTTCTTCAAAAGAAAACACAGGATAAATCAACATATAACAGACATGATTAGACCATAGGCGGATCTACAGGGGTGGCATAAATGTCAGCCATGCCACCCCTGCTGCCACCCCAGTTGGCGCTAGGGGTGGCGAGGCTTATAAAGTATGGCTAATTTGAGAATTACCGCCCGCTAATTTCCAATGTCGGACTGCAGTGAATGCACACCAGATGATGCCAGTGTCATGATGGCCCTCTGTGATTAAACCCACATGCAGAACACCACACGAAGCAGGGTAAAAGTTTAACAGTTTATTAAAGGAAAAGCACACACAGAGTAAATAGTGCACTGGTTCTGGTACTGGTCCGGGACTTGGTTTCACAGAGTGATCTGATGAGGTTTAGACTGTTTAGTGGAGAGAGGGAACCGGTTGGGTCCAGAGACTGTTGTTCCAGCAGAGAGTTCAGCAGCGACAGAGCTTAGCTTCAGGCTAGCGAGATTCAGACCTTGAGTTGTTCTCCTAGTTCTCTCCTGAGAACTAGCTGGGAGATTCAGACGGAGGATCTTCAGGTTTGGCTTCTTAAGGGCAGGCAGGCAGGTTTCCAAACATGAGCTCCTCCAGAGCTACTGAGTTCAGTCGGGTTTTCCTGAGAGCAGAGAGGGCAGAGACTGGTTAGGATCAGGTTGCTCTCTAGAGCAGACAGAGTTTCTTAATACCAGCTGTGGCTCAGGTTCCGCTAACCAAAACGGGTCAACACTCCGGCGCTGAAGACAGGTCTGGCCGCTGCTTAAGTAGGAGGTCTCCTGATGAGCTGATGATCCTCAGGTGTGCAGGAGGCTCCAGCTCAGGAGACCCATAGCGCTCTCTGCTGGAGACAGGTGGCAGATCTCCAGATCCCAACAGCCAGAACGACTGAGACTGATTTGTTTTGGAAATCGAGTGGAGCAAAGCGAGGGAGCCAGGGGTCATGTGGAAAGGAGACACAGGATGAAACAGGTAAAAACTTAAATAACTATCTATTGAGAAATTAAATCATAATGAAAGCACAATGTTACAATGGTTAGCTGCAATGCTGATTTGGATATGATAAAAATCAGGTTGCAGAAAGTTATTTCTCTAACTATGATGCTAGTTAGGTCTGACCTTTGTTCCTTCTAAAGTAGACTAACGTTACAAAAGGTAATATTGATTGGATTGAATATTGGGGGAGAGTCCTACCACTCTCATGGAGTTCACCTAGTTTTTGGACCCATACCAGGATGTATTTTATGAGTTGTTCAGGTTGTGTAAAATAGGGGTTGTTTTACCTGTGAGCTGTGCATCCTGTGAAGAAAGTTTTTCATCTCTGTGGCTCATAAAGATGTATTTGCGGTCAACTATGACAGAAAAGAGACTATCAAGTTTGGCTGTACTCAGCGTTGAATCAAAACTCACAAAGGCATTGGATCTAAATAAATTTGTGAAGCGTTTTGCTGAGCAACATGGAAATTGCTTCATTCAGCTGTTATAGGCATGTCAGCTTTATGTTATGGTCTCTGGTGAGCATTTACCGAGCTATTACATTTTGTTTTGGTGCTTGAGAAAATCTGATATTTCCTTTAATAAAACCAAAAGTGTTAAAAGTAAAGTTAAAAATATGATACTGGTGTAAATCCTGCTTAATATGAAGCACTGTTGTTTCTTATTTTGTTTATACAGTACGAAACTATTCAGAAATGAACCTGTATGAACCTACCCACAAAATGTTTTGTACTTTTAAGACTGGAAGCAAAATGTATTTTTATGTTGCTTCTTTTCAGATTTGTGGAGATTTTTAACATATAGTACCTGCCATTTGTTGATTTGTTGATACAGCAGCTCTATCTACAGCAGTCCATAGATCTCAGATGGGTATGTTTTTCTTTCTATAGTTTCTTCTTGTGCAAATGCTGCAAAGCTGCCTCTCTGACAGTCAATCCCACACATCTGCAACTCAGCACCTGTGTCTTACCTTTATACCTTTCCTGTGATAATGCACCAGTGTTATCATTCTTCTATCTCCTATTAAGTGAGATCACATTATACAATGTATTTCTGATATGAGCTGTTTAACATGAAACACATACTGTACATACTATTCTCTCCAAACATTGATAACTGTGATTAAATTTAGTGTAAACAAATGCCATATGTTGCCATATGTTGCCACCGCTCAAAAATTCCTGCTCCCCTCTCGCCACCCCATAAATATTTTCCTAGATCCGCCCCTGATTTAGACTATATTTGAATAAATAGGAACATATTTACCTACTGTTTTAGTCCCTGATAAGCTTAAATGAAAACCTTTTCAAAGTGGAAAAAATTCGTAATTCTACATTCGTCAGAGCCAGTGATGCTTTAAACATTGATAAACAGCATCTAGTGTGTGTAGTGCTTATAAGATTTGTATTAATGTAGTAAGAGAAAGCTGCTGTTCTCTTTAAACAAAATGTGCCCTGATGCTCACATTAACAATAAAAAAAGAGCATGCATATTTTTGCATAGGACCAATGACATCAGACCAATGAAACTGAAGACCAATAGTGTCCCTACCAGAGTTGAAATCAAACCTATGTCCTTGCTATCAGGAAGTCTATAAACTACTTCAGTTGACTGAAGTCTTCAGTTGATCCAAAATACTTCAGCCAGAGTTCTGATGAAAATTAAAAAGAAAGATCATATCTCTTCTATACTGGCTTCTCTTCATTGGCTTCCTGTTAAATCCAGAATAGAATTTTAAATCCTCCTTCTCACATATAAAGCCTTAAATGGCCAAGCTCCATCTGATATCAGAGAACTGATTGTTCCTTATGTTCCTAACAGAGCACTTCGCTCTCAATCTGCAGGTTTACTAGTGGTTTTTAGAGTTTCTAAAAGTAGAATGGGAGGCAGATCTTTTAGTTATCAGGCTCCTCTCCTGTGGAACCAACTACCAGTTTTAGTCCGTGAGGCAGACACCCTGTCTACTTTTAAGGTTAGGCTTAAAACTTTCCTTTTTGATAATGCTGTTGCCTTCCATTCTACTGTTAGAAATTTTGGTTTGTTGTTAGCTTTATTTAGTCAAATACTATAGCTAGCTTAAGTGACAAGCCTCTATGGGTGAAACCGGGGGAGAGGAACAACAACATGCTATCGCAGAGGGACATGAGGATGTTGGCGATGGGAACAGAGCGCCAGTTGCTGTGGAAAGGGAACAGGGAGAAGAACAACAACCTGTACAGAACATGGCAACGTTTGGAACTATCGGTGAGGGAGACTAGGATTGGACTGAGTATGAGGAAAGGTTGGGACACCTTTTCAATGCTAATTGAATTACTGAAGAGGCTAGGAAGCGCTCGATTCTCCTGAGTGTGTGTGGGGCAAAGACGTACAAGCTGATACGGAACTTGGTTACAGCATGGAAAACAGGTGAAATTCCATATGTAGACTTAGTCAAACTCATTAGCGACCACCACAATCCGAAACCGTCTGTAATTGTTCAGCGTTTCAAGTTCCACAGTCACTTCAGAAAGTCAGGTCAGTCCGTGGCTAACTTGGTAGCGGAGCTTAGACAGCTGTCAGAGCACTGTGAACTCAGAGCGGTGTTAGACATGCTACGTGACTGGCTGGTATGCGGCATAAATGATGATGCGATTCAGCCCTGGTTGCTGAGTGAGACAACGCCAACTTTAACTTTCAAAAAGACTTTAGTGATTTCTCAGGGCATGGAAACGGCTGCTAGCAACGCCAAAGACATCCAGAAAGGGCATGCTGGAGCACAACCGGTTGTAGTGCATCATGTCAAGAAAGACAGTTTGCAATCTGGCAAGCCAGTTAAAAGTTTTTGGTGTGGAGGGGCAAACTATGCCGGTGAAGGCAAATTCAAGGAGGCAGTCTGCTGGGGGTGCAAGAAAAAAGGACATTTGGAAAATAAGTGCGGAGGGGCTAAAACCAAAACAAAGACTGAGAAATTGAAGGGAAAGCATCATCAGGCTCACACACACTGTGTAAAGGAAGCTAGCAAGGAGGCTATGTGTTCTTTTGACATGTTTGCAATGGACACTGATGAGGAACCGCCTATGCCATACTATTCCACAGTCACCGTACATGGAGAGGATGTCAAGTTTGAGATCGATTCAGGAGCGAAAGCGTCTGTCATCAGCGAGAAGACCTACAGAAGGACCAGGAGGTCCAACCCACCGCCCCTGACTCCATTCAAGCTCCAGCTGAGGACGTACACTGGTCAGCCCACTCCCACATTGGGGTGCTAAAGGTAGGCATTGCAGTGGGAAATCAGAAGGCTGAGGGGAGACTAGTGGTAGCAAGGGGTAGAGGACCTAATCTTCTGGGTCATGACTGGCTCAGAAAAATTAAACCAAACTGGCATGAGGTGAAGTAAACAGGCACAACAGAGGATGTTCTACAGTGGTACAGCAAGGTGTTCAGGGACGAGCTGGGCACACTGAGAGGAATGACAGTGAAACTCCACATTGACCCCAATGCCACACCATGTTTCTACATTGTACCCTACACCATGAAACAGAAAGTGGGGGAGGAACTGGAACTCTTACAGACACTGGGCATAATTCAGTCAGTCAAGTTCTCCAAGTAAGCAGCTCCCATTGTTCCTATTATGAGGCCTGACAAAACCGTGAGAATAGGTGGGGACTATAAGCTTACTGTAAACCAGGTGTCAAACCTAGAGGAGTACCCGTTGCCACGGGTGGATGACCTGTTTGCAACTCTGGCTGGGGGAAAGTCATTCACAAAACTGGACTTGAGCCACGCCTATCAACAGCTGCTGCTAGACGATGAGTCCAAGGAGTTCTTCACCCTCAACACACACAAGGGTTTTTTCAAATACAATCGCATAGTGTTTAAAGTGGGATCCAGCCCTCACCATTTTCCAAAGGACAATGGACAGTCTGTCACAGGGCATCCGACACGTAGCCTGATACCTGGACGATCTGCTCATTATGGGGGCTACAGAGGTTGAGCATCTCAGCAACTTGAAGCAGGTGTTAAAGAGACCCTTAGATGCAGGGCTGAGACTAAAAAGGGGACAAATGTGTGTTCATGGCAGAGATGGGGAATCTGGAGTCAACAAGTAATTTCTATGTCATGTTTTTGTTCTACCCAGTCACTGAACCAGGTGATTCCAATCTGGTTTGTCTTTGTAAATTGAAGATCAGATTCAGTGGCTGGGTAGAACAAAAACATGACATAGAAATGACTTGTTGACTCCAGATTCCCCATCTCTGGTTCATGGCACCGAGTGTCACTTACCTAGGACACAAGATCAAAGCTGAAGGTATCTGCCCAGTGGAGGACAAAGTCCAAGGTATAAAGGAATCCCCGAGCCCCAAGAACATCCCCGAAATCAGATCATTCCTTGGAATGGTGAATTACTATGGGAAATTCCTACAGGACCTCTCAATGGTCTTGCCACCGCTGTATAAACTACTGCCCAATGACACAAAGTCGTAGTGGTGTGAGGAGCAAGAAAAAGCATTCAGGGATGTGAAAGAATTGCTCCAGTCAGCGAAATTGCTTGTGCACTTCAATCGCACTTCAAAGAGTTGATTCTTGCATGTGATGCATTACCGTACGGTGTAGGGACAGTGCTGTCCCATGTGATGGAGGATGGGTCAGAGAATCCTATTGGTTTTGCGTTGCGCACATTGACAGCTGCAAAAAAAGGTATTTTTCGCATCTAGACAAGGAAGGGCTGGCAATTGTGTTTGCTGTTAAGCACTTCCATCAGTGTCTCTCTACGGCCGTCCTTTCAAAATCCACACAGCCTATAAGCCACTGATGAGTCTGTTTGGTGAGATGTGTCGCATCCCCCCACTGGCCGCCGCCGGAATCCAATGTTGGGCACCCACATTTTCAGCCTACCACCATTGTGTACAGGGCAGGAAAGGACAATGCAAATGCTGACCCTTTCAGTCGCCTACCATTGCCAGAGACATCAGTAACCACTTATGTGCCTCCGCAGAAAATGTCGCCACCTGCTCCCTTACATCCATAGGAGTGGCCAGACCGCCCCTGGTCTAGATTACATCTGGACTTTGCAGGGTCCTTTATGGATCAGATGTTTCTTGTCATGGTCGACGCCCACTCTAAGTGGATAGAATGTCATATCATGGGCAACATAGCATAGCATCTCAACCATTGAGAAAATCAAACAAGTGTTTGCAGTTCATGGTCTTCCTGACTCCTTAGTCACAGACAACAGTCCAACCTTCACAAGTGAGCTCTTCAGTTACTTCATGCAGCAGAATGGAATCTGTCACCTTCACACAGCTCCTTTCCACCCAGCATCAAATGGACTGGCTGAACCTGCTATACAGACCGTGAAGGAAGGGTTGAAGCGCATGACAGGTGATACACTGAGTACTAGACTCTCACGTTTCCTGTTCAAGTACCGTCTGATACCTCAGACCACCACTGGCCTTACACCAGCAGAGATGTTGATGGGCCGTAGGCCAAAGTCAAGGCTAGATCTGCTTTGCCCTCACCTGAAGGCAAAGGTAGAGAGGAAGCAGGAAAAGCAGAAGGGGAGGCATGATCTGCATGCAAGAGAGAGATTGCTGGAACCAGGTGACAAGGTCTGTGTAAAGAACTTCTGCAGTAACTTCAAGCAGAAATGGCTTCTGAAGGCTATTATGACAAAGAGGGGTCCCATCTCCTACATCATCAGGCTGACAGAGGGACGAGTGTTCCGCAGACACCAGGACCATGTGCGGCTGCGTCATGACACAGGACCAGAGGACATCAGCATGGCAAAGTTGCCAGTGGTGACTCCTGGAAAAACATTTCCAGCAGAGGAATCACCACCGGAAGTATCTGTGTCACTGACAGAGACTGGACAGTCCGACACCACAGAGACACAGACACCAAAGACTCCTGTGGCGACCACAGCACAGGAGTCGCCCAAAGCTCAAACACCTCTGGTGACTGCTGTTCAGCAGGAGGCAGCGCGCAGATCATAGCGTGGTCGAAAGGCGCATGATAGACTGAACTTTTGATAGGTATTACTGCTTTTTCTTAATGCATATACTATGTTTCTTTTGTTTTCAGGGGTATGCTAAAATAAGTTGTCAGTTGTATTATGGTCAGTATAGATTTATGGTAAACTCCAGATTAATTAGATTGGGGAGGAATGTTTTAATGATGTTAATATGGGCAATTGTAATTGTGGCCAGTATGGCTCCACTCTCAGTCGTTGACACAAGGGGGAGCAAGCAACTCAAAAACCCAAACTGTGAAGCACTTAAGTTCAAGTGTTTTATTTATACAAAAAGCCACAGCAAAAGTGGCATGATAAAACAATCCTTTTCTTTCTTCTTCTTCTGATAAAACCTAAAATTCAAGAGGTTGGAAGTTGGGCTCCGCTTGTTATGCTGCTTCTGATGCGGGCGATCTGTCTGCAGCGCGCCCTCTGACTGATCTACAGCTGACTCTGCAGCGCTCCAGCACTGTTCCACTCTCTGGCGTGCCACACCCCTTTCCGGGCCGATCCAGCTAAAAGGGAAGCAGGGAGAACGCCAGCATCCACGCGCCAAATCCCCGTCGGAAGATATGTTCCCGTTTATGCTGAAAGCGAGAGGAAGCGCTACTTACAGGCGCGGGCAGAGGTTCCCCCTCTGCCCTGATACTCTTTACTGGGCCGTCTGTGCACCTCCCGGTGATATGCCTGGCGCGCGGATCGCGCCTGCCTCTCCTCCAGCAGCGCGTCCGTCTCTGTCACCTGCAGATTCTGTTCTCCTCCTCCTTTCATTGAGACTCCTTTTATGTTGGCTTTAATCAGCCCCTGCTCACACCTGAGCGCAGCAATTACGCAGAGCAATTAATGCACTCCGCCTCCCCAGACAACCACTTCAGTCCAGTGCGCATGGATTGTCACAAGGGAAAAACAAACCAAAACAACCCAACATGCAGGAAAATTTCAAAAGTCTAAATAAAGGAAATCACAATCATATAAACAAACATCAAAACATGCAAAACTCAAGAAGAAAATACAAAGAAAAACAAATCATATCTTCCCCTCCAAACATGCAAAGCATAAAACTAACACTTAAATGAAAGAAAAACATAAATCATATTTTTCCCTGTGCAACATAATTGTTACGAATAGGTGGCGCCCAATGACTATAGAATGTAGTAATGTGTATTATCCAGCACAGAGTGTAGATCTCAAAACTATAGAAGAAGACTGGATGTTCTGTTGCCAAGATGTATTAACAGTTCTCTCAGAGTGCATTATCTGTATGGTTTGGATGTAACACCTTACATAAAATGCAAACTCAGCATCAGTATTAGTGGGGTTAATTTATTAGAAGTTACCACAGATAGCCTTCTTTTTTATGTGGTTGTATTGCTGCTCTTACTTAACTACAATTTAGCTACTCTAACCACCTCTTATGGGTTAAACCTGGATGGGAAAATGTAACTTCACAATGTGTTTTACTTCATGTTCATGTTTTTACATTTTACAGTGTATTTACATGCCATTAATTATCTTAATAGATTTGCCACTAGTTACTGTCATGGTTGAAGGGGACAACAGGAGCTGTTTAAGATGTTTATTTGACTACACAGAAATAAGGTCAGTTCATGACAGGAGCCGCAGACGAGGAACATCAGAGTTCTGTGGGAAGAAAGAGGTACGGATAACCTATCCAGGGAGGGTGAATGGAGGAATGGGTTCTGTAACTCTCAGCTTTCCGATGGAAGAGGAGGCTGAGTGACAGGTGGGACTTAGGCGGGGGCCCGAGCAGCACTGCAGCGGAGGCAGGTTTGAGGAGCAGCTGAAGGAACCAGTTTGAATCCAGGGAAGGGTCTCTTGTCCGACTCAGTAGTACCAAGGGGGCTTGAGAGGAATGCCAGAGCAGAATCTCAGCAGCAGGGATTCAGAGGCCAGTCCTAACAGCACGGAGACAATCCAGAGCTCAACGAGCTGAGAGAGACAGGAGACAGGTTAGAATCAGGAATCCAAAACATTATGTTTCAGAGATCTGTCGACTGGACAGAGGCCTAGGCGTATCACAACAGTTTAACACTGTGGTGTCCTTCAGCAGACTGAAGACTCCTCTTAAGCTCAGCCAAGCAGTCAAGGCCCACCTGTCAGCAACGACCACCTGTGGAATGGAGTAAGCAGAGCACAGAAACACCGAACCCTGACAGTTACAGCTTAGAGCTGATGGGAATCATCCTTTCATATATTATAACATTAGAATATACACTCACTGACCACTTTATTAGGTACCCCATGCTAGTAACGGGTTGGACCCCCTTTTGCCTTCAGAACTGCCTCAATTCTTCGTGGCATAGATTCAACAAGGTGCTGGAAGCATTCCTCAGGGAGTTTGGTCCATATTGACATGATGGAGTCACACAGTTGCCGCAGATTTGTCGGCTGCACATCCATGATGCGAATCTCCCGTTCCACCACATCCCAAAGATGCTCTATTGAGATCTGGTGACTGTGGAGGGCATTTGAGTACAGTGAACTCATTGTCATGTTCAAGAAACCAGTCTGAGATGATTCCAGCTTTGTGACATGGCGCATTATCCTGCTGAAAGTAGCCATCAGAAGTTGGGTACAATGTGGTCATAAAGGAATGGACATGGTCAGCAACAATACTCAGGTACGCTGTGGCGTTGCAACAATGCTCAATTGGTACCAAGGGGCCCAAAGGGTGCCAAGAAAATATTCCCCACACCATTACACCACAACCACCAGCCTGAACCGTTGATGCAAGGCAGGATGGATCCATGCTTTCATGTTGTAGATGCCAAATTCTGACCCTACCATCCGAATGCCGCAGTAGAAATCGAGACTCATCAGACCAGGCAATGTTTTTCCAATCTTCTATTGTCCAATTTCGATGAGTTTGTGCAAATTGTAGCCTCAGTTTCCTGTTCTTAGCTGAAAGGGGTGGCACCCGGTGTGGTCTTCTGCTGCTGTAGCCCATCTGCCTCAAAGTTCGACGTACTGTGCGTTCAGAGATGCTCTTCTGCCCACCTTGGTTGTAACGGGTGGTTATTTGAGTCACTGTTGCCCTTCTATCAGCTCGAACCAGTCTGGCCATTCTCCTCTGACCTCTGGCATCAACAAGGCATTTCCGCCCACAGAACTGCCGCTCACTGGATGTTTTTTCTTTTTCGGACCATTCTCTGTAAACCCTAGAGATGGTTGTGCGTGAAAATCCCAGTAGATCAGCGGTTTCTGAAATACTCAGACCGGCCCTTCTGGCACCAATAATCATGCCACGTTCAAAGTCACTCAAATCACCTTTCTTCCCCATACTGATGCTCGGTTTGAACTGCAGGAGATTGTCTTGACCATGTCTACATGCCTAAATGCACTGAGTTGCCGCCATGTGATTGGCTGCTTAGAAATTAATGTTAACGAGCAGTTGGACAGGTGTACCTAATAAAGTAGCCAGTGAGTGTATAATGCTCTAATACTTAACACAAGCCTTCAAAACCAGGCATCATTGCCATCATTGTAAGCTAAAAGAACAGACAAACTCTCCTGGATGGGTTTGAAACATTTTCAGAAAATTCTGAGTGAAAGTCTTGTTACCTGGGATTAAAGCCTGGTTGCAGTGACCGGGATGGCTGAATAAATTACAAAGTCATTAGAATAACTAACATTGAGAGAACCTTTCATTTTTTGTTAGGTGCAGTACACAACCACAATTATGAAGAGTACTTTTTTTCTTGGCTGTTGTCCAGAAAACGCAAAGGTCTTTGCTGAAACGGCCGATTTTACTGATTGTCACAATAAATCGAATGTATGGAAAGTTCAATTCAATTCAATACAATTCAGTTTATTTATATAGCGCCAAATTCACAAAACATGTCATCTCAAGGCACTTTACAGTTCAACCAGATCATACAGTCAAATTGATACAAAGTTTTCTATCTAAGGAAAACCAGTTGATTGCATTGACTCATTGACTCAAATACAATCCCTCACACTAAGCATGCTTGTAGCGACAGTGGAGAGGAAAAACTCCCTTTTAACAGGAAGAAACCTCCAGCAGAACCAGGCTCAGTGTGAGCGGCCATCTGCCGAGGCCGACTGGGGTTCAAGGAGACAGAAGCAGAGATACAAAAAGCAGCTGTAAAAGGCGGCCCCGTCCAGGAAACACACAGCCAGGCAGACGAGCTCCAAGGCAGCTCCCATGCCAGAGGATGAAGAGAGCACATCCACCCAGCCACGGCCAGAGAAACAGGACCACACTGGAAAACAGGCCGATCTCCAACATCTACAAACAAGGGTGTTGATGGAAGCAGCACAGCTGATGTTTCCTTCCTGGATGACGTCACAGCCAAACAGGAACAGACGAGGCAAAGCTACTCTTTGGAAAAGCAGAGAGAGCAGAACGTTAGAGATTGAACAAACAGATTCTGGAGAATAGGAGAACAGAGAGAGAATGAAGCAGAATGATGAAATGGGGGTCCCTATGTCCTCCAAAAGTCTAAGCCTATAGCAGCATAACTTTAAAGGCAGCTCAGGATAACCTGAGCCACCCTAACTATAAGCTTTATCAAAAAGGAAAGTTTTAAGCCTAGTCTTAAAAGTAGACAGAGTGTCTGCCTCACGGACTAAAACTGGTAGTTGGTTCCACAGGAGAGGAGCCTGATAACTAAAAGATCTGCCTCCCATTCTACTTTTAGAAATTCTAGGAACCACTAGTAAACCTGCAGATTGAGAGCGAAGTGCTCTGTTAGGAACATAAGGAACAATCAGATCTCTGATATAAGATGGAGCTTGGCCATTTAAGGCTTTATATGTGAGAAGGAGGATTTTAAATTCAATTCTTGATTTAACAGGAAGCCAATGAAGAGAAGCCAGGATAGGAGAGATATTATCTCTCTTTTTAATTTTCATCAGAACTCTGGCTGCAGCATTTTGGATCAGCTGAAGGCTTTTAACTACAGTTTGTGGACTTCCTGATAGTAAAGAATTACAATAGTCCAACCTTGAAGTAACAAATGCATGGACTAGTTTCTCAGCATCACCCCTGGACAGGAGATTTCTAATTTTTGCAATGTTCCTCAGATGAAAGAAGGAAATTCTAGAAACCTCTTTGATTTGGGATTTAAATGACAGGTCCTGATCAAAAATAACACCAAGATTTTTTACTTTATTATCTGAAATCAGTTTAATCCCATCCAAATGAAGTGACTGGCTAATCAGCTTCTTTTTCAGAGACTCTGGTCCAAAGACTATAACTTCTGTTTTGTCTGCATTCAGAAGCAGAAAGTTAAGAGTCATCCAGGTTTTTATGTCTTCAAGACATGCCTGTAATCTATTTAATGGGTTAGCTTCATCTGGATTTATAGACAGATATAGCTGGGTATCATCAGCATAACAGTGGAAATTAATCCCATGCTGTCTAATAACTCTACCAATTGGGAGCATGTATAAAGTAAAGAGAATTAGTCCTAGCACTGATCCCTGTGGTACTCCACAGGTAACCTTTGAGCGTGTTGAAGATCTATCATTAACATGAACAAACTGAATTCGATCAGATAGATAAGATTTAAACCAGTCTAGTGCTGTTCCTTTAATTCCAACAAAATATTCAAGTCTTTCTAAAAGAATATTATGGTCAACTGTATCAAATGCAGCACTAAGATCCAACAGGACGAGCACAGATACGAGTCCATTATCTGAGGCCATGAGAATATCATTAGTGACTTTCACCAGAGCTGTTTCAGTGCTATGATGAGCTCTAAAGCCAGACTGAAACTCTTCAAAAAGTTAATTATGGTGTAAGTGGTCGCAAACTTGTTTGGCAACTACTTTCTCAAGAATTTTGGATAAGAAAGGAAGATTGGATATAGGTCTATAATTAACCAAGTCATCTGGGTCAAGAGACGGTTTCTTAAGCAGAGGTTTAATTACAGCAACCTTAAAAGCTTTAGGTACATATCCCTGTAACAGAGATAGATTAATCACATCTAAAATGGAGGAGGAGATCAAAGGGAATACCTCCTTAAATAACCTGGTTGGAACTGGATCTAACATACAAGTTGAAGGCTTAGATGAAGACAATAATTTTGCTAATTCAGAAAGTTCAACTGGATCAAAGCAGTCTAAACCCGGTTCAGATTCCATGACTACCTCAGGTACAATCGCGGATAGAGGAGTGCTTATGATCTTATTTTTAATAAGATCAATCTTATTTATAAAGAATCCCATAAAATCATTGCTGCTAAGAGCAGGTGGAATGGACGGTTCAACAGAGCTATGGCTCTGGGTGAGTTTGGCAACTGTATTAAAAAGAAATCTAGGATTATTCTTATTCTCCTCTATTAATGAGGAGAAGTATGCTGCTCTTGCTTTACAAAGGGTCCTCTTATACAGCAGTAAACCATTTTTCCAGACTAGGAAGGACACCCGCAGGCCTGTGGAGCGATATTTTCTCTCCAGTTTCCTAGCATTTTGCTTCAAAGTACGCAGCTCTGCATTAAACCAAGGAGCAAGCTTTCTATTTTCAACGGTTTTCATTTTCAAGGGAGCTGCGTTGTCTAAGGCAGTACGCAGGAACTAGGAACCACAAAAAACTTTGTCAAAATTCGCAAGTAATGTCTTGAGTCATTAACAGGAAGGCTCTTCAATCCAGCAGTAGAACTATATTGTAGAATTCTTCATATAGAAAGCAGACATCTCTCCCTGGTTACATAAGCATGTTTAAAAGAGAATATTCCTGTCATGATCTGTTTTACGAATCTGACCCACATGCAGAGAACCACTCAGGGAGCACGGAAAAAGTTTAACAGGTTTATTGAGGGAGTAATACAGGATATGGATCCGGAACTCAGTGAGCTGGTAACCCGGAACTGGAAGTGAGAAGGGAAGTTCAGAGGTGAGTTCAGGGAACGTGTGAATCTTGGAAGTACTTAGATTATGCAAGTATGGGACTCACGTTTGAGGGGGGCCTTGTTAGTCCATGAATCCAGTCTGTGTGGTTAATCTAGAGAATAGTGCACACGTTGGAGGGCGGACAGGTAGACAAGCATTGGACCCGGAGGAGTAATGGAGCGGACTGTCACTCGGATTTCCAATGGGTACTTGAACGGAACATGTGGAGGTCTTCCCCTGCTCAGTGTAACTCGGTTTTTCCATCCGGGGGGAGAAGTTTCAGGTATCCAGTAACACAGGAAATCTTCCTGCCGGGGAACAAAGACAAAAAGCTTGTTAGACTCAGAGAAACAAAGCTAGATTAGACCCAGTCAAACTCAGCTTGGTTAGAGTACCCAAAACTGGCAAACACTCTGGCCTCAAGGTAGTGTAAGCCCACTGCTCAAATATTCTTCCAGATAATGATCCAATGAGCCGCAGGTGTGCCGGGAGGGACAGCGAAGACAGGGCACCTCCTGGTTGTGGAAAAGGAAAACACACAAACAGGCCACACAAACTGGATTCCCCATATTTGTTTTTTATGCTACTAGTCTAAGTCAGTGCATCAAAGATAATTTCAGATCAGGTTTAGGCCATATTGAAAATTTATTTATTATCATCATACAAAACAAATATTAATTATTTATTTAATTTACAGCTTATATGGAAGAAAAAAAATCAGAATCAAAGACAACATTAGGCATATTATCTTTGGTAAAGGGCAAGAGAGCAGGTCTTCTGATCAGTGGTCCAATGTTTCCTTTTAAGTGTTTTTTTTTTTTTTGGGATAGCGATTGGGACCTCTGTAACGCTTCCATAGTGCCATAGCTGCATCCTTTAATCAAAGACGATAGAGCTCCTTAACTGGGGTGTCAGGGTCAGTTTCCTGAAATGCTCAATCAAATTCCTTGAGGTCCCCTGGCCTCAAAGGGCACTCAGATTCAGGGACAGCAATCCTTTTATCCTCTTTCTCCCCATTATAGTCTGCCACTGTTTTCCAGTTTCACTCAGTGTAGAATGAGACACCAAATGCTACATGCAGTAAAGTGAAATACATGTAAACCCTGAAAGATAATTCCGGACAACAAGACAACATAGATGAGATCATTATTAAGTTGTTGTTTTTTTCTGCCCTGAAAGTGAATTCATTTTTAAAGACAAAATCTGCATTCTTTGTTCTCGTCTTACTATGTCATACTATTATTTTGCCAAGAGAGGAACTGAACTAAAACCACAGACCTTCACTGATGGTTGTTGATGTTAAGCTAAGCAGATGGAATATAATGTAATGAACTCTGGAGTATATTCCACTGAACGTTACCTCAGCCATGCAGTTATTCTTCTGCTTCATCCTCTTCATCTACTTCGCCATCCTCTTCATCCTCCTTTCTGCTGGATGATCGCAGAGGTCAGTGGACTTAACTTAATCATGTGTGGAGAGCATAGATATATGACATGGTACTAACAAGTTTACCGCAGCAGTGCAAACTGCAGGCGAGCGCAGAGGAGTTTGCAGGTGAGAGCAGATGTGTTCTTGATTGCTCGGGTCGGTTGGCAGGGTTTAAACGCCATAATAAACTTACGTACCACCAACTTGAACTTCTTTCTTTGTTCTGAAAATACTTTTTGATTGAAGCAGCTTTCTTGAACTGAATGATTAAGACACAAATGTCCTAACCATACATGGCCCAAACACAAAAATGATTACTTCAATTGAAGAAAGCTGTTTCAATTTAAAAAAAGTGGTCAAATACAGTTGTTTAGATCTCAGATATATTGTTACGTTCAAAAACTTTTTTTTTCTGATTGAAAGCCATTTTCTTTTCATTGAAAGTGTTGGGATCCAGAGGTCTGTCCACTTTCTCCACCAGAGAGCGTACGAGATCTCCTGGAGCCGGAGCTGATTGCACCACCTGTCGCTCATCTGCTCATCAGGAGATCCGTATTTAAGGAGGCTGAGGACTTCTCTCCAGTGCCAGAGTGTTTGGCAGTAACGGTTAGAAAGCCTGAGCCAACCAGCCTGTCTGAACCTCTGACTCCCTGAAAACCTGAACCTGATCTGTTTTCTCCTCTCTGTTTCCTAGATTGAACCTGCCTGAAATCCTGAAGAGTTTCTCTGCCGGTGATCTGCCTGTCTGTTCTCAGAACAACTCTGGAGAATTATCCCATTCAAAGATCTGCCTGCCCGCTCTCTGAAGACTCTGGGAAGAAACTAAAATCTGTGATCTGCCAGCACTCAAATTAAGCTCTGCCTCCGCCTAGCCCTCAGCCTGCCGACGGCCTCCGGACCCTCAAGGTTCCCCCCCTCAGCCGCTCTGCTCAACTCCAGAACAGGTACGGCCCTGCACACTCTCATCCTGCAAAATACCTGGACCCCCACTAACTCCTCTGTCCCCCTCTGCAGTGAACCCACTCGTGACCAGTCCTGGATCTGATTATTCTGTGTGCTTTTCAGAACCCACCCGTGACCAAACGAGTTTCCCTCTGGACCTGTTCATTTATAGTGTTAAAACTTATCAATAAATCTTTGAACTTTTCTCCTGCCTCTGAGTGTTCTGCATGTGGGTTAGAAACCTTAAACCAAACATGACAGAAAGGTCTTTTTTATATTTATTTTCTTGTTTTGTTTGATGCAACTTCTTTTTTGATTGACTTTTAAAGACACTTATGTCCTTCTCATTATAAGGTCTGGACAAAAACAACATTACTTCAATTAAAAAGCTGCTACAAACAAAAAACACGTCACTTCCATCAACAAACTCAATTGAAACATTTTCAGTCACAGTGAAAACAGTGTTCAAATGTGTTCTTGGGGGTTTCAATTATCTTTTTGGGTTCACCCACTTTTTTATTTGATTCAAAAGGGTTCTTTAATTGAAAGAATTATTATTTTTTTGAATAATAAAGAAAAAAATCTAACTCCATAGTTAAGAGGAAAATAAATAAACTTTGTATTTTGTACTTCTGCAGTTAAATAAAGAATTAGTGAGATTGGGTGTCTTCTTTTAGAGTTGGATGCTGATATGTATAGCAATCTGGAAAACATATCAGGGTATTTATCAAGCATAAGCGGTGGCAGAGGTTTGTCAGCAGGCAATAAAATTCTATTCATGCGGTTCTATACCAGTCAGTATGTGGCATTGTGAAGCTGGTTAAGTCTGTTCTCTGATTGGCTTTTTGTCCGAGGATCACTCTGTCACTATTAGAATTGATGAGTCAACCCTCTTTTTTAAAGGCCCCAGCTTTGCCCTCACCCTCCCACCTCCAACACTTTATAGCCTTCTATTTTTTTCCCATAGCAGTTTTTACATCCTGACCAAACCTTCCTGTGTAAGAGGATAATATATGTGTGTCTGCAAGGACACCAGGGGCATAACCTAACAAATGTGTGGGGTCAATTGGTAAGAATTTATTTCTCTTTGTGTGTACATGTGGTTTAATAGTAAATTGTATACTGTTAACAGATGGAAGGGATGGAGATACACACCTTACACCTGGACTGAGTAGACTTGGACTTTATATTCTATTTAATTTACAAACTTTGGATTTTGGTGAAGTGTTAAAAGCTACTTTGTATCTTTAGGATGCCTTATTTATGCTTGAGAAAAAAAATGATATTTTTGACTGTCAAACATTTCAATATGATTATCTAATAATTTTACTTAAGACAAGAGGAAATATCTTTTATAGACAATGTTGTTTAGCAAGGTAATAAAGCGTTTTAATCAAACTTAACCCTATGTTAAGTAAGATTTTGCTCTACGATTGTAATTATTACTTTTGCTATTCTCTTCAAGCCCTTTGTGCTGAGGGATTTTGGCCCTTTCTTCTAAAAATAAATGCTTGATTTGAAACCTCTTGGAAGTTTTGTGAGCATGAACTACAAGTTGGGCAGTTTTTTAGAAGAAAAGTGGAGTGGCTCTTCTGCTACAGATCATTCCCTAACTTTATAACCCAAGTCTGTATGAAAATAAGTCCACAGACTAATAGCTATGGTCAGAAGTTGTGGATCTAATAATTGCAGCAGCTCCTTCAGATCTCCGTTTAGAAGTCCTAGATCAGCCAATCAACCTCTGAGATGTTTGCTTAGATGCTGCATAAACTTTGTGCCAAACGTAATGGTAAACTCACCCTCCCATTTAGTTTCATTTTTATTTTTGAAATAGTAAATATTACATGACGTTCCATGACGATCTTAGGTGTAGGGGTTTAGCAGTACTTTATACTCTCAAATATGTGTGATAGCATGAAGTAGACTATAAAGTCTCAGGAACTTGTTCTTGTATGACCTCCTGGATGAGTAAGTAATGGACTCTTGTAGTAATTTTGGTAAGGTTTACCAATGTCCCATGCTCTCTCCATTTTTGGGTCTTAATGGTGACAAATATAATTTACATTATTATTATTTATAATCCTGTTCTGTTTTTGAAAGCATTAAACAACAGAATGCTGACAACAAAGATGTTCTCATAAAAGTGTAGACAGCTGTTTTCTCTTTGTATTTGTTCTTGTGGTTACAGTGCTGTTGTACTCTCTCTTTCTCTGGCTTAGAAATAATTTTCTAAAACAACATATTTCTAAATGTGATATACCATATATTATAAATATCAAAAGAGAGATGCTCCACTTCCTGTATTTATAAATATGATAGGTAGTGGATAAATATAGAATTTAGCCATTGGTCAGCAAATTGAATAAATATAAACAACCTGAAAATTGATGGAATTTAAGAAAAATAGACGGTTTGCGTCAGCATGACTTTTGATTTATACTCCAAGACGAGTTGCCCTGAACTTATTTCTGTTTGTAGACTATAAAGGGAAAGCAAAAAGAAGGTTGTGTGGAAAAAACAGAATAAAGATAATACCATAGGCAAGTAACAAGCAAACAATAAAATAAGAATCATAACCAATTTTCATCAAGTGTGTGCGAGGTTTATGGTTGTTATGTGACACGGATAAAACAAGATCAAAAGAAAGGGAGGGAGGGAACAGGGGGTAGTAGGTTCAACAACAAAAACAATATTACCCTACATTTAGCATCAAGCCCAGCACGAGACAACAATGGCATTAGCAAGGCCTTTCTACCTCTGAACATTGCCAGATTTCTCTGGCTGTTTTCAGTGCTCTTTAACAATAAATGGTAGGTTGCAAATACAAAGGAGCACAAGAAAAAATGCCCATCCCCCAGCAAACCACCCCAAAGAAGTTTCTTAAGCTTCTTTAGTTTCTTTGCCAAATGTAAGTATTTCAGACGATTAAATAAATTTTAGTCTTACACAAATATGATCTCACAAAAAAAAATATAAATTACTTGGGAAAAAAGCTATTTCCACAGCCAGGTCTAATGAGAACATGTATTGCCTGCCATGATGCTGGTCGAGCCGCTTAGCTGCCATCTTGCACCACCATTCAGAAGAGGATTACTGTCCTGTTGCATAACCCACATGTCCTTGAAGTAAAGGTTCAGTATTTATTTTCTATTCAAGTGTTAGGTTTATGTAAACACATCGTACGGAATATTCTTTTGTCTAAGTGTCAATATAATATTTTTCCGAAATGCTTGGGAAAGATCAGATTTATTTTTACATGAATATAGAAACGGCATTTGTATTCTGCTTTAACTTTTATTTATTTACGACTTGTAACTTTTGCTTTTTGTATCTCTGCTTCTGTCTCCTTAAACCCCAGTCGGCCTCAGCAGATGGCTGCTCACACTGAGCCTGGTTCTGCTGGAGGTTTCTTCCTGTTAAAGGGGAGTTTTTCCTCTCCACTGTCTTTACAAGCATGCTTAGCATGAGGGATTGCTGAAGAGTCAATGAGTCAATGCAATCAGCTGGTTTTCCTTAGATACAAATCTTTGAATCAATCTGACTGGATGATCTGGTTGAACTGCAAAGTGCCATGAGGTGACATGTGTTGTAAATCGGCACTATATAAATAAACTGAATTGAATTGAATTAAATATGACAACTTTTAGTGTAATTTGTACACACAGAGTGTATACAAAACAGAATTTTGTTTTGTACAGCTTTCATGAATTTCCATTTCTTAAGGTGCTGCAGTGATCAAATGTAAACAGTGTGGGAGAAAAACATGGTGCAAAACACATTGATATGGAAGTTCAGAGCTTAATATATATGGTAAGTTTTGGTTTGGTGTCATCATTGTGATGCAGAGTCTGCGACATGATTTAGATTTTGTTCAACATTCAGCAGTCTGACGGCAGTGGGGAAGAAGCTGTTGCAGAGTCTGCTGATCCTGCATTGAATGCTGTGAAGCCTCTTCCCAGGGGGCAGCAGGGAGAACAGTCCATGGTGGGGTGGGGTGAGAGGTGATTGATGATGTTACGGGTTCTGGACACGTAGCGCTGGGATGAAATGTCTTTAATGGAGAGAAGAGGAGCCCCCATGATCCTCTTTGCTGTTCTTACTACTCTTCTCACCTTCTTCCAGTATGAGCCGCTGCAGCCTCCACACCACACAGTGAGAAAGCTGCAGCATGCCATAGACATAACGGCAGCAGCTTCTGTGCCCTTTTGACCAGTGAGGTGGTGTTTTTACTCCAAGTGAGGGTGTCTGTGATGTGCACCCCGAGGAATTTGGTGCTGCTGACCACCTCTACAGCTGAGCTGTTGATGAGCAGTGGAGCGTGGTTAGGCCAGTTCTTCCTGAAGTCCACCACGATCTCCTTCATTTCTTCACGTTCAGGATCAGGCTGTTATCTCTGCACCACCAGCTGCTCCTCCTCCTCTCTGTAGTCCAGGTCGTCTCTGATGAGGCCCACCACCGTGGTGTCGTCTGCAAACTTCACCATGTGATTGGTGGTGAACCTGGGGACGCAGTCATGTGTCATCAGTGTGAACAGCAGGGGGCTCAGGACGCAGCCATGAGGGGAGCCTGTACTTAGACTGATGACATCAGAGGTGTTCCATCTGACCCGGTCTGACTGAGGTCTGTTGGTGAGAAAGTCTAGCAGTCAATAGCAGAGGGGTGTATTGAAGCCCAGCTGTTCCAGTTTGCTCATCAGATGCTGTGGGATGATGGTGTTGAAAGCTGAACTGAAGACCAGGAACAGCATCCGCACCTGGGTGTTTTTCTCCTCCAGGTGTGCCAGGCTCAGGTGGAGAGCAGCAGAGATGGCGTCCTCAGTGGAGCGGTTCTGTCGGTAGGTGAACTGGAATAACCTGGAGATGATGTATTCTTTAACCAGCCTTTAGAAGCACTTAATCATGATAGGAGTCAGTCCGACAGGCCAATAATCATTGAGTGAGGTGACCTGAGGCTGGCACTATGGATTGGTCCAGATAGGTGTTAAAAATGTCTTTGAGGACACCAACCACCAAACCTGCACACTCCATGAACACCCGCCAGGGTATGTTTTTGGGGCCCGGGGCCTGGGGCCTTTCTTTTGTTGACTCTCCGCAGAGTCTTCTACAATTCAGCTATGTCAAGGCAGAGTGCCTCCTCCCCCTGGTGTTGAACGGCTTTCACTGCTGTTTAGTGCCTCAAGCCTTCGAAAGAAGTTGTTCAGTTCATTTAGTAAGTCAGTGTTTGCTGACTTACAAAATGAAGGGGAGGGTGTGTTGTAGTCATGTAATCACCTGTATGCCTTGCCACATGCTCCTGTTGTTGCTGGCATCGTGGAAAACATCCTGGATCTTCTGGCTGTGGTTCTGCTTTGCTGATCTGATGGCAAGGTTCAAGTTACAGTGGGTGCTGGTTGGAAATGGACACTTCACTCATGCTCCCCGTGTTTCACGAATTGCGTGAAAAACATGTGACTACTATAGCCACTAGGTGGCAGTCTGAGTCCATTTCGGCGTCCCATGAGTCAGGATTAGATAGGTCAATGAGCAGACTGGGAGGGGTGTCAAGTTTTGCGTGCTGAGCAGACTTTTGTTCCCCAGCTTTGGCGCAGAAGGTAGGGTGAATGGTCTGCAGTTCAAAAGGTTGAGGGTTTGGTCCCAGCTGTGGCCGAGTTTATTAATCTTGCCTTAAATGTTTTTCTATTTGTTTTAATCACTTGATGGCCTATGATATAAAAAATTGTACAATAACTTATTTAACTTATTTATATATTTTACGGATACTAGGCTATTATGCTGTTTGACTTTATGGCGTCTTTCTTTTATTTAGATCAGCTGATGCGCTTCCACCTTTCCAAGGAATTACATTAGACCATAGGGATTATCATTCTACAGCCTCATATCTTACTCTGACAATAATAGGCGTATTGTTATACTATTTTTGTTATTTTTATTATTATTATCATTATTATTATTATTATCTAGCTGGTAAAATTTTCAGTTTGATCTGGAAAAGGACGCTATGATGCCTGAAACAACAAGCATGAAAGGCCCAACCCCCAGGCTTTTTGGGCACATTATGCAAGAATGTTGCTTGCTGCCCCGATGAATAGTGGCGTTTCTAAGCTGTTGTCAGAGATGGCTGTGAGCGACCCAAAAGTCAGTGAGCTAATCCGGAGTATTCCCATTTTAAATACAGTGAACCCTAGTTTATCGCGGGGGTTACGTTCCAAAAAGAACCCGCGATAGGTGAAATCCGTGAAGTAGAAACCTTTATTTTTTTTTTTACAGTTATCATACAATGAAATACTCCATACAACATTGAAATCAAGAAACAAAACGTTTTTACAGGCCCAAGCATTTGTTTAACAAAGAAAAGTATGGTATAAACGTTGTTAACTACTGTAATGTACTGTAAAATAATATAGTTATAAATAAATGAGTAATAATTTTAATCATCAATACGAAATGAAGAGTTGATATTGCGGGGATCAGCACCGCCCCGCCGTGACGGATTGGAACGGGAGAAAATGAAAAATGATTATGAAAAAAAATACAAAGTACAGTGGGACAAATAGTGACTGACGTGTACAGTACAGTATTTCACTGTTGTTTGACGGAGCCGCTGCATCCTGACTCTGCTCTGTGGCGTTCTTTTCTTCTAAAGCCTGCGGTGCAGGTGTGTGTTTTTGAGAGAAGAACATAGTTATCGGTAGTTGTTGTCGCTCTTTTTTCTTCTGGGCCAAAAGATCCTTATAAACCGACATGCCATCATCGATTATGTTTGACAATAAAGTTTAACAATGCATGATGCAAATCTGTGAAGCAGCGAGACCGTGAAAAGTAAAGCGTGTTATAGCGAGGGTTCACTGTAATGTAAACTGTGGAGAGTTTCAAATACCTGGGTGTTCACGTCAATAATAAACTGGACTGGACTCACAACACTGACGCTCTGTATAAAAAGGGCCAGAGCCGCCTCAAGCTCCTGAGGAGGCTGAGGGCCTTTGGAGTCAGCAGGCCCCTCCTTAAAACCTTTTATGACTCTGTGGGGGCCTCAGCCCTCCTCTACGCTGTTGTCTGCTGGGCCCCTGGCAGCTCAGAGCGGGACAGAAAGAGACTGAATAAGCTGGTGAGGAAGGCCACTTCTGTCCTGGGCTGCCTCAATATCTTACTCTGATAATAACAGGCGTATTGTTATACTATTTTTGTTATTTTTATTATTATTATCATTATTATTATTATTATTAACTGTAATGACATAGAAGATTCCCAGATGACTTGCAGAGACATAATTTTCCCTTCTCCTTTTCTCCCGTATTTATGTGAATAATTAATTGCTGTATTTTTATTTGCAGTTTACAGTTAAAATGCTAACAACTAAAAAGTTTAATCAGTCAACACACCTGGAAATAGAGTAAAATTTGTGTCATTATTTTTCTTTAAAAAAAAAGCACATTGTTTAGATTGGAATGAAAAAAAAAAAAAAAAAAAGTCATCCAGAAATGAATCCAAAAAAACCCTTTAATCCAAAAAAATATATGTAATATATTACAACAACTTATTTATTGGTCATTGTTTTCGTCAAGAGTGAGCACTTTTTTAAGCGGGCTTAAAATAGAATGATCTGTGAATACGTAGCGATTTTAAAAGAATGCAATTGATTCAACTCAATCTGAAAAACAAATTTGAAACACAAAACTTGTGAAAATACAAAATCTGCAAATGAATTGTCTTGACAAAAAAAAATATTTGAAAATATAAAAACTGTAAAATAAAATGAAATAAAATATGACTAAAAAGGATTTCATAATTTTTTTCTATAATTAGGGACTGAAAGCTAAGGTCATAGCCTACAGTTCCACTGCATTTAGTTTTTGTCCAAGCCTTATTTTTAGGCTTAGTTTAATGCATTTCTTCATATTAGTTATGTTAGATGCTAATCCGGCAAATAAAACCTGTACAGATCTTTGATATCATTTCTAAAAATTTGTAAAGATGTTCCACTATTTTCCCCGACTTTTAGGGCTCCCCCACCTGTAAAAACCCACTTTAACCACTGTACATGTGTGTATGTATGTATATATATATATATATATATATATATATATATATATATATATATATATATATATATATATATATATATATATATATATATATATATATATATTCTAAAGCAGTACTTGTTTCAATCTTTCTAGTTAATAGGTTGGAAAATATAGGTATTAAAGTCACCTTCCTTATGTACTTATATAATGTAATTTGTGAAAAGACTAGGTAACACTTGTGGCTCTCAGCACATTTTATTTAGCTGGTCTGACAGCAAAAGTGGCCCTTTGGATAATGCTGCAGACCCATAGACACTATGGCTTGGCCTTGCAGTCAAAATGGATCACTGTGGAGGCATCGTGATTTCACTCGCTCTGGGATCCTCTCTGGCAGAACGTAGAAAAATCAGTTTGTTGAAGATTGACATAATCAGCCTGATTGGATTATAATTTACCACACACACACACACACACACACACACACACACACACACACACACACACACACACACACACACACACACACACACACACATTACCAACCTTGGTGAAGTTATCCAGTGTCTTCTTCAGTCTAAAAACTGGAGACACGTCACCTCGTAAGAGGGCCTTGGAGGACTCCGTCCAATGGGCAAACATTTACCATAACTGGGAATTAAATAAGAGGTGGTGGGGAGGTAAAAGATGATAAACAATAGAATCAAAGGGGTGATTCCATCTAACCAAGAAGAGCTTTTGTTCTCACCTGCCAAGTTCCAGATTCTCCATTAACATGACGCACCACCAGTTTCTCAAGTTTTGCATGTCTTTCTGAAAAATGCAGAGTAATAAACACAATATCACTAAACAGCATCCACAGATTTCTGTTTGATATCACCAAGTAGCTGTACTTACGATGGAGGGCGCATCCAGCACAGGGCATACTATGAACAAAAAGAAAGAAAGATTTATTTTTTTTTAAGGTTTACATTCAGCTGCATTTAACCAGACAACAGAACTATTAGTGCTCACATATAAAATCGCATTTATCAAACGTATCAGTTGACAACAGCTCATCTTAACACAATGCTAAACTGTAAGAATTTGTTTGAGCCCAGGCCTGCAACTTGATGCATGCTGAGCAGTCGAGAGAGGTCTGGCTGCAAAACCGCAGTCTGTTTGTCTACAGTAAACTGAAACTAGCAGAGCATCGACCTGACTCTGTGTTAAATCTAAAGCAATGCAAATAAGAAATAACAAAAACTATGCTAAATACGTTAAGTTAAACGGTTTTATGATGCCAAGCATACTCGTTCGTGACCTTGTGCGTTTGTTTACCACCTCCAAAAAATTAAACCTGTACAGTATTTCAACACACTGTAAGATTCAGTAACCGCACATGCTTTACATATAACGCTACAGCGATACATTGCTGACAAGCATATGAAAGCCAGACATCTTTTGCTTCGCGGTAAAAGTAAGAAATTAACTTACCATTGTTGCTGAGTTTCGTGTGTTCAACAACCTTCTTCTTCGTCTAACAGGGGATGTCGGTTGGGGGGAGGTGGGCATGGCTAAATTTGTTTATTTCCAGCCCTACGGTGGAGGTGGCCAGAGACAGGCGCCTGCACCGGAACTGGTCTGACAGCTGCGGTGCTGCAGCCAGACCGTCTTGATAAATAGTGGTGTTTCAATGCTGTTGTCAGAGATGGCTTTGATCAACGCGCAAGTCAGTGAGCCAGTCAGTGAGCTGATTGGATACCGAGATACCGGTGATGGAATGACGTTGCATGAACCCCCCTCCCTCCCGAATGGACGGATGATCCACGGACCATTATTGATTCAGTTATTTGTTTTGCCAAAAAGATTAATTATAATAATTTTTCATTAAATAATAGAGATGCAGATAAATAGAAATAGAACAGTTCTCAGATAAGATCGCAGGATGTATCTATAACTGCGCCCATACAGTATGCAACAATTTTCATGAAATAAGATAATAAAGTCACTATGTTAAATTAATTCATTAACTTTATTTTAATCAAAAACATCATAAAATAGCACAATATCACACCAATATCCCCAATAAACCTGCTTTAAAGACAGCATCTTAACAGCCTGGATTAAGGAGAAAAAAAAAAGTTCCCAAGTGCCACCTGGTGGTTGTCCGGGTACATTGCAGTTCTTTTTGAAATAAAAAAACGAGCCTCAGGAAATACATTGTGATTCACGCAGGAATCACGCAGGAAACCGTCCATTTCCAACTAGTACCCACTGTAGCTCTCGCTGTTCTCAGTGCCTCTTTATCACCAGGCTTGAATACTAAGTTCCGTGCTTTTAGCGATTTCTGAACCTCTTCATTCATCCAGGGTCGTTGGTTTGCTTGGGAGGTGATGTTCTTTGTGATGTTGACGACTTCAATGCATTTGTTGATGTAGGCTGACACAGTCATGGCATACTCATCTATATTTATGTTGTTGTCATAGGTTACTGAAGCTTTGAACATGTTCCAGTCAAAGCATTTAAAACAGTCTTGGAGTTTCTCTATGGCGCCCTCATACCCCACTCTGATTTCTTTGTCTGTCGGTTTAGTCCTGATCTGCAGGGGCCTGTATGCAGGGATAAGCATGACTGAGAGATGATCTGATTACCCGAGGTGGGGGCAGCAAGCCGTTCTGGATGCGTCAGAGTAAACCAGGTCTAAAATGTTTTCACCCAGAGTTGCAAAGTCCACATGTCCGTGAAAATGAGAAATATCAGTCTTGAAGTTAGCCTGATTAAAATCTCCAGCGATGATAATTTTGGTGGGTTGGCCACTCCTACGGAGGTCTAATGTTTTCTTAAATCATGTTTACTAGCTCTAAGTGTGGTTTGCAGTAATCCAGAACATTTAAAAAATACTTTAAAAACAAAATCTAAATCTGTTTGGTTGAAAGTGTGAAAGCTCAGACATTATTAAAATAGTTATAAGTACCATTTCCTATGTATGTAAATATATATATATATATAAAACTGTAAATACAAAGTTTGAAGCTGTCAAGTGGTTAGGTTGCATGTTTTGTAGTTAAGGCTGCAAACTCCTTGAAAAAGAGGAGACCTCTTAGCAAGGTACTTTCCAACCTAAAATCTCAATTCAGAATTTTTTCATTATTGTCTTAAATAATTTTTAAAACTTTTGACCGAAAATTGAGCTTTTAAACATACTGTCTATAAATAGTAAGCTTCTTTGTTGGTAACAAATATTTATTAATGTTTATAAGAAAACCCTTGCAATCAGTGGTGTATTCTATGTCGGCGGTCGTATTTACCCGACCCCACCACCGCGCTGACCGGCCGGGCGGGGAGGTAAATACGATCAAGTAAAATGATACGACTCACATAAAATGAAATACAAACAGCATAAAAATAAAACAATAAGCCGGTCCCATCTTGGTGTAATCGGAGAGAATGACAGACTAAGTGTGCTCCTGATGTCCAGTCTGCTCCGTAGCTTTGTTTTGGTCGCTGTAACTGCAGAAAATCCCGCTTCACAATGATAGGATGTTATAGATAGGATGAGTCTTGACCTGAATTAACCTGTGTCAAGAGGCACAGATGCAACGACTGATGTAACTGGGAGAGAATACCACAATTTTTTATATTTTTCAAAATAAAACATCACTCAGACTCTGATCGTCGATAAATTTTTATATATATATATATATATATATATATATATATATATATATATATATATATATATATATATATATATATATATATATATATAAGCTGTAATTGGGGACCGCTGGTCTATGTGAATTTCCGTATAACCACTTAAAAGTGCCCAATAATGCTGCATTCACACCGGACGCAGCAGGCGCGGCAGGAGCAGCGAGTTTATATGCAAAGTCAATGGTTGACGCGCGTCAAGGCGCAGCAAAAGGTCCCTGCTTGAGGTGGAAAAATTTTACTTTTGCTGCTCGACAAGCCGCATCAACCAATCAGAGAAGCTGATCTGGGAGCTGGCAGGGAGACAGAAACATCACTGATGATACAGAGCGCTGTGATCACTCAATTCAGTTCAGTTTATTTATATAGCGCCAAATTCACAACACATGTCATCTCAAGGCACATTACAGTTCAACCAGATCATACAGTCAAATTGATACAAAGTTTTCTAATCCAAGGAAAACCAGTTGATTGCATTGACTCAAATACAATCCCTTACACTAAGCAAGCTTGTAGCGGCAGTGGAGAGGAAAAACTCCCTTTTAACAGGAAGAAACCTCCAGCAGAACCAGGCTCAGTATGAGCGGCCATCTCCTGCCCCCGACTGGGGTTCAAGGAGACAGAAGCAGAGATACAAAAAGCAGCTGTAAAAGACGGCCCCGTCCAGGAAACACACAGCCAGGCAGACGAGCTCCGAGCCAGCTCCCATGCCAGAGGACGAAGAGAGCACATCAACTCAGCTACGGTCAGAGAAACAGGACTACACTGGAAAACAGGCCGATCTCCAGCATCTATAAACAAGGGTGTTGATGGCAGCAGCACAGCTGATGTTTCTTCCAGGATGACGTCACAGCCAAACAGGAAAAGACGAGACAAAGCTAATCTGAGGAAAAGCATAGAGAGAGCAGAACATTAGAGATTGAACTAACAGATTCTGCAGTATAGGAGAATAGAGATAGAATGAAGCAGAATGATGAAATAGGGGTCCCTATGTCCTCCAGCAGTCTAAACCTATAGCAGCGTAACTATAGAGATAGTTCAGGATAACCTGAGCTACTCTAACTATAAGCTTTATCAAAAAGGAAAGTTTTAAGCCTGGCCTTAAAAGTAGACAGGGTGTCTGCCTCTCGGACTAAAACTGGTAGTTGGTTCCACAGGAGAGGAGCCTGATAACTAAAAGATCTGCCTCCCATTCTACTTTTAGAAATTCTAGGAACCACTAGTAAACCTGCAGATTGAGAGCGAAGTGCTCTGTTAGGAACATAAGGAACAATCAGACCTCTGATATCAGATGGAGCTTGGCCATTTAAGGCTTTATATGGGAGAAGGAGGATTTTAAATTTTATTCTGGATTTAACAGGAAGCCAATGAAGAGAAGCCAGGATAGGAGAGATACGATCTCTCTTTTTTTCATCAGAACTCTGGCTGCAGCATTTTGGATCAGCTGAAGGCTTTTAACTACAGTTTGTGGACTTCCTGATAGTAAAGAATTACAATAGTCCAGCCTTGAACTAACAAATGCATGGACTAGTTTCTCAGCATCACCCCTGGACAGGATATTTCTAATTTTTGCAATATTCCTCAGATGAAAGAAGGAAATTCTAGAAACCTCTTTGATATGGGATTTAAATGACAGGTCCTGATCAAAAACAACACCAAGATTTTTTACTTTATTATCTGAAATCAGTTTGTGTCATGATGGGTCTCTAGTGTATAAACCCACATGCAGAACACCACAGAAACGGGGTAAAAGTTTAACAGTTTATTAAAAGATGAGCACACAGAATAACAAGAGCTGGTTCTGGTACAGGTCCGGGACAGTAATCACTGAGAATCTGCAGAGATGGATTGTTTGGTTAGCCAGGCAGCGGTGAAGAGTTGTTGGATGTTTGATTCAGATTTGTACCTTGATGAGGTTCAGACGGATCACTGGAGAGGGGGAACCAATTGGGTCCAGAGACAGTGGGTTCAGCAGAGCAGCAGCAGCGTCTAGCTTCAGGCTAGAGAGTTTCAGATCTTGAATTGATGTCCTTGCTCTCCCTTGAGAGCTGGCTGGGGAATCCAGACTGATTGTCTTCAGGTTTGGCTTCCTAGGGCAGGCAGGCAGGTTTCTAGGCTAGCTCCTCCAGAGCTACAGACTTCAGTCGGACTTTCCTGTGAGCAGAGAAGACAGAGGCTGGTTAGAATCTAGTTACTCTCAAGAGCAGACTGAGATTCTCAACATGAAACAGAGGCTCAGGTTCCGCTAACCAAAACTGGTCAACACTCCGGCGAAGAAGACAGGTCTGGCTGCTGCTTAGGTAGGAGGTCTCCTAATGGGCTGATGATCCTCAGGTGTGCTGGAGGCTCCAGCCCAGGAGACCCACAGCGCTCTCTGCTGGAGACAGATGGCAGATCTCCAGATCCCAACAGTTTGATCCCACCCAAATGAAGTGACTGACTAATCAGCTTTTTTTTTCAAAGACTCTGGTCCAAAGACTATAACTTCTGTTTTGTCTGCATTCAGAAGGAGAAAGTTAAGAGTCATCCAGGTTTTTATGTCTTCAAGACATGCCTGTAATCTATGTAATGGGTTAGCTTCATCTGGATTTATAGACAGATATAGCTGGGTATCATCAGCATAACAGTGAAAATTAATCCCATGCTGTCTAATAACTCTACCGATTGGGAGCATGTATAAAGTAAAGAGAATTGGTCCTAGCACTGATCCCTGTGTTACTCCACAGGTAACCTTTGAGCATGAGGAAGATCTGTTATTAACATGAACAAACTGAATTCGATCAGATTGATAAGATTTAAACCAATCTAGAGCTGTTCCTTTAATTCCAACAACATATTCAAGTCTTTCTAAAAGAATATTATGGTCAACTATAGGGGTGTGGGAAATAATCGTTTTGGCGATATATCGTGATATTCGGCTGCCCAATATAATATCGATCTTTCACTTCTTACTATCGATTTAAAAAAAAATGGTTACATAAAACATTGATGGGAAAATGGGCTACCTCTGCACCACCACTCTGGCAGAAAGCGATGTGGAGCCCTTTAACTGTGCGTGCAGCACCAAATCTGTATTTGAGGCAGTCACAGTGGAAGAAAACCCCAAACAACATGAATAATAATACCTGATCAATATTTTCTGATGAAAATATACAGCCCTTGCTGTTTTATCTCATCATTTCATTTTGATAGCTGGGGAAAATATGGCAATATATACTGTTACTGCAATATCGTGATAATATCGTATCGTGACGCAAGTATCGCGACATGTATCGAATCGCAACACTCATGCCAATACTCACCTCTAGTCAACTGTATCAAATGCAGCACTGAGATCCAACAGAACGAGTCCATTATCTGAGGCCATGAGAATATCATTAGTGGCTTTCACCAGAGCGGTTTCAGTGCTATGATGAGCTCAAAAGCCAGACTGAAACTCTTCAAAAAGTTAATTATGGTGTAAGTGATCGCAAACCTGTTTGGCAACTACTTTCTCAAGAATTTTAGTTAAGAAAGGAAGATTGGATATAGGTCTATAATTGACCAAGTCATCTGGGTCAAGAGACGGTTTCTTAAGCAGAGGTTTAATTACAGCAACCTTAAAAGCTTTAGGTACATATCCCTGTAACAGAAATAGATTAATCACATCTAAAATGGAGGAGATCAAAGGGAATACCTCCTTAAATAACCTGGTTGGAACTGGATCTAACATACAAGTTGAAGGCTTAGATGAAGACACTAATTTTGCTAACTCAGAAAGTTCAACTGGATCAAAGCAGTCTAAACCCGGTTCAGATTCCATGACTACCTCAGATACAATCGCGGATAGAGGAGTGCTTATGATCTTATTTTTAATAAGATCAATATTATTTATAAAGAATCCCATAAAATCATTGCTGCTAAGAGCAGGTGGAATGGACGGATCAACAGAGCTATGGCTCTGGGTGAGTTTGGCAACTGTATTAAAAAGAAATCTAGGATTATTCTTATACTCCTCTATTAATGAGGAGAAGTATGCTGCTCTTGCTTTACAAAGGGTCCTCTTATACAGCAGTAAACCATTTTCCAGACTAGGAAGGACTCCCGCAGGCCTGTGGAGCGATATTTTTTCTCCAGTTTCCTAGCATTTTGCTTCAAAGTGCGCAGCTCTGCATTAAACCAAGGAGCAAGCTTTCTATGTTTAACGATTTTCATTTTCAAAGGAGCTGCGTTGTCTAAGGCACTACGCAGAGAACTAGCAACCCCATCAACAAAATAATCAACATGTGAAGGGGAATAAGCTAAGCTTTTGCACTCTGCAGCACTGCTCAGCGACACAGAGGAGAGAGAAAGTGAAGCAGATTCTTTAAAATGTATAATTGCACTATCTGATAAAGATCTACTAAAATGTAACCTTCTTTTGGGGGAGGAGAACTCTGTTAAAGTAATCCTGAAGGTTATTAGAAAGTGGTCAGAGAGGACAAGGTTGTGAGGAAATACTGTTATTTCTTCACATTCTATGCCGTATGTCAGCACAAGATCCAAAGTATGAAGATGAGAATGTGTGGGACTATTCACATTTTGAACAAAGCCAATAGTGTCTAAGATAGTATTAAAGGCTGCTCTTAAGCTATCTCATTCAATGTCAGCATGGATATTAAAATCTCCCACTATGATGACCCTGTCAGTATTTAATACCAAATCAGAAAGAAACTCTGAAAACTCATCTAAAAACTCAGAGTAAGGACCTGGTGGGCAATACAAAGTTACAAAAAGAAGAGGTTTTCTTGCTGTGCAATTTGGATGAGGGAAATTAAGGGTTAAATGTTCAAAAGAGTTGTAGGTATTAACTGTTTTGGGAGTAATCAGTAAGTCAGACTGAAAGATTGTTGCTACTCCTCCTCCTCACCCAGAACTTCTGGGTATGCGAAAATTTAAGTAGCTTGAAGGAGTTGCCTCATTTATACACATAATCCTCTTGCTGCAGCCAGGTTTCTGTAAGGCAACATACGTCAATGTGATTATCACAAATCAAGTCATTAACTAGCAGACTTTTAGAGGAAAGAGATCTTACGTTAAACAGACCACATTTAATTAACCCTTCTGAAACAGTTTATTAACGCCTAAATTAACTGAAAATGCTGAAATCTGCAGACCAAGCGCCTTTGCTTTTATTATCCTGGTGCCTGCAGTTTGGATTACGTTAATATTGCAATGCAGGATGGTAATCTGGATGAACTGACTGCACTGATGAACTTTTCAGGTGGACTTTCCCACTTAAAAACATATTAAAACTAGTTTATTCCCACTGATCACAGCAAATATAGCTGCAAGGCAAAGAAAGGATAGAGCAGGGAGCCTGAAAACCTTAAACCACTGATCACTTGCATGCAAACCATTCCATGTAGCACAGCTGAGTGTGAAAGAGGTTTCAGCTTAATTAACAATATCTGTACAGATAAAAGATCTTCTCTGTTGTCAAATATAAGTCATCTCATGATGATCAGTATAAATGGGCCTCCTGTTAATCTTCTTGAACCTAGGAAGTATGTGACAACATTGTTAAGAAACCACCGCTCTGCAACAGAATCAAAAAGACAAGTAAAACATAAGGAACCTCAAAACAAACATGTCTGGAACATTTTATAGACACAGTTTTAACCTGCATAGTACTGCTGTACTTACATGTAGTACTTGATACCTCAGGATGTTCTGTTGTACTCTTTTATAGATTCTACGTCTTTTCAATACAAAGCCAACTGTAGTACAGTTTGTTGTTCATTGATTCAAATGTAAGCAACAGAGAAATTAAGCAATGTTACATATGCTTAAAAAAAATAAAAAAGGTCAATTACATTGCACTTACTGGCGTGCTTATTTCTAAGCACAGTATACCCACTACAATAACGTAGACTACACCACTGCTTGCAATGTACTTTTAAGAACACATGGAAAGTTTTATAGATCTGTTTCTTTAAATATTGTCTTGTTAATTTCGTCTGAATTGTCAAAAAATTTTGTCATTTTGATATGACCAATTGCAGTCTCATTTAAAATTTTCATTGAGACCCAAGGAGAACTATGCAGATTCCTTGACATAGCTTAATATCTTCCGGCAGGTTTCCCAAAGGGACTCTACTGAGAAGCTGGCTCACCAAGTCACGGCCCAGATTGCTGCTCCTTATTGCTGGGTTAAAGAGACCCCAGGTGACCCTTATGAGGAGGAAAAGGATGAAGCGCACAAAAGTAGCAAAGTCCACATAACGGGTAAATATTTTGCATAATAGCACAATGAAGTGGTCTTTAACAACTGTATCAACCAATATGGGAACTTGTTAAAAAGAGGTAAACCTGCCAAACCCTAACACTTGTAGTTGAGATATCCTTTTCACTCTCTTGCTGTCAAGTCACAGGACAGAAGGACCCAGTATTAAATGCAAGACAGACAGTGGGATAATTCAAAGTGTTTTTGTAAATAAGAGCAGGCTGAAAATCCATAGTCTTTCACTGGATTTTCTGCAGGAGAGCAACATAGGTTAGTTACCATGATAATCTGACAGAGGATGATTATTCATGTGAATCACTAACCTGGTTTAACAGTTTAGTCCATCACCAGAGAATGTGGTAGGATCCAGCTAGTGGGCTGCCAACAACATGCAGCGGGCACTGCCTAGATTCTCCAAGATGCAGCAGCTCCAGAGAACAGCGGAGCAGACTGTCACTTGTTTTCCTGAAGTGGACAGCGTTCTGATAAGTTGAATTGTTTCCTTTTTCTCTCTTTGGTTCTGCCCTATAAACTGATTGGTTGTGCTACTGGAGGCTTGAGTGTAATGGGAACTGAAAGTTGGACCCAATATTCAGCAGACAACAGAAAGTTTCAAAACAGGTTTATTTAAAAAATAACTGAAAGAGGACGATGGAAACTCCTCAGAGCGGGTTCTCTGATTCTCTGCTGAGACAGGAAACTCAGGTCAGTGACAAGAATGAAGAGTGGAGAAGACAACAAAAAGTCACTGACCTGGTTGAGAGTTCAGTCCGAAGCTCAGAGAGGAGAAACCCGGGGGGAGACAGTCCACCGCTTGCAGTCGTTACCGCTTCAGAGAACAGAGCGTGGGGGAGCCGGCGCCAGCCAATGGCGAGCGAGCTGAAGTGTCCGTGAGGGATTATGCGAAGCCGAAATCCAGTCCAGTGCAGTGTCAGAAACCAAGAGATCCGAGAGCCGAAGAGGTATCCAGGGAAAAACAGTCCAAGTTCAATAACAGGCTAAATCCAGGCAGTCAGGCCAAAAACCAAAATAAGCAGGGCAGACAGGGAGAAAGGCAAAAACCAAAGACATATGGGCAAAAAACTGAGAAGAATTCCACTGAACAAAACACTTACTCGATAGCTGAGTAACTCACACAGAGACAGGTTGAATAATCTGATGCTGATGGCAGGAAAGCAAACAGCCTAAATAGCTGCAGGGACCAGGTGAATGGGATTGGCAGTAATCAGCCACAGGGCCAATTAGGCAGGTGAGCAGGAGCAGAGGAAAAAACCCAACCATCAGCGCCAGGATTATGACATTGAGAGCATCTGTTAAAGAAATACATTCAAAGCCCAAGAATTACAAGCAACAATGTTCATTATTAAAAAAAATAATGATGAATAATAATGAATATTATTTATAGTGCACTTAAAAGTGCTTCAATGTGCTGCAAACAAAAGTAAAAGTGGTGAGAATTTAAAAAGTTTAATCTAAGTTTACCTTGAACGACATTCCATTGACAATGATGTCTTGTCATGATGGGTCTTAAGCGTTTTGCCCACATGCAGAAGCACTCACACAGGCAGGGAAAACTTTAATAGTTTATTGAAAAACACTGGATCATAGAGAGACAAAAACAACTGGTTTATCAGTTTGAGGAAATCCAGCGGTCTGGTGAACCGGAAACGGAATCTCTAGGAAGAGATCAGAGTGGTGAGTTCAAGTTCTTTGGGAAAAAAGGTCAATACTGAAAATAGCTTGACAAGGACTCACTTTTGTAGTTCTTGCAGTTGCTCCAAGGTTCCTGTTTGTGGAGGCTTGCACTGTTATGGAGATATTTTGCTGGAGGGAGGACAGGCAGACTATGGTGGACCTGAGGAGCAGCGGAGCAGACTGTCGATTGTTTTCCTGAAGTGGACAGCATTCTGATAAGATGAATTGTTTCCTTTTTCTCAGCGTGACGAGAGGGTTCCTTCCAAGGCTAGAAGGACCAGGCTTATCCAGTGGATCTGTAGAAATCCTGCCGGAGATTCACAAGAGAGAAACTAGTAGCGCTTGAGATCTCAGAACAAACAAAAATTCAAAGTAGAGACTCAGCTAAACTCAGAGGGGCTAGAGTACCCAATACTGGCGAGGAGATGGTGACAGTCACCTGCTCATAGGCTCCTCAGACGGTGATAACCAACGAGCTGCAGGTGTGAGTAGTTGAGAGCAGGAAGAGGCCCTCAAGGCCAAGAGAGGAACAATGGCACTATCTGGTAGATGCATGGAGACACTGAAAAAGAACAAAAACAAACCCCCACAAACTGGAACCCTAACATGCTTTACTTGACACTGAAAAGATGTGCTCCTGCACCAATCTGCTACAGCCTTATCTCTAAAGAGCTGCAGCCGCTGAGGTTACCGGCTGGAGGGGATGCTATGGGACGACATCCACCAAACACAGCAAATCACAAAAAAAACTTTAACACCAAACGCTGTGAGACACCCCAAACTAAAGAAGCACAGCACGCAGACGAGGAAGACACCGTCACCACACCAACACCACCACCGGACCTCAGCAACTGCAGACAAAAACAGACAGTTAACCAAAATAATCTTAAAAAAAGAACAATTTCAGCCCGACTAAATCAGCAAAAGGGCCATAAAAAACAGACAGTTCAAGTTAAAAACGTCAGGACCAGGCGTAGCCCTATTGCCACGCCACCGCGGAAGGCGGAATGGGCGCGCCGATGCCACACCCCAAACACGGCTTCACTGAGGGCAGATAACGCCGCCGTAGTCCACTTTAAAACAATTGTGCAGAAATCCGGGAAACGAACACCGACAGAGCAGCAATGGCCCAACTGTGGGGGACCTGTGAAAATTAGTCACCATTTTGAATGAAGCTGGAATAAACTGGAGCTCAGATGAGCATTAATGTCTTACCTACTGATCCACAAACATGCGCACACACACACTCGCAGACCGAGGAAGAGAAGGAGCGCAGCGCTGAGGCGTTTTACCTATGATCACACTTCAATTTAGATTTTCTGGCCAAGATCAGCTAAAGTGCAGGGAGAGAAAACACCTACCACCAGATCATCAGCGCAACATGCACCAGCCAGCGATTTGTTGCTTTCCGCTGCCAGAGTCCACCGGACGCAAGTCGCACAGTGGGAGAACAACGACGACACATGCCTCACTGAGCGCCGCAGCTCCCTTATGTACACCACGCCCACCTTAAGAACCGGAACTTCTCACCTGGAAACTATTTGTGAAATTATGTATATTTCTATAACACTACACACCGGCCTCCAATCAGACATCCCAGTAATAAATGAGCTTGTGTCAGTAGTCTTTCCAAATGCAATACATACATAACAAAATAAAGCATGACTTTTCTCACAATATGTGAGCCACCTCCTGTTGGTTGCATTTTTAGTGATGAATACCTTTTGCACAACTGGATTTGTTGTGCTTTGTTGTGGGTGGTGATTCAAAAAGTTTTGTAAAAGACAAGGATCAGGACGGGCAAAGTAATCTATTTCCTCCTGCTCTCTGCTCTCAACTCTCTCGCCATGTCTCTCCTCAGCCGCACTGACATCCTGTTCACTGCTCGGTCGCCGTCGCCTCCACTACAACCGCAGACATCCCAAGTTCCAAAAACTAATTTCAGGGAGATGCTTAATGAAGATAAATTGTGCCTTCATTAGTAGTGGATTAGAGATATACAGTGAAGTTCATAAGAGGGCCTATTCAATTCAGCTTGGTTCAGGTAGATATTTCATGATGCAGAAAATAACAATCTTATTGTACAATTTATGTATGATGCTTTATAATAATAAATAAGTGCCATAAAATATTTGCTCGCGTGCTTGCATTAATTATCTGTGCCCATGTTTTTATAAAATGAATAATTGCCCAAAATTTTTTTTGCTCACGTGCTTTGTGCGCTCGCATTTTATTTCGTGCCCTATTGTGCCCTTGTATAGTACTAGGTCAGCTGACGCCCCTGGCCGCATCGTGCGCCATACATGCACTCCATCATTCTTCACCTTCACTAGACATGGATACACTTTGTGCTGCAAAATGAGGTAAAAGAGTAAACTGAAACTTATTGGCTTTTTTTCTGACTGATCCAATCAGCTCTCTGATCAACCAGTCGCCTGGAACGCTGGTTAAACAGAGCATCGCTTTGGACAGATATGCTGCACAGGATTCACCAGTAAGCTCCTTCACACACCCCGCTCTCTCTTGTTGTTGTCTGCGCAATCACTGTAGTTCTAATCCGCATATGATGCATGAATTATTGTACTGCCTGCTCGCTCTCACTCGCATTAAAAAAACACCACCTGGCAGAGTCTAAAATCCGGGATAATTTATTCGACTCGCGGGCATCCGTGAACAACTATAACATCTATATCAGGGAGACTCCTGGAACTTCCAGGAGACTTGGGAAGTCTGCACCACCACCATCTTATTTTACATCAGATGAAGGGCCTGCTGTTGGGAACATGTCAGTCAGTTTAACACATTTCGCAGCATCTGTTGAAGAACTCGTTTCTTTTTTTTTTGCGCAGTTTCTCTGCGCCTCCCTTTCATTGATCCATTACTACTGTAAGCACTGCTGCACAAAGTTCCAATGGAGAGTGAAGGTGTTTTTCTACTTTCTGATTGGCCTAGCCCTTTAGACTGTCAGGGATGATAACCAATGGGCTGCAGTAGCCTGTGGTAAGGGCTGGACAGACTCTTGCGCTGCTGATTTCATTTTTCTCCATGCATTATGCAAATATAACGAGGCCTATATATAATAATAATAATAATAATAATAATAATAATAATAATAATAATAATAATAATAATAATACATATTATTAATATACATGTGGGGTCTGCCGGCCCAAACAGAACATCGGCCCAGAGGGCTATTCCCAGGTATGCCCGATTACCAGTCCATGACTGGTTTTAATTGTATGTTGTAATGAGGCCATTGTCACAACTGTAAGATTAGTGTCACCACTGTCAGTTCCAAAGTCACCACCGTCGGAGGGCTTTTTATTTGTTTTTACATGAATATGCTATATGTTCCTTCAGTGCTGTTCTGTCATTAAAGTAATAGTCTCTTTTAATACAAAGATATGTTTGTTGAGTAAAAACACATGACATTTTCTATTTAGGCTTAAAGTAAACATTGTATGATGTTAGATCTTTTAAAGGACTACTTGTGAAACAGTATAGAAAATTTACAAAAGTAAATATTTAACATTTAACAGCATATATGTTTACTAAAAATGCCAGATAATGATTTAAAAACACTAAATACATATAGGACCAAATAAATAAAAATAAGTTGCTTTTCATTGTGTCTAACGGTGTTGACAAAAACAAAGTAATAACTGGAAATATGCCTATTTTATGAAAAAAATACAAAGCAAGGAGGTTGCACCGGTACATTGCTGAACAGCCAAGACCTTGGTCTATAGCAATATACCTTCAGATTTTGTAATTTTACTAACTTTTTATTTTTAAAATTAAAACCTGTTTTATCCAAATTCCCAAGAATCAGTGAGGTAACAACTAAGGATAAATGAACAGCAAATGTTATTTTTGAAGACAGAGGGGGTAGACAAAAGCGCATGTTTAAAAACTGTGCCATATAATAAATGATCCCCTAACAGCTATTGTTTTCCTCTAGTGGATTTAATCACCATTCACTGCATTGGTAAGTTGTGTAGTTTATCCTTAACATCAGCATTCACCAGCCTTAAAAAAAATCATTCCATTTCTCCCCACGGGTGTGGGTAATGAAGGAAGTTGGGTGTTTACTGTAAACAATAATTCTCCCTTACTATGTTTCCTTTTTAGAGGCTTGAGGACCTTGTTTCTTCTGGTGAAAATAGTACATATACATAAATGAGTGATAATAGCTCACCTGTGATTATTTACCATTATTATAGAGACAGACCTCCATAAAATTCTCAGCAAAATATGTCCAGAAATAATTAAAACAATAACAAAAAGAAAATTAAATGAGAGCCTTGTTAATCAGATGTTTATCTCAACTAGATTGTTTTCCATAACATAGATGGCTTCCCCCCTGAGATGTTTTTTAGGGGAATAGAGGAACCCTATTGGCAAGTTCTTTATTGGCATAAAACTGAGGATCACCTTAGGATCAAAATTATGTAACAACAGACAGAGCCTGATATACATACAAGAAAGATGAAGAAAAAACAATATCACACCATAACTAATTTAAACTGATAAGTTTAAGAATAATCTGTTGACTTTCATTTACTTCTTAGCTTCAATATTTCACATGTACATCACATGTATATCAATATTCAAACCCATAGTGAAATAAAACTAGTTTTAGCTTTATAAACAGCTCAAAAATTTGAGCTTGGCATACCATAATTTCACTCATGAAAATATCCAAAATCATCAAAGAAACAAGTAATATAGCTGCAAACTCTTCCTGACTTGTGTTAGATCTGCAAACCTCTACAGATTAATTCAGAAGGCTTGAGTTTTTCCCATCACCGCCAATCTCCAGTCAGCAGCTGAAAGATAGAAAATTATGTAACAATCTGTTTTTCAACAATTTAAACCTGGAGTAAGCCATCAGGTTCACTTAGCCATTCCTCACCAATGTGGACCCCATGAGATTGTCAAGGAAAAGAGACAGGAGCATGATCCATCGTGGGCTCAGGAATCTCTGGATGAGAGAGCAAGCTCAGGAGTCTCTGGGCAGGACGGAGCATGCTCAGGAGTCTCTGGGCAGCACAGAGCATGCTCAGGAGTCTCTGGGCAGGACAGAGCATGCTCAGGAGTCTCTGGGTGGCATAGAGCATGCTCAGGAGTCTCTGGGCAGCACCTAGCATGCTTAGGTGTCTCTGGGCAGGACAGAGCATACTCAAGAGTCTCTGGGCAGCAAGCACAGAGCATGCTCAGGAGTCTCTGGGTAGCACAGAGCATGCTCAGGAGTCTCTGGGAAGGACAGAACATGCTCAGGAGTCTCTGGGCAGCACAGAGCATGCTCAGGAGTGTCTAGGTGGCACAGAGCATTCTCAGGATTCTCTGGGCAGCACATAGCATGCTCAGGAGTCTCTGGGCAGCACAGAGCATGCTCGGGAGTCTCTGGGCAGCACAGAGCATGCTCAGGAGTCTTTTGGCTGCACAGAGCATGCTCAGGAGTCTCTGGGCAAGACAGAGCATGCTCAGGAGTCTCTGGACAGCACAGAGCATGCTCAGGAGTCTCTGGGCAGCACAGAGAATGCTCAGGAGTGTCTAGGTGGCACAGAGCATGCTCATGAGTCGCTGGGCAGCACAGAGCATGCTCAGGAGTCTCTGGGCAAGACAGAGCATGCTCAGGAGTCTCTGGACAGCACAGAGCATGCTCATGAGTCGCTGGGCAGCACAGAGCATGCTCAGGAGTCTCTGGGCAGGACAGAGCATGCTCAGGAATCTCTGGGCGGCACAGAGCATGCTCAGGAGTCTCTGGGTGGCACAGAGCATTCTCTGGAGTCTCTGGACACCGCAGAGCATGCTCAGAAGTCTCTGGGCAGCACAGAGCATGCTCAGGAGTCTCTGGGCAGGACAGAGCATGCTCAGGAGTCTCTGGGTAGCACATAGCATGCTCAGGAGTCTCTGGGCAGCACAGAGCATGCTCAGGAGTCTCTGCGCAGGACAGAGCATGCTCAGGAGTCTCTGGGCAGCACAGATCATGCTCAGGAGTCTCTGGGCAGCACAGAGTATGCTCAGGAGTCTCTGGGCAGGACAGATCACGCTCAGGAGTCTCTGGGTGGCACAGAGCATGCTCAGGAGTCTCTGGGCAGCACGGAGCATGCTCAGGAGTCTCTGGGCAGGACAGAGCATGCTCAGGTGTGTATGGGTGGCACAAAGCATGCTCAGAAGTCTCTGGGCAGCACAAAGCATGCTCAAGAGTCTCTGGGCGGTACGGAGCATGCTCAGGAGTCTCTGGGTGGCACAGAGCATGCTCAGGAGTCTCTGGGCAACACAGAGCATGCTCAAGAGTCTCTGGGTGGAACAGAGCATGCTCAGGAGTCTCTGGAGAGCACAGAGTATGCTCAGGAGTCTCTGGGCAGCACAGAGCATACTCAGGAGTCTCTGGGTAGGACAGAGCATGCTCAGGAGTCTCTGGGCAGCACAGAGCATGCTCAGGAGTGTCTAGGTGGCACAGAGCATGCTCAGGAGTCTCTGGGTGGCACAGAGCATGCTCAGGAGTCTCTGGAGAGCACAGAGCATAATCAGGAGTCTCTGGGCAGCACAGAGCATACTCGGGAGTCTCTGGGTAGGACAGAGCATGCTCAGGAGTCTCTGGGCAGCACAGAGCATGCTCAGGAGTGTCTAAGTGGCACAGAGCATGCTCAGGAGTCTCTGGGTGGCACAGAGCATGCTCAGGAGTCTCTGGAGAGCACAGAGCATGCTCAGGAGTCTCTGGGCAGCACAGAGCATACTCGGGAGTCTCTGGGTAGGACAGAGCATGCTCAGGAGTCTCTGGGCAGCACAGAGCATGCTCAGGAGTGTCTAAGTGGCACAGAGCATGCTCAGGAGTCTCTGGGTGGCACAGAGCATGCTCAGGAGTCTCTGGAGAGCACAGAGCATGCTCAGGAGTCTCTGGGCAGGACAGAGCATGCTCAGGAATCTCTGGGCAGGACAGAGCATGCTCAGGAGTCTCTGGGCAGCACAGAGCATGCTCAGGAGTCTCTGGGCGGCACAGAGCATGCTGATGAGTCTCTGGGCGGCACAGAGCATGCTCAGGAGTCTCTGGGTGGCAGAGAGCATGCTCGGGAGTCTCTGGGTGGCACAGAGCATGCTCAGAAGTCTCTGGGCAGGACAGAGCATGCTCAGGAGTCTCTGGGCAGCACAGAGCATGCTCAGGAGTCTCTGGGCAGGACAGAGTATGCTCAGGAGTCTCTGGGCAGGACATATCATGCTCAGGAGTCTCTGGGTGGCACAGAGCATGCTCAGGAGTCTCTGGGCAGCACGGAGCATGCTCAGGAGTCTCTGGAGAGCACAGAGTATGCTCAGGAGTCTCTGGGCAGCACAGAGCATACTCAGGAGTCTCTGGGTAGGACAGAGCATGCTCAGGAGTCTCTGGGCAGCACAGAGCATGCTCAGGAGTCTCTGGGTGGCACAGAGCATTCTCCGGAGTCTCTGGAGAGCACAGAGCATGCTCAGGAGTCTCTGGGCAGCACAGAGCATACTCAGGAGTCTCTGGGTAGGACAGAGCATGCTCAGGAGTCTCTGGGCAGCACAGAGCATGCTCATGAGTGTCTAAGTGGCACAGAGCATGCTCAGGAGTCTCTGGGCAGGACAGAGCATGCTCAGGAATCTCTGGGCAGGACAGAGCATGCTCAGGAGTCTCTGGGCAGCACAGAGCATGCTCAGGAGTGTCTAAGTGGCACAGAGCATGCTCAGGAGTCTCTGGGTGGCACAGAGCATGCTCAGGAGTCTCTGGAGAGCACAGAGCATGCTCAGGAGTCTCTGGGCAGGACAGAGCATGCTCAGGAATCTCTGGGCAGGACAGAGCATGCTCAGGAGTCTCTGGGCAGCACAGAGCATGCTCAGGAGTCTCTGGGCGGCACAAAGCATGCTGATGAGTCTCTGGGCGGCACAGAGCATGCTCAGGAGTCTCTGGGTGGCACAGAGCATGCTCGGGAGTCTCTGGGTGGCACAGAGCATGCTCAGAAGTCTCTGGGCAGGACAGAGCATGCTCAGGAGTCTCTGGGCAGGACAGAGCATGCTCAGGAGTCTCTGGGCAGCACAGAGCATGCTCAGGAGTCTCTGGGCGGCACAGAGCATGCTGATGAGTCTCTGGGCGGCACAGAGCATGCTCAGGAGTCTCTGGGTGGCACAGAGCATGCTCAGAAGTCTCTGGGCAGGACAGAGCATGCTCAGAGGCCTCTGGGCAGGACAGAGCATGCTCAGGAGTCTCTGGGCAGCACAGAGCATGCTCAGGAGTCTCTGGGTGGCAGAGAGCATGCTCAGGAGTCTCTGGGCAGCACAGAGCATGCTCAGGAGTCTCTGGGCAGCACAGAGCATGCTCAGGAGTCTCTGGGCAGCACAGAGCATGCTCAGGAGTCTCTGGGTGGCACAGAGCATGCTCTGGAGTCTCTGGAGAGCACAGAGCATGCTCAGGAGTCTCGGGGCAGGACAGACCATGCTCAGGAGTCTCTGGGTAGGACAGAGCATGCTCAGGAGTCTCTGGGCAGCACAGAGCATGCTCAGGAGTCTCTTGGCAGGACAGAGCATCTTCAGGAGTCTCTGGGCAGCACAGATCATGCTCAGAAGTCTCTGGGTGGCACAGAGCATGCTCAGGAGTCTCTGGGCAGCACAGAGCATGGTCAGGTGTCTCTGGGCAACACAGAGCATGCTAGAGAGTCTCTGGGTGGCACAGAGCATGCTCAGGAGTCTCTGGAGAGCACAGAGTATGCTCAGGAGTCTCTGGGCAGCACACAGCATACTCAGGAGTCTCTGGGTAGGACAGAGGATGCTCAGGACTCTCTGGGCAGCACAGAGCATGCTCAGGAGTGTCTAGGTGGCACAGAGCATGCTCAGGAGTCTCTGGGGAGCACAGAGCATGCTCGGGAGTCTCTGGGCAGGACAGAGCATGCTCAGGAATCTCTGGGCAGGACAGAGCATGCTCAGGAGTCTCTGGAGAGCACAGAGCATGCTCGGGAGTCTCTGGGCAGGACAGAGCATGCTCAGGAATCTCTGGGCAGGACAGAGCATGCTCAGGAGTCTCTGGGCAGCACAGAGCATGCTCAGGAGTGTCTAGTTGGCACAGAGCATGCTCAGGAGTCTCTGGGTGGCACAGAGCATGCTCAGGAGTCTCTGGGTGGCACAGAGCATGCTCAGGAGTCTCTGGGCAGCACAGAGCATGCTCGGGAGTCTCTGGGCAGCACAGAGCATGCTCAGGAGTCTTTTGGCTGCACAGAGCATGCTCAGGAGTCTCTGGGCAGGACAGAGCATGCTCAGGAGTCTCTGGGCGCCACAGAGCATGCTCAGGAGTCTCTGGGCAGCACAGAGAATGCTCAGGAGTGTCTAGGTGGCACAGAGCATGCTCATGAGTCGCATGGCAGCACAGAGCATGCTCAGGAGTCTCTGGGTGGCACAGAGCATGCTCATAAGTCTCTGGGCAGGACAGAGCATGCTCAGGTCTCTCTGGGCGCCACAGAGCATGCTCAGGAGTCTCTGGGTGGCACAGAGCATTCTCGGGAGTCTCTGGACACTGCAGAGCATGCTCAGAAGTCTCTGGGCAGCACAGAGCATGCTCAGGAGTCTCTGGGCAGGACAGAGCATGCTCAGGAGTCTCTGGGTAGCACATAGCATGCTCAGGAGTCTCTGGGCAGCACAGAGCATGCTCAGGAGTCTCTGGGCCGGACAGAGCATGCTCAGGAGTCTCTGGGCAGCACAGACCATGCTCAGGAGTCTCTGGGCAGCACAGAGTATGCTCAGGAGTCTCTGGGCAGGACAGATCATGCTCAGGAGTCTCTGGGTGGCACAGAGCATGCTCAGGAGTCTCTGGGTGGCACAGAGCATGCTCAGGAGTCTCTGGGCAACACAGAGCATGCTCAAGAGTCTCTGGGTGGAACAGAGCATGCTCAGGAGTCTATGGAGAGCACAGAGTATGCTCAGGAGTCTCTGGGCAGCACAGAGCATACTCAGGAGTCTCTGGGTAGGACAGAGCATGCTCAGGAGTCTCTGGGCAGCACAGACCATGCTCAGGAGTGTCTAGGTGGCACAGAGCATGCTCAGGAGTCTCTGGGTGGCACAGAGCATGCTCAGGAGTCTCTGGAGAGCACAGAGCATGCTCAGGAGTCTCTGGGCAGCACAGAGCGTACTCAGGAGTCTCTGGGTAGGACAGAGCATGCTCAGGAGTCTCTGGGCAGCACAGAGCATGCTCAGGAGTGTCTAAGTGGCACAGAGCATGCTCAGGAGTCTCTGGGTGGCACAGAGCATGCTCAGGAGTCTCTGGAGAGCACAGAGCATGCTCAGGAGTCTCTGGGCAGGACAGAGCATGCTCAGGAATCTCTGGGCAGGACAGAGCATGCTCAGGAGTCTCTGGGCAGCACAGAGCATGCTCAGGAGTCTGGGCGGCACAGAGCATGCTGATGAGTCTCTGGGCGGCACAGAGCATGCTCAGGAGTCTATGGGTGGCACAGAGCATGCTTGGGAGTCTCTGGGTGGCACAGAGCATGCTCAGAAGTCTCTGGGCAGGACAGAGCATGCTCAGGAGTCTCTGGGCAGGACAGAGCATGCTCAGGAGTCTCTGGGCAGCACAGAGCATTCTCAGGAGTCTCTGGGCAGCACAGAGCATGCTCAGGAGTCTCTGGGCAGCACATAGCATGCTCAGGAGTCTCTGGGCAGGACAGAGCATGCTCAGGAGTCTCTGGGCAGCACAGACCATGCTCAGGAGTCTCTGGGCAGCACAGGGTATGCTCAGGAGTCTCTGGGCAGGACAGATCATGCTCAGGAGTCTCTGGGTGGCACAGAGCATGCTCAGGAGTCTCTGGGCAGCACGGAGCATGCTCAGGAGTCTCTGGGCAGGACAGAGCATGCTCAGGAGTCTCTGGGCAACACAGAGCATGCTCAAGAGTCTCTGGGTGGAACAGAGCATGCTCAGGAGTCTCTGGAGAGCACAGAGTATGCTCAGGAGTCTCTGGGCAGCACAGAGCATACTCAGGAGTCTCTGGGTAGGACAGAGCAATCTCAGGAGTCTCTGGGCAGCACAGAGCATGCTCAGGAGTGTCTAGGTGGCACAGAGCATGCTCAGGAGTCTCTGGGTGGCACAGAGCATGCTCCGGAGTCTCTGGAGAGCACAGAGCATGCTCAGGAGTCTCTGGGCAGCACAGAGCATACTCAGGAGTCTCTGGAGAGCACACAGCATGCTCAGGAGTCTCTGGGCAGGACAGAGCATGCTCAGGAATCTCTGGGCAGGACAGAGCATGCTCAGGAGTCTCTGGGTGGCACAGAGCATGCTCAGGAGTCTCTGGAGAGCACAGAGCATGCTCAGGAGTCTCTGGGCAGGACAGAGCATGCTCAGGAATCTCTGGGCAGGACAGAGCATGCTCAGGAGTCTCTGGGCAGCACAGAGCATGCTCAGGAGTCTCTGGGTGGCACAGAGCATGCTGATGAGTCTCTGCGCGGCACAGAGCATGCTCAGGAGTCTCTGGGTGGCACAGAGCATGCTCAGGAGTCTCTGGGTGGCACAGAGCATGCTCAGAAGTCTCTGGGCAGGACAGAGCATGCTCAGGAGTCTCTGGGCAGGACAGAGCATGCTCAGGAGTCTCTGGGCAGCACAGAGCATGCTCAGGAGTCTCTGGGCAGCACAGAGCATGCTCAGGAGTCTCTGGGCAGCACAGAGCATGCTCAGGAGTCTCTGGGCAGCACAGAGCATGCTCCGGTGTCTATGGGATGCATAGAGCATGCTCAGGAGTCTCTGGGTGGCACAGAGCATGCTCAGGAGTCTCTGGGTTGCACAGAACATGCTCAGGAGTGTCTGGAGAGCACAGAGCATGCTCAGGAGTCTCTGCGCAGCACAGAGTATGCTCAGGAGTCTCTGGGCAGCACAGAGCATACTCAGGAGTCTCTGGGTAGGACAGAGCAATCTCAGGAGTCTCTGGGCAGCACAGAGCATGCTCAGGAGTGTCTAGGTGGCACAGAGCATGCTCAGGAGTCTCTGGGTGGCACAGAGCATGCTCCGGAGTCTCTGGAGAGCACAGAGCATGCTCAGGAGTCTCTGGGCAGCACAGAGCATACTCAGGAGTCTCTGGGCAGGACAGAGCATGCTCAGGAGTCTCTGGGCAGCACAGAGGATGCTCAGGAGCGTCTAAGTGGCACAGAGCATGCTCAGGAGTCTCTGGGTGGCACAGAGCATGCTCAGGAGTCTCTGGAGAGCACAGAGCATGCTCAGGAGTCTCTGGGCAGGACAGAGCATGCTCAGGAATCTCTGGGCAGGACAGAGCATGCTCAGGAGTCTCTGGGCAGCACAGAGCATGCTCAGGAGTCTCTGGGTGGCACAGAGCATGCTGATGAGTCTCTGGGCGGCACAGAGCATGCTCAGGAGTCTCTGGGTGGCACAGAGCATGCTCAGGAGTCTCTGGGTGGCACAGAGCATGCTCAGAAGTCTCTGGGCAGGACAGAGCATGCTCAGAGGTCTCTGGGCAGGACAGAGCATGCTCAGGAGTCTCTGGGCAGCACAGAGCATGCTCAGGAGTCTCTGGGTGGCAGAGAGCATGCTCAGGAGTCTCTGGGCAGCACAGAGCATGCTCAGGAGTCTCTGGGCAGCACAGAGCATGCTCAGGAGTCTCTGGGCAGCACAGAGCATGCTCAGGAGTCTCTGGGTGGCACAGAGCATGCTCTGGAGTCTCTGGAGAGCACAGAGCATGCTCAGGAGTCTCGGGGCAGGACAGACCATGCTCAGGAGTCTCTGGGTAGGACAGAGCATGCTCAGGAGTCTCTGGGCAGGACAGAGCATGCTCAGGAGTCTCTGGGCAGGACAGAGCATCTTCAGGAGTCTCTGGGCAGCACAGATCATGCTCAGAAGTCTCTGGGTGGCACAGAGCATGCTCAGGAGTCTCTGGGCAGCACAGAGCATGGTCAGGTGTCTCTGGGCAACACAGAGCATGCTCAAGAGTCTCTGGGTGGCACAGAGCATGCTCAGGAGTCTCTGGAGAGCACAGAGTATGCTCAGGAGTCTCTGGGCAGCACACAGCATACTCAGGAGTCTCTGGGTAGGACAGAGGATGCTCAGGACTCTCTGGGCAGCACAGAGCATGCTCAGGAGTGTCTAGGTGGCACAGAGCATGCTCAGGAGTCTCTGGGTGGCACATAGCATGCTCAGGAGTCTCTGGAGAGCACAGAGCATGCTCGGGAGTCTCTGGGCAGGACAGAGCATGCTCAGGAATCTCTGGGCAGGACAGAGCATGCTCAGGAGTCTCTGGGCAGCACAGAGCATGCTCAGGAGTGTCTAGTTGGCACAGAGCATGCTCAGGAGTCTCTGGGTGGCACAGAGCATGCTCAGGAGTCTCTGGGTGGCACAGAGCATGCTCAGGAGTCTCTGGGCAGCACAGAGCATGCTCGGGAGTCTCTGGGCAGCACAGAGCATGCTCAGGAGTCTTTTGGCTGCACAGAGCATGCTCAGGAGTCTCTGGGCAGGACAGAGCATGCTCAGGAGTCTCTGGGCAGGACAGAGCATGCTCAGGAGTCTCTGGGCAGGACAGAGCATGCTCAGGAGTCTCTGGGCAGCACAGAGCATGCTCATGAGTCGCATGGCAGCACAGAGCATGCTCAGGAGTCTCTGGGTGGCACAGAGCATGCTCATAAGTCTCTGGGCAGGACAGAGCATGCTCAGGAATCTCTGGGCGCCACAGAGCATGCTCAGGAGTCTCTGGGTGGCACAGAGCATTCTCGGGACTCTCTGGACACCGCAGAGCATGCTCAGAAGTCTCTGGGCAGCACAGAGCATGCTCAGGAGTCTCTGGGCAGGACAGAGCATGCTCAGGAGTCTCTGGGTAGCACATAGCATGCTCAGGAGTCTCTGGGCAGCACAGAGCATGCTATGGAGTCTCTGGGCCGGACAGAGCATGCTCAGGAGTCTCTGAGCAGCACAGACCATGCTCAGGAGTCTCTGGGCAGGACAGATCATGCTCAGGAGTCTCTGGGTGGCACAGAGCATGCTCAGGAGTCTCTGGGTGGCACAGAGCATGCTCAGGAGTCTCTGGGCAACACAGAGCATGCTCAAGAGTCTCTGGGTGGAACAGAGCATGCTCAGGAGTCTCTGGAGAGCACAGAGTATGCTCAGGAGTCTCTGGGCAGCACAGAGCATACTCAGGAGTCTCTGGGTAGGACAGAGCATGCTCAGGAGTCTCTGGGCAGCACAGAGCATGCTCAGGAGTGTCTAGGTGGCACAGAGCATGCTCAGGAGTCTCTGGGTGGCACAGAGCATGCTCAGGAGTCTCTGGAGAGCACAGAGCATGCTCAGGAGTCTCTGGGCAGCACAGAGCGTACTCAGGAGTCTCTGGGTAGGACAGAGCATGCTCAGGAGTCTCTGGGCAGCACAGAGCATGCTCAGGAGTGTCTAAGTGGCACAGAGCATGCTCAGGAGTCTCTGGGTGGCACAGAGCATGCTCAGGAGTCTCTGGAGAGCACAGAGCATGCTCAGGAGTCTCTGGGCAGGACAGAGCATGCTCAGGAATCTCTGGGCAGGACAGAGCATGCTCAGGAGTCTCTGGGCAGCACAGAGCATGCTCAGGAGTCTCTGGGCGGCACAGAGCATGCTGATGAGTCTCTGGGCGGCACAGAGCATGCTCAGGAGTCTCTGGGTGGCACAGAGCATGCTCGGGAGTCTCTGGGTGGCACAGAGCATGCTCGGGAGTCTCTGGGTGGCACAGAGCATGCTCAGAAGTCTCTGGGCAGGACAGAGCATGCTCAGGAGTCTCTGGGCAGGACAGAGCATGCTCAGGAGTCTCTGGGCAGCACAGAGCATTCTCAGGAGTCTCTGGGCAGCACAGAGCATGCTCAGGAGTCTCTGGGCAGCACATAGCATGCTCAGGAGTCTCTGGGCAGGACAGAGCATGCTCAGGAGTCTCTGGGCAGCACAGACCATGCTCAGGAGTCTCTGGGCAGCACAGGGTATGCTCAGGAGTCTCTGGGCAGGACAGATCATGCTCAGGAGTCTCTGGGTGGCACAGAGCATGCTCAGGAGTCTCTGGGCAGCACGGAGAATGCTCAGGAGTCTCTGGGCAGGACAGAGCATGCTCAGGAGTCTCTGGGCAACACAGAGCATGCTCAAGAGTCTCTGGGTGGAACAGAGCACGCTCAGGAGTCTCTGGAGAGCACAGAGTATGCTCAGGAGTCTCTGGGCAGCACAGAGCATACTCAGGAGTCTCTGGGTAGGACAGAGCAATCTCATGGGTCTCTGGGCAGCACAGAGCATGCTCAGGAGTGTCTAGGTGGCACAGAGCATGCTCAGGAGTCTCTGGGTGGCACAGAGCATGCTCCGGAGTCTCTGGAGAGGACAGAGCATGCTCAGGAGTCTCTGGGCAGCACAGAGCATGCTCAGGAATCTCTGGGCAGGACAGAGCATGCTCAGGAGTCTCTGGGCAGCACAGAGCATGCTCAGGAGTCTCTGGGCGGCACAGAGCATGCTGATGAGTCTCTGGGCGGCACAGAGCATGCTCAGGAGTCTCTGGGTGGCACAGAGCATGCTCGGGAGTCTCTGGGTGGCACAGAGCATGCTCAGAAGTCTCTGGGCAGGACAGAGAATGCTCAGGAGTCTCTGGGCAGGACAGAGCATGCTCAGGAGTCTCTGGGCAGCACAGAGCATTCTCAGGAGTCTCTGGGCAGCACAGAGCATGCTCAGGAGTCTCTGGGCAGCACATAGCATGCTCAGGAGTCTCTGGGCAGGACAGAGCATGCTCAGGAGTCTCTGGGCAGCACAGACCATGCTCAGGAGTCTCTGGGCAGCACAGGGTATGCTCAGGAGTCTCTGGGCAGGACAGATCATGCTCAGGAGTCTCTGGGTGGCACAGAGCATGCTCAGGAGTCTCTGGGCAGCACGGAGCATGCTCAGGAGTCTCTGGGCAGGACAGAGCATGCTCAGGAGTCTCTGGGCAACACAGAGCATGCTCAAGAGTCTCTGGGTGGAACAGAGCATGCTCAGGAGTCTCTGGAGAGCACAGAGTATGCTCAAGAGTCTCTGGGCAGCACAGAGCATACTCAGGAGTCTCTGGGTAGGACAGAGCAATCTCAGGAGTCTCTGGGCAGCACAGAGCATGCTCAGGAGTGTCTAGGTGGCACAGAGCATGCTCAGGAGTCTCTGGGTGGCACAGAGCATGCTCCGGAGTCTCTGGAGAGCACAGAGCATGCTCAGGAGTCTCTGGGCAGCACAGAGCATACTCAGGAGTCTCTGGGTAGGACAGAGCATGCTCAGGAGTCTCTGGGCAGCACAGAGGATGCTCAGGAGTGTCTAAGTGGCACAGAGCATGCTCAGGAGTCTCTGGGTGGCACAGAGCATGCTCAGGAGTCTCTGGGTGGCACAGAGCATGCTCAGGAGTCTCTGGGTGGCACAGAGCATGCTCAGAAGTCTCTGGGCAGGACAGAGCATGCTCAGGAGTCTCTGGGCAGGACAGAGCATGCTCAGGAGTCTCTGGGCAGCACAGAGCATGCTCAGGAGTCTCTGGGCAGCACAGAGCATGCTCAGGAGTCTCTGGGCAGCACAGAGCATGCTCAGGAGTCTCTGGGCAGCACAGAGCATGCTCCGGTGTCTATGGGATGCATAGAGCATGCTCAGGAGTCTCTGGGTGGCACAGAGCATGCTCAGGAGTCTCTGGGTTGCACAGAACATGCTCAGGAGTGTCTGGAGAGCACAGAGCATGCTCAGGAGTCTCTGCGCAGCACAGAGTATGCTCAGGAGTCTCTGGGCAGCACAGAGCATACTCAGGAGTCTCTGGGTAGGACAGAGCAATCTCAGGAGTCTCTGGGCAGCACAGAGCATGCTCAGGAGTGTCTAGGTGGCACAGAGCATGCTCAGGAGTCTCTGGGTGGCACAGAGCATGCTCCGGAGTCTCTGGAGAGCACAGAGCATGCTCAGGAGTCTCTGGGCAGCACAGAGCATACTCAGGAGTCTCTGGGCAGGACAGAGCATGCTCAGGAGTCTCTGGGCAGCACAGAGGATGCTCAGGAGCGTCTAAGTGGCACAGAGCATGCTCAGGAGTCTCTGGATGGCACAGAGCATGCTCAGGAGTCTCTGGAGAGCACAGAGCATGCTCAGGAGTCTCTGGGCAGGACAGAGCATGCTCAGGAATCTCTGGGCAGGACAGAGCATGCTCAGAGGTCTCTGGGCAGGACAGAGCATGCTCAGGAGTCTCTGGGCAGCACAGAGCATGCTCAGGAGTCTCTGGGTGGCAGAGAGCATGCTCAGGAGTCTCTGGGCAGCACAGAGCATGCTCAGGAGTCTCTGGGCAGCACAGAGCATGCTCAGGAGTCTCTGGGCAGCACAGAGCATGCTCAGGAGTCTCTGGGTGGCACAGAGCATGCTCTGGAGTCTCTGGAGAGCACAGAGCATGCTCAGGAGTCTCGGGGCAGGACAGACCATGCTCAGGAGTCTCTGGGTACGACAGAGCATGCTCAGGAGTCTCTGGGCAGCACAGAGCATGCTCAGGAGTCTCTGGGCAGGACAGAGCATCTTCAGGAGTCTCTGGGCAGCACAGATCATGCTCAGAAGTCTCTGGGTGGCACAGAGCATGCTCAGGAGTCTCTGGGCAGCACAGAGCATGGTCAGGTGTCTCTGGGCAACACAGAGCATGCTCAAGAGTCTCTGGGTGGCAAAGAGCATGCTCAGGAGTCTCTGGAGAGCACAGAGTATGCTCAGGAGTCTCTGGGCAGCACACAGCATACTCAGGAGTCTCTGGGTAGGACAGAGGATGCTCAGGACTCTCTGGGCAGCACAGAGCATGCTCAGGAGTGTCTAGGTGGCACAGAGCATGCTCAGGAGTCTCTGGGTGGCACATAGCATGCTCAGGAGTCTCTGGAGAGCACAGAGCATGCTCGGGAGTCTCTGGGCAGGACAGAGCATGCTCAGGAATCTCTGGGCAGGACAGAGCATGCTCAGGAGTCTCTGGGCAGCACAGAGCATGCTCAGGAGTGTCTAGTTGGCACAGAGCATGCTCAGGAGTCTCTGGGTGGCACAGAGCATGCTCAGGAGTCTCTGGGTGGCACAGAGCATGCTCAGGAGTCTCTGGGCAGCACAGAGCATGCTCGGGAGTCTCTGGGCAGCACAGAGCATGCTCAGGAGTCTTTTGGCTGCACACAGCATGCTCAGGAGTCTCTGGGCAGGACAGAGCATGCTCAGGAGTCTCTGGGCAGGACAGAGCATGTTCAGGAGTCTCTGGGCAGGACAGAGCATGCTCAGGAGTCTCTGGGCAGCACAGAGCATGCTCATGAGTCGCATGGCAGCACAGAGCATGCTCAGGAGTCTCTGGGTGGCACAGAGCATGCTCATAAGTCTCTGGGCAGGACAGAGCATGCTCAGGAATCTCTGGGCGCCACAGAGCATGCTCAGGAGTCTCTGGGTGGCACAGAGCATTCTCGGGACTCTCTGGACACCGCAGAGCATGCTCAGAAGTCTCTGGGCAGCACAGAGCATGCTCAGGAGTCTCTGGGCAGGACAGAGCATGCTCAGGAGTCTCTGGGTAGCACATAGCATGCTCAGGAGTCTCTGGGCAGCACAGAGCATGCTCAGGAGTCTCTGGGCCGGACAGAGCATGCTCAGGAGTCTCTGGGCAGCACAGACCATGCTCAGGAGTCTCTGGGCAGGACAGATCATGCTCAGGAGTCTCTGGGTGGCACAGAGCATGCTCAGGAGTCTCTGGGTGGCACAGAGCATGCTCAGGAGTCTCTGGGCAACACAGAGCATGCTCAAGAGTCTCTGGGTGGAACAGAGCATGCTCAGGAGTCTCTGGAGAGCACAGAGTATGCTCAGGAGTCTCTGGGCAGCACAGAGCATACTCAGGAGTCTCTGGGTAGGACAGAGCATGCTCAGGAGTCTCTGGGCAGCACAGAGCATGCTCAGGAGTGTCTAGGTGGCACAGAGCATGCTCAGGAGTCTCTGGGTGGCACAGAGCATGCTCAGGAGTCTCTGGAGAGCACAGAGCATGCTCAGGAGTCTCTGGGCAGCACAGAGCGTACTCAGGAGTCTCTGGGTAGGACAGAGCATGCTCAGGAGTCTCTGGGCAGCACAGAGCATGCTCAGGAGTGTCTAAGTGGCACAGAGCATGCTCAGGAGTCTCTGGGTGGCACAGAGCATGCTCAGGAGTCTCTGGAGAGCACAGAGCATGCTCAGGAGTCTCTGGGCAGGACAGAGCATGCTCAGGAATCTCTGGGCAGGACAGAGCATGCTCAGGAGTCTCTGGGCAGCACAGAGCATGCTCAGGAGTCTCTGGGCGGCACAGAGCATGCTGATGAGTCTCTGGGCGGCACAGAGCATGCTCAGGAGTCTCTGGGTGGCACAGAGCATGCTCGGGAGTCTCTGGGTGGCACAGAGCATGCTCGGGAGTCTCTGGGTGGCACAGAGCATGCTCAGAAGTCTCTGGGCAGGACAGAGCATGCTCAGGAGTCTCTGGGCAGGACAGAGCATGCTCAGGAGTCTCTGGGCAGCACAGAGCATTCTCAGGAGTCTCTGGGCAGCACAGAGCATGCTCAGGAGTCTCTGGGCAGCACATAGCATGCTCAGGAGTCTCTGGGCAGGACAGAGCATGCTCAGGAGTCTCTGGGCAGCACAGAGCATACTCAGGAGTCTCTGGGCAGGACAGAGCATGCTCAGGAGTCTCTGGGCAGCACAGAGGATGCTCAGGAGCGTCTAAGTGGCACAGAGCATGCTCAGGAGTCTCTGGGTGGCACAGAGCATGCTCAGGAGTCTCTGGAGAGCACAGAGCATGCTCAGGAGTCTCTGGGCAGGACAGAGCATGCTCAGGAATCTCTGGGCAGGACAGAGCATGCTCAGAGGTCTCTGGGCAGGACAGAGCATGCTCAGGAGTCTCTGGGCAGCACAGAGCATGCTCAGGAGTCTCTGGGTGGCAGAGAGCATGCTCAGGAGTCTCTGGGCAGCACAGAGCATGCTCAGGAGTCTCTGGGCAGCACAGAGCATGCTCAGGAGTCTCTGGGCAGCACAGAGCATGCTCAGGAGTCTCTGGGTGGCACAGAGCATGCTCTGGAGTCTCTGGAGAGCACAGAGCATGCTCAGGAGTCTCGGGGCAGGACAGACCATGCTCAGGAGTCTCTGGGTACGACAGAGCATGCTCAGGAGTCTCTGGGCAGCACAGAGCATGCTCAGGAGTCTCTGGGCAGGACAGAGCATCTTCAGGAGTCTCTGGGCAGCACAGATCATGCTCAGAAGTCTCTGGGTGGCACAGAGCATGCTCAGGAGTCTCTGGGCAGCACAGAGCATGGTCAGGTGTCTCTGGGCAACACAGAGCATGCTCAAGAGTCTCTGGGTGGCACAGAGCATGCTCAGGAGTCTCTGGAGAGCACAGAGTATGCTCAGGAGTCTCTGGGCAGCACACAGCATACTCAGGAGTCTCTGGGTAGGACAGAGGATGCTCAGGACTCTCTGGGCAGCACAGAGCATGCTCAGGAGTGTCTAGGTGGCACAGAGCATGCTCAGGAGTCTCTGGGTGGCACATAGCATGCTCAGGAGTCTCTGGAGAGCACAGAGCATGCTCGGGAGTCTCTGGGCAGGACAGAGCATGCTCAGGAATCTCTGGGCAGGACAGAGCATGCTCAGGAGTCTCTGGGCAGCACAGAGCATGCTCAGGAGTGTCTAGTTGGCACAGAGCATGCTCAGGAGTCTCTGGGTGGCACAGAGCATGCTCAGGAGTCTCTGGGTGGCACAGAGCATGCTCAGGAGTCTCTGGGCAGCACAGAGCATGCTCGGGAGTCTCTGGGCAGCACAGAGCATGCTCAGGAGTCTTTTGGCTGCACACAGCATGCTCAGGAGTCTCTGGGCAGGACAGAGCATGCTCAGGAGTCTCTGGGCAGGACAGAGCATGTTCAGGAGTCTCTGGGCAGGACAGAGCATGCTCAGGAGTCTCTGGGCAGCACAGAGCATGCTCATGAGTCGCATGGCAGCACAGAGCATGCTCAGGAGTCTCTGGGTGGCACAGAGCATGCTCATAAGTCTCTGGGCAGGACAGAGCATGCTCAGGAATCTCTGGGCGCCACAGAGCATGCTCAGGAGTCTCTGGGTGGCACAGAGCATTCTCGGGACTCTCTGGACACCGCAGAGCATGCTCAGAAGTCTCTGGGCAGCACAGAGCATGCTCAGGAGTCTCTGGGCAGGACAGAGCATGCTCAGGAGTCTCTGGGTAGCACATAGCATGCTCAGGAGTCTCTGGGCAGCACAGAGCATGCTCAGGAGTCTCTGGGCCGGACAGAGCATGCTCAGGAGTCTCTGGGCAGCACAGACCATGCTCAGGAGTCTCTGGGCAGGACAGATCATGCTCAGGAGTCTCTGGGTGGCACAGAGCATGCTCAGGAGTCTCTGGGTGGCACAGAGCATGCTCAGGAGTCTCTGGGCAACACAGAGCATGCTCAAGAGTCTCTGGGTGGAACAGAGCATGCTCAGGAGTCTCTGGAGAGCACAGAGTATGCTCAGGAGTCTCTGGGCAGCACAGAGCATACTCAGGAGTCTCTGGGTAGGACAGAGCATGCTCAGGAGTCTCTGGGCAGCACAGAGCATGCTCAGGAGTGTCTAGGTGGCACAGAGCATGCTCAGGAGTCTCTGGGTGGCACAGAGCATGCTCAGGAGTCTCTGGAGAGCACAGAGCATGCTCAGGAGTCTCTGGGCAGCACAGAGCGTACTCAGGAGTCTCTGGGTAGGACAGAGCATGCTCAGGAGTCTCTGGGCAGCACAGAGCATGCTCAGGAGTGTCTAAGTGGCACAGAGCATGCTCAGGAGTCTCTGGGTGGCACAGAGCATGCTCAGGAGTCTCTGGAGAGCACAGAGCATGCTCAGGAGTCTCTGGGCAGGACAGAGCATGCTCAGGAATCTCTGGGCAGGACAGAGCATGCTCAGGAGTCTCTGGGCAGCACAGAGCATGCTCAGGAGTCTCTGGGCGGCACAGAGCATGCTGATGAGTCTCTGGGCGGCACAGAGCATGCTCAGGAGTCTCTGGGTGGCACAGAGCATGCTCGGGAGTCTCTGGGTGGCACAGAGCATGCTCGGGAGTCTCTGGGTGGCACAGAGCATGCTCAGAAGTCTCTGGGCAGGACAGAGCATGCTCAGGAGTCTCTGGGCAGGACAGAGCATGCTCAGGAGTCTCTGGGCAGCACAGAGCATTCTCAGGAGTCTCTGGGCAGCACAGAGCATGCTCAGGAGTCTCTGGGCAGCACATAGCATGCTCAGGAGTCTCTGGGCAGGACAGAGCATGCTCAGGAGTCTCTGGGCAGCACAGACCATGCTCAGGAGTCTCTGGGCAGCACAGGGTATGCTCAGGAGTCTCTGGGCAGGACAGATCATGCTCAGGAGTCTCTGGGTGGCACAGAGCATGCTCAGGAGTCTCTGGGCAGCACGGAGAATGCTCAGGAGTCTCTGGGCAGGACAGAGCATGCTCAGGAGTCTCTGGGCAACACAGAGCATGCTCAAGAGTCTCTGGGTGGAACAGAGCATGCTCAGGAGTCTCTGGAGAGCACAGAGTATGCTCAGGAGTCTCTGGGCATCACAGAGCATACTCAGGAGTCTCTTGGTAGGACAGAGCAATCTCAGGGGTCTCTGGGCAGCACAGAGCATGCTCAGGAGTGTCTAGGTGGCACAGAGCATGCTCAGGAGTCTCTGGGTGGCACAGAGCATGCTCCGGAGTCTCTGGAGAGGACAGAGCATGCTCAGGAGTCTCTGGGCAGCACAGAGCATGCTCAGGAATCTCTGGGCAGGACAGAGCATGCTCAGGAGTCTCTGGGCAGCACAGAGCATGCTCAGGAGTCTCTGGGCGGCACAGAGCATGCTGATGAGTCTCTGGGCGGCACAGAGCATGCTCAGGAGTCTCTGGGTGGCACAGAGCATGCTCAGAAGTCTCTGGGCAGGACAGAGAATGCTCAGGAGTCTCTGGGCAGGACAGAGCATGCTCAGGAGTCTCTGGGCAGCACAGAGCATTCTCAGGAGTCTCTGGGCAGCACAGAGCATGCTCAGGAGTCTCTGGGCAGCACATAGCATGCTCAGGAGTCTCTGGGCAGGACAGAGCATGCTCAGGAGTCTCTGGGCAGCACAGACCATGCTCAGGAGTCTCTGGGCAGCACAGGGTATGCTCAGGAGTCTCTGGGCAGGACAGATCATGCTCAGGAGTCTCTGGGTGGCACAGAGCATGCTCAGGAGTCTCTGGGCAGCACGGAGCATGCTCAGGAGTCTCTGGGCAGGACAGAGCATGCTCAGGAGTCTCTGGGCAACACAGAGCATGCTCAAGAGTCTCTGGGTGGAACAGAGCATGCTCAGGAGTCTCTGGAGAGCACAGAGTATGCTCAAGAGTCTCTGGGCAGCACAGAGCATACTCAGGAGTCTCTGGGTAGGACAGAGCAATCTCAGGAGTCTCTGGGCAGCACAGAGCATGCTCAGGAGTGTCTAGGTGGCACAGAGCATGCTCAGGAGTCTCTGGGTGGCACAGAGCATGCTCCGGAGTCTCTGGAGAGCACAGAGCATGCTCAGGAGTCTCTGGGCAGCACAGAGCATACTCAGGAGTCTCTGGGTAGGACAGAGCATGCTCAGGAGTCTCTGGGCAGCACAGAGGATGCTCAGGAGTGTCTAAGTGGCACAGAGCATGCTCAGGAGTCTCTGGGTGGCACAGAGCATGCTCAGGAGTCTCTGGAGAGCACAGAGCATGCTCAGGAGTCTCTGGGCAGGACAGAGCATGCTGAGGAATCTCTGGGCAGGACAGAGCATGCTCAGGAGTCTCTGGGCAGCACAGAGCATGCTCAGGAGTCTCTGGGTGGCACAGAGCATGCTGATGAGTCTCTGGGCGGCACAGAGCATGCTCAGGAGTCTCTGGGTGGCACAGAGCATGCTAAGGAGTCTCTGGGTGGCACAGAGCATGCTCAGAAGTCTCTGGGCAGGACAGAGCATGCTCAGGAGTCTCTGGGCAGGACAGAGCATGCTCAGGAGTCTCTGGGCAGCACAGAGCATGCTCAGGAGTCTCTGGGTGGCAGAGAGCATGCTCAGGAGTCTCTGGGCAGCACAGAGCATGCTCAGGAGTCTCTTGGTAGCACAGAGCATGCTCAGGAGTCTCTGGGCAGCACAGAGCATGCTCAGGAGTCTCTGGGCAGCACAGAGCATGCTCCGGTGTCTATGGGATGCATAGAGCATGCTCAGGAGTCTCTGGGTGGCACAGAGCATGCTCAGGAGTCTCTGGGCAGCACAGAGTATGCTCAGGAGTCTCTGGGCAGCACAGAGCATACTCAGGAGTCTCTGGGTAGGACAGAGCAATCTCAGGAGTCTCTGGGCAGCACAGAGCATGCTCAGGAGTGTCTAGGTGGCACAGTGCATGCTCAGGAGTCTCTGGGTGGCACAGAGCATGCTCCGGAGTCTCTGGAGAGCACAGAGCATGCTCAGGAGTCTCTGGGCAGCACAGAGCATACTCAGGAGTCTCTGGGTAGGACAGAGCATGCTCAGGAGTCTCTGGGCAGCACAGAGGATGCTCAGGAGCGTCTAAGTGGCACAGAGCATGCTCAGGAGTCTCTGGGTGGCACAGAGCATGCTCAGGAGTCTCTGGAGAGCACAGAGCATGCTCAGGAGTCTCTGGGCAGGACAGAGCATGCTCAGGAATCTCTGGGCAGGACAGAGCATGCTCAGGAGTCTCTGGGCAGCACAGAGCATGCTCAGGAGTCTCTGGGTGGCACAGAGCATGCTGATGAGTCTCTGGGCGGCACAGAGCATGCTCAGGAGTCTCTGGAGAGCACAGAGCATGCTCAGGAGTCTCTGGGCAGCACAGAGCGTACTCAGGAGTCTCTGGGTAGGACAGAGCATGCTCAGGAGTCTCTGGGCAGCACAGAGCATGCTCAGGAGTGTCTAGGTGGCACAGAGCATGCTCAGGAGTCTCTGGGTGGCACAGAGCATGCTCAGGAGTCTCTGGAGAGCACAGAGCATGCTCAGGAGTCTCTGGGCAGCACAGAGCGTACTCAGGAGTCTCTGGGTAGGACAGAGCATGCTCAGGAGTCTCTGGGCAGCACAGAGCATGCTCAGGAGTGTCTAAGTGGCACAGAGCATGCTCAGGAGTCTCTGGGTGGCACAGAGCATGCTCAGGAGTCTCTGGAGAGCACAGAGCATGCTCAGGAGTCTCTGGGCAGGACAGAGCATGCTCAGGAATCTCTGGGCAGGACAGAGCATGCTCAGGAGTCTCTGGGCAGCACAGAGCATGCTCAGGAGTCTCTGGGCGGCACAGAGCATGCTGATGAGTCTCTGGGCGGCACAGAGCATGCTCAGGAGTCTCTGGGTGGCACAGAGCATGCTCGGGAGTCTCTGGGTGGCACAGAGCATGCTCAGAAGTCTCTGGGCAGCACAGAGCATTCTCAGGAGTCTCTGGGCAGCACAGAGCATGCTCAGGAGTCTCTGGGCAGCACATAGCATGCTCAGGAGTCTCTGGGCAGGACAGAGCATGCTCAGGAGTCTCTGGGCAGCACAGACCATGCTCAGGAGTCTCTGGGCAGCACAGGGTATGCTCAGGAGTCTCTGGGCAGGACAGATCATGCTCAGGAGTCTCTGGGTGGCACAGGGTATGCTCAGGAGTCTCTGGGCAGGACAGATCATGCTCAGGAGTCTCTGGGCAGCACGGAGCATGCTCAGGAGTCTCTGGGCAGGACAGAGCATGCTCAGGAGTCTCTGGGCAACACAGAGCATGCTCAAGAGTCTCTGGGTGGAACAGAGCATGCTCAGGAGTCTCTGGAGAGCACAGAGTATGCTCAGGAGTCTCTGGGCAGCACAGAGCATACTCAGGAGTCTCTGGGTAGGACAGAGCAATCTCAGGGGTCTCTGGGCAGCACAGAGCATGCTCAGGAGTGTCTAGGTGGCACAGAGCATGCTCAGGAGTCTCTGGGTGGCACAGAGCATGCTCCGGAGTCTCTGGAGAGCACAGAGCATGCTCAGGAGTCTCTGGGCAGCAGAGAGCATGCTCAGGAATCTCTGGGCAGGACAGAACATGCTCAGGAGTCTCTGGGCAGCACAGAGCATGCTCAGGAGTCTCTGGGCGGCACAGAGCATGCTGATGAGTCTCTGGGCGGCACAGAGCATGCTCAGGAGTCTCTGGGTGGCACAGAGCATGCTCGGGAGTCTCTGGGTGGCACAGAGCATGCTCAGAAGTCTCTGGGCAGGACAGAGCATGCTCAGGAGTCTCTGGGCAGGACAGAGCATGCTCAGGAGTCTCTGGGCAGCACAGAGCATTCTCAGGAGTCTCTGGGCAGCACAGAGCATGCTCAGGAGTCTCTGGGCAGCACATAGCATGCTCAGGAGTCTCTGGGCAGGACAGAGCATGCTCAGGAGTCTCTGGGCAGCACAGACCATGCTCAGGAGTCTCTGGGCAGCACAGGGTATGCTCAGGAGTCTCTGGGCAGGACAGATCATGCTCAGGAGTCTCTGGGTGGCACAGAGCATGCTCAGGAGTCTCTGGGCAGCACGGAGCATGCTCAGGAGTCTCTGGGCAGGACAGAGCATGCTCAGGAGTCTCTGGGCAACACAGAGCATGCTCAAGAGTCTCTGAGTGGAACAGAGCATGCTCAGGAGTCTCTGGAGAGCACAGAGTATGCTCAGGAGTCTCTGGGCAGCACAGAGCATACTCAGGAGTCTCTGGGTAGGACAGAGCAATCTCAGGAGTCTCTGGGCAGCACAGAGCATGCTCAGGAGTGTCTAGGTGGCACAGAGCTTCCTCAGGAGTCTCTGGGTGGCACAGAGCATGCTCCGGAGTCTCTGGAGAGCACAGAGCATGCTCAGGAGTCTCTGGGCAGCACAGAGCATACTCAGGAGTCTCTGGGTAGGACAGAGCATGCTCAGGAGTCTCTGGGCAGCACAGAGGATGCTCAGGAGTGTCTAAGTGGCACAGAGCATGCTCAGGAGTCTCTGGGTGGCACAGAGCATGCTCAGGAGTCTCTGGAGAGCACAGAGCATGCTCAGGAGTCTCTGGGCAGGACAGAGCATGCTCAGGAATCTCTGGGCAGGACAGAGCATGCTCAGGAGTCTCTGGGCAGCACAGAGCATGCTCAGGAGTCTCTGGGTGGCACAGAGCATGCTGATGAGTCTCTGGGCGGCACAGAGCATGCTCAGGAGTCTCTGGGTGGCACAGAGCATGCTCAGGAGTCTCTGGGTGGCACAGAGCATGCTCAGAAGTCTCTGGGCAGGACAGAGCATGCTCAGGAGTCTCTGGGCAGGACAGAGCATGCTCAGGAGTCTCTGGGCAGCACAGAGCATGCTCAGGAGTCTCTGGGTGGCAGAGAGCATGCTCAGGAGTCTCTGGGCAGCACAGAGCATGCTCAGGAGTCTCTGGGCAGCACAGAGCATGCTCAGGAGTCTCTGGGCAGCACAGAGCATGCTCAGGAGTCTCTGGGCAGCACAGAGCATGCTCCGGTGTCTATGGGATGCATAGAGCATGCTCAGGAGTCTCTTGGTGGCACAGAGCATGCTCAGGAGTCTCTGGGCAGCACAGAGTATGCTCAGGAGTCTCTGGGCAGCACAGAGCATACTCAGGAGTCTCTGGGTAGGACAGAGCAATCTCAGGAGTCTCTGGGCAGCACAGAGCATGCTCAGGAGTGTCTAGGTGGCACAGAGCATGCTCAGGAGTTTCTGGGTGGCACAGAGCATGCTCCGGAGTCTCTGGAGAGCACAGAGCATGCTCAGGAGTCTCTGGGCAGCACAGAGCATACTCAGGAGTCTCTGGGTAGGACAGAGCATGCTCAGGAGTCTCTGGGCAGCACAGAGGATGCTCAGGAGCGTCTAAGTGGCACAGAGCATGCTCAGGAGTCTCTGGGTGGCACAGAGCATGCTCAGGAGTCTCTGGAGAGCACAGAGCATGCTCAGGAGTCTCTGGGCAGGACAGAGCATGCTCAGGAATCTCTGAGCAGGACAGAGCATGCTCAGGAGTCTCTGGGCAGCACAGAGCATGCTCAGGAGTCTCTGGGTGGCACAGAGCATGCTGATGAGTCTCTGGGCGGCACAGAGCATGCTCAGGAGTCTCTGGGTGGCACAGTGCATGCTCAGGAGTCTCTGGGTGGCACAGAGCATGCTCAGAAGTCTCTGGGCAGGACAGAGCATGCTCAGGAGTCTCTGGGCAGGACAGAGCATGCTCAGGAGTCTCTGGGCAGCACAGAGCATGCTCAGGAGTCTCTGGGTGGCAGAGAGCATGCTCAGGAGTCTCTGGGCAGCATAGAGCATGCTCAGGAGTCTCTGGGCAGCACAGAGCATGCTCAGGAGTCTCTGGGCAGCACAGAGCATGCTCAGGAGTCTCTGGGCAGCACAGAGCATGCTCCGGTGTCTATGGGATGCATAGAGCATGCTCAGGAGTCTCTGGGTGGCACAGAGCATGCTCAGGAGTCTCTGGGTGGCACAGAACATGCTCAGGAGTGTCTGGAGAGCACAGAGCATGCTCAGGAGTCTCTGGGCATCACAGAGCATGCTCGGGTGTCTATGGGCTGCATAGAGCATGCTCAGGAGTCTCTGGGTGGCACAGAGCATGCTCTGGAGTCTCTGGAGAGCACAGAGCATGCTCAGGAGTCTCGGGGCAGGACAGAGCATGCTCAGGAGTCTCTGGGCAGCACAGAGCATGCTCAGGAGTCTCTGGGCAGGACAGAGCATCTTCAGGAGTCTCTGGGCAGCACAGAGCATGCTCAGAAGTCTCTGGGCAACACAGAGCATGCTCAAGAGTCTCTGGGTGGCACAGAGCATGCTCAGGAGTCTCTGGAGAGCACAGAGTATGCTCAGGAGTCTCTGGGCAGCACACAGCATACTCAGGAGTCTCTGGGTAGGACAGAGCATGCTCAGGAGTCTCTGGGCAGCACAGAGCATGCTCAGGAGTGTCTAGTTGGCACAGAGCATGCTCAGGAGTCTCTGGGTGGCACAGAGCATGCTCAGGAGTCTCTGGGTGGCACAGAGCATGCTCAGGAGTCTCTGGGCAGCACAGAGCATGCTCAGGAGTCTCTGGGCAGCACAGAGCATGCTCCGGTGTCTATGGGATGCATAGAGCATGCTCAGGAGTCTCTGGGTGGCACAGAGCATGCTCAGGAGTCTCTGGGCAGCACAGAGTATGCTCAGGAGTCTCTGGGCAGCACAGAGCATACTCAGGAGTCTCTGGGTAGGACAGAGCAATCTCAGGAGTCTCTGGGCAGCACAGAGCATGCTCAGGAGTGTCTAGGTGGCACAGAGCATGCTCAGGAGTTTCTGGGTGGCACAGAGCATGCTCCGGAGTCTCTGGAGAGCACAGAGCATGCTCAGGAGTCTCTGGGCAGCACAGAGCATACTCAGGAGTCTCTGGGTAGGACAGAGCATGCTCAGGAGTCTCTGGGCAGCACAGAGGATGCTCAGGAGCGTCTAAGTGGCACAGAGCATGCTCAGGAGTCTCTGGGTGGCACAGAGCATGCTCAGGAGTCTCTGGAGAGCACAGAGCATGCTCAGGAGTCTCTGGGCAGGACAGAGCATGCTCAGGAATCTCTGAGCAGGACAGAGCATGCTCAGGAGTCTCTGGGCAGCACAGAGCATGCTCAGGAGTCTCTGGGTGGCACAGAGCATGCTGATGAGTCTCTGGGCGGCACAGAGCATGCTCAGGAGTCTCTGGGTGGCACAGTGCATGCTCAGGAGTCTCTGGGTGGCACAGAGCATGCTCAGAAGTCTCTGGGCAGGACAGAGCATGCTCAGGAGTCTCTGGGCAGGACAGAGCATGCTCAGGAGTCTCTGGGCAGCACAGAGCATGCTCAGGAGTCTCTGGGTGGCAGAGAGCATGCTCAGGAGTCTCTGGGCAGCACAGAGCATGCTCAGGAGTCTCTGGGCAGCACAGAGCATGCTCAGGAGTCTCTGGGCAGCACAGAGCATGCTCAGGAGTCTCTGGGCAGCACAGAGCATGCTCCGGTGTCTATGGGATGCATAGAGCATGCTCAGGAGTCTCTGGGTGGCACAGAGCATGCTCAGGAGTCTCTGGGTGGCACAGAACATGCTCAGGAGTGTCTGGAGAGCACAGAGCATGCTCAGGAGTCTCTGGGCATCACAGAGCATGCTCGGGTGTCTATGGGCTGCATAGAGCATGCTCAGGAGTCTCTGGGTGGCACAGAGCATGCTCTGGAGTCTCTGGAGAGCACAGAGCATGCTCAGGAGTCTCGGGGCAGGACAGAGCATGCTCAGGAGTCTCTGGGCAGCACAGAGCATGCTCAGGAGTCTCTGGGCAGGACAGAGCATCTTCAGGAGTCTCTGGGCAGCACAGAGCATGCTCAGAAGTCTCTGGGCAACACAGAGCATGCTCAAGAGTCTCTGGGTGGCACAGAGCATGCTCAGGAGTCTCTGGAGAGCACAGAGTATGCTCAGGAGTCTCTGGGCAGCACACAGCATACTCAGGAGTCTCTGGGTAGGACAGAGCATGCTCAGGAGTCTCTGGGCAGCACAGAGCATGCTCAGGAGTGTCTAGTTGGCACAGAGCATGCTCAGGAGTCTCTGGGTGGCACAGAGCATGCTCAGGAGTCTCTGGGTGGCACAGAGCATGCTCAGGAGTCTCTGGGCAGCACAGAGCATGCTCGGGAGTCTCTGGGCAGCACAGAGCATGCTCAGGAGTCTTTTGGCTGCACAGAGCATGCTCAGGAGTCTCTGGGCAGGACAGAGCATGCTCAGGAGTCTCTGGACAGCACAGAGCATGCTCAGGAGTCTCTGGGCAGCACAGAGAATGCTCAGGAGTGTCTAGGTGGCACAGAGCATGCTCATGAGTCGCTGGGCAGCACAGAGCATGCTCAGGAGTCTCTGGGTGGCACAGAGCATGCTCATAAGTCTCTGGGCTGGACAGAGCATGCTCAGGAGTCTCTGGACAGCACAGAGCATGCTCAGGAGTCTCTGGGCCGGACAGATTATGCTCAGGAGTCTCTGGGCAGCACAGACCATGCTCAGGAGTCTCTGGGCAGCACAGAGTATGCTCAGGAGTCTCTGGGCAGGACAGATCATGCTCAGGAGTCTCTGGGTGGCACAGAGCATGCTCAGGAGTCTCTGGGCAGCACAGAGCATGCTCAGGAGTCTCTGGGTGGCACAGAGCATGCTCAGGAGTCTCTGGAGAGCACAGAGCATGCTCAGGAGTCTCTGGGCAGGACAGAGCATGCTCAGGAATCTCTGGGCAGGACAGAGCATGCTCAGGAGTCTCTGGGCAGCACAGAGCATGCTCAGGAGTCTCTGGGCGGCACAGAGCATGCTGATGAGTCTCTGGGCGGCACAGAGCATGCTCAGGAGTCTCTGGGTGGCACAGAGCATGCTCGGGAGTCTCTGGGTGGCACAGAGCATGCTCAGAAGTCTCTGGGCAGGACAGAGCATGCTCAGGAGTCTCTGGGCAGGACAGAGCATGCTCAGGAGTCTCTGGGCAGCACAGAGCATTCTCAGGAGTCTCTGGGCAGCACAGAGCATGCTCAGGAGTCTCTGGGCAGCACATAGCATGCTCAGGAGTCTCTGGGCAGGACAGAGCATGCTCAGGAGTCTCTGGGCAGCACATACCATGCTCAGGAGTCTCTGGGCAGCACAGGGTATGCTCAGGAGTCTCTGGGCAGGACAGATCATGCTCAGGAGTCTCTGGGTGACACAGAGCATGCTCAGGAGTCTCTGGGCAGCACGGAGCATGCTCAGGAGTCTCTGGGCAGGACAGAGCATGCTCAGGAGTCTCTGGGCAACACAGAGCATGCTCAAGAGTCTCTGGGTGGAACAGAGCATGCTCAGGAGTCTCTGGAGAGCACAGAGTATGCTCAGGAGTCTCTGGGCAGCACAGAGCATACTCAGGAGTCTCTGGGTAGGACAGAGCAATCTCAGGAGTCTCTGGGCAGCACAGAGCATGCTCAGGAGTGTCTAGGTGGCACAGAGCATGCTCAGGAGTCTCTGGGTGGCACAGAGCATGCTCCGGAGTCTCTGGAGAGCACAGAGCATGCTCAGGAGTCTCTGGGCAGCACAGAGCATACTCAGGAGTCTCTGGGTAGGACAGAGCATGCTCAGGAGTCTCTGGGCAGCACAGAGGATGCTCAGGAGTGTCTAAGTGGCACAGAGCATGCTCAGGAGTCTCTGGGTGGCACAGAGCATGCTCGGGAGTCTCTGGGTGGCACAGAGCATGCTCAGAAGTCTCTGGGCAGGACAGAGCATGCTCAGGAGTCTCTGGGCAGGACAGAGCATGCTCAGGAGTCTCTGGGCAGCACAGAGCATTCTCAGGAGTCTCTGGGCAGCACAGAGCATGCTCAGGAGTCTCTGGGCAGCACATAGCATGCTCAGGAGTCTCTGGGCAGGACAGAGCATGCTCAGGAGTCTCTGGGCAGCACATACCATGCTCAGGAGTCTCTGGGCAGCACAGGGTATGCTCAGGAGTCTCTGGGCAGGACAGATCATGCTCAGGAGTCTCTGGGTGACACAGAGCATGCTCAGGAGTCTCTGGGCAGCACGGAGCATGCTCAGGAGTCTCTGGGCAGGACAGAGCATGCTCAGGAGTCTCTGGGCAACACAGAGCATGCTCAAGAGTCTCTGGGTGGAACAGAGCATGCTCAGGAGTCTCTGGAGAGCACAGAGTATGCTCAGGAGTCTCTGGGCAGCACAGAGCATACTCAGGAGTCTCTGGGTAGGACAGAGCAATCTCAGGAGTCTCTGGGCAGCACAGAGCATGCTCAGGAGTGTCTAGGTGGCACAGAGCATGCTCAGGAGTCTCTGGGTGGCACAGAGCATGCTCCGGAGTCTCTGGAGAGCACAGAGCATGCTCAGGAGTCTCTGGGCAGCACAGAGCATACTCAGGAGTCTCTGGGTAGGACAGAGCATGCTCAGGAGTCTCTGGGCAGCACAGAGGATGCTCAGGAGTGTCTAAGTGGCACAGAGCATGCTCAGGAGTCTCTGGGTGGCCCAGAGCATGCTCAGGAGTCTCTGGAGAGCACAGAGCATGCTCAGGAGTCTCTGGGCAGGACAGAGCATGCTCAGGAATCTCTGGGCAGGACAGAGCATGCTCAGGAGTCTCTGGGCAGCACAGAGCATGCTCAGGAGTCTCTGGGTGGCACAGAGCATGCTGATGAGTCTCTGGGCGGCACAGAGCATGCTCAGGAGTCTCTGGGTGGCACAGAGCATGCTCAGGAGTCTCTGGGTGGCACAGAGCATGCTCAGGAGTCTCTGGGTGGCACAGAGCATGCTCAGAAGTCTCTGGCAGGACAGAGCATGCTCAGGAGTCTCTGGGCAGGACAGAGCATGCTCAGGAGTCTCTGGGCAGCACAGAGCATGCTCAGGAGTCTCTGGGTGGCAGAGAGCATGCTCAGGAGTCTCTGGGCAGCACAGAGCATGCTCAGGAGTCTCTGGGCAGCACAGAGCATGCTCAGGAGTCTCTGGGCAGCACAGAGCATGCTCAGGAGTCTCTAGAGAGCACAGAGTATGCTCAGGAGTCTCTGGGCAGCACACAGCATACTCAGGAGTCTCTGGGTAGGACAGAGCATGCTCAGGAGTCTCTGGGCAGCACAGAGCATGCTCAGGAGTGTCTAGTTGGCACATAGCATGCTCAGGAGTCTCTGGGTGGCACAGAGCATGCTCAGGAGTCTCTGGGTGGCACAGAGCATGCTCAGGAGTCTCTGGGAAGCACAGAGCATGCTCGGGAGTCTCTGGGCAGCACAGAGCATGCTCAGGAGTCTTTTGGCTGCACAGAGCATGCTCAGGAGTCTCTGGGCAGGACAGAGCATGCTCAGGAGTCTCTGGACAGCACAGAGCATGCTCAGGAGTCTCTGGGCAGCACAGAGAATGCTCAGGAGTGTCTAGGTGGCACAGAGCATGCTCATGAGTCGCTGGGCAGCACAGAGCATGCTCAGGAGTCTCTGGGTGGCACAGAGCATGCTCATAAGTCTCTGGGCAGGACAGAGCATGCTCAGGAGTCTCTGGACAGCACAGAGCATGCTCAGGAGTCTCTGGGGAGCACAGACCATGCTCAGGAGTCTCTGGGCAGCACAGAGTATGCTCAGGAGTCTCTGGGCAGGACAGATCATGCTCAGGAGTCTCTGGGTGGCACAGAGCATGCTCAGGAGTCTCTGGGCAGCACAGAGCATGCTCAGGAGTCTCTGGGTGGCACAGAGCATGCTCAGGAGTCTCTGGAGAGCACAGAGCATGCTCAGGAGTCTCTGGGCAGGACAGAGCATGCTCAGGAATCTCTGGGCAGGACAGAGCATGCTCAGGAGTCTCTGGGCAGCACAGAGCATGCTCAGGAGTCTCTGGGCGGCACAGAGCATGCTGATGAGTCTCTGGGCGGCACAGAGCATGCTCAGGAGTCTCTGGGTGGCACAGAGCATGCTCAGGAGTCTCTGGGTGGCACAGAGCATGCTCATAAGTCTCTGGGCAGGAAAGAGCATGCTCAGGAGTCTCTGGACAGCACAGAGCATGCTCAGGAGTCTCTGGGCAGCACAGACCATGCTCAGGAGTCTCTGGGCAGCACAGAGTATGCTCAGGAGTCTCTGGGCAGGACAGATCATGCTCAGGAGTCTCTGGGTGGCACAGAGCATGCTCAGGAGTCTCTGGGCAGCACATAGCATGCTCAGGAAGCTCTGGGTGGCACAGAGCATGGTCAGGAGTCTCTGGAGAGCACAGAGCATGCTCAGGAGTCTCTGGGCAGGACAGAGCATGCTCAGGAATCTCTGGGCAGGACAGAGCATGCTCAGGAGTCTCTGGGCAGCACAGAGCATGCTCAGGAGTCTCTGGGCGGCACAGAGCATGCTGATGAGTCTCTGGGCGGCACAGAGCATGCTCAGGAGTCTCTGGGTGGCACACAGCATTCTCGGGAGTCTCTGGGTGGCACAGAGCATGCTCAGAAGTCTCTGGGCAGGACAGAGCATGCTCAGGAGTCTCTGGGCAGGACAGAGTTTGCTCAGGAGTCTCTGGGCAGCACAGAGCATTCTCAGGAGTCTCTGGGCAGCACAGAGCATGCTCAGGAGTCTCTGGGCAGCACATAGCATGCTCAGGAGTCTCTGGGCAGGACAGAGCATGCTCAGGAGTCTCTGGGCAGCACAGACCATGCTCAGGAGTCTCTGGGCAGCACAGGGTATGCTCAGGAGTCTCTGGGCAGGACAGATCATGCTCAGGAGTCTCTGGGTGGCACAGAGCATGCTCAGGAGTCTCTGGGCAGCACGGAGCATGCTCAGGAGTCTCTGGGCAGGACAGAGCATGCTCAGGAGTCTCTGGGCAACACAGAGCATGCTCAAGAATCTCTGGGTGGAACAGAGCATGCTCAGGAGTCTCTGGAGAGCACAGAGTATGCTCAGGAGTCTCTGGGCAGCACATAGCATACTCAGGAGTCTCTGGGTAGGACAGAGCAATCTCAAGAGTCTCTGGGCAGCACAGAGCATGCTCAGGAGTGTCTAGGTGGCACAGAGCATGCTCAGGAGTCTCTGGGTGGCACAGAGCATGCTCCGGAGTCTCTGGAGAGCACAGAGCATGCTCAGGAGTCTCTGGGCAGCACAGAGCATACTCAGGAGTCTCTGGGTAGGACAGAGCATGCTCAGGAGTCTCTGGGCAGCACAGAGGATGCTCAGGAGTGTCTAAGTGGCACAGAGCATGCTCAGGAATCTCTGGGTGGCACAGAGCATGCTCAGGAGTCTCTGGAGAGCACAGAGCATGCTCAGGAGTCTCTGGGCAGGACAGAGCATGCTCAGGAATCTCTGGGCAGGACAGAGCATGCTCAGGAGTCTCTGGGCAGCACAGAGCATGCTCAGGAGTCTCTGGGTGGCACAGAGCATGCTGATGAGTCTCTGGGCGGTACGGAGCATGCTCAGGAGTCTCTGGGTGGCACAGAGCATGCTCAGGAGTCTCTTGGTGGCACAGAGCATGCTCAGAATTCTCTGGGCAGGACAGAGCATGCTCAGGAGTCTCTGGGCAGGACAGAGCATGCTCAGGAGTCTCTGGGCAGCACAGAGCATGCTCAGGAGTCTCTGGGTGGCAGAGAGCATGCTCAGGAGTCTCTGGGCAGCACAGAGCATGCTCAGGAGTCTCTGGGCAGCACAGAGCATGCTCAGGAGTCTCTGGGCAGCACAGAGCATGCTCAGGAGTCTCTGGGCAGCACAGAGCATGCTCCGGTGTCTATGGGATGCATAGAGCATGCTCAGGAGTCTCTGGGTGGCACAGAGCATGCTCAGGAGTCTCTGGGTGGCACAGAACATGCTCAGGAGTGTCTGGAGAGCACAGAGCATGCTCAGGAGTCTCTGGGCAGCACAGAGTATGCTCAGGAGTCTCTGGGCAGCACAGAGCATGCTCAGGAGTCTCTGGGCAGCACAGAGCATGCTCCGGTGTCTATGGGATGCATAGAGCATGCTCAGGAGTCTCTGGGTGGCACAGAGCATGCTCAGGAGTCTCTGGGTGGCACAGAACATGCTCAGGAGTGTCTGGAGAGCACAGAGCATGCTCAGGAGTCTCTGGGCAGCACAGAGTATGCTCAGGAGTCTTTGGGCAGCACAGAGCATACTCAGGAGTCTCTGGGTAGGACAGAGCAATCTCAGGAGTCTCTGGGCAGCACAGAGCATGCTCAGGAGTGTCCAGGTGGCACAGAGCATGCTCAGGAGTCTCTGGGTGGCACAGAGCATGCTCCGGAGTCTCTGGAGAGCACAGAGCATGCTCAGGAGTCTCTGGGCAGCACAGAGCATACTCAGGAGTCTCTGGGCAGGACAGAGCATGCTCAGGAGTCTCTGGGCAGCACAGAGGATGCTCAGGAGCGTCTAAGTGGCACAGAGCATGCTCAGGAGTCTCTGGGTGGCACAGAGCATGCTCAGGAGTCTCTGGAGAGCACAGAGCATGCTCAGGAGTCTCTGGGCAGGACAGAGCATGCTCAGGAATCTCTGGGCAGGACAGAGCATGCTCAGGAGTCTCTGGGCAGCACAGAGCATGCTCAGGAGTCTCTGGGTGGCACAGAGCATGCTGATGAGTCTCTGGGCGGCACAGAGCATGCTCAGGAGTCTCTGGGTGGCACAGAGCATGCTCAGGAGTCTCTGGGTGGCACAGAACATGCTCAGGAGTGTCTGGAGAGCACAGAGCATGCTCAGGAGTCTCTGGGCAGCACAGAGCATGCTCGGGTGTCTATGGGCTGCATAGAGCATGCTCAGGAGTCTCTGGGTGGCACAGAGCATGCTCTGGAGTCTCTGGAGAGCACAGAGCATGCTCAGGAGTCTCGGGGCAGGACAGAGCATGCTCAGGAGTCTCTGGGCAGCACAGAGCATGCTCAGGAGTCTCTGGGCAGGACAGAGCATCTTCAGGAGTCTCTGGGCAGCACAGAGCATGCTCAGAAGTCTCTGGGCAACACAGAGCATGCTCAAGAGTCTCTGGGTGGCACAGAGCATGCTCAGGAGTCTCTGGAGAGCACAGAGTATGCTCAGGAGTCTCTGGGCAGCACACAGCATACTCAGGAGTCTCTGGGTAGGACAGAGCATGCTCAGGAGTCTCTGGGCAGCACAGAGCATGCTCAGGAGTGTCTAGTTGGCACATAGCATGCTCAGGAGTCTCTGGGTGGCACAGAGCATGCTCAGGAGTCTCTGGGCAGCACAGAGCATGCTCGGGAGTCTCTGGGCAGCACAGAGCATGCTCAGGAGTCTTTTGGCTGCACAGAGCATGCTCAGGAGTCTCTGGGCAGGACAGAGCATGCTCAGGAGTCTCTGGACAGCACAGAGCATGCTCAGGAGTCTCTGGGCAGCACAGAGAATGCTCAGGAGTGTCTAGGTGGCACAGAGCATGCTCATGAGTCGCTGGGCAGCACAGAGCATGCTCAGGAGTCTCTGGGTGGCACAGAGCATGCTCATAAGTCTCTGGGCAGGACAGAGCATGCTCAGGAGTCTCTGGACAGCACAGAGCATGCTCAGGAGTCTCTGGGCCGGACAGAGCATGCTCAGGAGTCTCTGGGCAGCACAGACCATGCTCAGGAGTCTCTGGGCAGCACAGAGTATGCTCAGGAGTCTCTGGGCAGGACAGATCATGCTCAGGAGTCTCTGGGTGGCACAGAGCATGCTCAGGAGTCTCTGGGCAGCACGGAGCATGCTCAGGAGTCTCTGGGCAGGACAGTGCATGCTCAGGTGTTTATGGGTGGCACAAAGCATGCTCAGAAGTCTCTGGGCAGCACAAAGCATGCTCAGGAGTCTCTGGGCGGTACGGAGCATGCTCAGGAGTCTCTGGGTGGCACAGAGCATGCTCAGGAGTCTCTGGGTGGCACAGAGCATGCTCAGAATTCTCTGGGCAGGACAGAGCATGCTCAGGAGTCTCTGGGCAGGACAGAGCATGCTCAGGAGTCTCTGGGCAGCACAGAGCATGCTCAGGAGTCTCTGGGTGGCAGAGAGCATGCTCAGGAGTCTCTGGGCAGCACAGAGCATGCTCAGGAGTCTCTGGGCAGCACAGAGCATGCTCAGGAGTCTCTGGGCAGCACAGAGCATGCTCAGGAGTCTCTGGGCAGCACAGAGCATGCTCCGGTGTCTATGGGATGCATAGAGCATGCTCAGGAGTCTCTGGGTGGCACAGAGCATGCTCAGGAGTCTCTGGGTGGCACAGAACATGCTCAGGAGTGTCTGGAGAGCACAGAGCATGCTCAGGAGTCTCTGGGCAGGACAGAGCATGCTCAGGAGTCTCTGGGCAGCACAGAACATGCTCAGGAGTCTCTGGGCAGGACAGAGCATGCTCAGGAGTCTCTGGGGGGGGACAGAGCATGCTCAGGAGTCTCTGGGCAGCACAGAGCATGCTCAGGAGTCTCTGGGTGGCAGAGAGCATGCTCAGGAGTCTCTGGGCAGCACAGAGCATGCTCAGGAGTCTCTGGGCAGCACAGAGCATGCTCAGGAGTCTCTGGGCAGCACAGAGCATGCTCAGGAGTCTCTGGGCAGCACAGAGCATGCTCCGGTGTCTATGGGATGCATAGAGCATGCTCAGGAGTCTCTGGGTGGCACAGAGCATGCTCAGGAGTCTCTGGGTGGCACAGAACATGCTCAGGAGTGTCTGGAGAGCACAGAGCATGCTCAGGAGTCTCTGGGCAGCACAGAGTATGCTCAGGAGTCTCTGGGCAGCACAGAGCATGCTCAGGAGTCTCTGGGCAGCACAGAGCATGCTCCGGTGTCTATGGGATGCATAGAGCATGCTCAGGAGTCTCTGGGTGGCACAGAGCATGCTCAGGAGTCTCTGGGTGGCACAGAACATGCTCAGGAGTGTCTGGAGAGCACAGAGCATGCTCAGGAGTCTCTGGGCAGCACAGAGTATGCTCAGGAGTCTTTGGGCAGCACAGAGCATACTCAGGAGTCTCTGGGTAGGACAGAGCAATCTCAGGAGTGTCTGGGCAGCACAGAGCATGCTCAGGAGTGTCCAGGTGGCACAGAGCATGCTCAGGAGTCTCTGGGTGGCACAGAGCATGCTCCGGAGTCTCTGGAGAGCACAGAGCATGCTCAGGAGTCTCTGGGCAGCACAGAGCATACTCAGGAGTCTCTGGGCAGGACAGAGCATGCTCAGGAGTCTCTGGGCAGCACAGAGGATGCTCAGGAGCGTCTAAGTGGCACAGAGCATGCTCAGGAGTCTCTGGGTGGCACAGAGCATGCTCAGGAGTCTCTGGAGAGCACAGAGCATGCTCAGGAGTCTCTGGGCAGGACAGAGCATGCTCAGGAATCTCTGGGCAGGACAGAGCATGCTCAGGAGTCTCTGGGCAGCACAGAGCATGCTCAGGAGTCTCTGGGTGGCACAGAGCATGCTGATGAGTCTCTGGGCGGCACAGAGCATGCTCAGGAGTCTCTGGGTGGCACAGAGCATGCTCAGGAGTCTCTGGGTGGCACAGAACATGCTCAGGAGTGTCTGGAGAGCACAGAGCATGCTCAGGAGTCTCTGGGCAGCACAGAGCATGCTCGGGTGTCTATGGGCTGCATAGAGCATGCTCAGGAGTCTCTGGGTGGCACAGAGCATGCTCTGGAGTCTCTGGAGAGCACAGAGCATGCTCAGGAGTCTCGGGGCAGGACAGAGCATGCTCAGGAGTCTCTGGGCAGCACAGAGCATGCTCAGGAGTCTCTGGGCAGGACAGAGCATCTTCAGGAGTCTCTGGGCAGCACAGAGCATGCTCAGAAGTCTCTGGGCAACACAGAGCATGCTCAAGAGTCTCTGGGTGGCACAGAGCATGCTCAGGAGTCTCTGGAGAGCACAGAGTATGCTCAGGAGTCTCTGGGCAGCACACAGCATACTCAGGAGTCTCTGGGTAGGACAGAGCATGCTCAGGAGTCTCTGGGCAGCACAGAGCATGCTCAGGAGTGTCTAGTTGGCACATAGCATGCTCAGGAGTCTCTGGGTGGCACAGAGCATGCTCAGGAGTCTCTGGGTGGCACAGAGCATGCTCAGGAGTCTCTGGGCAGCACAGAGCATGCTCGGGAGTCTCTGGGCAGCACAGAGCATGCTCAGGAGTCTTTTGGCTGCACAGAGCATGCTCAGGAGTCTCTGGGCAGGACAGAGCATGCTCAGGAGTCTCTGGACAGCACAGAGCATGCTCAGGAGTCTCTGGGCAGCACAGAGAATGCTCAGGAGTGTCTAGGTGGCACAGAGCATGCTCATGAGTCGCTGGGCAGCACAGAGCATGCTCAGGAGTCTCTGGGTGGCACAGAGCATGCTCATAAGTCTCTGGGCAGGACAGAGCATGCTCAGGAGTCTCTGGACAGCACAGAGCATGCTCAGGAGTCTCTGGGCCGGACAGAGCATGCTCAGGAGTCTCTGGGCAGCACAGACCATGCTCAGGAGTCTCTGGGCAGCACAGAGTATGCTCAGGAGTCTCTGGGCAGGACAGATCATGCTCAGGAGTCTCTGGGTGGCACAGAGCATGCTCAGGAGTCTCTGGGCAGCACGGAGCATGCTCAGGAGTCTCTGGGCAGGACAGTGCATGCTCAGGTGTTTATGGGTGGCACAAAGCATGCTCAGAAGTCTCTGGGCAGCACAAAGCATGCTCAGGAGTCTCTGGGCGGTACGGAGCATGCTCAGGAGTCTCTGGGTGGCACAGAGCATGCTCAGGAGTCTCTGGGCAACACAGAGCATGCTCAAGAGTCTCTGGGTGGAACAGTGCATGCTCAGGAGTCTCTGGAGAGCACAGAGTATGCTCAGGAGTCTCTGGGCAGCACAGAGCATACTCAGGAGTCTCTGGGTAGGACAGAGCATGCTCAGGAGTCTCTGGGCAGCACAGAGCATGCTCAGGAGTGTCTAGGTGGCACAGAGCATGCTCAGGAGTCTCTGGGTGGCACAGAGCATGCTCAGGAGTCTCTGGGCAGCACAGAGTATGCTCAGGAGTCTCTGGGCAGGACAGATCATGCTCAGGAGTCTCTGGGTGGCACAGAGCATGCTCAGGAGTCTCTGGGCAACACAGAGCATGCTCAGGAGTCTCTGGGTGGCACAGAGCATGCTCAGGAGTCTCTGGGCAGCACAGAGCATGCTCACGAGTCTCTGGACAGCACAGAGCATGCTCAGAAGTCTCTGGGCAGGACAGAGCATGCTCAGGAGTCTCTGGGCAGCAGAGAGCATGCTCAGGAGTCTCTGGGCAGCACAGAGCATGCTCGGGTTTCTATGGGCTGCATAGAGCATGCTCAGGAGTCTCTGGGTGGCACAGAGCATGCTCAGGAGTCTCTGGGTGGCACAGAGCATGCTCAGGAGCCTCTGGGCAGCACAGAGCATGCTCAGGAGTCTCTGGGCAGCACAGAGCATGCTCGGGTGTCTATGGAATGCATAGAGCATGCTCAGGAGTCTCTGGGTGGCACAGAGCATGCTCCTGAGACTCTGGAGAGCACAGAGCATGCTCAGGAGTCTCGGGGCAGGACAGAGCATGCTCAGGAGTCTCTGGGTAGGACAGAGCATGCTCAGGAGACTCTGGGCAGCACAGAGCATGCTCAGGAGTGTCTAGGTGGCACAGAGCATGCTCAGGAGTCTCTGGGCAGGACAGAGCATCTTCAGGAGTCTCTGGGCAGCACAGAGCATGCTCAGAAGTCTCTGGGTGGCACAGAGCATGCTCAGGAGTCTCTGGGCAGCACAGAGCATGGTCAGGTGTCTCTGGGCAACACAGAGCATGCTCAAGAGTCTCTGGGTGGCACAGAGCATGCTCAGGAGTCTCTGGAGAGCACAGAGCATGCTCAGGAGTCTCGGGGCAGGACAGAGCATGCTCAGGAGTCTCTGGGTAGGACAGAGCATGCTCAGGAGTGTCTAGGTGGCACAGAGCATGCTCAGGAGTCTCTGGGTGGCACAGAGCATGCTCAGGAGTCTCTGGAGAGCACAGAGCATGCTCAGGAGTCTCTGGGCAGGACAGAGCATGCTCAGGAATCTCTGGGCAGGACAGAGCATGCTCAGAAGTCTCTGGGCAGGACAGAGCATGCTCAGGAGTCTCTGGGCAGGACAGAGCATGCACAGGAGTCTCTGGGCAGCACAGAGCATGCTCAGGAGTCTCTGGGTGGCACAGAGCATGCTCGGGAGTCTCTGGACAGCACAGAGCATGCTCGGGTATCTATGGGCTGCATAGAGCATGCACAGGAGTCTCTGGGCAGCACAGACCATGTTCAGGAGTCTCTGGGTCGCACAGAGCATGCTCAGGAGTCTCTGGGCAACACAGAGCATGCTCAGGAGTCTCTGGGTGGCACAGAGCATGCTCAGGAGTCTCTGGGCAGCACAGAGCATGCTCAGGAGTCTCTGGACAGCACAGAGCATGCTCAGAAGTCTCTGGGCAGGACAGAGCATGCTCAGGAGTCTCTGGGCAGCAGAGAGCATGCTCAGGAGTCTCTGGGCAGCACAGAGCATGCTCGGGTTTCTATGGGCTGCATAGAGCATGCTCAGGAGTCTCTGGGTGGCACAGAGCATGCTCAGGAGTCTCTGGGTGGCACAGAGCATGCTCAGGAGCCTCTGGGCAGCACAGAGCATGCTCAGGAGTCTCTGGGCAGCACAGAGCATGCTCGGGTGTCTATGGAATGCATAGAGCATGCTCAGGAGTCTCTGGGTGGCACAGAGCATGCTCAGGAGTCTCTGGGTGGCACAGAGCATGCTCAGGAGTGTCTGGAGAGCACAGAGCATGCTCAGGAGTCTCTGGGCAGCACAGAGCATGCTCGGGTGTCTATGGGCTGCATAGAGCATGCTCAGGAGTCTCTGGGTGGCACAGAGCATGCTCAGGAGTCTCTGGAGAGCACAGAGCATGCTCAGGAGTCTCGGGGCAGGACAGAGCATGCTCAGGAGTCTCTGGGTAGGACAGAGCATGCTCAGGAGTCTCTGGGCAGCACAGAGCATGCTCAGGAGTGTCTAGGTGGCACAGAGCATGCTCAGGAGTCTCTGGGCAGGACAGAGCATCTTCAGGAGTCTCTGGGCAGCACAGAGCATGCTCAGAAGTCTCTGGGTGGCACAGAGCATGCTCAGGAGTCTCTGGGCAGCACAGAGCATGGTCAGGTGTCTCTGGGCAACACAGAGCATGCTCAAGAGTCTCTGGGTGGCACAGATTATGCCCAGGAGTCTCTGGAGAGCACAGAGTATGCTCAGGAGTCTCTGGGCAGCACACAGCATACTCAGGAGTCTCTGGGTAGGACAGAGCATGCTCAGGAGTCTCTGGGTGGCACAGAGCATGCTCAGGAGTCCCTGGAGAGCACAGAGCATGCTCAGAAGTCTCTGGGCAGGACAGAGCATGCTCAGGAGTCTCTGGGCAGCAGAGAGCATGCTCAGGAGTCTCTGGGCAGCACAGAGCATGCTCGGGTTTCTATGGGCTGCATAGAGCATGCTCAGGAGTCTCTGGGTGGCACAGAGCATGCTCAGGAGTCTCTGGGTGGCACAGAGCATGCTCAGGAGCCTCTGGGCAGCACAGAGCATGCTCAGGAGTCTCTGGGCAGCACAGAGCATGCTCGGGTGTCTATGGAATGCATAGAGCATGCTCAGGAGTCTCTGGGTGGCACAGAGCATGCTCAGGAGTCTCTGGGTGGCACAGAGCATGCTCAGGAGTGTCTGGAGAGCACAGAGCATGCTCAGGAGTCTCTGGGCAGCACAGAGCATGCTCGGGTGTCTATGGGCTGCATAGAGCATGCTCAGGAGTCTCTGGGTGGCACAGAGCATGCTCAGGAGTCTCTGGAGAGCACAGAGCATGCTCAGGAGTCTCGGGGCAGGACAGAGCATGCTCAGGAGTCTCTGGGTAGGACAGAGCATGCTCAGGAGTCTCTGGGCAGCACAGAGCATGCTCAGGAGTGTCTAGGTGGCACAGAGCATGCTCAGGAGTCTCTGGGCAGGACAGAGCATCTTCAGGAGTCTCTGGGCAGCACAGAGCATGCTCAGAAGTCTCTGGGTGGCACAGAGCATGCTCAGGAGTCTCTGGGCAGCACAGAGCATGGTCAGGTGTCTCTGGGCAACACAGAGCATGCTCAAGAGTCTCTGGGTGGCACAGATTATGCCCAGGAGTCTCTGGAGAGCACAGAGTATGCTCAGGAGTCTCTGGGCAGCACACAGCATACTCAGGAGTCTCTGGGTAGGACAGAGCATGCTCAGGAGTCTCTGGGCAGCACAGAGCATGCTCAGGAGTGTCTAGGTGGCACAAAGCATGCTCAGGAGTCTCTGGGTGGCACAGAGCATGCTCAGGAGTCCCTGGAGAGCACAGAGCATGCTCAGGAGTCTCTGGGCAGGACAGAGCATGCTCAGGAGTCTCTGGGCAGCACAGAGCATGCTCAGGAGTCTCTGGGCAGCACAGAGCATGCTGATGAGTCTCCGCGCGGCACAGAGCATGCTCAGGAGTCTCTGGGTGGCACAGAGCATGCTCGGGAGTCTCTGGACAGCACAGAGCATGCTCGGAAGTCTCTGGGCAGGACAGAGCATGCTCAGGAGTCTCTGGGCAGGACAGAGCATGCACAGGAGTCTCTGGGCAGCACAGAGCATGCTCAGGAGTCTCTGGGTGGCACAGAGCATGCTCAGGAGTCTCTGGGCAGCACAGAGCATGCTCGGGTGTCTATGGGCTGCATAGAGCATGCACAGGAGTCTCTGGGCAGCACAGACCATGTTCAGGAGTCTCTGGGTGGCACAGAGCATGCTCAGGAGTCTCTGGGCAACACAGAGCATGCTCAGGAGTCTCTGGGTAGCACAGAGCATGCTCAGGATTCTCTGGAGAGCACAGAGCATGCTCAGGAGTCTCTGGGCAGGACCGAGCATGCTCAGGAGTCTCATGGCAGCACAGAGCATGCTCAGGAGTCTCTGGGTGGCACAGAGCATGCTCAGGAGTCTCTGGACAGCACAGAGCATGCTCAGAAGTCTCTGGGCAGGACCGAGCATGCTCAGGAGTCTCATGGCAGCACAGAGCATGCTCAGGAGTCCCTGGGTGGCACAGAGCATGCTCAGGAGTCTCTGGGCAGCACAGAGCATGCTCAGGAGTCTCTGGGCAGGACAGAGCATGCTCAGGAGTCTCTGGGCAGCACAGAGCATGCTCAGGATTGTCTAGGTGGCACAGAGCATGCTCAGGAGTCTCTGGGCAGGACAGATCATGCTCAGGAGTCTCTGGGCAGCACAGAGCATGCTCAGGAGTCTCTGGGCAGCAAAGAGCATGCTCAGTTGTCTTTTGGCAGGACAGAGCATGCTCAGGTGTCTCTGAGCAGCACAAATGCATGCTCTGGAGTCTCTGGGCAGCACAGAGCATGCTCAGGAGTCTCTGGGAGGCACGTAGCATGCTCAGGAGTCTCTGGGCAGGACAGAGCATGCTCAGGAGTCTCTGGGTCGCACAGAGCATGTTCAGGAGTCTCTGGCCGGCAGAGCATGCTCAGGAGTCTCTGGGTGGCACAGAGCATACTCAGAAGTCTCTGGTCAGCACAGAGCAAGCTCAGAAGTATCTGGGCAGGACAGAGCATGCTCAGGAATCTCTGGGCAGGACAGAGCATGTTTAGGAGTCTCTGGGCAGCACAAAGCATGCTCGGGAGTTTCTGGGTGGCACAGAGCATGCTCAGGAGTCTCTGGGCAGGACAGAGCATGCTCAGGAGTCTCTGGGCAGCAAAGAGCATGCTAAGGAGTCTCTGGGCAGGAAAGAGCATGCTCAGGTGTCTCTGAGCAGCGCAGAGCATGCTCAGATGTCTCTGGGCATCACAGAGCATGCTCAGGAGTCTCTGGGCAGGACAGAGCATGCTCAGGAGTCTCTTGACAGCACAGAGCATGCTCAGGAGTCTCTGGGCAGGACAGAGCATGCTCAGGTGTCGCTGAGCAGCACAGAGCATGCTCAGGAATCTCTGGGCAGGACAGAGCATGTTTAGGAGTCTCTGGGCAGCACAAAGCATGCTCGGGAGTTTCTGGGTGGCACAGAGCATGCTCAGGAGTCTCTGGGCAGGACAGAGCATGCTCAGGAGTCTCTGGGCAGCAAAGAGCATGCTAAGGAGTCTCTGGGCAGGAAAGAGCATGCTCAGGTGTCTCTGAGCAGCGCAGAGCATGCTCAGATGTCTCTGGGCATCACAGAGCATGCTCAGGAGTCTCTGGGCAGGACAGAGCATGCTCAGGAGTCTCTTGACAGCACAGAGCATGCTCAGGAGTCTCTGGGCAGGACAGAGCATGCTCAGGTGTCGCTGAGCAGCACAGAGCATGCTCAGGAGTCTCTGGGCTGCACAGAGCATGCTCAGGATTGTCTAGGTGGCACAGAGCATTCTCAGGAGTCTCTGGGCAGGAAAGAGCATGCTCAGGAGTCTCTGGGCAGCAAAGAGCATGCTCAGGAGTCTCTGGGCAGGACAGAGCATGCTCAGGTGTCTCTGAGCAGCACAGAGCATGCTCAGGAGTCTCTGGGCAGCACAGAGCATGCTCAGGAGTCTCTGGGAGGCACGTAGCATGCTCAGGAGTCTCTGGTCAGGACAGAGCATGCTCAGGAGTCTCTGGGTCGCACAGAGCATGTTCAGGAGTCTCTGGGCGGCAGAGCATGCTCAGGAGTCTCTGGGAAGCACAGAGCATGCTCAAGAGTCTCTGGGTGGCACAAAGCATACTCAGAAGTCTCTGGTCAGCACAGAGCAAGCTCAGAAGTATCTGGGCAGGACAGAGCATGCTCAGGAGTCTCTGGGCAGCACAGAGCATGCTCAGGCGTCTCTGGGAGGCACGTAGCATGCTCAGGAGTCTCTGGTCAGGACAGAGCATGCTCAGGAGTCTCTGGGTCGCACAGAGCATGTTCAGGATTCTCTGGGCGGCAGAGCATGCTCAGGAGTCTCTGGACAGCACAGAGCATGCTCAGGAGTCTCTGGGTAGCACAGAGCATGCTCAGGGGTCTCTGGGCAGCGCAGAGCATGCTCAGATGTCTCTGGGCATCACAGAGCATGCTCAGGAGTCTCTGGGCAGGACAGAGCATGCTCAGGAGTCTCTGGACAGCACAGAGCATGCTCAGGAGTCTCTGGGCAGGACAGAGCATGCTCAGGTGTCGCTGAGCAGCACAGAGCATGCTCAGGAGTCTCTGGGCTGCACAGAGCATGCTCAGGATTGTCTAGGTGGCACAGAGCATTCTCAGGAGTCTCTGGGCAGGACAGAGCATGCTCAGGAGTCTCTGGGCAGCAAAGAGCATGCTCAGGAGTCTCTGGGCAGGACAGAGCATGCTCAGGTGTCTCTGAGCAGCACAGAGCATGCTCAGGAGTCTCTGGGCAGCACAGAGCATGCTCAGGAGTCTCTGGGAGGCACGTAGCATGCTCAGGAGTCTCTGGTCAGGACAGAGCATGCTCAGGAGTCTCTGGGTCACACAGAGCATGTTCAGGAGTCTCTGGGCGGCAGAGCATGCTAAGGAGTCTCTGGGAAGCACAGAGCATGCTCAAGAGTCTCTGGGTGGCACAAAGCATACTCAGAAGTCTCTGGTCAGCACAGAGCAAGCTCAGAAGTATCTGGGCAGGACAGAGCATGCTCAGGATTCTCTGGGCAGGACAGAGCATGTTTAGGAGTCTCTGGGCAGCACAAAGCATGCTCAGGAGTTTCTGGGTGGCACAGAGCATGGTCAGTTGTCTTTGGGCAGGACAGAGCATGCTCAGGAGTCTCTGGGTGGCACAGAGCATTCTCAGGAGTCTCTGGGCAACACAGAGCATGCTCAGGAGCCTGTGGGTCGCACGGAGCATGCTCGGGGGTCTCTGGGTGGCACAGAGCATGCTCAGGAGTCTCTTGACAGCACAGAGCATGCTCAGAAGTCTCTGGGCAGGACCGAGCATGCTCAGGAGTCTCATGGCAGCACAGAGCATGTTCAGGAGTCCCTGGGTGGCACAGAGCATGCTCAGGAGTCTCTGGGCAGCACAGAGCATGCTCAGGAGTGTCTAGGTGGCAGAGAGCATGCTGAGGAGTCTCTGGGCAGGACAGAGCATGCTCAGGAGTCTCTGGGCAGCACAGAGCATGCTCGGGAGTCTCTGGGCAGCGCAGAGCATGCTCAGGTGTCTCTGAGCAGCACAGAGCATGCTCAGGAGTCTCTGGGCAGCACAGACTATAATCAGGAGTCTCTGGGAGACACGTAGCATGCTCAGGAGTCTCTGGGCAGGACAGAGCATGCTCAGGAGTCTCTGGGTCGCACAGAGCTGTTCAGGAGTCTCTGGGCGGCAGAGCATGCTCAGGAGTCTCTGGGCAACACAGAGCATGGTCAGGAGTCTCTGGGTGGCACAGAGCATACTCAGAAGTCTCTGGTCAGCACAGAGCATGCTCAGGAGTCTCTGGGCAGGACAGAGCATGCTCAGGAGTCTCTGGGAGGCACGTAGCATGCTCAGGAGTCTCTGGGCAGGACAGAGCATGCTCAGGAGTCTCTGGGTCGCACAGAGCATGTTCAGGAGTCTCTGGCCGGCAGAGCATGCTCAGGAGTCTCTGGGCAACACAGAGCATGCTCAGGAGTCTCTGGGTGGCACAGAGCATACTCAGAAGTCTCTGGTCAGCACAGAGCAAGCTCAGAAGTATCTGGGCAGGACAGAGCATGCTCAGGAATCTCTGGGCAGGACAGAGCATGTTTAGGAGTCTCTGGGCAGCACAAAGCATGCTCGGGAGTTTCTGGGTGGCACAGAGCATGCTCAGTTGTCTTTGGGCAGGACAGAGCATGCTCAGGAGTCTCTGGGCAACACAGAGCATGCTCAGGAGCCTGTGGGTGGCACAGAGCATGCTCGGGAGTCTCTGGGTGGCACAGAGCATGCTCAGGAGTCTCTTGACAGCACAGAGCATGCTCAGAAGTCTCTGGGCAGGACCGAGCATGCTCAGGAGTCTCATGGCAGCACAGAGCATGCTCAGGAGTCCCTGGGTGGCACAGAGCATGCTCAGGAGTGTCTGGGCAGCACAGAGCATGCTCAGGAGTCCCTGGGTGGCACAGAGCATGCTCAGGAGTCTCTGGGCAGCACAGAGCATGCTCAGGAGTCTCTGGGCAGGACAAAGCATGCTCAGGAGTCTCTGGGCAGCACAGAGCATGCTCAGGATTGTCTAGGTGGCACAGAGCATGCTCAAGAGTCTCTGGGCAGGACAGAGCATGCTCAGGTGTCTCTGAGCAGCACAGAGCATGCTCAGGAGTCTCTGGGCAGCACAGAGCATGCTCAGGAGTCTCTGGGAGGCATGTAGCATGCTCAGGAGTCTCTGGGCAGGACAGAGCATGCTCAGGAGTCTCTGGGTCGCACAGAGCATGTTCAGGAGTCTCTGGCCGGCAGAGCATGCTCAGGAGTCTCTGGGCAGCACAGAGCATGCTCAGGAGTCTCTGGGTGGCACAGAGCATACTCAGAAGTCTCTGGTCAGCACAGAGCAAGCTCAGAAGTATCTGGGCAGGACAGATCATGCTCAGGAATCTCTGGGCAGGACAGAGCATGCTCAGGAGTCTCTGGGCAGCAAAGAGCATGCTCAGGAGTCTCTGGGTCGCACAGAGCATGTTCAGGAGTCTCTGGCCGGCAGAGCATGCTCAGGAGTCTCTGGGCAGCACAGAGCATGCTCAGGAGTCTCTGGGTGGCACATAGCATACTCAGAAGTCTCTGGTCAGCACAGAGCAAGCTCAGAAGTATCTGGGCAGGACAGAGCATGCTCAGGAATCTCTGGGCAGCACAAAGCATGCTCGGGAGTTTCTTGGTGGCACAGAGCATGCTCAGGAGTCTCTGGGCAGGACAGAGCATGCTCAGGAGTCTCTGGGCAGCAAAGAGCATGCTAAGGAGTCTCTGGGCAGGACAGAGCTTGCTCAGGTGTCTCTGAGCAGTACAGAGCATGCTCAGGAGTCTCTGGGCAGCACAGAGCATGCTCAGGAGTCTCTGGCAGGCACGTAGCATGCTCAGGAGTCTCTGGTCAGGACAGAGCATGCTCAGGAGTCTCTGGGTAGCACAGAGCATGCTCAGGAGTCTCTGGGCATCACAGAGCATGTTCAGATGTCTCTGGGCATCACAGAGCATGCTCAGGAGTCTCTGGGCAGGACAGAGAATGCTCAGGAGTCTCTGGACAGCACAGAGCATGCTCAGGTGTCGCTGAGCAGCACAGAGCATGCTCAGGAGTCTCTGGGCTGCACAGAGCATGCTCAGGATTGTCTAGATGGCACAGAGCATTCTCAGGAGTCTCTGGGCAGGACAGAGCATGCTCAGGAGTCTCTGGGCAGCAAAGAGCATGCTCAGGAGTCTCTGGGCAGGACAGAGCATGCTCAGGTGTCTCTGAGCAGCACAGAGCATGCTCAGGAGTCTCTGGGCAGCACAGAGCATGCTCAGGAGTCTCTGGGAGGCACGTAGCATGCTCAGGAGTCTCTGGTCAGGACAGAGCATGCTCAGGAGTCTCTGGGTCGCACAGAGCATGTTCAGGAGTCTCTGGGCGGCAGAGCATGCTCAGGAGTCTCTGGACAGCACAGAGCATGCTCTGGAGTCTCTGGTTGGCACAGAGCATGCTCAGGAGTCTCTGGGCAGCACAGAGCATGCTCAGGAGTCTCTGGGCAGCACAGAGCATGCTCAGGAGTCTCTGGACAGCACAGAGCATGCTCAGAAGTCTATGGGCAGGACCGAGCATGCTCAGGAGTCTCATGGCAGCACAGAGCATGCTCAGGAGTCCCTGGGTGGCACAGAGCATGCTCAGGAGTCTCTGGGCAGCACAGAGCATGCTCAGGAGTCTCTGGGCAGCACAGAGCATGCTCAGGAGTCTCTGGGCAGCAAAGAGCATGCTCAGGAGTCTCTGGGTTGGACAGAGCATGCTCAGGTGTCTCTGAGCAGCACAGAGCATGCTCAGCAGTCTCTGGGCAGCACATAGCATGCTCAGGAGTCTCTGGGAGGCACTTAGCATGCTCAGGAGTCTCTGGTCAGGACAGAGCATGCTCAGGAGTCTCTGGGTCGCACAGAGCATGATCAGGAGTCTCTGGGCGGCAGAGCATGCTCAGGAGTCTCTGGGCAGCACAGAGCATGCTCAGGAGTCCCTGGGTGGCACAGAGCATGCTCAGGAGTCTCTGGGCAGCACAGAGCATGCTCAGGAGTCTCTGGGCAGCACAGAGCATGCTCAGGAGTCTCTGGGAAGCAAAGAGCATGCTCAGAAGTATCTGGGCAGGACAGAGCATGCTCAGGAATCTCTGGGCAGGACAGAGCATGCTCGGGAGTTTCTGGGTGGCACAGAGCATGCTCAGTTGTCTTTGGGCAGGACAGAGCATGCTCAGGAGTCTCTGGGTGGCACAGAGCATGCTCAGGAGTCTCTGGGCAACACAGAGCATGCTCAGGAGCCTGTGGGTGGCACAGAGCATGCTCGGGAGTCTCTGGGTGGCACAGAGCACGCTCAGGAGTCTCTGGACAGCACAGAGCATGCTCAGAAGTCTCATGGCAGCAAAGAGCATGCTCAGTTGTCTTTTGGCAGGACAGAGCATACTCAGGTGTCTCTGAGCAGCAAAGAGCATGCTCAGGAGTCTCTGGGCAGCACAGAGCATGCTCAGGAGTCTCTGGGAGGCACGTAGCATGCTCAGGAGTCTCTTGGCAGGACAGAGCATGCTCAGGAGTCTCTGGGTCGCACAGAGCATGTTCAGGAGTCTCTGGCCGGCAGAGCATGCTCAGGAGTCTCTGGGTGGCACAGAGCAAGCTCAGAAGTATCTGGGCAGGACAGAGCATGCTCAGGAGTCTCTGGGTGGCACAGAGCATGCTCAGGAGTCTCTGGGCAACACAGAGCATGCTCAGTAGTCTCTGGGTGGCACAGAGCATGCTCGGGAGTCTCTGGGTGGCACAGAGCATGCCCAGGAGTCTCTGGACAGCACAGAGCATGCTCAGAAGTCTCTTGGCAGGACCGAGCATGCTCAGGAATCTCTGGTCAGCACAGAGCAAGCTCAGAAGTATCTGGGCAGGACAGAGCATGCTCAGGAATCTCTGGGCAGGACAGAGCATGTTTAGAAGTCTCTGGGCAGGACAAAGCATGCTCGGGAGTTTCTGGGTGGCACAGAGCATGCTCAGTTGTCTTTGGGCAGGACAGAGCATGCTCAGGAGTCTCCGGGTGGCACAGAGCATGCTCAGGAGTCTCTGGGCAACACAGAGCATGCTCAGGAGCCTGTGGGTGGCACAGAGCATGCTCGGGAGTCTCTGGGTGGCACAGAGCATGCTCAGGAGTCTCTGGACAGCACAGAGCATGCTCAGAAGTCTCTGGGCAGGACCGAGCATGCTCAGGAGTCTCATGGCAGCACAGAGCATGCTCAGGAGTCCCTGGGTGGCACAGAGCATGCTCAGGAGTCTCTGGGCAGCACAGAGCATGCTCAGGAGTCTCTGGGCAGCACAGGGCATGCTCAGGATTGTCTAGGTGGCACAGAGCATGCTCAGGAGTCTCTGGGAGGCACGTAGCATGCTCAGGAGTCTCTGGGCAGGACAGAGCATGCTCAGGAGTCTCTGGGTCGCACAGAGCATGTTCAGGAGTCTCTGGCCGGCAGAGTATGCTCAGGAGTCTCTGGGCAGCACAGAGCATGCTCAGGAGTCTCTGGGTGGCACAGAGCATACTCAGAAGTCTCTGGTCAGCACAGAGCATGCTCAGGAATCTCTGGGCAGGATAGAGCATGTTTAGGAGTCTCTGGGCAGCACAAAGCATGCTCGGGAGTTTCTGGGTGGCACAGAGCATGCTCAGGAGTCTCTGGGCAGGACAGAGCATGCTCAGGAGTCTCTGGGCAGCAAAGAGCATGCTCAGGAGTCTCTGGGCAGGACAGAGCATGCTCAGGTGTCTCTGAGCAGCACAGAGCATGCTCAGGAGTCTCTGGGCAGCACAGAGCATGCTCAGGAGTCTCTGGGAGGCACGTAGCATGCTCAGGAGTCTCTGGTCAGGACAGAGCATGCTCATGAGTCTCTGGGTCGCACAGAGCATGTTCAGGAGTCTCTGGGCGGCAGAGCATGCTAAGGAGTCTCTGGGCAGCACAGAGCATGCTCAGGAGTCTCTGGGTGGCACAGAGCATACTCAGGAGTCTCTGGTCAGCACAGAGCAAGCTCAGAAGTATCTGGGCAGGACAGAGCATGCTCAGGAATCTCTGGGCAGGACAGAGCATGTTTAGGAGTCTCTGGGCAGCACAAAGTATGCTCGGGAGTTTCTGGGTGGCAGAGAGCATGCTCAGTTGTCTTTGGGCAGGACAGAGCATGCTCAGTAGTCTCTGGGTGGCACAGAGCATGCTCAGGAGTCTCTGGGCAACACAGAGCATGCTCGGGAGCCTGTGGGTGGCACAGAGCAAGCTCGGGAGTCTCTGGGTGGCACAGAGTATGCTCAGGAGTCTCTGGACAGCACAGAGCATGCTCAGAAGTCTCTGGGCAGGACCGAGCATGCTCAGGAGTCTCATGGCAGCACAGAGCATGCTCAGGAGTCCCTGGGTGGCACAGAGCATGCTCAGGAGTCTCTGGGCAGCACAGAGCATGCTCAGGAGTCTCTGGGCAGGACAGAGCATGCTCAGGAGTCTTTGGGTGGCACAGAGCATGCTCAGGATTGTCTAGGTGGCACAGAGCATGCTCAGGAGTCTCTGGGCAGGACAGAGCATGCTCGGGAGTCTCTGGGCAGCACAGAGCATTCTCAGGAGTCTCTGGGCAGCAAAGAGCATGCTCAGGAGTCTCTGGGCAGGACAGAGCATGCTCAGGTGTCTCTGAGCAGCAAAGAGCATGCTCGGGAGTTTCTGGGTGGCACAGAGCATGCTCAGTTGTCTTTGGGCAGGACAGAGCATGCTCAGGAGTCTCTGGGCAACACAGAGCATGCTCAGGAGCCTGTGGGTGGCACAGAGCATGCTCGGGAGTCTCTGGACAGCACAGAGCATGCTCAGAAGTCTCTGGGCAGGACCGAGCATGCTCAGGAGTCTCATGGCAGCACAGAGCATGCTCAGGAGTCTCTGGGCAGCACAGGGCATGCTCAGGATTGTCTAGGTGGCACAGAGCATGCTCAGGAGTCTCTGGGAGGCACGTAGCATGCTCAGGAGTCTCTGGGCAGGACAGAGCATGCTCAGGAGTCTCTGGGTCGCACAGAGCATGTTCAGGAGTCTCTGGCCGGCAGAGTATGCTCAGGAGTCTCTGGGCAGCACAGAGCATGCTCAGGAGTCTCTGGGTGGCACAGAGCATACTCAGAAGTCTCTGGTCAGCACAGAGCATGCTCAGGAATCTCTGGGCAGGATAGAGCATGTTTAGGAGTCTCTGGGCAGCACAAAGCATGCTCGGGAGTTTCTGGGTGGCACAGAGCATGCTCAGGAGTCTCTGGGCAGGACAGAGCATGCTCAGGAGTCTCTGGGCAGCAAAGAGCATGCTCAGGAGTCTCTGGGCAGGACAGAGCATGCTCAGGTGTCTCTGAGCAGCACAGAGCATGCTCAGGAGTCTCTGGGCAGCACAGAGCATGCTCAGGAGTCTCTGGGAGGCACGTAGCATGCTCAGGAGTCTCTGGTCAGGACAGAGCATGCTCATGAGTCTCTGGGTCGCACAGAGCATGTTCAGGAGTCTCTGGGCGGCAGAGCATGCTCAGGAGTCTCTGGGCAGCACAGAGCATGCTCAGGAGTCTCTGGGTGGCACAGAGCATACTCAGGAGTCTCTGGTCAGCACAGAGCAAGCTCAGAAGTATCTGGGCAGGACAGAGCATGCTCAGGAATCTCTGGGCAGGACAGAGGATGTTTAGGAGTCTCTGGGCAGCACAAAGTATGCTCGGGAGTTTCTGGGTGGCAGAGAGCATGCTCAGTTGTCTTTGGGCAGGACAGAGCATGCTCAGTAGTCTCTGGGTGGCACAGAGCATGCTCAGGAGTCTCTGGGCAACACAGAGCATGCTCAGGAGCCTGTGGGTGGCACAGAGCAAGCTCGGGAGTCTCTGGGTGGCACAGAGTATGCTCAGGAGTCTCTGGACAGCACAGAGCATGCTCAGAAGTCTCTGGGCAGGACCGAGCATGCTCAGGAGTCTCATGGCAGCACAGAGCATGCTCAGGAGTCCCTGGGTGGCACAGAGCATGCTCAGGAGTCTCTGGGCAGCACAGAGCATGCTCAGGAGTCTCTGGGCAGGACAGAGCATGCTCAGGAGTCTCTGGGTGGCACAGAGCATGCTCAGGATTGTCTAGGTGGCACAGAGCATGCTCAGGAGTCTCTGGGCAGGACAGAGCATGCTCGGGAGTCTCTGGGCAGCACAGAGCATGCTCAGGAGTCTCTGGGCAGCAAAGAGCATGCTCAGGAGTCTCTGGGCAGGACAGAGCATGCTCAGGTGTCTCTGAGCAGCAAAGAGCATGCTCGGGAGTTTCTGGGTGGCACAGAGCATGCTCAGTTGTCTTTGGGCAGGACAGAGCATGCTCAGGAGTCTCCGGGTGGCACAGAGCATGCTCAGGAGTCTCTGGGCAACACAGAGCATGCTCAGGATTCTCTGGGCAGCACAGGGCATGCTCAGGATTGTCTAGGTGGCACAGAGCATGCTCAGGAGTCTCTGGGAGGCACGTAGCATGCTCAGGAGTCTCTGGGCAGGACAGAGCATGCTCAGGAGTCTCTGGGTCGCACAGAGCATGTTCAGGAGTCTCTGGCCGGCAGAGTATGCTCAGGAGTCTCTGGGCAGCACAGAGCATGCTCAGGAGTCTCTGGGTGGCACAGAGCATACTCAGAAGTCTCTGGTCAGCACAGAGCATGCTCAGGAATCTCTGGGCAGGATAGAGCATGTTTAGGAGTCTCTGGGCAGCACAAAGCATGCTCGGGAGTTTCTGGGTGGCACAGAGCATGCTCAGGAGTCTCTGGGCAGGACAGAGCATGCTCAGGAGTCTCTGGGCAGCAAAGAGCATGCTCAGGAGTCTCTGGGCAGGACAGAGCATGCTCAGGTGTCTCTGGTCAGGACAGAGCATGCTCATGAGTCTCTGGGTCGCACAGAGCATGTTCAGGAGTCTCTGGGCGGCAGAGCATGCTCAGGAGTCTCTGGGCAGCACAGAGCATGCTCAGGAGTCTCTGGGTGGCACAGAGCATACTCAGGAGTCTCTGGTCAGCACAGAGCAAGCTCAGAAGTATCTGGGCAGGACAGAGCATGCTCAGGAATCTCTGGGCAGGACAGAGCATGTTTAGGAGTCTCTGGGCAGCACAAAGTATGCTCGGGAGTTTCTGGGTGGCAGAGAGCATGCTCAGTTGTCTTTGGGCAGGACAGAGCATGCTCAGGAGTCTCTGGGTGGCACAGAGCATGCTCAGGAGTCTCTGGGCAACACAGAGCATGCTCGGGAGCCTGTGGGTGGCACAGAGCAAGCTCGGGAGTCTCTGGGTGGCACAGAGCATGCTCAGGAGTCTCTGGACAGCACAGAGCATGCTCAGAAGTCTCTGGGAATGACCGAGCATGCTCAGGAGTCTCATGGCAGCACAGAGCATGCTCAGGAGTCCCTGGGTGGCACAGAGCATGCTCAGGAGTCTCTGGGCAGCACAGAGCATGCTCAGGAGTCTCTGGGCAGGACAGAGCATGCTCAGGAGTCTCTGGGTGGCACAGAGCATGCTCAGGATTGTCTAGGTGGCACAGAGCATGCTCAGGAGTCTCTGGGCAGGACAGAGCATGCTCTGGAGTCTCTGGGCAGCACAGAGCATGCTCAGGAGTCTCTGGGCAGCAAAGAGCATGCTCAGGAGTCTCTGGGCAGGACAGAGCATGCTCAGGTGTCTCTGAGCAGCAAAGAGCATGCTCGGGAGTTTCTGGGTGGCACAGAGCATGCTCAGTTGTCTTTGGGCAGGACAGAGCATGCTCAGGAGTCTCCGGGTGGCACAGAGCATGCTCAGGAGTCTCTGGGCAACACAGAGCATGCTCAGGAGCCTGTGGGTGGCACAGAGCATGCTCGGGAGTCTCTGGGTGGCACAGAGCATGCTCAGGAGTCTCTGGACAGCACAGAGCATGCTCAGAAGTCTCTGGGCAGGACCGAGCATGCTCAGGAGTCTCATGGCAGCACAGAGCATGCTCAGGAGTCCCTGGGTGGCACAGAGCATGCTCAGGAGTCTCTGGGCAGCACAGAGCATGCTCAGGAGTCTCTGGGCAGCACAGGGCATGCTCAGGATTGTCTAGGTGGCACAGAGCATGCTCAGGAGTCTCTGGGAGGCACGTAGCATGCTCAGGAGTCTCTGGTCAGCACAGAGCATGCTCAGGAATCTCTGGGCAGGATAGAGCATGTTTAGGAGTCTCTGGGCAGCAAAGAGCATGCTCAGGAGTCTCTGGGCAGGACAGAGCATGCTCAGGTGTCTCTGAGCAGCACAGAGCATGCTCAGGAGTCTCTGGGCAGCACAGAGCATGCTCAGGAGTCTCTGGGAGGCACGTAGCATGCTCAGGAGTCTCTGGTCAGGACAGAGCATGCTCATGAGTCTCTGGGTCGCACAGAGCATGTTCAGGAGTCTCTGGGCGGCAGAGCATGCTCAGGAGTCTCTGGGCAGCACAGAGCATGCTCAGGAGTCTCTGGGTGGCACAGAGCATACTCAGGAGTCTCTGGTCAATACAGAGCAAGCTCAGAAGTATCTGGGCAGGACAGAGCATGCTCAGGAATCTCTGGGCAGGACAGAGCATGTTTAGGAGTCTCTGGGCAGCACAAAGTATGCTCGGGAGTTTCTGGGTGGCAGAGAGCATGCTCAGTTGTCTTTGGGCAGGACAGAGCATGCTCAGGAGTCTCTGGGTGGCACAGAGCATGCTCAGGAGTCTCTGGGTGACACAGAGCATGCTCGGGAGCCTGTGGGTGGCACAGAGCAAGCTCGGGAGTCTCTGGGTGGCACAGAGCATGCTCAGGAGTCTCTGGACAGCACAGAGCATGCTCAGAAGTCTCTGGGCAGGACCGAGCATGCTCAGGAGTCTCATGGCAGCACAGAGCATGCTCAGGAGTCCCTGGGTGGAACAGAGCATGCTCAGGAGTCTCTGGGCAGCACAGAGCATGCTCAGGAGTATCTGGGCAGGACAGAGCATGCTCAGGAGTCTCTGGGTGGCACAGAGCATGCTCAGGATTGTCTAGGTGGCACAGAGCATGCTCAGGAGTCTCTGGGCAGGACAGAGCATGCTCGGGAGTCTCTGGGCAGCACAGAGCATGCTCAGGAGTCTCTGGGCAGCAAAGAGCATGCTAAGGAGTCTCTGGGCAGGACAGAGCATGCTCAGGTGTCTCTGAGCAGCAAAGAGCATGCTCAGGAGTCTCTGGGCAGCACAGAGCATGCTCAGGAGTCTCTGGGAGGCACGTAGCATGCTCAGGAGTCTCTGGTCAGGACAGAGCATGCTCAGGAGTCTCTGGGTCGCACAGAGCATGTTCAGGAGTCTCACGGCGACAGAGCAAGCTCAGGAGTCTCTGGGCAGCACAGAACATGCTCAGGAGTCTCTGGGTGACACAAAGCATACTCAGAAGTCTCTGGTCAGCACAGAGCAAGCTCAGAAGTATCTGGGCAGGACACAGCATGCTCAGGAATCTCTGGGCAGGACAGAGCATGTTTAGGAGTATCTGGGCAGCACAAGGCATGCTCGGGAGTTTCTGGGTGGCACAGAGCATGCTCAGGAGTCTCTGGGCAGCACAGAGCATGCTCAGGAGTCTCTGGGCAGCAAAGAGCATGCTCAGGAGTCTCTGGGAGGCACGTAGAATGCTCAGGAGTCTCTGGTCAGGACAGAGCATGCTCAGGAGTCTCTGTGTCGCACAGAGCATGTTCAGGAGTCTCTGGGCGGCAGAGCATGCTCAGGAGTCTCTGGGCAGCACAGAGAATGCTCAGGAGTCTCTGGGTGGCACAGAGCATACTCAGAAGTCTCTGGTCAGCACAGAGCAAGCTCAGAAATATCTGGGCAGGACAGAGCATGCTCAGGAATCTCTGGGCAGGACAGAGCATGTTTAGGAGTCTCTGGGCAGCACAAAGCATGCTCGGGAGTTTCTGGGTGGCAGAGAGCATGCTCAGTTTTCTTTGGGCAGGACAGAGCATGCTCAGGAGTCTCTGGGTGGCACAGAGCATGCTCAGGAGTCTCTGGGCAACACAGAGCATGCTCAGGAGCCTGTGGGTGGTACAGAGCATGCTCGGGAGTCTGTGGGTGGCACAGAGAATGCTCAGGAGTCTCTGGACAGCACAGAGCATGCTCAGAAGTCTCTGGGCAGGACCGAGCATGCTCAGGAGTCTCATGGCAGCACAGAGCATGCTCAGGAGTCCCTGGGTGGCACAGAGCATGCTCAGGAGTCTCTGGGCAGCACAGAGCATGCTCAGGAGTCTCTAGGCAGCACAGAGCATGCTCAGGATTGTCTAGGTGGTAAAGAGCATGCTCAGGAGTCTCTGGGCAGGACAGAGCATGCTCAGGAGTCTCTGGGCAGCACAGAGCATGCTCAGGAGTCTCTGGGCGGCAAAGAGCATGCTCAGTTGTCTTTTGGCAGGACAGAGCATACTCAGGTGTCTCTGAGCAGCACAGAGCTTGCTCAGGAGTCTCTGGGCAGCACAGAGCATGCTCAGGAGTCTCTGGGAGGCACGTAGCATGCTCAGGAGTCTCTGGGCAGGACAGAGCATGCTCAGGAGTCTCTGGGTCGCACAGAGCATGTTCAGGAGTCTCTGGCCGGCAGAGCATGCTCAGGAGTCTCTGGGTGGCACAGAGCATACTCAGAAGTCTCTGGTCAGCACAGAGCAAGCTCAGAAGTATCTGGGCAGGACAGAGCATGCTTAGGAATCTCTGGGCAGGACAGAGCATGTTTAGGAGTCTCTGGGCAGCACAAAGCATGCTCGGGAGTTTCTGGGTGGCACAGAGCATGCTCAGTTGTCTTTGGGCAGGACAGAGCATGCTCAGGAGTCTCTGGGTGGCACAGAGCATGCTGAGGAGTCTCTGGGCAACACAGAGCATGCTCAGGAGTCTCTGGGTGGCACAGAGCATGCTCAGGAGTGCCTGGGTGGCACAGATCATGCTCAGGAGTCTCTAGGCAGCACAGAGCATGCTCAGGTGTCTCTGGGCAGGACAGAGCATGCTCAGTAGTCTCTGGGCAGCACAGAGAATGCTCAGGATTGTCTAGGTGGCACAGAGCATGCTCAGGAGTCTCTGGGCAGGACAGAGCATGCTCAGGAGTCTCTGGGCAGCACAGAGCATGCTCAGGAGTCTCTGGGCAGCACAGAGCATGCTCAGTTGTCTTTTGGCTGGACAGAGCATACTCAGGTGTCTCTGAGCAGCACAGAGCATGCTCAGGAGTCTCTGGGCAGCACAGAGCATGCTCAGGAGTCTCTGGGAGGCACGTAGCATGCTCATTAGTCTCTGGGCAGGACAGAGCATGCTCAGGAGTCTCTGGGCAGCACAGAGCATGCTCAGGTGTCTCTGGGCAGGACAGAGCATGCTCAGTAGTCTCTGGGCAGCACAGAGAATGCTCAGGATTGTCTAGGTGGCACAGAGCATGCTCAGGAGTCTCTGGGCAGGACAGAGCATGCTCAGGAGTCTCTGGGCAGCACAGAGCATGCTCAGGAGTCTCTGGGCAGCACAGAGCATGCTCAGTTGTCTTTTGGCTGGACAGAGCATACTCAGGTGTCTCTGAGCAGCACAGAGCATGCTCAGGAGTCTCTGGGCAGCACAGAGCATGCTCAGGAGTCTCTGGGAGGCACGTAGCATGCTCATTAGTCTCTGGGCAGGACAGAGCATGCTCAGGAGTCTCTGGGTCGCACAGAGCATGTTCAGGAGTCTCTGGCCGGCAGAGCATGCTCAGGAGTCTCTGGGTGGCACAGAGCATACTCAGAAGTCTCTGGTCAGCACAGAGCAAGCTCAGAAGTATCTGGGCAGGACAGAGCATGCTTAGGAATCTCTGGGCAGGACAGAGCATGTTTAGGAGTCTCTGGGCATCACAAAGCATGCTCGGGAGTTTCTGGGTGGCACAGAGCATGCTCAGTTGTCTTTGGGCAGGACAGAGCATGCTCAGGAGTCTCTGGGTGGCACAGAGCATGCTGAGGAGTCTCTGGGCAACACAGAGCATGCTCAGGAGTCTCTGGGTGGCACAGAGCATGCTCAGGAGTGCCTGGGTGGCACAGAGCATGCTCAGGAGTCTCTAGGCAGCACAGAGCATGCTCAGGTGTCTCTGGGCAGGACAGAGCATGCTCAGTAGTCTCTGGGCAGCACAGAGAATGCTCAGGATTGTCTAGGTGGCACAGAGCATGCTCAGGAGTCTCTGGGCAGGACAGAGCATGCTCAGGAGTCTCTGGGCAGCACAGAGCATGCTCAGGAGTCTCTGGGCAGCACAGAGCATGCTCAGTTGTCTTTTGGCTGGACAGAGCATACTCAGGTGTCTCTGAGCAGCACAGAGCATGCTCAGGAGTCTCTGGGCAGCACAGAGCATGCTCAGGAGTCTCTGGGAGGCACGTAGCATGCTCATTAGTCTCTGGGCAGGACAGAGCATGCTCAGGAGTCTCTGGGCAGCACAGAGCATGCTCAGGTGTCTCTGGGCAGGACAGAGCATGCTCAGTAGTCTCTGGGCAGCACAGAGAATGCTCAGGATTGTCTAGGTGGCACAGAGCATGCTCAGGAGTCTCTGGGCAGGACAGAGCATGCTCAGGAGTCTCTGGGCAGCACAGAGCATGCTCAGGAGTCTCTGGGCAGCACAGAGCATGCTCAGTTGTCTTTTGGCTGGACAGAGCATACTCAGGTGTCTCTGAGCAGCACAGAGCATGCTCAGGAGTCTCTGGGCAGCACAGAGCATGCTCAGGAGTCTCTGGGAGGCACGTAGCATGCTCATTAGTCTCTGGGCAGGACAGAGCATGCTCAGGAGTCTCTGGGTCGCACAGAGCATGTTCAGGAGTCTCTGGCCGGCAGAGCATGCTCAGGAGTCTCTGGGTGGCACAGAGCATACTCAGAAGTCTCTGTTCAGCACAGAGCAAGCTCAGAAGTATCTGGGTAGGACAGAGCATGCTCAGGAATCTCTGGGCAGGACAGAGCATGTTTAGGAGTCTCTGGGCAGCACAAAGCATGCTTGGGAGTTTCTGGGTGGCACAGAGCATGCTCAGTTGTCTTTGGACAAGACAGAGCATGCTCAGGAGTCTCTGGGTGGCACAGAGCATGCTCAGGAGTCTCTGGGCAACACAGAGCATGCTCAGGAGTCTCTGGGTGGCACAGAGCATGCTCAGGAGTCTCTGGGCAACACAGAGCATGCTCAGGAGCCTGTGGGTGGCACAGAGCATGCTCGGGAGTCTCTGGGTGGCACATAGCATGCCCAGGAGTCTCTGGACAGCACAGAGCATGCTCAGGAGTCTCTGGGTCACACAGAGCATGCTCAGGAGTCTCTGGGCAGCACAGATCCTGCCCAGGAGTCTCTGGGCAGGACAGAGCATGCTCAGGAGTCTCTGGGCAGCACAGAGCATGCTCAGAAGTCTCTTGGCAGGACCGAGCATGCTCAGGAGTCTCTGGGCAGCACAGAGCATGCTCAGGAGTCCCTGGGTGGCACAAAGCATGCTCAGGAGTCTCTGGGCAGCACAGAGCATGCTCAGGAGTCTCTGGGCAGCACAGACTATGCTCAAGATTCTCTGGGAGGCACGTAGCATGCTCAGGAGTCTCTGGGCAGCACAGAGCATGCTAAGGAGCCTGTGGGTGGCACAGAGCATGCTCGGGAGTCTCTGGGTGGCACAGAGCATGCTCAGGAGTCTCTGGGTGGCACAGAGCATGCTCAGAAGTCTCTGGGCAGGACCGAGCATGCTCAGGAATCTCATGGCAGCACAGAGCATGCTCAGGAGTCTCTGGGCAGGACAGAGCATGCTCAGGAGTCTCTGGGCAGCACAGAGCATGCTCAGGAGTCTCTGGGCAGCAAAGAGCATGCTCAGTTGTCTTTTGGCTGGACAGAGCATACTCTGGTGTCTCTGAGCAGCACAGAGCATGCTCAGGAGTCTCTGGGCAGCACAGAGCATGCTCAGGAGTCTCTGGGAGGCACGTAGCATGCTCAGGAGTCTCTGGGCAGGACAGAGCATGCTCAGGAGTCTCTGGGTCACACAGAGCATGTTCAGGAGTCTCTGGCCGGCAGAGCATGCTCAGGAGTCTCTGGGTGGCACAGAGCATACTCAGAAGTCTCTGGTCAGCACAGAGCAAGCTCAGAAGTATCTGGGCAGGACAGAGCATGCTCAGGAATCTCTGGGCAGGACAGAGCATGTTTAGGAGTCTCTGGGCAGCACAAAGCATGCTTGGGAGTTTCTGGGTGGCACAAAGCATGCTCAGTTGTCTTTGGGCAGGACAGAGCATGCTCAGGAGTCTCTGGGTGGCACAGAGCATGCTCAGGAGTCTCTGGGCAGGACAGAGCATGCTCAGAAGTATCTGGGTAGGACAGAGCATGCTCAGGAATCTCTGGGCAGGACAGAGCATGTTTAGGAGACTCTGGTCAGCACAAAGCATGCTTGGGAGTTTCTGGGTGGCACAGAGCATGCTCAGTTGTCTTTGGGCAGGACAGAGCATGCTCAGGAGTCTCTGGGTGGCACAGAGCATGCTCAGGAGTCTCTGGGCAACACAGAGCATGCTCAGGAGTCTCTGGGTGGCACAGAGCATGCTCAGGAGTCTCTGGGCAACACAGAGCATGCTCAGGAGCCTGTGGGTGGCACAGAGCATGCTCGGGAGTCTCTGGGTGGCACATAGCATGCCCAGGAGTCTCTGGACAGCACAGAGCATGCTCAGGAGTCTCTGGGTCACACAGAGCATGCTCAGGAGTCTCTGGGCAGCACAGATCCTGCCCAGGAGTCTCTGGGCAGGACAGAGCATGCTCAGGAGTCTCTGGGCAGCACAGAGCATGCTCAGAAGTCTCTTGGCAGGACCGAGCATGCTCAGGAGTCTCTGGGCAGCACAGAGCATGCTCAGGAGTCCCTGGGTGGCACAAAGCATGCTCAGGAGTCTCTGGGCAGCACAGAGCATGCTCAGGAGTCTCTGGGCAGCACAGACTATGCTCAAGATTCTCTGGGAGGCACTTAGCATGCTCAGGAGTCTCTGGGCAGCACAGAGCATGCTAAGGAGCCTGTGGGTGGCACAGAGCATGCTCGGGAGTCTCTGGGTGGCACAGAGCATGCTCAGGAGTCTCTGGGTGGCACAGAGCATGCTCAGAAGTCTCTGGGCAGGACCGAGCATGCTCAGGAGTCTCTGGGCAGCACAGAGCATGCTCAGGAGTCTCTGGGCAGCAAAGAGCATGCTCAGTTGTCTTTTGGCTGGACAGAGCATACTCTGGTGTCTCTGAGCAGCACAGAGCATGCTCAGGAGTCTCTGGGCAGCACAGAGCATGCTCAGGAGTCTCTGGGAGGCACGTAGCATGCTCAGGAGTCTCTGGGAAGGACAGAGCATGCTCAGGAGTCTCTGGGTCGCACAGAGCATGTTCAGGAGTCTCTGGCCGGCAGAGCATGCTCAGGAGTCTCTGGGTGGCACAGAGCATACTCAGAAGTCTCTGGTCAGCACAGAGCAAGCTCAGAAGTATCTGGGCAGGACAGAGCATGCTCAGGAATCTCTGGGCAGGACAGAGCATGCTCAGGAGTCTCTGGGTGGCACAGAGCATGCTCAGGATTGTCTAGGTGGCACAGAGCATGCTCAGGAGTCTCTGGGCAGGACAGAGCATGCTCGGGAGTCTCTGGGCAGCACAGAGCATGCTCAGGAGTCTCTGGGCAGCAAAGAGCATGCTAAGGAGTCTCTGGGCAGGACAGAGCATGCTCAGGTGTCTCTGAGCAGCAAAGAGCATGCTCAGGAGTCTCTGGGCAGCACAGAGCATGCTCAGGAGTCTCTGGGAGGCACGTAGCATGCTCAGGAGTCTCTGGTCAGGACAGAGCATGCTCAGGAGTCTCTGGGTCGCACAGAGCATGTTCAGGAGTCTCACGGCGACAGAGCAAGCTCAGGAGTCTCTGGGCAGCACAGAACATGCTCAGGAGTCTCTGGGTGACACAAAGCATACTCAGAAGTCTCTGGTCAGCACAGAGCAAGCTCAGAAGTATCTGGGCAGGACACAGCATGCTCAGGAATCTCTGGGCAGGACAGAGCATGTTTAGGAGTATCTGGGCAGCACAAGGCATGCTCGGGAGTTTCTGGGTGGCACAGAGCATGCTCAGGAGTCTCTGGGCAGCACAGAGCATGCTCAGGAGTCTCTGGGCAGCAAAGAGCATGCTCAGGAGTCTCTGGGAGGCACGTAGAATGCTCAGGAGTCTCTGGTCAGGACAGAGCATGCTCAGGAGTCTCTGTGTCGCACAGAGCATGTTCAGGAGTCTCTGGGCGGCAGAGCATGCTCAGGAGTCTCTGGGCAGCACAGAGAATGCTCAGGAGTCTCTGGGTGGCACAGAGCATACTCAGAAGTCTCTGGTCAGCACAGAGCAAGCTCAGAAATATCTGGGCAGGACAGAGCATGCTCAGGAATCTCTGGGCAGGACAGAGCATGTTTAGGAGTCTCTGGGCAGCACAAAGCATGCTCGGGAGTTTCTGGGTGGCAGAGAGCATGCTCAGTTGTCTTTGGGCAGGACAGAGCATGCTCAGGAGTCTCTGGGTGGCACAGAGCATGCTCAGGAGTCTCTGGGCAACACAGAGCATGCTCAGGAGCCTGTGGGTGGTACAGAGCATGCTCGGGAGTCTGTGGGTGGCACAGAGAATGCTCAGGAGTCTCTGGACAGCACAGAGCATGCTCAGAAGTCTCTGGGCAGGACCGAGCATGCTCAGGAGTCTCATGGCAGCACAGAGCATGCTCAGGAGTCCCTGGGTGGCACAGAGCATGCTCAGGAGTCTCTGGGCAGCACAGAGCATGCTCAGGAGTCTCTAGGCAGCACAGAGCATGCTCAGGATTGTCTAGGTGGTAAAGAGCATGCTCAGGAGTCTCTGGGCAGGACAGAGCATGCTCAGGAGTCTCTGGGCAGCACAGAGCATGCTCAGGAGTCTCTGGGCGGCAAAGAGCATGCTCAGTTGTCTTTTGGCAGGACAGAGCATACTCAGGTGTCTCTGAGCAGCACAGAGCTTGCTCAGGAGTCTCTGGGCAGCACAGAGCATGCTCAGGAGTCTCTGGGAGGCACGTAGCATGCTCAGGAGTCTCTGGGCAGGACAGAGCATGCTCAGGAGTCTCTGGGTCGCACAGAGCATGTTCAGGAGTCTCTGGCCGGCAGAGCATGCTCAGGAGTCTCTGGGTGGCACAGAGCATACTCAGAAGTCTCTGGTCAGCACAGAGCAAGCTCAGAAGTATCTGGGCAGGACAGAGCATGCTTAGGAATCTCTGGGCAGGACAGAGCATGTTTAGGAGTCTCTGGGCAGCACAAAGCATGCTCGGGAGTTTCTGGGTGGCACAGAGCATGCTCAGTTGTCTTTGGGCAGGACAGAGCATGCTCAGGAGTCTCTGGGTGGCACAGAGCATGCTGAGGAGTCTCTGGGCAACACAGAGCATGCTCAGGAGTCTCTGGGTGGCACAGAGCATGCTCAGGAGTGCCTGGGTGGCACAGAGCATGCTCAGGAGTCTCTAGGCAGCACAGAGCATGCTCAGGTGTCTCTGGGCAGGACAGAGCATGCTCAGTAGTCTCTGGGCAGCACAGAGAATGCTCAGGATTGTCTAGGTGGCACAGAGCATGCTCAGGAGTCTCTGGGCAGGACAGAGCATGCTCAGGAGTCTCTGGGCAGCACAGAGCATGCTCAGGAGTCTCTGGGCAGCACAGAGCATGCTCAGTTGTCTTTTGGCTGGACAGAGCATACTCAGGTGTCTCTGAGCAGCACAGAGCATGCTCAGGAGTCTCTGGGCAGCACAGAGCATGCTCAGGAGTCTCTGGGAGGCACGTAGCATGCTCATTAGTCTCTGGGCAGGACAGAGCATGCTCAGGAGTCTCTGGGCAGCACAGAGCATGCTCAGGTGTCTCTGGGCAGGACAGAGCATGCTCAGTAGTCTCTGGGCAGCACAGAGAATGCTCAGGATTGTCTAGGTGGCACAGAGCATGCTCAGGAGTCTCTGGGCAGGACAGAGCATGCTCAGGAGTCTCTGGGCAGCACAGAGCATGCTCAGGAGTCTCTGGGCAGCACAGAGCATGCTCAGTTGTCTTTTGGCTGGACAGAGCATACTCAGGTGTCTCTGAGCAGCACAGAGCATGCTCAGGAGTCTCTGGGCAGCACAGAGCATGCTCAGGAGTCTCTGGGAGGCACGTAGCATGCTCATTAGTCTCTGGGCAGGACAGAGCATGCTCAGGAGTCTCTGGGTCGCACAGAGCATGTTCAGGAGTCTCTGGCCGGCAGAGCATGCTCAGGAGTCTCTGGGTGGCACAGAGCATACTCAGAAGTCTCTGTTCAGCACAGAGCAAGCTCAGAAGTATCTGGGTAGGACAGAGCATGCTCAGGAATCTCTGGGCAGGACAGAGCATGTTTAGGAGTCTCTGGGCAGCACAAAGCATGCTTGGGAGTTTCTGGGTGGCACAGAGCATGCTCAGTTGTCTTTGGACAAGACAGAGCATGCTCAGGAGTCTCTGGGTGGCACAGAGCATGCTCAGGAGTCTCTGGGCAACACAGAGCATGCTCAGGAGTCTCTGGGTGGCACAGAGCATGCTCAGGAGTCTCTGGGCAACACAGAGCATGCTCAGGAGCCTGTGGGTGGCACAGAGCATGCTCGGGAGTCTCTGGGTGGCACATAGCATGCCCAGGAGTCTCTGGACAGCACAGAGCATGCTCAGGAGTCTCTGGGTCACACAGAGCATGCTCAGGAGTCTCTGGGCAGCACAGATCCTGCCCAAGAGTCTCTGGGCAGGACAGAGCATGCTCAGGAGTCTCTGGGCAGCACAGAGCATGCTCAGAAGTCTCTTGGCAGGACCGAGCATGCTCAGGAGTCTCTGGGCAGCACAGAGCATGCTCAGGAGTCCCTGGGTGGCACAAAGCATGCTCAGGAGTCTCTGGGCAGCACAGAGCATGCTCAGGAGTCTCTGGGCAGCACAGACTATGCTCAAGATTCTCTGGGAGGCACGTAGCATGCTCAGGAGTCTCTGGGCAGCACAGAGCATGCTAAGGAGCCTGTGGGTGGCACAGAGCATGCTCGGGAGTCTCTGGGTGGCACAGAGCATGCTCAGGAGTCTCTGGGTGGCACAGAGCATGCTCAGAAGTCTCTGGGCAGGACCGAGCATGCTCAGGAATCTCATGGCAGCACAGAGCATGCTCAGGAGTCTCTGGGCAGGACAGAGCATGCTCAGGAGTCTCTGGGCAGCACAGAGCATGCTCAGGAGTCTCTGGGCAGCAAAGAGCATGCTCAGTTGTCTTTTGGCTGGACAGAGCATACTCTGGTGTCTCTGAGCAGCACAGAGCATGCTCAGGAGTCTCTGGGCAGCACAGAGCATGCTCAGGAGTCTCTGGGAGGCACGTAGCATGCTCAGGAGTCTCTGGGCAGGACAGAGCATGCTCAGGAGTCTCTGGGTCACACAGAGCATGTTCAGGAGTCTCTGGCCGGCAGAGCATGCTCAGGAGTCTCTGGGTGGCACAGAGCATACTCAGAAGTCTCTGGTCAGCACAGAGCAAGCTCAGAAGTATCTGGGCAGGACAGAGCATGCTCAGGAATCTCTGGGCAGGACAGAGCATGTTTAGGAGTCTCTGGGCAGCACAAAGCATGCTTGGGAGTTTCTGGGTGGCACAAAGCATGCTCAGTTGTCTTTGGGCAGGACAGAGCATGCTCAGGAGTCTCTGGGTGGCACAGAGCATGCTCAGGAGTCTCTGGGCAGGACAGAGCATGCTCAGAAGTATCTGGGTAGGACAGAGCATGCTCAGGAATCTCTGGGCAGGACAGAGCATGTTTAGGAGACTCTGGTCAGCACAAAGCATGCTTGGGAGTTTCTGGGTGGCACAGAGCATGCTCAGTTGTCTTTGGGCAGGACAGAGCATGCTCAGGAGTCTCTGGGTGGCACAGAGCATGCTCAGGAGTCTCTGGGCAACACAGAGCATGCTCAGGAGTCTCTGGGTGGCACAGAGCATGCTCAGGAGTCTCTGGGCAACACAGAGCATGCTCAGGAGCCTGTGGGTGGCACAGAGCATGCTCGGGAGTCTCTGGGTGGCACATAGCATGCCCAGGAGTCTCTGGACAGCACAGAGCATGCTCAGGAGTCTCTGGGTCACACAGAGCATGCTCAGGAGTCTCTGGGCAGCACAGATCCTGCCCAGGAGTCTCTGGGCAGGACAGAGCATGCTCAGGAGTCTCTGGGCAGCACAGAGCATGCTCAGAAGTCTCTTGGCAGGACCGAGCATGCTCAGGAGTCTCTGGGCAGCACAGAGCATGCTCAGGAGTCCCTGGGTGGCACAAAGCATGCTCAGGAGTCTCTGGGCAGCACAGAGCATGCTCAGGAGTCTCTGGGCAGCAAAGAGCATGCTCAGTTGTCTTTTGGCTGGACAGAGCATACTCTGGTGTCTCTGAGCAGCACAGAGCATGCTCAGGAGTCTCTGGGCAGCACAGAGCATGCTCAGGAGTCTCTGGGAGGCACGTAGCATGCTCAGGAGTCTCTGGGAAGGACAGAGCATGCTCAGGAGTCTCTGGGTCGCACAGAGCATGTTCAGGAGTCTCTGGCCGGCAGAGCATGCTCAGGAGTCTCTGGGTGGCACAGAGCATACTCAGAAGTCTCTGGTCAGCACAGAGCAAGCTCAGAAGTATCTGGGCAGGACAGAGCATGCTCAGGAATCTCTGGGCAGGACAGAGCATGCTCAGGAGTCTCTGGGTGGCACAGAGCATGCTCAGGATTGTCTAGGTGGCACAGAGCATGCTCAGGAGTCTCTGGGCAGGACAGAGCATGCTCGGGAGTCTCTGGGCAGCACAGAGCATGCTCAGGAGTCTCTGGGCAGCAAAGAGCATGCTAAGGAGTCTCTGGGCAGGACAGAGCATGCTCAGGTGTCTCTGAGCAGCAAAGAGCATGCTCAGGAGTCTCTGGGCAGCACAGAGCATGCTCAGGAGTCTCTGGGAGGCACGTAGCATGCTCAGGAGTCTCTGGTCAGGACAGAGCATGCTCAGGAGTCTCTGGGTCGCACAGAGCATGTTCAGGAGTCTCACGGCGACAGAGCAAGCTCAGGAGTCTCTGGGCAGCACAGAACATGCTCAGGAGTCTCTGGGTGACACAAAGCATACTCAGAAGTCTCTGGTCAGCACAGAGCAAGCTCAGAAGTATCTGGGCAGGACACAGCATGCTCAGGAATCTCTGGGCAGGACAGAGCATGTTTAGGAGTATCTGGGCAGCACAAGGCATGCTCGGGAGTTTCTGGGTGGCACAGAGCATGCTCAGGAGTCTCTGGGCAGCACAGAGCATGCTCAGGAGTCTCTGGGCAGCAAAGAGCATGCTCAGGAGTCTCTGGGAGGCACGTAGAATGCTCAGGAGTCTCTGGTCAGGACAGAGCATGCTCAGGAGTCTCTGTGTCGCACAGAGCATGTTCAGGAGTCTCTGGGCGGCAGAGCATGCTCAGGAGTCTCTGGGCAGCACAGAGAATGCTCAGGAGTCTCTGGGTGGCACAGAGCATACTCAGAAGTCTCTGGTCAGCACAGAGCAAGCTCAGAAATATCTGGGCAGGACAGAGCATGCTCAGGAATCTCTGGGCAGGACAGAGCATGTTTAGGAGTCTCTGGGCAGCACAAAGCATGCTCGGGAGTTTCTGGGTGGCAGAGAGCATGCTCAGTTGTCTTTGGGCAGGACAGAGCATGCTCAGGAGTCTCTGGGTGGCACAGAGCATGCTCAGGAGTCTCTGGGCAACACAGAGCATGCTCAGGAGCCTGTGGGTGGTACAGAGCATGCTCGGGAGTCTGTGGGTGGCACAGAGAATGCTCAGGAGTCTCTGGACAGCACAGAGCATGCTCAGAAGTCTCTGGGCAGGACCGAGCATGCTCAGGAGTCTCATGGCAGCACAGAGCATGCTCAGGAGTCCCTGGGTGGCACAGAGCATGCTCAGGAGTCTCTGGGCAGCACAGAGCATGCTCAGGAGTCTCTAGGCAGCACAGAGCATGCTCAGGATTGTCTAGGTGGTAAAGAGCATGCTCAGGAGTCTCTGGGCAGGACAGAGCATGCTCAGGAGTCTCTGGGCAGCACAGAGCATGCTCAGGAGTCTCTGGGCGGCAAAGAGCATGCTCAGTTGTCTTTTGGCAGGACAGAGCATACTCAGGTGTCTCTGAGCAGCACAGAGCTTGCTCAGGAGTCTCTGGGCAGCACAGAGCATGCTCAGGAGTCTCTGGGAGGCACGTAGCATGCTCAGGAGTCTCTGGGCAGGACAGAGCATGCTCAGGAGTCTCTGGGTCGCACAGAGCATGTTCAGGAGTCTCTGGCCGGCAGAGCATGCTCAGGAGTCTCTGGGTGGCACAGAGCATACTCAGAAGTCTCTGGTCAGCACAGAGCAAGCTCAGAAGTATCTGGGCAGGACAGAGCATGCTTAGGAATCTCTGGGCAGGACAGAGCATGTTTAGGAGTCTCTGGGCAGCACAAAGCATGCTCGGGAGTTTCTGGGTGGCACAGAGCATGCTCAGTTGTCTTTGGGCAGGACAGAGCATGCTCAGGAGTCTCTGGGTGGCACAGAGCATGCTGAGGAGTCTCTGGGCAACACAGAGCATGCTCAGGAGTCTCTGGGTGGCACAGAGCATGCTCAGGAGTGCCTGGGTGGCACAGAGCATGCTCAGGAGTCTCTAGGCAGCACAGAGCATGCTCAGGTGTCTCTGGGCAGGACAGAGCATGCTCAGTAGTCTCTGGGCAGCACAGAGAATGCTCAGGATTGTCTAGGTGGCACAGAGCATGCTCAGGAGTCTCTGGGCAGGACAGAGCATGCTCAGGAGTCTCTGGGCAGCACAGAGCATGCTCAGGAGTCTCTGGGCAGCACAGAGCATGCTCAGTTGTCTTTTGGCTGGACAGAGCATACTCAGGTGTCTCTGAGCAGCACAGAGCATGCTCAGGAGTCTCTGGGCAGCACAGAGCATGCTCAGGAGTCTCTGGGAGGCACGTAGCATGCTCATTAGTCTCTGGGCAGGACAGAGCATGCTCAGGAGTCTCTGGGCAGCACAGAGCATGCTCAGGTGTCTCTGGGCAGGACAGAGCATGCTCAGTAGTCTCTGGGCAGCACAGAGAATGCTCAGGATTGTCTAGGTGGCACAGAGCATGCTCAGGAGTCTCTGGGCAGGACAGAGCATGCTCAGGAGTCTCTGGGCAGCACAGAGCATGCTCAGGAGTCTCTGGGCAGCACAGAGCATGCTCAGTTGTCTTTTGGCTGGACAGAGCATACTCAGGTGTCTCTGAGCAGCACAGAGCATGCTCAGGAGTCTCTGGGCAGCACAGAGCATGCTCAGGAGTCTCTGGGAGGCACGTAGCATGCTCATTAGTCTCTGGGCAGGACAGAGCATGCTCAGGAGTCTCTGGGTCGCACAGAGCATGTTCAGGAGTCTCTGGCCGGCAGAGCATGCTCAGGAGTCTCTGGGTGGCACAGAGCATACTCAGAAGTCTCTGTTCAGCACAGAGCAAGCTCAGAAGTATCTGGGTAGGACAGAGCATGCTCAGGAATCTCTGGGCAGGACAGAGCATGTTTAGGAGTCTCTGGGCAGCACAAAGCATGCTTGGGAGTTTCTGGGTGGCACAGAGCATGCTCAGTTGTCTTTGGACAAGACAGAGCATGCTCAGGAGTCTCTGGGTGGCACAGAGCATGCTCAGGAGTCTCTGGGCAACACAGAGCATGCTCAGGAGTCTCTGGGTGGCACAGAGCATGCTCAGGAGTCTCTGGGCAACACAGAGCATGCTCAGGAGCCTGTGGGTGGCACAGAGCATGCTCGGGAGTCTCTGGGTGGCACATAGCATGCCCAGGAGTCTCTGGACAGCACAGAGCATGCTCAGGAGTCTCTGGGTCACACAGAGCATGCTCAGGAGTCTCTGGGCAGCACAGATCCTGCCCAAGAGTCTCTGGGCAGGACAGAGCATGCTCAGGAGTCTCTGGGCAGCACAGAGCATGCTCAGAAGTCTCTTGGCAGGACCGAGCATGCTCAGGAGTCTCTGGGCAGCACAGAGCATGCTCAGGAGTCCCTGGGTGGCACAAAGCATGCTCAGGAGTCTCTGGGCAGCACAGAGCATGCTCAGGAGTCTCTGGGCAGCACAGACTATGCTCAAGATTCTCTGGGAGGCACGTAGCATGCTCAGGAGTCTCTGGGCAGCACAGAGCATGCTAAGGAGCCTGTGGGTGGCACAGAGCATGCTCGGGAGTCTCTGGGTGGCACAGAGCATGCTCAGGAGTCTCTGGGTGGCACAGAGCATGCTCAGAAGTCTCTGGGCAGGACCGAGCATGCTCAGGAATCTCATGGCAGCACAGAGCATGCTCAGGAGTCTCTGGGCAGGACAGAGCATGCTCAGGAGTCTCTGGGCAGCACAGAGCATGCTCAGGAGTCTCTGGGCAGCAAAGAGCATGCTCAGTTGTCTTTTGGCTGGACAGAGCATACTCTGGTGTCTCTGAGCAGCACAGAGCATGCTCAGGAGTCTCTGGGCAGCACAGAGCATGCTCAGGAGTCTCTGGGAGGCACGTAGCATGCTCAGGAGTCTCTGGGCAGGACAGAGCATGCTCAGGAGTCTCTGGGTCACACAGAGCATGTTCAGGAGTCTCTGGCCGGCAGAGCATGCTCAGGAGTCTCTGGGTGGCACAGAGCATACTCAGAAGTCTCTGGTCAGCACAGAGCAAGCTCAGAAGTATCTGGGCAGGACAGAGCATGCTCAGGAATCTCTGGGCAGGACAGAGCATGTTTAGGAGTCTCTGGGCAGCACAAAGCATGCTTGGGAGTTTCTGGGTGGCACAAAGCATGCTCAGTTGTCTTTGGGCAGGACAGAGCATGCTCAGGAGTCTCTGGGTGGCACAGAGCATGCTCAGGAGTCTCTGGGCAGGACAGAGCATGCTCAGAAGTATCTGGGTAGGACAGAGCATGCTCAGGAATCTCTGGGCAGGACAGAGCATGTTTAGGAGACTCTGGTCAGCACAAAGCATGCTTGGGAGTTTCTGGGTGGCACAGAGCATGCTCAGTTGTCTTTGGGCAGGACAGAGCATGCTCAGGAGTCTCTGGGTGGCACAGAGCATGCTCAGGAGTCTCTGGGCAACACAGAGCATGCTCAGGAGTCTCTGGGTGGCACAGAGCATGCTCAGGAGTCTCTGGGCAACACAGAGCATGCTCAGGAGCCTGTGGGTGGCACAGAGCATGCTCGGGAGTCTCTGGGTGGCACATAGCATGCCCAGGAGTCTCTGGACAGCACAGAGCATGCTCAGGAGTCTCTGGGTCACACAGAGCATGCTCAGGAGTCTCTGGGCAGCACAGATCCTGCCCAGGAGTCTCTGGGCAGGACAGAGCATGCTCAGGAGTCTCTGGGCAGCACAGAGCATGCTCAGAAGTCTCTTGGCAGGACCGAGCATGCTCAGGAGTCTCTGGGCAGCACAGAGCATGCTCAGGAGTCCCTGGGTGGCACAAAGCATGCTCAGGAGTCTCTGGGCAGCACAGAGCATGCTCAGGAGTCTCTGGGCAGCACAGACTATGCTCAAGATTCTCTGGGAGGCACTTAGCATGCTCAGGAGTCTCTGGGCAGCACAGAGCATGCTAAGGAGCCTGTGGGTGGCACAGAGCATGCTCGGGAGTCTCTGGGTGGCACAGAGCATGCTCAGGAGTCTCTGGGTGGCACAGAGCATGCTCAGAAGTCTCTGGGCAGGACCGAGCATGCTCAGGAGTCTCTGGGCAGCACAGAGCATGCTCAGGAGTCTCTGGGCAGCAAAGAGCATGCTCAGTTGTCTTTTGGCTGGACAGAGCATACTCTGGTGTCTCTGAGCAGCACAGAGCATGCTCAGGAGTCTCTGGGCAGCACAGAGCATGCTCAGGAGTCTCTGGGAGGCACGTAGCATGCTCAGGAGTCTCTGGGAAGGACAGAGCATGCTCAGGAGTCTCTGGGTCGCACAGAGCATGTTCAGGAGTCTCTGGCCGGCAGAGCATGCTCAGGAGTCTCTGGGTGGCACAGAGCATACTCAGAAGTCTCTGGTCAGCACAGAGCAAGCTCAGAAGTATCTGGGCAGGACAGAGCATGCTCAGGAATCTCTGGGCAGGACAGAGCATGTTTAGGAGTCTCTGGGCAGCACAAAGCATGCTTGGGAGTTTCTGGGTGGCACAAAGCATGCTCAGTTGTCTTTGGGCAGGAAAGAGCATGCTCAGGAGTCTCTGGTTGGCACAGAGCATGCTCAGGAGTCTCTGGGCAACACAGAGCATGCTCAGGAGTCTCTGGGTGGCACAGAGCATGCTCAGGAGTCTCTGGGCAACACAGAGCATGCTCAGGAGTCTCTGGGTGGCACAGAGCATGCTCGGGAGTCTCTGGGTGGCACATAGCATGCCCAGGAGTCTCTGGACAGCACAGAGCATGCTCAGGAGTCTCTGGGTCACACAGAGCATGCTCAGGAGTCTCTGGGCAGCACAGATCCTGCCCAGGAGTCTCTGGGCAGGACAGAGCATGCTCAGGAGCCTCTGGGCAGCACAGAGCATGCTCAGGAGTCTCTGGGCAGCACAGAGCATGCTCAGGAGTGTCCAGGTGGCACAGAGCATGCTCAGGAGTCACTGGGCAGCACAGAGCATGCTCAGGAGACTCTGGGTAACACAGAGCATGCTCAAGAGTCTCTGGGTGGCACAGAGCATGCTCGGGATTCTCTGGGTGGCACAGAACATGCTCAGGAGTCTCTGGACAGCACAGAGCATGCTCAGAAGTCTCTGGGCAGGACCGAGCATGCTCAGGAGTCTCTGGGCAGCACAGAGCATGCTCAGGAGTCCCTGGGTGGCACAGAGCATGCTCAAGAGTCTCTGGGCAGCACAGAGCATGCTCAGGTGTCTCTGGGCAGGACAGAGCATGCTCAGTAGTCTCTGGGCAGCACAGAGAATGCTCAGGATTGTCTAGGTGGCACAGAGCATGCTCAGGAGTTTCTGGGCAGGACAGAGCATGCTCAGGAGTCTCTGGCTAGCACAGAGAATGCACGGGAGTCTCTGGGCAGCACAGAGCATGCTCAGGAGTCTCTGGGCAGGACATAGCATGCTCAAGTGTCTCTGAGCAGCACAGAGCATGCTCAGGAGTCTCTGGGCAGCACAGACTATGCTCAGGATTCTCTGGGAGGCAGGTAGCATGCTCAGGAGTCTCTGGACAGGACAGAGCATGCTCAGGAGTCTCTGGGCAGCACAGAGCACGCTCAGGAGTCTCTGGGCGGCAAAGAGCATGCTCAGTTGTCTTTTGGCAGGACAGAGCATACTCAGGTGTCTCTGAGCAGCACAGAGCTTGCTCAGGAGTCTCTGGGCAGCACAGAGCATGCTCAGGAGTCTCTGGGAGGCATGTAGCATGCTCAGGAGTCTCTGGGCAGGACAGAGCATGCTCATGAGTCTCTGGGTCGCACAGAGCATGTTCAGGAGTCTCTGGCCGGCAGAGCATGCTCAGGAGTCTCTGGGTGGCACAGAGCATACTCAGAAGTCTCTGGTCAGCACAGAGCAAGCTCAGAAGTATCTGGGCAGGACAGAGCATGCTGAGGAATCTCTGGGCAGGACAGAGCATGTTTAGGAGTCTCTGGGCAGCACAAAGCATGCTCGGGAGTTTCTGGGTGGCACAGAGCATGCTCAGTTGTCTTTGGGCAGGACAGAGCATGCTCAGGAGTCTCTGGGTGGCACAGAGCATGCTGAGGAGTCTCTGGGCAACACAGAGCATGCTCAGGAGTCTCTGGGTGGCACAGAGCATGCTCAGGAGTGCCTGGGTGGCACAGAGCATGCTCAGGAGTCTCTGGGCAGCACAGAGCATGCTCAGGTGTCTCTGGGCAGGAAAGAGCATGCTCAGTAGTCTCTGGGCAGCACAGAGAATGCTCAGGATTGTCTAGGTGGCACAGAGCATGCTCAGGAGTCTCTGGGCAGGACAGAGCATGCTCAGGAGTCTCTGGGCAGCACAGAGCATGCTCAGGAGTCTCTGGGCAGCACAGAGCATACTCAGTTGTCTTTTGGCTGGACAGAGCATACTCAGGTGTCTCTGAGCAGCACAGAGCATGCTCAGGAGTCTCTGGGCAGCACAGAGCATGCTCAGGAGTCTCTGGGAGGCACGTAGCATGCTCAGGAGTCTCTGGGCAGGACAGAGCATGCTCAGGAGTCTCTGGGTCGCACAGAGCATGTTCAGGAGTCTCTGGCCGGCAGAGCATGCTCAGGAGTCTCTGGGTGGCACAGAGCATACTCAGAAGTCTCTGGTCAGCACAGAGCAAGCTCAGAAGTATCTGGGCAGGACAGAGCATGCTCAGGAATCTCTGGGCAGGACAGAGCATGCTCAGGAGTCTCTGGGTGGCACAGAGCATGCTGAGGAGTCTCTGGGCAACACAGAGCATGCTCAGGAGTCTCTGGGTGGCACAGAGCATGCTCAGGAGTGCCTGGGTGGCACAGAGCATGCTCAGGAGTCTCTGGGCAGCACAGAGCATGCTCAGGTGTCTCTGGGCAGGACAGAGCATGCTCAGTAGTCTCTGGGCAGCACAGAGAATGCTCAGGATTGTCTAGGTGGCACAGAGCATGCTCAGTTGTCTTTTGGCTGGACAGAGCATACTCAGGTGTCTCTGAGCAGCACAGAGCATGCTCAGGAGTCTCTGGGCAGCACAGAGCATGCTCAGGAGTCTCTGGGAGGCACGTAGCATGCTCAGGAGTCTCTGGGCAGGACAGAGCATGCTCAGGAGTCTCTGGGTCGCACAGAGCATGTTCAGGAGTCTCTGGCCGGCAGAGCATGCTCAGGAGTCTCTGGGTGGCACAGAGCATACTCAGAAGTCTCTGGTCAGCACAGAGCAAGCTCAGAAGTATCTGTGCAGGACAGGGCATGCTCAGGAATCTCTGGGCAGGACAGAGCATGTTTAGGAGTCTCTGGGCAGCACAAAGCATACTTGGGAGTTTCTGGGTGGCACAGAGCATGCTCAGTTGTCTTTGGGCAGGACAGAGCATGCTCAGGAGTCTCTGGGTGGCACAGAGCATGCTCAGGAGTCTCTGGGCAACACAGAGCATGCTCAGGAGTCTCTGGGTGGCACAGAGCATGCTCAGGAGTCTCTGGGCAACACAGAGCATGCTCAGGAGTCTCTGGGTGGCACAGAGCATGCTCGGGAGTCTCTGGGTGGCACATAGCATGCCCAGGAGTCTCTGGACAGCACAGAGCATGCTCAGGAGTCTCTGGGTCACACAGAGCATGCTCAGGAGTCTCTGGGCAGCACAGATCCTGCCCAGGAGTCTCTGGGCAGGACAGAGCATGCTCAGGAGTCTCTGGGCAGCACAGAGCATGCTCAGAAGTCTCTTGGCAGGACCGAGCATGCTCAGGAGTCTCTGGGCAGCACAGAGCATGCTCAGGAGTCCCTGGGTGGCACAAAGCATGCTCAGGAGTCTCTGGGCAGCACAGAGCATGCTCAGGAGTCTCTGGGCAGCACAGACTATGCTCAAGATTCTCTGGGAGGCACGTAGCATGCTCAGGAGTCTCTGGGCAGCACAGAGCATGCTAAGGAGCCTGTGGGTGGCACAGAGCATGCTCGGGAGTCTCTGGGTGGCACAGAGCATGCTCAGGAGTCTCTGGGTGGCACAGAGCATGCTCAGAAGTCTCTGGGCAGGACCGAGCATGCTCAGGAATCTCATGGCAGCACAGAGCATGCTCAGGAGTCTCTGGGCAGGAAAGAGCATGCTCAGGAGTCTCTGGGCAGCACAGAGCATGCTCAGGAGTCTCTGGGCAGCAAAGAGCATGCTCAGTTGTCTTTTGGCTGGACAGAGCATACTCAGGTGTCTCTGAGCATCACAGAGCATGCTCAGGAGTCTCTGGGCAGCACAGAGCATGCTCAGGAGTCTCTGGGAGGCACGTAGCATGCTCAGGAGTCTCTGGGCAGCACAGAGCATGCTCAGGAGTCTCTGGGTCGCACAGAGCATGTTCAGGAGTCTCTGGCCGGCAGAGCATGCTCAGGAGTCTCTGGGTGGCACAGAGCATACTCAGAAGTCTCTGGTCAGCACAGAGCAAGCTCAGAAGTATCTGGGCAGGACAGAGCATGCTCAGGAATCTCTGGGCAGGACAGAGCATGTTTAGGAGTCTCTGGGCAGCACAAAGCATGCTTGGGAGTTTCTGGGTGGCACAGAGCATGCTCAGTTGTCTTTGGGCAGGACAGAGCATGCTCAGGAGTCTCTGGGTGGCACAGAGCATGCTCAGGAGTCTCTGGGCAACACAGAGCATGCTCAGGAGTCTCTGGGTGGCACAGAGCATGCTCAGGAGTCTCTGGGCAACACAGAGCATGCTCAGGAGTCTCTGGGTGGCACATAGCATGCCCAGGAGTCTCTGGACAGCACAGAGCATGCTCAGGAGTCTCTGGGTCACACAGAGCATGCTCAGGAGTCTCTGGGCAGCACAGATCCTGCCCAGGAGTCTCTGGGCAGGACAGAGCATGCTCAGGAGTCTCTGGGCAGCACAGAGCATGCTCAGGAGTGTCTAGGTGGCACAGAGCATGCTCAGGAGTCACTGGGCAGCACACAGCATGCTCAGGAGACTCTTGGTAACACAGAGCATGCTCAAGAGTCTCTGGGTGGCACAGAGCATGCTCGGGATTCTCTGGTTGGCACAGAGCATGCTCAGGAGTCTCTGGACAGCACAGAGCATAATCAGAAGTCTCTGGGCAGGACCGAGCATGCTCAGGAGTCTCTGGGCAGCACAGAGCATGCTCATGAGTCCCTGGGTGGCACAGAGCATTCTCAAGAGTCTCTGGGCAGCACAGAGCATGCTCAGGTGTCTCTGGGCAGGACAGAGCATGCTCAGTAGTCTCTGGGCAGCACAGAGAATGCTCAGGATTGTCTAGGTGGCACAGAGCATGCTCAGGAGTTTCTGGGCAGGACAGAGCATGCTCAGGAGTCTCTGGGCAGCACAGAGAATGCACGGGAGTCTCTGGGCAGCACAGAGCATGCTCAGGAGTCTCTGGGCAGGACAGAGCATGCTCAGGAGTCTCTGGGCAGGACAGAGCATGCTCAGTAGTCTCTGGACAGCACAGAGCATGCTCAGGACTCTCTGGGCAGCACAGAGCATGCTCAGGAGTGTCTAGGTGGCACAGAGCATGCTCAGGAGTCTCTGGGCAGCACAGAGCATGCTCAGGAGTCTCTGGGTAACACAGAGCATGCTCAAGAGTCTCTGGGTGGCACAGAGCATGCTCGGGATTCTCTGGACAGCACAGAGCATGCTCAGAAGTCTCTTGGCAGAACAGAGCATGCTCATGAGTCTCTGGGCAGCACAGAGCATGCTCAGGATTGTCTAGGTGGCACAGAGCATGCCCAGGAGTCTCTGGGCAGGACAGAGCATGCTCAGGAGTCTCTGGGCAGCACAGAGCATGCTCAGTAGTCTCTGGGCAGCACAGAGCATGCTCAGGAGTGTCTAGGTGGCACAGAGCATGCTCAGGAGTCTCTGGACAGCACAGAGCATGCTCAGGAGTCTCTGGGTAATACAGAGCATGCTCAAGAGTCTCTGGGTGGCACAGAGCATGCTCGGGATTCTCTGGGTGGCACAGAGCATGCTCAGGAGTCTCTGGACAGCACAGAGCATGCTCAGAAGTCTCTGGGCAGGACCCAGCATGCTCAGGAGTCTCTGGGCAGCACAGAGCATGCTCAGGAGTCCCTGGGTGGCACAGAGCATGCTCAGGAGTCTCTGGGCAGGACAGAGCATTCTCAGGAGTCTCTGGGCAGCACAGAGCATGCTCGGGAAAATCTGGGCAGCACAGAGCATGCTCAGGAGTCTCTGGGCAGGACAGAGCATGCTCAGGATTCTCTGGGCAGCACAGAGCATGCTCAGGAGTCTCTGGGCAGGACAGAGCATGCTCAGGAGTCTCTGGGTCGCACAGAGCATGTTCAGGAGTCTCTGGGCAGCAGAGCATGCTCAGCAGCCTCTGGGCAGCACAGAGCATGCTCAGGAGTCTCTGGGTGGCACAGAGCATACTCAGAAGTCTCTGGTCAGCACAGAGCAAGCTCAGAAGTATCTGGGCAGGACAGAGCATGTTCAGGAATCTCTGGGCAGGACAGAGCATGTTTAGGAGTCTCTGGGCAGCACAAAGCATGCTCGTGAGTTTCTGGGTGGAACAGAGCATGCTCAGTTGTCTTTTGGCAGGACAGAGCATGCTCAGGAGTCTCTGGGCAGAGCAGAGTATGCTCAGGAGTCTCTGGGCAGGACAGAGCATGCTCAGGTGTCTCTGAGCAGCACAGAGCATGCTCATGAGTCTCTGGGCAGCACAGACTATGCTCAGGATTCTCTTGGAGGCACGTATCATGCTCAGGAGTCTCTGGGCAGGACAGAGCATGCTCAGGAGTCTCTGGGTCACACAGAGCATGTTCAGGAGTCTCTGGGCAGCAGAGCATGCTCAGGAGTCTCTGGGCAGCACAGAGCATGCTCAGGAGTCTCTGGGCAACACAGAGCATGCTCAGGAGTCTCTGGGTGGCACAGAGCATGCTTGGGATTCTCTGGGTTGCACAGAGCATGCTCAGGAGTCTCTGGACAGAACAGAGCATGCTCAGAAGTCTCTGGGCAGGAGCGAGCATGCTCAGGAGTCTCTGGGCAGGACAGAGCATGCTCAGGAGTCTCTGGGCAGGACAGAGCATGCTCAGTAGTCTCTGGACAGCACAGAGCATGCTCAGGACTCTCTGGGCAGCACAGAGCATGCTCAGGAGTGTCTAGGTGGCACAGAGCATGCTCAGGAGTCTCTGGGCAGCACAGAGCATGCTCAGGAGTCTCTGGGTAACACAGAGCATGCTCAAGAGTCTCTGGGTGGCACAGAGCATGCTCGGGATTCTCTGGACAGCACAGAGCATGCTCAGAAGTCTCTTGGCAGAACAGAGCATGCTCATGAGTCTCTGGGCAGCACAGAGCATGCTCAGGATTGTCTAGGTGGCACAGAGCATGCCCAGGAGTCTCTGGGCAGGACAGAGCATGCTCAGGAGTCTCTGGGCAGCACAGAGCATGCTCAGGAGTCTCTGGGCAGCACAAAGCATGCTCAGGAGTCTCTGGGCAGGACAAAGCATGCTCAGGTGTCTCTGAGCAGCACAGAGCATGCTCAGGAGTCTCTGGGCAGCACAGACTATGCTCAGGAGTCTCTGGGAGGCACATAGCATGCTCAGGAGTCTCTGGGCAGGACAGAGCATGCTCAGGAGTCTCTGGGTCGCACAGAGCATGCTCAGGAGTCTCTGGGCAGCACAGATCCTGCCCAGGAGTCTCTGGGCAGGACAGAGCATGCTCAGGAGTCTCTGGGCAGCACAGAGCATGCTCAGTAGTCTCTGGGCAGCACAGAGCATGCTCAGGAGTGTCTAGGTGGCACAGAGCATGCTCAGGAGTCTCTGGGCAGCACAGAGCATGCTCAGGAGTCTCTGGGTAACACAGAGCATGCTCAAGAGTCTCTGGGTGGCACAGAGCATGCTCGGGATTCTCTGGGTGGCACAGAGCATGCTCAGGAGTCTCTGGACAGCACAGAGCATGCTCAGAAGTCTCTGGGCAGGACCCAGCATGCTCAGGAGTCTCTGGGCAGCACAGAGCATGCTCAGGAGTCCCTGGGTGGCACAGAGCATGCTCAGGAGTCTCTGGGCAGGACAGAGCATTCTCAGGAGTCTCTGGGCAGCACAGAGCATGCTCGGGAAAATCTGGGCAGCACAGAGCATGCTCAGGAGTCTCTGGGCAGGACAGAGCATGCTCAGGATTCTCTGGGCAGCACAGAGCATGCTCAGGAGTCTCTGGGCAGCACAGAGCATGCTCAGTAGTCTCTGTGCAGCACAGAGCATGCTCAGGAGTGTCTAGGTGGCACAGAGCATGCTCAGGAGTCTCTGGGCAGCACAGAGCATGCTCAGGAGTCTCTGGGCAGCACAGAGCATGCTCAGGAGTCTCTGGGCAGCACAGAGCATGCTCAGGAGTCTCTGGGCAGGACAGAGCATGCTCAGGAGTCTCTGGGCAGCACGGAGCATGCTCAGGAGTGTCTAGGTGGCACAGAGCATGCGCAGGAGTCTCTGGGCAGCACAGAGCATGCTCAGGAGTCTCTGGGCAGCACAGAGCATGCTCAGAAGTCTCTGGGCAGGACAGAGCATGCTCAGGAGTCTCTGGGCAGGACAGAGCATGCTCAGGAGTCTCTGGGCAGCACAGAGCATGCTCAGGAGTCTCTGGGTGGCACAGATTATGCTCAGGAGTCTCTGTGCAGCACAGAGCATGCTCAGGTGTCTATGGGCTGCATAGTGCATGCTCAGGAGTCTGTGGGTGGCACAGATTATGCTCAGGAGTCTCTGGGCAGCACAGAGCTTGGTCAGGAGTCTCTGGGCAGCACAGAGCATGCTCAGGAGTCTCTGGGTGGCACAGATTATGCTCAGGAGTCTCTGGGCAGCACAGAGCATGCTCAGGAGTCTCTGGGTGGCACAGCTTATGCTCAGGAGTCTCTGGGCAGCACAGAGCATGCTCAGGAGTCTCTGGGAAACACAGAGCATTCTCAGGAGTCTCTGGGCGTTACAGAGCATGCTCAGGAGTCTCTGGGCAGCACGGAGCATGCTTAGGAGTGTCTAGGTGGCACAGAGCATGCGCAGGAGTCTCTGGGCAGCACAGAGCATGCTCAGGAGTCTCTGGGCAGCACAGAGCATGCTCAGAAGTCTCTGGGCAGGACAGAGCATGCTCAGGAGTCTCTGGGCAGGGCAGAGCATGTTCAGGAGTCTCTGGGCAGCAGAGCATGCTCAGGAGTCTCTGGGCAGCACAGACCATGCTCAGGAGTCTCTGGGCAACACAGAGCATGCTCAGGAGTCTCTGGGTGGCACAGAGCATGCTCGGGATTCTGTGGGTGGCACAGAGCATGCTCAGGAGTCTCTGGACAGCACAGAGCATGCTCAGAAGTCTCTTGGCAGGACAGAGCATGCTCAGTAGTCTCTGGGCAGCAAAGAGAATGCTCATGATTGTCTAGGTGGCACAGAGCATGCTCAGGAGTCTCTGGGCAGCACAGAGCATGCTCAGGAGTCTCTGGGCAGCACAGAGCATGCTCAGGAGTCTCTGGGCAACACAGAGCATGCTCAGGAGTCTCTGGGTGGCACAGAGCATGCTCAGGAGTCTCTGGGTGGCACAGCTTATGCTCAGGAGTCTCTGGGCAGCACAGAGCATGCTCAGGAGTCTCTGGGAAACACAGAGCATTCTCAGGAGTCTCTGGGCGTTACAGAGCATGCTCAGGAGTCTCTGGGCAGCACGGAGCATGCTTAGGAGTGTCTAGGTGGCACAGAGCATGCGCAGGAGTCTCTGGGCAGCACAGAGCTTGGTCAGGAGTCTCTGGGCAGCACAGAGCATGCTCAGGAGTCTCTGGGCAGCACAGAGCATGCTCAGGAGTCTCTGGGTGGCACAGCTTATGCTCAGGAGTCTCTGGGCAGCACAGAGCATGCTCAGGAGTCTCTGGGAAACACAGAGCATTCTCAGGAGTCTCTGGGCGTTACAGAGCATGCTCAGGAGTCTCTGGGCAGCACGGAGCATGCTTAGGAGTGTCTAGGTGGCACAGAGCATGCGCAGGAGTGTCTGGGCAGCACAGAGCATGCTCAGGAGTCTCTGGGCAGCACAGAGCATGCTCAGAAGTCTCTGGGCAGGACAGAGCATGCTCAGGAGTCTCTGGGCAGGGCAGAGCATGTTCAGGAGTCTCTGGGCAGCAGAGCATGCTCAGGAGTCTCTGGGCAGCACAGACCATGCTCAGGAGTCTCTGGGCAACACAGAGCATGCTCAGGAGTCTCTGGGTGGCACAGAGCATGCTCGGGATTCTGTGGGTGGCACAGAGCATGCTCAGGAGTCTCTGGACAGCACAGAGCATGCTCAGAAGTCTCTTGGCAGGACAGAGCATGCTCAGTAGTCTCTGGGCAGCAAAGAGAATGCTCATGATTGTCTAGGTGGCACAGAGCATGCTCAGGAGTCTCTGGGCAGCACAGAGCATGCTCAGGAGTCTCTGGGCAGCACAGAGCATGCTCAGGAGTCTCTGGGCAACACAGAGCATGCTCAGGAGTCTCTGGGTGGCACAGAGCATGCTCGGGATTCTGTGGGTGGCACAGAGCATGCTCAGGAGTCTCTGGGCAGCACAGAGAATGCTCAGGAGTCCCTGGGTGGCACAAAGCATGCTCAGGAGTCTCTGGGCAGCACAGAGCATGCTCAGGAGTCTCTGGGCAGGACAGAGCATGCTCAGTAGTCTCTGGGCAGCAAAGAGAATGCTCATGATTGTCTAGGTGGCACAGAGCATGCTCAGGAGTCTCTGGGCAGCACAGAGCATGCTCAGGAGTCTCTGGGCAGCACAGAGCATGCTCAGGAGTCTCTGGGCAGGACAGAGCATGCTCAGGTGTCTCTGAGCAGCACAGAGCATGCTCTGGAGTCTCTGGGCAGCACAGACTATGCTCAGGATTCTCTCGGAGGCACGTAGCATGCTCAGGAGTCTCTGGGCAGAACAGAGCATAATCAGGAGTCTCTGGGTCGCACAGAGCATGTTCAGGAGTCTCTGGGCAGCAGAGCATGCTCAGGAGTCTCTGGGCAGCACAAAGCATGCTCAGGAGTCTCTGGGTGGCACGGAGCATACTCAGAAGTCTCTGGTCAGCACAGAGCAAGCTCAGAAGTACACTATATTGCCAAAAGTATTTGCTCACCTGCCTTGACTCACATATGAGCTTAAGTGACATCCCGTTCCTAATCCATAGGGTTCAATATGACGTCGGTCCACCCTTTGCAGCTAGAACAGCTTCAACTCTTCTGGGAAGGCTGTCCACAAGGTTTAGGAGTGTGTTTATGGGAATTTTTGACCATTCTTCCAGAAGCGCATTTGTGAGGTCGCACACTGATGTTGGACGAGAAGGCCTGGCTCTCAGTCTCCGCTCTAATTCATCCCAAAGGTGTTCTATCGGGTTGAGGTCAGGACTCTGTGCAGGCCAGTCAAGTTCATCCACACCAGACTCTGTCATCCATGTCTTTATGGACCTTGCTTTGTGCACTGGTGCACAGTCATGTTGGAAGAGGAAGGGGCCAGCTCCAAACTGTTCCCACAAAGTTGGGAGCATGGAATTGTCCAAAATGTCTTGGTATGCTGAAGCATTCAGAGTTCCTTTCACTGGAACTAAGGGGCCAAGCCCAGCTCCTGAAAAACAACCCCACACCATAATCCCCCCTCCACCAAACTTTACACTTGGCACAATGCAGTCAGACAAGTACCGTTCTCCTGGCAACCGCCAAACCCAGACCCGTCCATCAGATTGCCAGATGGAGAAGCGCGATTCGTCACTCCAGAGAACGCGTCTCCACTGCTCTAGAGTCCAGTGGCGGCGTGCTTTACACCACCGCATCCGACGCTTTGCATTGCACTTGGTTATGTATGGCTTGGATGCAGCTGCTCGACCATGGAAACCCATTCCATGAAGCTCTCTGCGCACTGTTCTTGAGCTAATCTGAAGGCCACATGAAGTTTGGAGGTCTGTAGTGATTGACTCTGCAGAAAGTTGGCGACCTCTTCGCACTATGCGCTTCAGCATCCGCTGACCCCGCTCCGTCAGTTTACGTGGCCTACCACTTCGTGGCTGAGTTGCTGTCGTTCCCAAACACTTCCATTTTCTTATAATACAGCTGACAGTTGACTGTGGAATATTTAGGAGCGAGGAAATTTCACGACTGGATTTGTTGCACAGGTGGCATCCTATCACAGTTCCACGCTGGAATTCACTGAGCTCCTGAGAGCGACCCATTCTTTCACAAATGTTTGTAAAAACAGTCTGCATGCCTAGGTGCTTGAATTTATACACCTGTGGCCATGGAAGTGATTGGAACACCTGATTCCAATAATTTGGATGGGTGAGCAAATACTTTTGGCAATATAGTGTATCTGGGCAGGACAGAGCATGCTCAGGAATCTCTGGGCAGGACAGAGCATGTTTAGGAGTCTCTGGGCAGCACAAAGCATGCTCGGGAGTTTCTGGGTGGAACAGAGCATGCTCAGGAGTCTCTGGGCAGAGCAGAGCATGTTCGGGAGTCTCTGGGCAGAGCAGAGCATGTTCGGGAGTCTCTGGGCAGCACAGATCATGCCCAGGAGTCTCTGGGCAGGACAGAGCATGCTCAGTTGTCTTTTGGCAGGACAGAGCATGCTCAGGAGTCTCTGGGCAGAGCAGAGCATGTTCGGGAGTCTCTGGGCAGAGCAGAGCATGTTCGGGAGTCTCTGGGCAGCACAGATCATGCCCAGGAGTCTCTGGGCAGGACAGAGCATGCTCAGGAGTCTCTGGGCAGCACAGAGCATGCTCAGGAGTCTCTGGGCAGCACAGAGCATGCTCAGGAGTCTCTGGGCGGCACAGAGCATGCTCAGGAGTCTCTGGGTGGCACAGAGCATGCTCAGGAGTCTCTGGGCAGAGCAGAGCATGCTCGGGAGTCTCTGGGCAGCACAGAGCATGCTCAGAAGTCTCTTGGCAGGACAGAGCATGCTCAGTAGTCTCTGGGCAGCAAAGAGAATGCTCATGATTGTCTAGGTGGCACAGAGCATGCTCAGGAGTCTCTGGGCAGCACAGAGCATGCTCAGGAGTCTCTGGGCAGCACAGAGCATGCTCAGTAGTCTCTGTGCAGCACAGAGCATGCTCAGGAGTGTCTAGGTGGCACAGAGCATGCTCAGGAGTCTCTGGGCAGCACAGAGCATGCTCAGGAGTCTCTGGGCAGCACAGAGCATGCTCAGGAGTCTCTGGGCAGCACAGAGCATGCTCAGGAGTCTCTGGGCAGGACAGAGCATGCTCAGGAGTCTCTGGGCAGCACGGAGCATGCTCAGGAGTGTCTAGGTGGCACAGAGCATGCGCAGGAGTCTCTGGGCAGCACAGAGCATGCTCAGGAGTCTCTGGGCAGCACAGAGCATGCTCAGAAGTCTCTGGGCAGGACAGAGCATGCTCAGGAGTCTCTGGGCAGGACAGAGCATGCTCAGGAGTCTCTGGGCAGCACAGAGCATGCTCAGGAGTCTCTGGGTGGCACAGATTATGCTCAGGAGTCTCTGTGCAGCACAGAGCATGCTCAGGTGTCTATGGGCTGCATAGTGCATGCTCAGGAGTCTGTGGGTGGCACAGATTATGCTCAGGAGTCTCTGGGCAGCACAGAGCTTGGTCAGGAGTCTCTGGGCAGCACAGAGCATGCTCAGGAGTCTCTGGGTGGCACAGATTATGCTCAGGAGTCTCTGGGCAGCACAGAGCATGCTCAGGAGTCTCTGGGTGGCACAGCTTATGCTCAGGAGTCTCTGGGCAGCACAGAGCATGCTCAGGAGTCTCTGGGAAACACAGAGCATTCTCAGGAGTCTCTGGGCGTTACAGAGCATGCTCAGGAGTCTCTGGGCAGCACGGAGCATGCTTAGGAGTGTCTAGGTGGCACAGAGCATGCGCAGGAGTCTCTGGGCAGCACAGAGCATGCTCAGGAGTCTCTGGGCAGCACAGAGCATGCTCAGAAGTCTCTGGGCAGGACAGAGCATGCTCAGGAGTCTCTGGGCAGGGCAGAGCATGTTCAGGAGTCTCTGGGCAGCAGAGCATGCTCAGGAGTCTCTGGGCAGCACAGACCATGCTCAGGAGTCTCTGGGCAACACAGAGCATGCTCAGGAGTCTCTGGGTGGCACAGAGCATGCTCGGGATTCTGTGGGTGGCACAGAGCATGCTCAGGAGTCTCTGGACAGCACAGAGCATGCTCAGAAGTCTCTTGGCAGGACAGAGCATGCTCAGTAGTCTCTGGGCAGCAAAGAGAATGCTCATGATTGTCTAGGTGGCACAGAGCATGCTCAGGAGTCTCTGGGCAGCACAGAGCATGCTCAGGAGTCTCTGGGCAGCACAGAGCATGCTCAGGAGTCTCTGGGCAACACAGAGCATGCTCAGGAGTCTCTGGGTGGCACAGAGCATGCTCAGGAGTCTCTGGGTGGCACAGCTTATGCTCAGGAGTCTCTGGGCAGCACAGAGCATGCTCAGGAGTCTCTGGGAAACACAGAGCATTCTCAGGAGTCTCTGGGCGTTACAGAGCATGCTCAGGAGTCTCTGGGCAGCACGGAGCATGCTTAGGAGTGTCTAGGTGGCACAGAGCATGCGCAGGAGTCTCTGGGCAGCACAGAGCTTGGTCAGGAGTCTCTGGGCAGCACAGAGCATGCTCAGGAGTCTCTGGGCAGCACAGAGCATGCTCAGGAGTCTCTGGGTGGCACAGCTTATGCTCAGGAGTCTCTGGGCAGCACAGAGCATGCTCAGGAGTCTCTGGGAAACACAGAGCATTCTCAGGAGTCTCTGGGCGTTACAGAGCATGCTCAGGAGTCTCTGGGCAGCACGGAGCATGCTTAGGAGTGTCTAGGTGGCACAGAGCATGCGCAGGAGTGTCTGGGCAGCACAGAGCATGCTCAGGAGTCTCTGGGCAGCACAGAGCATGCTCAGAAGTCTCTGGGCAGGACAGAGCATGCTCAGGAGTCTCTGGGCAGGGCAGAGCATGTTCAGGAGTCTCTGGGCAGCAGAGCATGCTCAGGAGTCTCTGGGCAGCACAGACCATGCTCAGGAGTCTCTGGGCAACACAGAGCATGCTCAGGAGTCTCTGGGTGGCACAGAGCATGCTCGGGATTCTGTGGGTGGCACAGAGCATGCTCAGGAGTCTCTGGACAGCACAGAGCATGCTCAGAAGTCTCTTGGCAGGACAGAGCATGCTCAGTAGTCTCTGGGCAGCAAAGAGAATGCTCATGATTGTCTAGGTGGCACAGAGCATGCTCAGGAGTCTCTGGGCAGCACAGAGCATGCTCAGGAGTCTCTGGGCAGCACAGAGCATGCTCAGGAGTCTCTGGGCAACACAGAGCATGCTCAGGAGTCTCTGGGTGGCACAGAGCATGCTCGGGATTCTGTGGGTGGCACAGAGCATGCTCAGGAGTCTCTGGGCAGCACAGAGAATGCTCAGGAGTCCCTGGGTGGCACAAAGCATGCTCAGGAGTCTCTGGGCAGCACAGAGCATGCTCAGGAGTCTCTGGGCAGGACAGAGCATGCTCAGTAGTCTCTGGGCAGCAAAGAGAATGCTCATGATTGTCTAGGTGGCACAGAGCATGCTCAGGAGTCTCTGGGCAGCACAGAGCATGCTCAGGAGTCTCTGGGCAGCACAGAGCATGCTCAGGAGTCTCTGGGCAGGACAGAGCATGCTCAGGTGTCTCTGAGCAGCACAGAGCATGCTCTGGAGTCTCTGGGCAGCACAGACTATGCTCAGGATTCTCTCGGAGGCACGTAGCATGCTCAGGAGTCTCTGGGCAGAACAGAGCATAATCAGGAGTCTCTGGGTCGCACAGAGCATGTTCAGGAGTCTCTGGGCAGCAGAGCATGCTCAGGAGTCTCTGGGCAGCACAAAGCATGCTCAGGAGTCTCTGGGTGGCACGGAGCATACTCAGAAGTCTCTGGTCAGCACAGAGCAAGCTCAGAAGTATCTGGGCAGGACAGAGCATGCTCAGGAATCTCTGGGCAGGACAGAGCATGTTTAGGAGTCTCTGGGCAGCACAAAGCATGCTCGGGAGTTTCTGGGTGGAACAGAGCATGCTCAGGAGTCTCTGGGCAGAGCAGAGCATGTTCGGGAGTCTCTGGGCAGAGCAGAGCATGTTCGGGAGTCTCTGGGCAGCACAGATCATGCCCAGGAGTCTCTGGGCAGGACAGAGCATGCTCAGTTGTCTTTTGGCAGGACAGAGCATGCTCAGGAGTCTCTGGGCAGAGCAGAGCATGTTCGGGAGTCTCTGGGCAGAGCAGAGCATGTTCGGGAGTCTCTGGGCAGCACAGATCATGCCCAGGAGTCTCTGGGCAGGACAGAGCATGCTCAGGAGTCTCTGGGCAGCACAGAGCATGCTCAGGAGTCTCTGGGCAGCACAGAGCATGCTCAGGAGTCTCTGGGCGGCACAGAGCATGCTCAGGAGTCTCTGGGTGGCACAGAGCATGCTCAGGAGTCTCTGGGCAGAGCAGAGCATGCTCGGGAGTCTCTGGGCAGCACAGAGCATGCTCAGAAGTCTCTTGGCAGGACAGAGCATGCTCAGTAGTCTCTGGGCAGCAAAGAGAATGCTCATGATTGTCTAGGTGGCACAGAGCATGCTCAGGAGTCTCTGGGCAGCACAGAGCATGCTCAGGAGTCTCTGGGCAGCACAGAGCATGCTCAGGAGTCTCTGGGCAACACAGAGCATGCTCAGGAGTCTCTGGGTGGCACAGAGCATGCTCAGGAGTCTCTGGGTGGCACAGCTTATGCTCAGGAGTCTCTGGGCAGCACAGAGCATGCTCAGGAGTCTCTGGGAAACACAGAGCATTCTCAGGAGTCTCTGGGCGTTACAGAGCATGCTCAGGAGTCTCTGGGCAGCACGGAGCATGCTTAGGAGTGTCTAGGTGGCACAGAGCATGCGCAGGAGTCTCTGGGCAGCACAGAGCTTGGTCAGGAGTCTCTGGGCAGCACAGAGCATGCTCAGGAGTCTCTGGGTGGCACAGATTATGCTCAGGAGTCTCTGGGCAGCACAGAGCATGCTCAGGAGTCTCTGGGCAGCACAGAGCATGCTCAGGAGTCTCTGGGCAGCACAGAGCATGCTCAGGAGTCTCTGGGCAGGACAGAGCATGCTCAGGTGTCTCTGAGCAGCACAGAGCATGCTCTGGAGTCTCTGGGCAGCACAGACTATGCTCAGGATTCTCTCGGAGGCACGTAGCATGCTCAGGAGTCTCTGGGCAGAACAGAGCATAATCAGGAGTCTCTGGGTCGCACAGAGCATGTTCAGGAGTCTCTGGGCAGCAGAGCATGCTCAGGAGTCTCTGGGCAGCACAAAGCATGCTCAGGAGTCTCTGGGTGGCACGGAGCATACTCAGAAGTCTCTGGTCAGCACAGAGCAAGCTCAGAAGTATCTGGGCAGGACAGAGCATGCTCAGGAATCTCTGGGCAGGACAGAGCATGTTTAGGAGTCTCTGGGCAGCACAAAGCATGCTCGGGAGTTTCTGGGTGGAACAGAGCATGCTCAGGAGTCTCTGGGCAGAGCAGAGCATGTTCGGGAGTCTCTGGGCAGAGCAGAGCATGTTCGGGAGTCTCTGGGCAGCACAGATCATGCCCAGGAGTCTCTGGGCAGGACAGAGCATGCTCAGTTGTCTTTTGGCAGGACAGAGCATGCTCAGGAGTCTCTGGGCAGAGCAGAGCATGTTCGGGAGTCTCTGGGCAGAGCAGAGCATGTTCGGGAGTCTCTGGGCAGCACAGATCATGCCCAGGAGTCTCTGGGCAGGACAGAGCATGCTCAGGAGTCTCTGGGCAGCACAGAGCATGCTCAGGAGTCTCTGGGCAGCACAGAGCATGCTCAGGAGTCTCTGGGCGGCACAGAGCATGCTCAGGAGTCTCTGGGTGGCACAGAGCATGCTCAGGAGTCTCTGGGCAGAGCAGAGCATGCTCGGGAGTCTCTGGGCAGCACAGAGCATGCTCAGAAGTCTCTTGGCAGGACAGAGCATGCTCAGTAGTCTCTGGGCAGCAAAGACAATGCTCATGATTGTCTAGGTGGCACAGAGCATGCTCAGGAGTCTCTGGGCAGCACAGAGCATGCTCAGGAGTCTCTGGGCAGCACAGAGCATGCTCAGGAGTCTCTGGGCAACACAGAGCATGCTCAGGAGTCTCTGGGTGGCACAGAGCATGCTCAGGAGTCTCTGGGTGGCACAGCTTATGCTCAGGAGTCTCTGGGCAGCACAGAGCATGCTCAGGAGTCTCTGGGAAACACAGAGCATTCTCAGGAGTCTCTGGGCGTTACAGAGCATGCTCAGGAGTCTCTGGGCAGCACAGAGCATGCTTAGGAGTGTCTAGGTGGCACAGAGCATGCGCAGGAGTCTCTGGGCAGCACAGAGCTTGGTCAGGAGTCTCTGGGCAGCACAGAGCATGCTCAGGAGTCTCTGGGTGGCACAGATTATGCTCAGGAGTCTCTGGGCAGCACAGAGCATGCTCAGGAGTCTCTGGGCAGCACAGAGCATGCTCAGGAGTCTCTGGGTGGCACAGCTTATGCTCAGGAGTCTCTGGGCAGCACAGAGCATGCTCAGGAGTCTCTGGGAAACACAGAGCATTCTCAGGAGTCTCTGGGCGTTACAGAGCATGCTCAGGAGTCTCTGGGCAGCACGGAGCATGCTTAGGAGTGTCTAGGTGGCACAGAGCATGCGCAGGAGTCTCTGGGCAGCACAGAGCATGCTCAGGAGTCTCTGGGCAGCACAGAGCATGCTCAGAAGTCTCTGGGCAGGACAGAGCATGCTCAGGAGTCTCTGGGCAGGGCAGAGCATGTTCAGGAGTCTCTGGGCAGCAGAGCATGCTCAGGAGTCTCTGGGCAGCACAGACCATGCTCAGGAGTCTCTGGGCAACACAGAGCATGCTCAGGAGTCTCTGGGTGGCACAGAGCATGCTCGGGATTCTGTGGGTGGCACAGAGCATGCTCAGGAGTCTCTGGACAGCACAGAGCATGCTCAGAAGTCTCTTGGCAGGACAGAGCATGCTCAGTAGTCTCTGGGCAGCAAAGAGAATGCTCATGATTGTCTAGGTGGCACAGAGCATGCTCAGGAGTCTCTGGGCAGCACAGAGCATGCTCAGGAGTCTCTGGGCAGCACAGAGCATGCTCAGGAGTCTCTGGGCAACACAGAGCATGCTCAGGAGTCTCTGGGTGGCACAGAGCATGCTCGGGATTCTGTGGGTGGCACAGAGCATGCTCAGGAGTCTCTGGGCAGCACAGAGAATGCTCAGGAGTCCCTGGGTGGCACAAAGCATGCTCAGGAGTCTCTGGGCAGCACAGAGCATGCTCAGGAGTCTCTGGGCAGGACAGAGCATGCTCAGTAGTCTCTGGGCAGCAAAGAGAATGCTCATGATTGTCTAGGTGGCACAGAGCATGCTCAGGAGTCTCTGGGCAGCACAGAGCATGCTCAGGAGTCTCTGGGCAGCACAGAGCATGCTCAGGAGTCTCTGGGCAGGACAGAGCATGCTCAGGTGTCTCTGAGCAGCACAGAGCATGCTCTGGAGTCTCTGGGCAGCACAGACTATGCTCAGGATTCTCTCGGAGGCACGTAGCATGCTCAGGAGTCTCTGGGCAGAACAGAGCATAATCAGGAGTCTCTGGGTCGCACAGAGCATGTTCAGGAGTCTCTGGGCAGCAGAGCATGCTCAGGAGTCTCTGGGCAGCACAAAGCATGCTCAGGAGTCTCTGGGTGGCACGGAGCATACTCAGAAGTCTCTGGTCAGCACAGAGCAAGCTCAGAAGTATCTGGGCAGGACAGAGCATGCTCAGGAATCTCTGGGCAGGACAGAGCATGTTTAGGAGTCTCTGGGCAGCACAAAGCATGCTCGGGAGTTTCTGGGTGGAACAGAGCATGCTCAGTTGTCTTTTGGCAGGACAGAGCATGCTCAGGAGTCTCTGGGCAGAGCAGAGCATGTTCGGGAGTCTCTGGGCAGAGCAGAGCATGTTCGGGAGTCTCTGGGCAGCACAGATCATGCCCAGGAGTCTCTGGGCAGGACAGAGCATGCTCAGTTGTCTTTTGGCAGGACAGAGCATGCTCAGGAGTCTCTGGGCAGAGCAGAGCATGTTCGGGAGTCTCTGGGCGGCACAGAGCATGCTCAGGAGTCTCTGGGTGGCACAGAGCATGCCCAGGAGTCTCTGGGCAGGACAGAGCATGCTCAGGAGTCTCTGGGCAGCACAGAGCATGCTCAGGAGTCTCTGGGCAGCACAGAGCATGCTCAGGAGTCTCTGGGCGGCACAGAGCATGCTCAGGAGTCTCTGGGTGGCACAGAGCATGCTCAGGAGTCTCTGGGCAGAGCAGAGCATGCTCGGGAGTCTCTGGACAGCACAGATCATGCCTAGGAGTCTCTGGGCAGGACAGAGCATGCTCAGGAGTCTCTGGGTCGCACAGAGCATGTTCAGGAGTCTCTGGGCAGCAGAGCATGCTCAGCAGTCTCTGGGCAGCACAGAGCATGCTCAGGAGCCTCTGGGTGGCACAGAGCATACTCAGAAGTCTCTGGTCAGCACAGAGCAAGCTCAGAAGTATCTGGGCAGGACAGAGCATGTTCAGGAATCTCTGGGCAGGACAGAGCATGTTTAGGAGTCTCTGGGCAGCACAAAGCATGCTCGTGAGTTTCTGGGTGGAACAGAGCATGCTCAGTTGTCTTTTGGCAGGACAGAGCATGCTCAGGAGTCTCTGGGCAGAGCAGAGTATGCTCAAGAGTCTCTGGGCAGGACAGAGCATGCTCAGGAGTCTCTGGGCAGCACAGAGCATGCTCAGGAGTCTCTGGGCAACACAGAGCATGCTCAGGAGTCTCTGGGTGGCACAGAGCATGCTCGGGATTCTCTGGGTGGCACAGAGCATGCTCAGGAGTCTCTGGACAGAACAGAGCATGCTCAGAAGTCTCTGGGCAGGAGGGAGCATGCTCAGGAGTCTCTGGGAAGCACAGAGCATGCTCAGGAGTCCCTGGGTGGCACAGAGCATGCTCAGGAGTCTCTGGGCAGCACAGAGCATGCTCAGGAGTCTCTGGGCAGGACAGAGCGTGCTCAGTAGTCCCTGGGCAGCACAGAGAATGCTCAGGATTGTCTAGGTGGCACAGAGCATGCTCAGGAGTCTCTGGGCAGCACAGAGCATGCTCAGGAGTCTCTGGGCAGGACAGAGCATGCTCAGGTGTCACTGAGCAGCACAGAGCATGCTCAGGAGTCTCTGGGCAGCACAGACTATGCTCAGGATTCTCTGGGAGGCACGTAGCATGCTCAGGAGTCTCTGGGCAGGACAGAGCATAATCAGGAGTCTCTGGGTCGCACAGAGCATGTTCAGGAGTCTCTGGGCAGCAGAGCATGCTCAGGAGTCTCTGGGCAGCAAAGAGCATGCTCAGGAGTCTCTGGGTAGCACGGACCATACTCAGAAGTCTCTGGTCAGCACAGAGCAAGCTCAGAAGTATCTGGGCAGGACAGAGCATGCTCAGGAATCTCTGGGCAGGACAGAGCATGTTTAGGAGTCTCTGGGCAGCACAGATCATGCCCAGGAGTCTCTGGGCAGGACAGAGCATGCTCAGGAGTCTATGGGCAGCACAGAGCATGCTCAGGAGTCTCTGGGCAGCACAGAGCATGCTCAGGAGTGTCTAGGTGGCACAGAGCATGCGCAGGAGTCTCTGGGCAGCACAGAGCATGCTCAGGAGTCTCTGGGCAGCACAGAGCATGCTCAGGAGTCTCTGGGCAGGACAGAGCATGCTCAGGAGTCTCTGGGCAGCACGGAGCATGCTCAGGAGTGTCTAGGTGGCACAGAGCATGCGCAGGAGTCTCTGGGCAGCACAGAGCATGCTCAGGAGTCTCTGGGCAGCACAGAGCATGCTCAGAAGTCTCTGGGCAGGACAGAGCATGCTCAGGAGTCTCTGGGCAGGACAGAGCATGCTCAGGAGTCTCTGGGCAGCACAGAGCATGCTCAGGAGTCTCTGGGTGGCACAGATTATGCTCAGGAGTCTCTGTGCAGCACAGAGCATGCTCAGGTGTCTATGGGCTGCATAGTGCATGCTCAGGAGTCTGTGGGTGGCACAGATTATGCTCAGGAGTCTCTGGGCAGCACAGAGCATGGTCAGGAGTCTCTGGGCAGCACAGAGCATGCTCAGGAGTCTCTGGGTGGCACAGATTATGCTCAGGAGTCTCTGGGCAGCACAGAGCATGCTCAGGAGTCTCTGGGCAGCACAGAGCATGCTCAGGGGTCTCTGGGTGGCACAGCTTATGCTCAGGAGTCTCTGGGCAGCACAGAGCATGCTCAGGAGTCTCTGGGAAACACAGAGCATTCTCAGGAGTCTCTGGGCGTTACAGAGCATGCTCAGGAGTCTCTGGGCAGCACGGAGCATGCTTAGGAGTGTCTAGGTGGCACAGAGCATGCACAGGAGTCTCTGGGCAGCACAGAGCATGCTCAGGAGTCTCTGGGCAGCACAGAGCATGCTCAGAAGTCTCTGGGCAGGACAGAGCATGCTCAGGAGTCTCTGGGCAGGGCAGAGCATGTTCAGGAGTCTCTGGGCAGCAGAGCATGCTCAGGAGTCTCTGGGCAGCACAGAGCATGCTCAGGAGTCTCTGGGCAACACAGAGCATGCTCAGGAGTCTCTGGGTGGCACAGAGCATGCTCGGGATTCTGTGGGTGGCACAGAGCATGCTCAGGAGTCTCTGGACAGCACAGAGCATGCTCAGAAGTCTCTTGGCAGGACCGAGCATGCTCAGGAGTCTCTGGGCAGCACAGAGCATGCTCAGGAGTCCCTGGGTGGCACAAAGCATGCTCAGGAGTCTCTGGGCAGCACAGAGCATGCTCAGGAGTCTCTGGGCAGGACAGAGCATGCTCAGTAGTCTCTGGGCAGCAAAGAGAATGCTCATGAATGTCTAGGTGGCACAGAGCATGCTCAGGAGTCTCTGGGCAGCACAGAGCATGCTCAGGAGTCTCTGGGCAGCACAGAGCATGCTCAGGAGTCTCTGGGCAGGACAGAGCATGCTCAGGTGTCTCTGAGCAGCACAGAGCATGCTCAGGAGTCTCTGGGCAGCACAGACTATGCTCAGGATTCTCTGGGAGGCACGTAGCATGCTCAGGAGTCTCTGGGCAGGACAGAGCATAATCAGGAGTCTCTGGGTCGCACAGAGCATGCTCAGGAGTCTCTGGGTGGCACGGAGCATACTCAGAAGTCTCTGGTCAGCACAGAGCAAGCTCAGAAGTATCTGGGCAGGACAGAGCATGCTCAGGTATCTCTGGGCAGGACAGAGCATGTTTAGGAGTCTCTGGGCAGCACAAAGCATGCTCGGGAGTTTCCGGGTGGAACAGAGCATGCTCAGTTGTCTTTTGGCAGGACAGAGCATGCTCAGGAGTCTCTGGGCAGAGCAGAGCATGTTCGGGAGTCTCTGGGCAGAGCAGAGCATGTTCGGGAGTCTCTGGGCAGCACAGATCATGCCCAGGAGTCTCTGGGCAGGACAGAGCATGCTCAGGAGTCTCTGGGCAGCACAGAGCATGCTCAGGAGTCTCTGGGCAGCACAGAGCATGCTCAGGAGTCTCTGGGCGGCACAGAGCATGCTCAGGAGTCTCTGGGTGGCACAGAGCATGCTCAGGAGTCTCTGGGCAGAGCAGAGCATGCTCGGGAGTCTCTGGGCAGCACAGATCATGCCCAGGAGTCTCTGGGCAGGACAGAGCATAATCAGGAGTCTCTGGGCAGGACAGAGCATGCTCAGGAGTCTCTGGGCAGCACAGAGCATGCTCAGGAGTCTTTGGGTGGCACAGATTATGCTCAGGAGTCTCTGTGCAGCACAGAGCATGCTCAGGTGTCTATGGGCTGCATAGTGCATGCTCAGGAGTCTCTTGGTGGCACAGATTATGCTCAGGAGTCTCTGGGCAGCACAGAGCATGCTCAGGAGTCTCTGGGCAGCACAGAGCATGTTCAGGAGTCTCTGGGTGGCACAGATTATGCTCAGGAGTCTCTGGGCAGCACAGAGCATGCTCAGGAGTCTCTGGGCAGCACAGAGCATGCTCAGGAGTCTCTGGGCAGCACAGAGCATGCTCAGGAGTCTCTGGGCAGCACAGAGCATGCTCAGGAATCTCTGGGCAGCACAGAGCATGCTCAGGAGTCTCTGGGCAGGACAGAGCATGCTCAGGTGTCTCTGAGCAGCACAGAGCATGCTCAGGAGTCTCTGGGCAGGACAGAGCATGCTCAGGAGTCTCTGGGCAGCACAGAGCATGCTCAGGAGTCTCTGGGCAGCACAGAGCATGCTATGGAGCCTCTGGGCAGGACAGAGCATGCTCAGGTGTCTCTGAGCAGCACAGAGCATGCTCAGGAGTCTCTGGGCAGCACAGACTATGCTCAGGATTCTCTGGGAGGCACGTAGCATGCCCAGGAGTCTCTGGGCAGCACAGAGCATGCTCTGGAGTCTCTGGGCAGCACAGAGCATGCTCAGGAGTCTCTGGGCGGCACAGAGCATGCTCAGGAGTCTCTGGGTGGCACAGAGCATGCTCAGGAGTCTCTGGGCAGAGCAGAGCATGCTCGGGAGTCTCTGGGCAGCACAGATCATGCCCAGGAGTCTCTGGGCAGGACAGAGCATGCTCAGGAGTCTCTGGGCAGGACAGAGCATGCTCAGGAGACTCTGGGCAGCACAGAGCATGCTCAGGAGTCTCTGGGTGGCACAGATTATGCTCAGGAGTCTCTGTGCAGCACAGAGCATGCTCAGGTGTCTATGGGCTGCATAGTGCATGCTCAGGAGTCTCTGGGCAGCACGGATCATGCTTAGGAGTATCTAGGTGGCACAGAGCATGCTCAGGAGTCTCTGGGCAGGGCAGAGCATGCTCAGGAGTCTCTGGGCAGCACAGAGCATGCTCAGGAGTCTCTGGGCAGCACAAAGCATGCTCAGGAGTCTCTGGGCAGGACAGAGCATGCTCAGGTGTCTCTGAGCAGCACAGAGCATGCTCAGGAGTCTCTGGGCAGCACAGACTATGCTCAGGAGTCTCTGGGAGGCACATAGCATGCTCAGGAGTCTCTGGGCAGGACAGAGCATAATCAGGAGTCTCTGGGTCGCACAGAGCATGCTCAGGAGTCTCTGGGTGGCACGGAGCATACTCAGAAGTCTCTGGTCAGCACAGAGCAAGCTCAGAAGTATCTGGGCAGGACAGAGCATGCTCAGGAATCTCTGGGCAGGACAGAGCATGTTTAGGAGTCTCTGGGCAGCACAAAGCATGCTCGGGAGTTTCTGGGTGGAACAGAGCATGCTCAGTTGTCTTTTGGCAGGACAGAGCATGCTCAGGAGTCTCTGGGCAGAGCAGAGCATGTTCGGGAGTCTCTGGGCAGAGCAGAGCATGTTCGGGAGTCTCTGGGCAGCACAGATCATGCCCAGGAGTCTCTGGGCAGGACAGAGCATGCTCAGGAGTCTCTGGGCAGCACAGAGCATGCTCAGGAGTCTCGGGGCAGCACAGAGCATGCTCAGGAGTCTCTGGGCGGCACAGAGCATGCTCAGGAGTCTCTGGGTGGCACAGAGCATGCTCAGGAGTCTCTGGGCAGAGCAGAGCATGCTCGGGAGTCTCTGGGCAGCACAGATCATGCCCAGGAGTCTCTGGGCAGGACAGAGCATGCTCAGGAGTCTCTGGGCAGGACAGAGCATGATCAGGAGTCTCTGGGCAGCACAGAGCATGCTCAGGTGTCTATGGGCTGCATAGTGCATGCTCAGGAGTCTCTGGGCAGGACAGAGCATGCTCAGGAGTCTCTGGGCAGCACAGAGCATGCTCAGGAGTCTCTGGGTGGCACAGATTATGCTCAGGAGTCTCTGTGCAGCACAGAGCATGCTCAGGTGTCTATGGGCTGCATAGTGCATGCTCAGGAGTCTGTGGGTGGCACAGATTATGCTCAGGAGTCTCTGGGCAGCACAGAGCATGGTCAGGAGTCTCTGGGCAGCACAGAGCATGCTCAGGAGTCTCTGGGTGGCACAGATTATGCTCAGGAGTTTCTGGGCAGCACAGAGCATGCTCAGGAGTCTCTGGGCAGCACAGAGCATGCTCAGGAGTCTCTGGGTGGCACAGCTTATGCTCAGGAGTCTCTGGGCAGCACAAAGCATGCTCAGGAGTCTCTGGGAAACACAGAGCATTCTCAGGAGTCTCTGGGCGTTACAGAGCATGCTCAGGAGTCTCTGGGCAGCACGGAGCATGCTTAGGAGTGTCTAGGTGGCACAGAGCATGCGCAGGAGTCTCTGGGCAGCACAGAGCATGCTCAGGAGTCTCTGGGCAGCACAGAGCATGCTCAGAAGTCTCTGGGCAGGACAGAGCATGCTCAGGAGTCTCTGGGCAGGGCAGAGCATGTTCAGGAGTCTCTGGGCAGCAGAGCATGCTCAGGAGTCTCTGGGCAGCACAGAGCATGCTCAGGAGTCTCTGGGCAACACAGAGCATGCTCAGGAGTCTCTGGGTGGCACAGAGCATGCTCGGGATTCTGTGGGTGGCACAGAGCATGCTCAGGAGTCTCTGGACAGCACAGAGCATGCTCAGAAGTCTCTTGGCAGGACCGAGCATGCTCAGGAGTCTCTGGGCAGCACAGAGCATGCTCAGGAGTCCCTGGGTGGCACAAAGCATGCTCAGGAGTCTCTGGGCAGCACAGAGCATGCTCAGGAGTCTCTGGGCAGGACAGAGCATGCTCAGTAGTCTCTGGGCAGCAAAGAGAATGCTCATGAATGTCTAGGTGGCACAGAGCATGCTCAGGAGTCTCTGGGCAGCACAGAGCATGCTCAGGAGTCTCTGGGCAGCACAGAGCATGCTCAGGAGTCTCTGGGCAGGACAGAGCATGCTCAGGTGTCTCTGAGCAGCACAGAGCATGCTCAGGAGTCTCTGGGCAGCACAGACTATGCTCAGGATTCTCTGGGAGGCACGTAGTATGCTCAGGAGTCTCTGGGCAGGACAGAGCATAATCAGGAGTCTCTGGGTCGCACAGAGCATGCTCAGGAGTCTCTGGGTGGCACGGAGCATACTCAGAAGTCTCTGGTCAGCACAGAGCAAGCTCAGAAGTATCTGGGCAGGACAGAGCATGCTCAGGTATCTCTGGGCAGGACAGAGCATGTTTAGGAGTCTCTGGGCAGCACAAAGCATGCTCGGGAGTTTCCGGGTGGAACAGAGCATGCTCAGTTGTCTTTTGGCAGGACAGAGCATGCTCAGGAGTCTCTGGGCAGAGCAGAGCATGTTCGGGAGTCTCTGGGCAGAGCAGAGCATGTTCGGGAGTCTCTGGGCAGCACAGATCATGCCCAGGAGTCTCTGGGCAGGACAGAGCATGCTCAGGAGTCTCTGGGCAGCACAGAGCATGCTCAGGAGTCTCTGGGCAGCACAGAGCATGCTCAGGAGTCTCTGGGCGGCACAGAGCATGCTCAGGAGTCTCTGGGTGGCACAGAGCATGCTCAGGAGTCTCTGGGCAGAGCAGAGCATGCTCGGGAGTCTCTGGGCAGCACAGATCATGCCCAGGAGTCTCTGGGCAGGACAGAGCATAATCAGGAGTCTCTGGGCAGGACAGAGCATGCTCAGGAGTCTCTGGGCAGCACAGAGCATGCTCAGGAGTCTCTGGGTGGCACAGATTATGCTCAGGAGTCTCTGTGCAGCACAGAGCATGCTCAGGTGTCTATGGGCTGCATAGTGCATGCTCAGGAGTCTCTTGGTGGCACAGATTATGCTCAGGAGTCTCTGGGCAGCACAGAGCATGCTCAGGAGTCTCTGGGCAGCACAGAGCATGTTCAGGAGTCTCTGGGTGGCACAGCTTATGCTCAGGAGTCTCTGGGCAGCACAGAGCATGCTCAGGAGTCTCTGGGCAGCACAGAGCATGCTCAGGAGTCTCTGGGCAGCACAGAGCATGCTCAGGAGTCTCTGGGCAGCACAGAGCATGCTCAGGAATCTCTGGGCAGCACAGAGCATGCTCAGGAGTCTCTGGGCAGGACAGAGCATGCTCAGGTGTCTCTGAGCAGCACAGAGCATGCTCAGGAGTCTCTGGGCAGGACAGAGCATGCTCAGGAGTCTCTGGGCAGCACAGAGCATGCTCAGGAGTCTCTGGGCAGCACAGAGCATGCTATGGAGTCTCTGGGCAGGACAGAGCATGCTCAGGTGTCTCTGAGCAGCACAGAGCATGCTCAGGAGTCTCTGGGCAGCACAGACTATGCTCAGGATTCTCTGGGAGGCACGTAGCATGCCCAGGAGTCTCTGGGCAGCACAGAGCATGCTCTGGAGTCTCTGGGCAGCACAGAGCATGCTCAGGAGTCTCTGGGCGGCACAGAGCATGCTCAGGAGTCTCTGGGTGGCACAGAGCATGCTCAGGAGTCTCTGGGCAGAGCAGAGCATGCTCGGGAGTCTCTGGGCAGCACAGATCATGCCCAGGAGTCTCTGGGCAGGACAGAGCATGCTCAGGAGTCTCTGGGCAGGACAGAGCATGCTCAGGAGACTCTGGGCAGCACAGAGCATGCTCAGGAGTCTCTGGGTGGCACAGATTATGCTCAGGAGTCTCTGTGCAGCACAGAGCATGCTCAGGTGTCTATGGGCTGCATAGTGCATGCTCAGGAGTCTCTGGGCAGCACGGATCATGCTTAGGAGTATCTAGGTGGCACAGAGCATGCTCAGGAGTCTCTGGGCAGGGCAGAGCATGCTCAGGAGTCTCTGGGCAGCACAGAGCATGCTCAGGAGTCTCTGGGCAGCACAAAGCATGCTCAGGAGTCTCTGGGCAGGACAGAGCATGCTCAGGTGTCTCTGAGCAGCACAGAGCATGCTCAGGAGTCTCTGGGCAGCACAGACTATGCTCAGGAGTCTCTGGGAGGCACATAGCATGCTCAGGAGTCTCTGGGCAGGACAGAGCATAATCAGGAGTCTCTGGGTCGCACAGAGCATGCTCAGGAGTCTCTGGGTGGCACGGAGCATACTCAGAAGTCTCTGGTCAGCACAGAGCAAGCTCAGAAGTATCTGGGCAGGACAGAGCATGCTCAGGAATCTCTGGGCAGGACAGAGCATGTTTAGGAGTCTCTGGGCAGCACAAAGCATGCTCGGGAGTTTCTGGGTGGAACAGAGCATGCTCAGTTGTCTTTTGGCAGGACAGAGCATGCTCAGGAGTCTCTGGGCAGAGCAGAGCATGTTCGGGAGTCTCTGGGCAGAGCAGAGCATGTTCGGGAGTCTCTGGGCAGCACAGATCATGCCAAGGAGTCTCTGGGCAGGACAGAGCATGCTCAGGAGTCTCTGGGCAGCACAGAGCATGCTCAGGAGTCTCGGGGCAGCACAGAGCATGCTCAGGAGTCTCTGGGCGGCACAGAGCATGCTCAGGAGTCTCTGGGTGGCACAGAGCATGCTCAGGAGTCTCTGGGCAGAGCAGAGCATGCTCGGGAGTCTCTGGGCAGCACAGATCATGCCCAGGAGTCTCTGGGCAGGACAGAGCATGCTCAGGAGTCTCTGGGCAGGACAGAGCATGATCAGGAGTCTCTGGGCAGCACAGAGCATGCTCAGGAGTCTCTGGGTGGCACAGATTATGCTCAGGAGTCTCTGTGCAGCACAGAGCATGCTCAGGTGTCTATGGGCTGCATAGTGCATGCTCAGGAGTCTCTTGGTGGCACAGATTATGCTCAGGAGTCTCTGGGCAGCACAGAGCATGCTCAGGAGTCTCTGGGCAGCACAGAGCATGTTCAGGAGTCTCTGGGTGGCACAGATTATGCTCAGGAGTCTCTGGGCAGCACAGAGCATGCTCAGGAGTCTCTGGGCAGCACAGAGCATGCTCAGGAGTCTCTGGGCAGCACAGAGCATGCTCAGGAGTCTCTGGGCAGCACAGAGCATGCTCAGGAGTCTCTGGGCAGGACAGAGCATGCTCAGGTGTCTCTGAGCAGCACAGAGCATGCTCAGGAGTCTCTGGGCAGGACAGAGCATGCTCAGGAGTCTCTGGGCAGCACAGAGCATGCTCAGGAGTCTCTGGGCAGCACAGAGCATGCTCAGGAGTCTCTGGGCAGGACAGAGCATGCTCAGGTGTCTCTGAGCAGCACAGAGCATGCTCAGGAGTCTCTGGGCAGCACAGACTATGCTCAGGATTCTCTGGGAGGCACGTAGCATGCCCAGGAGTCTCTGGGCAGCACAGAGCATGCTCAGGAGTCTCTGGGCGGCACAGAGCATGCTCAGGAGTCTCTGGGTGGCACAGAGCATGCTCAGGAGTCTCTGGGCAGAACAGAGCATGCTCGGGAGTCTCTGGGCAGCACAGATCATGCCCAGGAGTCTCTGGGCAGGACAGAGCATGCTCAGGAGTCTCTGGGCAGGACAGAGCATGCTCAGGAGTCTCTGGGCAGCACAGAGCATGCTCAGGAGTCTCTGGGTGGCACAGATTATGCTCAGGAGTCTCTGTGCAGCACAGAGCATGCTCAGCTGTCTATGGGCTGCATAGTGCATGCTCAGGAGTCTCTGGGCAGCACGGAGCATGCTTAGGAGTGTCTAGGTGGCACAGAGCATGCTCAGGAGTCTCTGGGCAGGGCAGAGCATGCTCAGGAGTCTCTGGGCAGGACAGAGCATGCTCAGGAGTCTCCGGGCAGCACAGAGCATGCTCAGAAGTCTCTTGGCAGGACAGAGCATGCTCAGGAGTCTCTGGGCAGCACAGAGCATGCTCAGGAGTCCCTGGGTGGCACAAAGCATGCTCAGGAGTCTCTGGGCAGCACAGATCATGCTCAGGAGTCTCTGGGCAGCACAGACTATGCTCAAGATTCTCTGGGAGGCACGTAGCATGCTCAGGAGTCTCTGGGCAGCACAGAGCATGCTCAGGAGCCTGTGGGTGGCACAGAGCATGCTCGGGAGTCTCTGGGTGGCACAGAGCATGCTCAGGAGTCTCTGGGTGGCACAGAGCATGCTCAGAAGTCTCTGGGCAGGACCGAGCATGCTCAGGAATCTCATGGCAGCACAGAGCATGCTCAGGAGTCTCTGGGCAGGACAGAGCATGCTCAGGAGTCTCTGGGCAGCACAGAGCATGCTCAGGAGTCTCTGGGCAGCAAAGAGCATGCTCAGTTGTCTTTTGGCTGGACAGAGCATACTCAGGTGTCTCTGAGCAGCACAGAGCATGCTCAGGAGTCTCTGGGCAGCACAGAGCATGCTCAGGAGTCTCTGGGAGGCACGTAGCATGCTCAGGAGTCTCTGGGCAGGACAGAGCATGCTCAGCAGTCTCTGGGTCGCACAGAGCATGTTCAGGAGTCTCTGGCCGGCAGAGCATGCTCAGGAGTCTCTGGGTGGCACAGAGCATACTCAGAAGTCTCTGGTCAGCACAGAGCAAGCTCAGAAGTATCTGGGCAGGACAGAGCATGCTCAGGAATCTCTGGGCAGGACAGAGTATGTTTAGGAGTCTCTGGGCAGCACAAAGCATGCTTGGGAGTTTCTGGGTGGCACAGAGCATGCTCAATTGTCTTTGGGCAGGACAGAGCATGCTCAGAAGCCTCTTGGCAGGACCAAGCATGCTCAGGAGTCTCTGGGCAGCACAGAGCATGCTCAGGATTGTCTAGGTGGCACAGAGCATGCTCGGGATTCTCTGGACAGCACAGAGCATGCTCAGAAGTCTCTTGGCAGAACAGAGCATGCTCAGGAGTCTCTGGGCAGCACAGAGCATGCTCAGGATTGTCTAGGTGGCACAGAGCATGCTCAGGAGTCTCTGGGCAGGACAGAGCATGCTCAGGAGTCTCTGGGCAGCACAGAGCATGCTCAGGAGTCTCTGGGCAGCACAAAGCATGCTCAGGAGTCTCTGGGCAGGACAGAGCATGCTCAGGTGTCTCTGAGCAGCACAGAGCATGCTCAGGAGTCTCTGGGCAGCACAGACTATGCTCAGGAGTCTCTGGGAGGCACATAGCATGCTCAGGAGTCTCTGGGCAGGACAGAGCATGCTCAGGAGTCTCTGGGTGGCACAGAGCATGCTCAGTTGTCTCTGGGCAGCACAGAGCATGCTCAGAAGCCTCTTGGCAGGACCAAGCATGCTCAGGAGTCTCTGGGCAGCACAGAGCATGCTCAGGATTGTCTAGGTGGCACAGAGCATGCTCAGGAGTCTCTGGGCAGCACAGAGCATGCTCAGGAGTCTCTGGGTAACACAGAGCATGCTCAAGAGTCTCTGGGTGGCACAGAGCATGCTCGGGATTCTCTGGACAGCACAGAGCATGCTCAGAAGTCTCTTGGCAGAAAAGAGCATGCTCAGGAGTCTCTGGGCAGCACAGAGCATGCTCAGGATTGTCTAGGTGGCACAGAGCATGCTCAGGAGTCTCTGGGCAGGACAGAGCATGCTCAGGAGTCTCTGGGCAGCACAGAGCATGCTCAGGAGTCTCTGGGCAGCACAAAGCATGCTCAGGAGTCTCTGGGCAGGACAGAGCATGCTCAGGTGTCTCTGAGCAGCACAGAGCATGCTCAGGAGTCTCTGGGCAGCACAGAGCATGCTCAGGAGTCTCTGGGAGGCACATAGCATGCTCAGGAGTCTCTGGGCAGGACAGAGCATGCTCAGCAGTCTCTGGGTCGCACAGAGCATGTTCAGGAGTCTCTGGCCGGCAGAGCATGCTCAGGAGTCTCTGGGTGGCACAGAGCATACTCAGAAGTCTCTGGTCAGCACAGAGCAAGCTCAGAAGTATCTGGGCAGGACAGAGCATGCTCAGGAATCTCTGGGCAGGACAGAGCATGTTTAGGAGTCTCTGGGCAGCACAAAGCATGCTTGGGAGTTTCTGGGTGGCACAGAGCATGCTCAGTTGTCTTTGGGCAGGACAGAGCATGCTCAGGAGTCTCTGGGTGGCACAGAGCATGCTCAGGAGTCTCTGGGCAACACAGAGCATGCTCAGGAGTCTCTGGGTGGCACAGAGCATGCTCAGGAGTCTCTGGGCAACACAGAGCATGCTCAGGAGTCTCTGGGTGGCACAGAGCATGCTCGGGAGTCTCTGGGTGGCACATAGCATCCCCAGGAGTCTCTGGACAGCACAGAGCATGCTCAGGAGTCTCTGGGTCACACAGACCATGCTCAGGAGTCTCTGGGCAGCACAGATCCTGCCCAGGAGTCTCTGGGCAGGACAGAGCATGATCAGGAGTCTCTGGGCAGCACAAAGCATGCTCAGGAGTCTCTGGGCAGCACAGAGCATGCTCAGGAGTGTCTAGGTGGCACAGAGCATGCTCAGGAGTCACTGGGCAGCACAGAGCATGCTCAGGAGACTCTGGGTAACACAGAGCATGCTCAAGAGTCTCTGGGTGGCACAGAGCATGCTCGGGATTCTCTGGGTGGCACAGAGCATGCTCAGGAGTCTCTGGACAGCACAGAGCATGCTCAGAAGTCTCTGGGCAGGACCGAGCATGCTCAGGAGTCTCTGGGCAGCACAGAGCATGCTCAGGAGTCCCTGGGTGGCACAGAGCATGCTCAAAAGTCTCTGGGCAGCACAGAGCATGCTCAGGTGTCTCTGGGCAGGACAGAGCATGCTCAGTAGTCTCTGGGCAGCACAGAGAATGCTCAGGATTGTCTAGGTGGCACAGAGCATGCTCAGGAGTTTCTGGGCAGGACAGAGCATGCTCAGGAGTCTCTGGGCAGCACAGAGAATGCACGGGAGTCTCTGGGCAGCACAGAGCATGCTCAGGAGTCTCTGGGCAGCACAGACTATGCTCAGGATTCTCTGGGAGGCAGGTAGCATGCTCAGGAGTCTCTGGGCAGGACAGAGCATGCTCAGGATTGTCTAGGTGGCAAAGAGCATGCTCAGGAGTCTCTGGGCAGGACAGAGCATGCTCAGGAGTCTCTGGGCAGCACAGAGCATGCTCAGGAGTCTCTGGGCAGCAAAGAGCATGCTCAGTTGTCTTTTGGCAGGACAGAGCATACTCGGGTGTCTCTGAGCAGCACAGAACATGCTCAGGAGTCTCTGGGCAGCACAGAGCATGCTCAGGAGTCTCTGGGAGGCACGTAGCATGCTCAGGAGTCTCTGGGCAGGACAGAGCATGCTCAGGAGTCTCTGGGTCGCACAGAGCATGTTCAGGAGTCTCTGGCCGGCAGAGCATGCTCAGGAGTCTCTGGGTGGCACAGAGCAAGCTCAGAAGTATCTAGGCAGGACAGAGCATGCTCAGGAATATCTGGGCAGGACAGAGCATGTTTAGGAGTCTCTGGGCAGCACAAAGCATGCTCGGGAGTTTCTGGGTGGCACAGAGCATGCTCAGTTGTCTTTGGGCAGGACAGAGCATGCTCAGGAGTCTCTGGGTGGCACAGAGCATATTCTGGAGTCTCTGGGCAACACAGAGCATGCTCAGGAGTCTCTGGGTGGCACAGAGCATGCTCAGGAGTCTCTGGACAGCACAGAGCATGCTTAGAAGTCTCTTGGCAGGACCAAGCATGCTCAGGAGTCTCTGGGCAGCACAGAGCATGCTCAGGATTGTCTAGGTGGCACAGAGCATGCTCAAGAGTCTCTGGGTGGCACAGAGCATGCTCGGGATTCTCTGGACAGCACAGAGCATGCTCAGAAGTCTCTTGGCAGAACAGAGCATGCTCAGGAGTCTCTGGGCAGCACAGAGCATGCTCAGGATTGTCTAGGTGGCACAGAGCATGCTCAGGAGTCTCTGGGCAGGACAGAGCATGCTCAGGAGTCTCTGGGCAGCACAGAGCATGCTCAGGAGTCTCTGGGCAGCACAAAGCCAGCTCAGGAGTCTCTGGGCAGGACAGAGCATGCTCAGGTGTCTCTGAGCAGCACAGAGCATGCTCAGGAGTCTCTGGGCAGCACAGACTATGCTCAGGAGTCTCTGGGAGGCACATAGCATGCTCAGGAGTCTCTGGGCAGGACAGAGCATGCTCAGGAGTCTCTGGGTCGCACAGAGCATGCTCAGGAGTCTCTGGGCAGCACAGATCCTGCCCAGGAGTCTCTGGGCAGGACAGAGCAAGCTCAGGAGTCTCTGGGCAGCACAGAGCATGCTCAGGAGTCTCTGGGAAGCACAGAGCATGCTCAGGAGTGTCTAGGTGGCACAGAGCATGCTCAGGAGTCTCTGGGCAGCACAGAGCATGCTCAGGAGTCTCTGGGTAACACAGAGCATGCTCAAGAGTCTCTGGGTGGCACAGAGCATGCTCGGGATTCTCTGGGTGGCACAGAGCATGCTCAGGAGTCTCTGGACAGCACAGAGCATGCTCAGAAGTCTCTGGGCAGGACCCAGCATGCTCAGGAGTCTCTGGGCAGCACAGAGCATGCTCAGGAGTCCCTGGATGGCACAGAGCATGCTCAGGAGTCTCTGGGCAGCACAGAGCATGCTCAGAAGCCTCTTGGCAGGACCAAGCATGCTCAGGAATCTCTGGGCAGCACAGAGCATGCTCAGGATTGTCTAGGTGGCACAGAGCATGCTCAGGAGTCTCTGGGCAGGACAGAGCATGCTCAGGAGTCTCTGGGCAGCACAGAGCATGCTCAGGAGTCTCTGGGCAGCACAAAGCATGCTCAGGAGTCTCTGGGCAGGACAGAGCATACTCAGGAGTCTCTGGGCAGGACAGAGCATGCTCAGTAGTCTCTGGACAGCACAGAGCATGCTCAGGACTCTCTGGGCAGCACAGAGCATGCTCAGGAGTGTCTAGGTGGCACAGAGCATGCTCAGGAGTCTCTGGGCAGCACAGAGCATGCTCAGGAGTCTCTGGGTAACACAGAGCATGCTCAAGAGTCTCTGGGTGGCACAGAGCATGCTCGGGATTCTCTGGACAGCACAGAGCATGCTCAGAAGTCTCTTGGCAGAACAGAGCATCCTCAGGAGTCTCTGGGCAGCACAGAGCATGCTCAGGATTGTCTAGGTGGCACAGAGCATGCTCAGGAGTCTCTGGGCAGGACAGAGCATGCTCAGGAGTCTCTGGGCAGCACAGAGCATGCTCAGGAGTCTCTGGGCAGCACAAAGCATGCTCAGGAGTCTCTGGGCAGGACAGAGCATGCTCAGGTGTCTCTGAGCAGCACAGAGCATGCTCAGGAGTCTCTGGGCAGCACAGACTATGCTCAGGAGTCTCTGAGAGGCACATAGCATGCTCAGGAGTCTCTGGGCAGGACAGAGCATGATCAGGAGTCTCTGGGTCGCACAGAGCATGCTCAGGAGTCTCTGGGCAGCACAGATCCTGCCCAGGAGTCTCTGGGCAGGACAGAGCATGCTCAGGAGTCTCTGGGCAGCACAGAGCATGCTCAGTAGTCTCTGGGCAGCACAGAGCATGCTCAGGAGTGTCTAGGTGGCACAGAGCATGCTCAGGAGTCTCTGGGCAGCACAGAGCATGCTCAGGAGTCTCTGGGTAACACAGAGCATGCTCAAGAGTCTCTGGGTGGCACAGAGCATGCTCGGGATTCTCTGGGTGGCACAGAGCATGCTCAGGAGTCTCTGGACAGCACAGAGCATGCTCAGAAGTCTCTGGGCAGGACCCAGCATGCTCAGGAGTCTCTGGGCAGCACAGAGCATGCTCAGGAGTCCCTGGGTGGCACAGAGCATACTAAGGAGTCTCTGGGCAGCACAGAGCATGCTCAGGTGTCTCTGGGCAGGACAGATCATGCTCAGTAGTCTCTGGGCAGCACAGAGTATGCTCAGGATTGTCTAGGTGGCACAGAGCATGCTCAGGAGTCTCTGGGCAGGGCAGAGCATTCTCAGGAGTCTCTGGGCAGCACAGAGCATGCTCGGGAGAATCTGGGCAGCACAGAGCATGCTCAGGAGTCTCTGGTCAGGACAGAGCATGCTCAGGATTCTCTGGGCAGCACAGAGCATGCTCAGGAGTCTCTGGGCAGGACAGAGCATGCTCAGGAGTCTCTGGGTCGCACAGAGCATGTTCAGGAGTCTCTGGGCAGCAGAGCATGCTCAGCAGTCTCTGGGCAGCACAGAGCATGCTCAGGAGTCTCTGGGTGGCACAGAGCATACTCAGAAGTCTCTGGTCAGAACAGAGCAAGCTCAGAAGTATCTGGGCAGGACAGAGCATGTTCAGGAATCTCTGGGCAGGACAGAGCATGTTTAGGAGTCTCTGGGCAGCACAAAGCATGCTCGTGAGTTTCTGGGTGGAACAGAGCATGCTCAGTTGTCTTTTGGCAGGACAGAGCATGCTCAGGAGTCTCTGGGCAGAGCAGAGTATGCTCAGGAGTCTCTGGGCAGGACAGAGCATGCTCAGGTGTCTCTGAGCAGCACAGAGCATGCTCATGAGTCTCTGGGCAGCACAGACTATGCTCAGGATTTCTTGGAGGCACGTATCATGCTCAGGAGTCTCTGGGCAGGACAGAGCATGCTCAGGAGTGTCTGGGTCACACAGAGCATGTTCAGGAGTCTATGGGCAGCAGAGCATGCTCAGGAGTCTCTGGGCAGCACAGAGCATGCTCAGGAGTCTCTGGGCAACACAGAGCATGCTCAGGAGTCTCTGGGTGGCACAGAGCATGCTCGGGATTCTCTGGGTGGCACACAGCATGCTCAGGAGTCTCTGGACAGAACAGAGCATGCTCAGAAGTCTCTGGGCAGGAGCGAGCATGCTCAGGAGTCTCTGGGAAGCACAGAGCATGCTCAGGAGTCCCTGGGTGGCACAGAGCATGCTCAGGAGTCTCTGGGCAGCACAGAGCATGCTCAGGAGTCTCTGGGCAGGACAGAGCGTGCTCAGTAGTCTCTGGGCAGCACAGAGAATGCTCAGGATTGTCTAGGTGGCACAGAGCATGCTCAGGAGTCTCTGGGCAGCACAGAGCATGCTCAGGAGTCTCTGGGCAGCACAGAGCATGCTCAGGAGTCTCTGGGCAGGACAGAGCATGCTCAGGTGTCACTGAGCAGCACAGAGCATGCTCAGGAGTCTCTGGGCAGCACAGACTATGCTCAGGATTCTCTGGTAGGCACGTAGCATGCTCAGGAGTCTCTGGGCAGGACAGAGCATAATCAGGAGTCTCTGGGTCGCACAGAGCATGTTCAGGAGTCTCTGGGCAGCAGAGCATGCTCAGGAGTCTCTGGGCAGTAAAGAGCATGCTCAGGAGTCTCTGGGTAGCATGGAGCATACTCAGAAGTCTCTGGTCAGCACAGAGCAAGCTCAGAAGTATCTGGGCAGGACAGAGCATGCTCAGTAGTCTCTGGGCAGCACAGAGCATGATCAGGAGTCTCTGGGCAGGACAGAGCATGCTCAGGAGTCTCTGGGCAGGACAGAGCATGCTCAGGAGTCCCTGGGCAGCACAGAGCATGCTCAGGAGTCTCTGGGTGGCACAGATTATGCTCAGGAGTCTCTGTTTAGCACAGAGCATGCTCAGGTGTCTATGGGCTGCATAGTGCATGCTCAGGAGTCTGTGGGTGGCACAGATAATGCTCAGGAGTCTCTGGGCAGCACAGAGCATGGTCAGGAGTCTCTGGGCAGCACAGAGCATGCTCAGGAGTCTCTGGGTGGCACAGATTATGCTCAGGAGTCTCTGGGCAGCACAGAGCATGCTCAGGAGTCTCTGGGCAGCACAGAGCATGCTCAGGAGTCTCTGGGTGGCACAGCTTATGCTCAGGAGTCTCTGGGCAGCACAGAGCATGCTCAGGAGTCTCTGGGAAACACAGAGCATTCTCAGGAGTCTCTGGGCGTTACAGAGCATGCTCAGGAGTCTCTGGGCAGCACGGAGCATGCTTAGGAGTGTCTAGGTGGCACAGAGCATGCGCAGGAGTCTCTGGGCAGCACAGAGCATGCTCAGGAGTCTCTGGGCAGCACAGAGCATGCTCAGAAGTCTCTGGGCAGGATAGAGCATGCTCAGGAGTCTCTGGGCAGGGCAGAGCATGTTCAGGAGTCTCTGGGCAGCAGAGCATGCCCAGGAGTCTCTGGGCAGCACAGAGCATGCTCAGGAATCTCTGGGCAACACAGAGCATGCTCAGGAGTCTCTGGGTGGCACAGAGCATGCTCGGGATTCTGTGGGTGGCACAGAGCATGCTCAGGAGTCTCTGGACAGCACAGAGCATGCTCAGAAGTCTCTTGGCAGGACCGAGCATGCTCAGGAGTCTCTGGGCAGCACAGAGCATGCTGAGGAGTCCCTGGGTGGCACAAAGCATGCTCAGGAGTCTCTGGGCAGCACAGAGCATGCTCAGGAGTGTCTGGGCAGGACAGAGCATGCTCAGTAGTCTCTGGGCAGCAAAGAGAATGCTCATGATTGTCTAGGTGGCACAGAGCATGCTCAGGAGTCTCTGGGCAGCACAGAGCATGCTCAGGAGTCTCTGGGCAGCACAGAACATGCTCAGGAGTCTCTGGGCAGGACAGAGCATGCTCAGGTGTCTCTGAGCAGCACAGAGCATGCTCAGGAGTCTCTGGGCAGCACAGACTATGCTCAGGATTCTCTGGGAGGCATGTAGCATGCTCAGGAGTCTCTGGGCAGGACAGAGCATAATCAGGAGTCTCTGGGTCGCACAGAGCATGTTCAGGAGTCTCTGGGCAGCAGAGCATGCTCAGGAGTCTCTGGGCAGCACAGAGCATGCTCAGGAGTCTCTGGGTGGCACGGAGCATACTCAGAAGTCTCTGGTCAGCACAGATTAAGCTCAGAAGTATCTGGGCAGGACAGAGCATGCTCAGGAATCTCTGGGCAGGACAGAGCATGTTTAGGAGTCTCTGGGCAGCACAAAGCATGCTCGGGAGTTTCTGGGTGGAACAGAGCATGCTCAGTTGTCTTTTGGCAGGACAGAGCATGCTCAGGAGTCTCTGGGCAGAGCAGAGCATGTTCGGGAGTCTCTGGGCAGAGCAGAGCATGTTCGGGAGTCTCTGGGCAGCACAGATCATGCCCAGGAGTCTCTGGGCAGGACAGAGCATGCTCAGGAGTCTCTGGGCAGCACAGAGCATGCTCAGGAGTCTCTGGGCAGCACAGAGCATGCTCAGGAGTCTCTGGGCGGCACAGAGCATGCTCAGGAGTCTGTGGGTGGCACAGAGCATGCTCAGGAGTCTCTGGGCAGAGCAGAGCATGCTCGGGAGTCTCTGGGCAGCACAGATCATGCCCAGGAGTCTCTGGGCAGGACAGAGCATGCTCAGGAGTCTCTGGGCAGGACAGAGCATGCTCAGGAGTCTCTGGGCAGCACAGAGCATGCTCAGGAGTCTCTGGGTGGCACAGATTATGCTTAGGAGTCTCTGTGCAGCACAGAGCATGCTCAGGTGTCTATGGGCTGCATAGTGCATGCTCAGGAGTCTCTTGGTGGCACAGATTATGCTCAGGAGTCTCTGGGCAGCACAGAGCATGCTCAGGAGTCTCTGGGCAGCACAGAGCATGTTCAGGAGTCTCTGGGTGGAACAGATTATGCTCAGGAGTCTCTGGGCAGCACAGAGCATGCTCAGGAGTCTCTGGGCAGCACAGAGCATGCTCAGGAGTCTCTGGGCAGCACAGAGCATGCTCAGGAGTCTCTGGGCAGCACAGAGCATGCTCATGAGTCTCTGGGCAGCACAGAGCATGCTCAGGAGTCTCTGGGCAGGACAGAGCATGCTCAGGTGTCTCTGAGCAGCACAGACCATGCTCAGGAGACTCTGGGCAGGACAGAGCATGCTCAGGAGTCTCTGGGCAGCACAGAGCATGCTCAGGAGTCTCTGGGCAGCACAGAGCATGCTCAGGAGTCTCTGGGCAGGACAGAGCATGCTCAGGTGTCTCTGAGCAGCACAGAGCATGCTCAGGAGTCTCTGGGCAGCACAGACTATGCTCAGGATTCTCTGGGAGGCACGTAGCATGCCCAGGAGTCTCTGGGCAGCACAGAGCATGCTCAGGAGTCTCTGGGCAGCACAGAGCATGCTCAGGAGTCTCTGGGCGGCACAGAGCATGCTCAGGAGTCTCTGGGTGGCACAGAGCATGCTCAGGAGTCTCTGGGCAGAGCAGAGCATGCTCGGGAGTCTCTGGGCAGCACAGATCATGCCCAGGAGACTCTCGACAGGACAGAGCATGCTCAGGAGTCTCTGGGCAGGACAGAGCATGCTCAGGAGTCTCTGGGCAGCACAGAGCATGCTCAGGAGTCTCTGGGTGGCACAGATTATGCTCAGGAGTCTCTGTGCAGCACAGAGCATGCTCAGGTGTCTATGGGCTGCATAGTGCATGCTCAGGAGTCTCTGGGCAGCACGGAGCATGCTTAGGAGTGTCTAGGTGGCACAGAGCATGCGCAGGAGTCTCTGGGCAGCACAGAGCATGCTCAGGAGTCTCTGGGTGGCACGGAGCATACTCAGAAGTCTCTGGTCAGCACAGAGCAAGCTCAGAAGTATCTGGGCAGGACAGAGCATGCTCAGTAGTCTCTGGGCAGCAAAGAGAATGCTCATGATTGTCTAGGTGGCACAGAGCATGCACAGGAGTCTCTGGGCAGGACAGAGCATGCTCAGGAGTCTCTGGGCAGCACAGAGCATGCTCAGGAGTCTCTGGGCAGAACAGAGCATGCTCAGGAGTCTCTGGGCGGCACAGAGCATGCTCAGGAGTCTGTGGGTGGCACAGAGCATGCTCAGGAGTCTCTGGGTGGCACGGAGCATACTCAGAAGTCTCTGGTCAGCACAGATTAAGCTCAGAAGTATCTGGGCAGGACAGAGCATGCTCAGGAATCTCTGGGCAGGACAGAGCATGTTTAGGAGTCTCTGGGCAGCACAAAGCATGCTCGGGAGTTTCTGGGTGGAACAGAGCATGCTCAGTTGTCTTTTGGCAGGACAGAGCATGCTCAGGAGTCTCTGGGCAGAGCAGAGCATGTTCGGGAGTCTCTGGGCAGAGCAGAGCATGTTCGGGAGTCTCTGGGCAGCACAGATCATGCCCAGGAGTCTCTGGGCAGGACAGAGCATGCTCAGGAGTCTCTGGGCAGCACAGAGCATGCTCAGGAGTCTCTGGGCAGCACAGAGCATGCTCAGGAGTCTCTGGGCGGCACAGAGCATGCTCAGGAGTCTGTGGGTGGCACAGAGCATGCTCAGGAGTCTCTGGGCAGAGCAGAGCATGCTCGGGAGTCTCTGGGCAGCACAGATCATGCCCAGGAGTCTCTGGGCGGGACAGAGCATGCTCAGGAGTCTCTGGGCAGGACAGAGCATGCTCAGGAGTCTCTGGGCAGCACAGAGCATGCTCAGGAGTCTCTGGGTGGCACAGATTATGCTTAGGAGTCTCTGTGCAGCACAGAGCATGCTCAGGTGTCTATGGGCTGCATAGTGCATGCTCAGGAGTCTCTTGGTGGCACAGATTATGCTCAGGAGTCTCTGGGCAGCACAGAGCATGCTCAGGAGTCTCTGGGCAGCACAGAGCATGTTCAGGAGTCTCTGGGTGGAACAGATTATGCTCAGGAGTCTCTGGGCAGCACAGAGCATGCTCAGGAGTCTCTGGGCAGCACAGAGCATGCTCAGGAGTCTCTGGGCAGCACAGAGCATGCTCAGGAGTCTCTGGGCAGCACAGAGCATGCTCATGAGTCTCTGGGCAGCACAGAGCATGCTCAGGAGTCTCTGGGCAGGACAGAGCATGCTCAGGTGTCTCTGAGCAGCACAGACCATGCTCAGGAGACTCTGGGCAGGACAGAGCATGCTCAGGAGTCTCTGGGCAGCACAGAGCATGCTCAGGAGTCTCTGGGCAGCACAGAGCATGCTCAGGAGTCTCTGGGCAGGACAGAGCATGCTCAGGTGTCTCTGAGCAGCACAGAGCATGCTCAGGAGTCTCTGGGCAGCACAGACTATGCTCAGGATTCTCTGGGAGGCACGTAGCATGCCCAGGAGTCTCTGGGCAGCACAGAGCATGCTCAGGAGTCTCTGGGCAGCACAGAGCATGCTCAGGAGTCTCTGGGCGGCACAGAGCATGCTCAGGAGTCTCTGGGTGGCACAGAGCATGCTCAGGAGTCTCTGGGCAGAGCAGAGCATGCTCGGGAGTCTCTGGGCAGCACAGATCATGCCCAGGAGTCTCTCGACAGGACAGAGCATGCTCAGGAGTCTCTGGGCAGGACAGAGCATGCTCAGGAGTCTCTGGGCAGCACAGAGCATGCTCAGGAGTCTCTGGGTGGCACAGATTATGCTCAGGAGTCTCTGTGCAGCACAGAGCATGCTCAGGTGTCTATGGGCTGCATAGTGCATGCTCAGGAGTCTCTGGGCAGCACGGAGCATGCTTAGGAGTGTCTAGGTGGCACAGAGCATGCGCAGGAGTCTCTGGGCAGCACAGAGCATGCTCAGGAGTCTCTGGGTGGCACGGAGCATACTCAGAAGTCTCTGGTCAGCACAGAGCAAGCTCAGAAGTATCTGGGCAGGACAGAGCATGCTCAGTAGTCTCTGGGCAGCAAAGAGAATGCTCATGATTGTCTAGGTGGCACAGAGCATGCACAGGAGTCTCTGGGCAGGACAGAGCATGCTCAGGAGTCTCTGGGCAGCACAGAGCATGCTCAGGAGTCTCTGGGCAGAACAGAGCATGCTCAGGAGTCTCTGGGCGGCACAGAGCATGCTCAGGAGTCTGTGGGTGGCACAGAGCATGCTCAGGAGTCTCTGGGCAGAGCAGAGCATGCTCGGGAGTCTCTGGGCAGCACAGATCATGCCCAGGAGTCTCTGGGCGGGACAGAGCATGCTCAGGAGTCTCTGGGCAGGACAGAGCATGCTCAGGAGTCTCTGGGCAGCACAGAGCATGCTCAGGAGTCTCTGGGTGGCACAGATTATGCTTAGGAGTCTCTGTGCAGCACAGAGCATGCTCAGGTGTCTATGGGCTGCATAGTGCATGCTCAGGAGTCTCTTGGTGGCACAGATTATGCTCAGGAGTCTCCGGGCAGCACAGAGCATGCTCAGGAGTCTCTGGGCAGCACAGAGCATGTTCAGGAGTCTCTGGGTGGCACAGATTATGCTCAGGAGTCTCTGGGCAGCACAGAGCATGCTCAGGAGTCTCTGGGCAGCACAGAGCATGCTCAGGAGTCTCTGGGCAGCACAGAGCATGCTCAGGAGTCTCTGGGCAGCACAGAGCATGCTCATGAGTCTCTGGGCAGCACAGAGCATGCTCAGGAGTCTCTGGGCAGGACAGAGCATGCTCAGGTGTCTCTGAGCAGCACAGAGCATGCTCAGGAGACTCTGGGCAGGACAGAGCATGCTCAGGAGTCTTTGGGCAGCACAGAGCATGCTCAGGAGTCTCTGGGCAGCACAGAGCATGCTCAGGAGTCTCTGGGCAGGACAGAGCATGCTCAGGTGTCTCTGAGCAGCACAGAGCATGCTCAGGAGTCTCTGGGCAGCACAGACTATGCTCAGGATTCTCTGGGAGGCACGTAGCATGCCCAGGAGTCTCTGGGCAGCACAGAGCATGCTCAGGAGTCTCTGGGCAGCACAGAGCATGCTCAGGAGTCTCTGGGCGGCACAGAGCATGCTCAGGAGTCTCTGGGTGGCACAGAGCATGCTCAGGAGTCTCTGGGCAGAGCAGAGCATGCTCGGGAGTCTCTGGGCAGCACAGATCATGCCCAGGAGTCTCTAGACAGGACAGAGCATGCTCAGGAGTCTCTGGGCAGGACAGAGCATGCTCAGGAGTCTCTGGGCAGGACAGAGCATGCTCAGGAGTCTCTGGGCAGCACAGAGCATGTTCAGGAGTCTCTGGGTGGCACAGATTATGCTCAGGAGTCTCTGTGCAGCACAGAGCATGCTCAGGTGTCTATGGGCTGCATAGTGCATGCTCAGGAGTCTCTGGGCAGCACGGAGCATGCTTAGGAGTGTCTAGGTGGCACAGAGCATGCGCAGGAGTCTCTGGGCAGCACAGAGCATGCTCAGGAGTCTCTGGGTGGCACGGAGCATACTCAGAAGTCTCTGGTCAGCACAGAGCAAGCTCAGAAGTATCTGGGCAGGACAGAGCATGCTCAGTAGTCTCTGGGCAGCAAAGAGAATGCTGATGATTGTCTAGGTGGCACAGAGCATGCACAGGAGTCTCTGGGCAGGACAGAGCATGCTCAGGAGTCTCTGGGCAGCACAGAGCATGCTCAGGAGTCTCTGGGCAGCACAGAGCATGCTCAGGAGTCTCTGGGCAGGACAGAGCATGCTCAGGTGTCTCTGAGCAGCACAGAGCATGCTCAGGAGTCTCTGGGCAGCACAGACTATGCTCAGGATTTTCTGGGAGGCACGTAGCATGCTCAGGAGTCTCTGGGCAGGACAGAGCATAATCAGGAGTCTCTGGGTCGCACAGCACATGTTCAGGAGTCTCTGGGCAGCAGAGCATGCTCAGGAGTCTCTGGGCAGCACAGAGCATGCTCAGGAGTCTCTGGGTGGCACGGAGCATACTCAGAAGTCTCTGGTCAGCACAGAGCAAGCTCAGAAGTATCTGGGCAGGACAGAGCATGCTCAGGAATCTCTGGGCAGGACAGAGCATGTTTAGGAGTCTCTGGGCAGCACAAAGCATGCTCGTGAGTTTCTGGGTGGAACAGAGCATACTCAGTTGTCTTTTGGCAGGACAGAGCATGCTCAGGTGTCTCTGAGCAGCACAGAGCATGCTCATGAGTCTCTGGGAAGCACAGACTATGCTCAGGATTCTCTGGGAGGCACGTATCATGCTCAGGAGTCTCTGGGCAGGACAGAGCATGCTCAGGAGTCTCTGGGTCACACAGAGCATGTTCAGGAGTCTCTGGGCCGCAGAGCATGCTCAGGAGTCTCTGGGCAGCACAGAGCATGCTCAGGAGTCTCTGGGCAACACAGAGCATGCTCAGGAGTCTCTGGGTGGCACAGAGCATGCTCGGGATTCTCTGGGTGGCACAGAGCATGCTCAGGAGTCTCTGGACAGAACAGAGCATGCTCAGAAGTCTCTGGGCAGGAGCGAGCATGCTCAGGAGTCTCTGGGAAGCACAGAGCATGCTCAGGAGTCCCTGGGTGGCATAGAGCATGCTCAGGAGTCTCTGGGCAGCACAGAGCATGCTCAGGAGTCTCTGGGCAGGACAGAGCGTGCTCAGTAGTCTCTGGGCAGCACAGAGAATGCACAGGATTGTCTAGGTGGCACAGAGCATGCTCAGGAGTCTCTGGGCAGGACAGAGCATGCTCAGGAGTCTCTGGGCAGCACAGAGCATGCTCAGGAGTCTCTGGGCAGCACAGAGCATGCTCAGGAGTCTCTGGGCAGGACAGAGCATGCTCAGGTGTCACTGAGCAGCACAGAGCATGCTCAGGAGTCTCTGGGCAGCACAGACTATGCTCAGGATTCTCTGGGAGGCATGTAGCATGCTCAGGAGTCTCTGGGCAGGACAGAGCATAATCAGGAGTCTCTGGGTCGCACAGAGCATGTTCAGGAGTCTCTGGGCAGCAGAGCATGCTCAGGAGTCTCTGGGCAGCAAAGAGCATGCTCAGGAGTCTCTGGGTAGCACGGAGCATACTCAGAAGTCTCTGGTCAGCACAGAGCAAGCTCAGAAGTATCTGGGCAGGACAGAGCATGCTCAGGAATCTCTGGGCAGGACAGAGCATGTTTAGGAGTCTCTGGGCAGCACAGATCATGCTCAGGAGTCTCTGGGCAGGACAGAGCATGCTCAGGTGTCACTGAGCAGCACAGAGCATGCTCAGGAGTCTCTGGGCAGCACAGACTATGCTCAGGATTCTCTGGGAGGCATGTAGCATGCTCAGGAGTCTCTGGGCAGGACAGAGCATAATCAGGAGTCTCTGGGTCGCACAGCACATGTTCAGGAGTCTCTGGGCAGCAGAGCATGCTCAGGAGTCTCTGGGCAGCACAGAGCATGCTCAGGAGTCTCTGGGTGGCACGGAGCATACTCAGAAGTCTCTGGTCAGCACAGAGCAAGCTCAGAAGTATCTGGGCAGGACAGAGCATGCTCAGGAATCTCTGGGCAGGACAGAGCATGTTTAGGAGTCTCTGGGCAGCACAAAGCATGCTCGTGAGTTTCTGGGTGGAACAGAGCATACTCAGTTGTCTTTTGGCAGGACAGAGCATGCTCAGGTGTCTCTGAGCAGCACAGAGCATGCTCATGAGTCTCTGGGAAGCACAGACTATGCTCAGGATTCTCTGGGAGGCACGTATCATGCTCAGGAGTCTCTGGGCAGGACAGAGCATGCTCAGGAGTCTCTGGGTCACACAGAGCATGTTCAGGAGTCTCTGGGCCGCAGAGCATGCTCAGGAGTCTCTGGGCAGCACAGAGCATGCTCAGGAGTCTCTGGGCAACACAGAGCATGCTCAGGAGTCTCTGGGTGGCACAGAGCATGCTCGGGATTCTCTGGGTGGCACAGAGCATGCTCAGGAGTCTCTGGACAGAACAGAGCATGCTCAGAAGTCTCTGGGCAGGAGCGAGCATGCTCAGGAGTCTCTGGGAAGCACAGAGCATGCTCAGGAGTCCCTGGGTGGCATAGAGCATGCTCAGGAGTCTCTGGGCAGCACAGAGCATGCTCAGGAGTCTCTGGGCAGGACAGAGCGTGCTCAGTAGTCTCTGGGCAGCACAGAGAATGCACAGGATTGTCTAGGTGGCACAGAGCATGCTCAGGAGTCTCTGGGCAGGACAGAGCATGCTCAGGAGTCTCTGGGCAGCACAGAGCATGCTCAGGAGTCTCTGGGCAGCACAGAGCATGCTCAGGAGTCTCTGGGCAGGACAGAGCATGCTCAGGTGTCACTGAGCAGCACAGAGCATGCTCAGGAGTCTCTGGGCAGCACAGACTATGCTCAGGATTCTCTGGGAGGCATGTAGCATGCTCAGGAGTCTCTGGGCAGGACAGAGCATAATCAGGAGTCTCTGGGTCGCACAGAGCATGTTCAGGAGTCTCTGGGCAGCAGAGCATGCTCAGGAGTCTCTGGGCAGCAAAGAGCATGCTCAGGAGTCTCTGGGTAGCACGGAGCATACTCAGAAGTCTCTGGTCAGCACAGAGCAAGCTCAGAAGTATCTTGGCAGGACAGAGCATGCTCAGGAATCTCTGGGCAGGACAGAGCATGTTTAGGAGTCTCTGGGCAGCACAGATCATGCCCAGGAGTCTCTGGGCAGGACAGAGCATGCTCAGGAGTCTATGGGCAGCACAGAGCATGCTCAGGAGTCTCTGGGCAGCACAGAGCATGCTCAGGAGTCTCTGGGCGGCACAGAGCATGCTCAGGAGTTTCAGGGCAGAGCAGAGCATGCTCGGGAGTCTCTGGGAAGCACAGATCATGTCCAGGAGTCTCTGGGCAGGACAGAGCATGCTCAGGAGTCTCTGGGCAGCACAGAGCATGCTCAGGAGTCTCTGGGCAGCACGGAGCATGCTCAGGAGTGTCTAGGTGGCACAGAGCATGCGCAGGAGTCTCTGGGCAGCACAGAGCATGCTCAGGAGTCTCTGGGCAGCACAGAGCATGCTCAGGAGTCTCTGGGCAGGACAGAGCATGCTCAGGAGTCTCTGGGCAGCACGGAGCATGCTCAGGAGTGTCTAGGTCGCACAGAGCATGCGCAGGAGTCTCTGGGCAGCACAGAGCATGCTCAGGAGTCTCTGGGCAGCACAGAGCATGCTCAGAAGTCTCTGGGCAGGACAGAGCATGCTCAGGAGTCTCTGGGCAGGACAGAGCATGCTCGGGAGTCTCTGGGCAGCACAGAGCATGCTCAGGAGTCTCTGGGTGGCACAGATTATGCTCAGGAGTCTCTGTGCAGCACAGAGCATGCTCAGGTGTCTATGGGCTGCATAGTGCATGCTCAGGAGTCTCTGGGTGGCACAGATTATGCTCAGGAGTCTCTAGGCAGCACAGAGCATGCTCAGGAGTCTCTGGGCAGCACAGAGCATGCTCAGGAGTCTCTGGGTGGCACAGATTATGCTCAGGAGTCTCTGGGCAGCACAGAGCATGCTCAGGAGTCTCTGGGCAGCACAGAGCATGCTCAGGAGTCTCTGGGTGGCACAGCTTATGCTCAGGAGTCTCTGGGCAGCACAGAGCATGCTCAGGAGTCTCTGGGAAACACAGAGCATTCTCAGGAGTCTCTGGGCGTTACAGAGCATGCTCAGGAGTCTCTGGGCAGCACGGAGCATGCTTAGGAGTGTCTAGGTGGCACAGAGCATGCGCAGGAGTCTCTGGGCAGCACAGAGCATGCTCAGGAGTCTCTGGGCAGCACAGAGCATGCTCAGAAGTCTCTGGGCAGGACAGAGCATGCTCAGGAGTCTCTGGGCAGGGCAGAGCATGTTCAGGAGTCTCTGGGCAGCAGAGCATGCTCAGGAGTCTCTGGGCAGCACAGAGCATGCTCAGGAGGCTCTGGGCAACACAGAGCATGCCCAGGAGTCTCTGGGTGGCACAGAGCATGCTCGGGATTCTGTGGGTGGCACAGAGCATGCTCAGGAGTCTCTGGACAGCACAGAGCATGCTCAGAAGTCTCTTGGCAGGACCGAGCATGCTCAGGAGTCTCTGGGCAGCACAGAGCATGCTCAGGAGTCCCTGGGTGGCACAAAGCATGCTCAGGAGTCTCTGGGCAGCACAGAGCATGCTCAGGAGTCTCTGGGCAGGACAGAGCATGCTCAGTAGACTCTGGGCAGCAAAGAGAATGCTCATGATTGTCTAGGTGGCACAGAGCATGCTCAGGAGTCTCTGGGCAGCACAGAGCATGCTCAGGAGTCTCTGGGCAGCACAGAGCATGCTCAGGAGTCTCTGGGAGGCACGTAGCATGCTCAGGAGTCTCTGGGCAGGACAGAGCATAATCAGGAGTCTCTGGGTCGCACAGAGCATGTTCAGGAGTCTCTGGGCAGCAGAGCATGCTCAGGAGTCTCTGGGCAGCACAGAGCATGCTCAGGAGTCTCAGGGTGGCACGGAGCATACTCAGAAGTCTCTGGTCAGCACAGAGCAAGCTCAGAAGTATCTGGGCAGGACAGAGCATGCTCAGGAATCTCTGGGCAGGACAGAGCATGTTTAGGAGTCTCTGGGCAGCACAAAGCATGCTCGGAAGTTTCTGGGTGGAACAGAGCATGCTCAGTTGTCTTTTGGCAGGACAGAGCATGCTCAGGAGTCTCTGGGCAGAGCAGAGCATGTTCGGGAGTCTCTGGGCAGCACAGATCATGCCCAGGAGTCTCTGGGCAGGACAGAGCATGCTCATGAGTCTCTGGGCAGCACAGAGCATGCTCAGGAGTCTCTGGGTAGCACAGAGCATGCTCAGGAGTCTCTGGGCGGCACAGAGCATGCTCAGGAGTCTCTGGGTGGCACAGAGCATGCTCAGGAGTCTCTGGGCAGAGCAGAGCATGCTCAGGATTCTCTGGGAGGCACGTAGCATGCTCAGGAGTCTCTGGGCAGGACAGAGCATAATCAGGAGTCTCTGGGTCGCACAGAGCATGTTCAGGAGTCTCTGGGCAGCAGAGCATGCTCAGGAGTCTCTGGGCAGCACAGAGCATGCTCAGGAGTCTCAGGGTGGCACGGAGCATACTCAGAAGTCTCTGGTCAGCACAGAGCAAGCTCAGAAGTATCTGGGCAGGACAGAGCATGCTCAGGAATCTCTGGGCAGGACAGAGCATGTTTAGGAGTCTCTGGGCAGCACAAAGCATGCTCGGGAGTTTCTGGGTGGAACAGAGCATGCTCAGTTGTCTTTTGGCAGGACAGAGCATGCTCAGGAGTCTCTGGGCAGAGCAGAGCATGTTCGGGAGTCTCTGGGCAGCACAGATCATGCCCAGGAGTCTCTGGGCAGGACAGAGCATGCTCAGGAGTCTCTGGGCAGCACAGAGCATGCTCAGGAGTCTCTGGGTAGCACAGAGCATGCTCAGGAGTCTCTGGGCGGCACAGAGCATGCTCAGGAGTCTCTGGGTGGCACAGAGCATGCTCAGGAGTCTCTGGGCAGAGCAGAGCATGCTCGGGAGTCTCTGGGCAGCACAGATCATGCCCAGGAGTCTCTGGGCAGGACAGAGCATGCTCAGGAGTCTCTGGGCAGGACAGAGCATGCTCAGGAGTCTCTGGGCAGCACAGAGCATGCTCAGGAGTCTCTGGGTGGCACAGATTATGCTCAGGAGTCTCTGTGCAGCACAGAGCATGCTCAGGTGTCTATGGGCTGCATAGTGCATGCTCAGGAGTCTCTTGGTGGCACAGATTATGCTCAGGGGTCTCTGGGCAGCACAGAGCATGCTCAGGAGTCTCTGTGCAGCACAGAGCATGTTCAGGAGTCTCTGGGTGGCACAGAGTATGCTCAGGAGTCTCTGGGCAGCACAGAGCATGCTCAGGAGTCTCTGGGTGGCACAGCTTATGCTCAGGAGTCTCTGGGCAGCACAGAGCATGCTCAGGAGTCTCTGGGAAACACAGAGCATTCTCAGGAGTCTCTGGGCGTTACAGAGCATGCTCGGGAGTATCTGGGCAGCACAGATCATGCCCAGGAGTCTCTGGGCAGGACAGAGCATGCTCAGGAGTCTCTGGGCAGCACAGAGCATGCTCAGGAGTCTCTGGGCAGCATAGAGCATGCTTAGGAGTGTCTAGGTGGCACAGAGCATGCGCAGGAGTCTCTGGGCAGCACAGAGCATGCTCAGGAGTTTCTGGGCAGCACAGAGCATGCTCAGAAGTCTCTGGGCAGGACAGAGCATGCTCAGCAGTCTCTGGGCAGGGCAGAGCATGTTCAGGAGTCTCTGGGCAGCAGAGCATGCTCAGGAGTCTCTGGGCAGCAAAGAGCATGCTCAGGAGTCTCTGGGCAACACAGAGCATGCTCAGGAGTCTCTGGGTGGCACAGAGCATGCTCGGGATTCTGTGGGTGGCACAGAGCATGCTCAGGAGTCTCTGGACAGCACAGAGCATGCTCACAAGTCTCTTGGCAGGACCGAGCATGCTCAGGAGTCTCTTGGCAGCACAGAGCATGCTCAGGAGTCCCTGGGTGGCACAAAGCATGCTCAGGAGTCTCTGGGCAGCACAGAGCATGCTCAGGAGTCTCTGGGCAGGACAGAGCATGCTCAGTAGTCTCTGGGCAGCAAAGAGAATGCTGATGATTGTCTAGGTGGCACAGAGCATGCTCAGGAGTCTCTGGGCAGGACAGAGCATGCTCAGGAGTCTCTGGGCAGCACAGAGCATGCTCAGGAGTCTCTGGGCAGCACAGAGCATGCTCAGGAGTCTCTGGGCAGGACAGAGCATGCTCAGGTGTCTCTGAGCAGCACAGAGCATGCTCAGGAGTCTCTGGGCAGCACAGACTATGCTCAGGATTCTCTGGGAGGCACGTAGCATGCTCAGGAGTCTCTGGGCAGGACAGAGCATAATCAGGAGTCTCTGGGTCGCACAGAGCATGTTCAGGAGTCTCTGGGCAGCAGAGCATGCTCAGGAGTCTCTGGGCAGCACAGAGCATGCTCAGGAGTCTCTGGGTGGCACGGAGCATACTCAGAAGTCTCTGGTCAGCACAGAGCAAGCTCAGAAGTATCTGGGCAGGACAGAGCATGCTCAGTAGTCTCTGGGCAGCAAAGAGAATGCTCATGATTGTCTAGGTGGCACAGAGCATGCACAGGAGTCTATGGGCAGGACAGAGCATGCTCAGGAGTCTCTGGGCAGCACAGAGCATGCTCAGGAGTCTCTGGGCAGCACAGAGCATGCTCAGGAGTCTCTGGGCAGGACAGAGCATGCTCAGGTGTCTCTGAGCAGCACAGAGCATGCTCAGAAGTCTCTGGGCAGCACAGACTATGCTCAGGATTCTCTGGGAGGCACGTAGCATGCTCAGGAGTCTCTGGGCAGGACAGAGCATAATCAGGAGTCTCTGGGCAGCACAGAGCATGCTCAGGAGTCTCTGGGTGGCACGGAGCATACTCAGAAGTCTCTGGTCAGCACAGAGCAAGCTCAGAAGTATCTGGGCAGGACAGAGCATGCTCAGGAATCTCTGGGCAGGACAGAGCATGTTTAGGAGTCTCTTGGCAGCACAAAGCATGCTCGGGAGTTTCTGGGTGGAACAGAGCATGCTCAGTTGTCTTTTGGCAGGACATAGCATGCTCAGGAGTCTCTGGGCAGAGCAGAGCATGTTCGGGAGTCTCTGGGCAGCACAGATCATGCCCAGGAGTCTCTGGGCAGGACAGAGCATGCTCAGGAGTCTATGGGCAGCACAGAGCATGCTCAGGATTCTCTGGGCATGACAGAGCATGCTCAGGACTCCCTGGGCAGCACAGAGCATGCTCAGGAGTCTCTGGGTGGCATACAGCATGCTCAGGAGTCTCTGGGCAGCACAGGGCATGCTCAGGAGTCTCTGGGCAGCACAGAGCATGCTCAGGAGTGTCTAGGTGGCACAGAGCATGCTGAGGAGTCTCTGGGCAGGACAGAGCATGCTCAGAAGTCTCTGGGCAGCACAGAGCATGCTCAGGAGTCTCTGGGCAGGACAGAGCATGCTCAGGTGTCTCTGAGCAGCACAGAGCATGCTCAGGAGTCTCTGGGTAGCACAGAGCATGCTCATAAGTCTCTGGCAGCGCAGAGCATGCTCAGATGTCTCTGGGCAGCACAGAGCATGCTCAGGAGTCTCTGGGCAGGACAGAGCATGCTCAGGAGTCTCTGGACAGCACAGAGCATGCTCAGGAGTCTCTGGGCAGCACAGAGCATGCTCAGGAGTGTCTATGTGGCACAGAACATGCTCAGGCGTCTCTGGGCAGGACAGAGCATGCTCAAGAGTCTCTTGGCAGCACAGAGCATGCTCAGGAGTCCCTGGGCAGCACAGAGCATGCTCAGGAGTCTCTGGGCAGGACAGAGCATGCTCAGGTGTCTCTGAGCAGCACAGAGCATGCTCAGGAGTCTCTGGGAGGCATGGAGCATGCTCAGGAGTCTCTGGGCAGGACAGAGCATACTCAGGAGTCTCTGGGTGGCACAGAGCATGTTCAGGAGTCTCTGGGCGGCAGAGCATGCTCAGGAGTCTCTGGGTGGCATAGAGCATACTCAGAAGTCTCTGGGCAGCAGAGCAAGCTCAGAAGTCTCTGGGCAGGACAGAGCATATTCAGGAATCTCGGGGCAGGACAGAGCATGTTTAGGAGTCTCTGGGCAGCACAAAGCAAGCTCAGAAGTCTCTGGGCAGCACAGAGCATGCTCAGGAGTGTCTAGGTGGCACAGAGCATGCTGAGGAGTCTCTGGGCAGGACAGAGCATGCTCAGAAGTCTCTGGGCAGCACAGAGCATGCTCAGGAGTCTCTGGGCAGGACAGAGCATGCTCAGGTGTCTCTGAGCAGCACAGAGCATGCTCAGGAGTCTCTGGGTAGCACAGAGCATGCTCATAAGTCTCTGGCAGCGCAGAGCATGCTCAGATGTCTCTGGGCAGCACAGAGCATGCTCAGGAGTCTCTGGGCAGGACAGAGCATGCTCAGGAGTCTCTGGACAGCACAGAGCATGCTCAGGAGTCTCTGGGCAGCACAGAGCATGCTCAGGAGTGTCTATGTGGCACAGAACATGCTCAGGCGTCTCTGGGCAGGACAGAGCATGCTCAAGAGTCTCTTGGCAGCACAGAGCATGCTCAGGAGTCCCTGGGCAGCACAGAGCATGCTCAGGAGTCTCTGGGCAGGACAGAGCATGCTCAGGTGTCTCTGAGCAGCACAGAGCATGCTCAGGAGTCTCTGGGAGGCACGGAGCATGCTCAGGAGTCTCTGGGCAGGACAGAGCATACTCAAGAGTCTCTGGGTGGCACAGAGCATGTTCAGGAGTCTCTGGGCGGCATAGAGCATACTCAGAAGTCTCTGGGCAGCAGAGCAAGCTCAGAAGTCTCTGGGCAGGACAGAGCATGCTCAGGAATCTCGGGGCAGGACAGAGCATGTTTAGGAGTCTCTGGGCAGCACAAAGCATGCTCTGGAGTTTCTGGGTGGCACAGAGCATGCTCAGGAGTCTTTGGGCAGGACAGAGCATGCTCAGGAGTCTCTGGGCAGCACAGAAGTCTCTGGGCAGCACAGAGCATGCTCAGGAGTGTCTAGGTGGCACAGAACATGCTCAGGAGTCTCTGGGAGGCACGTATCATGCTCAGGAGTCTTTGGGCAGGACAGAGCATGCTCAGGAGTCTCTGGGCAGCACAGAGCATGCTCAGGAGTCTCTGGGTGGCACGGAGCATACTCAGAAGTCTCTGGTCAGCACAGAGCAAGCTCAGAAGTATCTGGGCAGGACAGAGCATGCTCAGTAGTCTCTGGGCAGCAAAGAGAATGCTCATGATTGTCTAGGTGGCACAGAGCATGCACAGGAGTCTATGGGCAGGACAGAGCATGCTCAGGAGTCTCTGGGCAGCACAGAGCATGCTCAGGAGTCTCTGGGCAGCACAGAGCATGCTCAGGAGTCTCTGGGCAGGACAGAGCATGCTCAGGTGTCTCTGAGCAGCACAGAGCATGCTCAGAAGTCTCTGGGCAGCACAGACTATGCTCAGGATTCTCTGGGAGGCACGTAGCATGCTCAGGAGTCTCTGGGCAGGACAGAGCATAATCAGGAGTCTCTGGGCAGCACAGAGCATGCTCAGGAGTCTCTGGGTGGCACGGAGCATACTCAGAAGTCTCTGGTCAGCACAGAGCAAGCTCAGAAGTATCTGGGCAGGACAGAGCATGCTCAGGAATCTCTGGGCAGGACAGAGCATGTTTAGGAGTCTCTTGGCAGCACAAAGCATGCTCGGGAGTTTCTGGGTGGAACAGAGCATGCTCAGTTGTCTTTTGGCAGGACATAGCATGCTCAGGAGTCTCTGGGCAGAGCAGAGCATGTTCGGGAGTCTCTGGGCAGCACAGATCATGCCCAGGAGTCTCTGGGCAGGACAGAGCATGCTCAGGAGTCTATGGGCAGCACAGAGCATGCTCAGGAGTCTCTGGGCATGACAGAGCATGCTCAGGACTCCCTGGGCAGCACAGAGCATGCTCAGGAGTCTCTGGGTGGCATACAGCATGCTCAGGAGTCTCTGGGCAGCACAGGGCATGCTCAGGAGTCTCTGGGCAGGACAGAGCATGCTCAGGTGTCTCTGAGCAGCACAGAGCATGCTCAGGAGTCTCTGGGAGGCATGGAGCATGCTCAGGAGTCTCTGGGCAGGACAGAGCATACTCAGGAGTCTCTGGGTGGCACAGAGCATGTTCAGGAGTCTCTGGGCGGCAGAGCATGCTCAGGAGTCTCTGGGTGGCATAGAGCATACTCAGAAGTCTCTGGGCAGCAGAGCAAGCTCAGAAGTCTCTGGGCAGGACAGAGCATATTCAGGAATCTCGGGGCAGGACAGAGCATGTTTAGGAGTCTCTGGGCAGCACAAAGCAAGCTCAGAAGTCTCTGGGCAGCACAGAGCATGCTCAGGAGTGTCTAGGTGGCACAGAGCATGCTGAGGAGTCTCTGGGCAGGACAGAGCATGCTCAGAAGTCTCTGGGCAGCACAGAGCATGGTCAGGAGTCTCTGGGCAGGACAGAGCATGCTCAGGTGTCTCTGAGCAGCACAGAGCATGCTCAGGAGTCTCTGGGTAGCACAGAGCATGCTCATAAGTCTCTGGCAGCGCAGAGCATGCTCAGATGTCTCTGGGCAGCACAGAGCATGCTCAGGAGTCTCTGGGCAGGACAGAGCATGCTCAGGAGTCTCTGGACAGCACAGAGCATGCTCAGGAGTCTCTGGGCAGCACAGAGCATGCTCAGGAGTGTCTATGTGGCACAGAACATGCTCAGGCGTCTCTGGGCAGGACAGAGCATGCTCAAGAGTCTCTTGGCAGCACAGAGCATGCTCAGGAGTCCCTGGGCAGCACAGAGCATGCTCAGGAGTCTCTGGGCAGGACAGAGCATGCTCAGGTGTCTCTGAGCAGCACAGAGCATGCTCAGGAGTCTCTGGGAGGCACGGAGCATGCTCAGGAGTCTCTGGGCAGGACAGAGCATACTCAAGAGTCTCTGGGTGGCACAGAGCATGTTCAGGAGTCTCTGGGCGGCAGAGCATGCTCAGGAGTCTCTGGGTGGCATAGAGCATACTCAGAAGTCTCTGGGCAGCAGAGCAAGCTCAGAAGTCTCTGGGCAGGACAGAGCATGCTCAGGAATCTCGGGGCAGGACAGAGCATGTTTAGGAGTCTCTGGGCAGCACAAAGCATGCTCTGGAGTTTCTGGGTGGCACAGAGCATGCTCAGGAGTCTTTGGGCAGGACAGAGCATGCTCAGGAGTCTCTGGGCAGCACAGAGCATGCTCAGGAGTCTCTGGGCAGCACAGAGCATGCTCAGGAGTGTCTAGGTGGCACAGAACATGCTCAGGAGTCTCTGGGCAGGACAGAACATGCTCAGGAGTCTCTGGGCAGCACAAAGCATGCTCAGGAATCTATGGGCAGCACAGAGCATGCTCAGGAGTCTCTGGGCAGCACAGAGCATACTCAGAAGTCTCTAGGCAGCACAGAGCAAGCTCAGAAGTCTCTGGGCAGCACAAAGCATGCTCAGGAGTCTCTGGGTAGCACAGAGCATGCTCAGGAGTCTCTGGGAGGCACGGAGCATACTCAGAAGTCTCTGGGCAGCACAGAGCATGCTCAGGAGTGTCTAGGTGGCACAGAACATGCTCAGGAGTCTCTGGGCAGGACAGAACATGCTCAGGAGTCTCTGGGCAGCACAGAGCATGCTCAGGAGTCTATGGGCAGCACAGAGCATACTCAGGAGTCTCTGGGAAGGACAGAGCATGCTCAGGTCTCTCTGAGCAGCACAGAGCATGCTCAGGAGTCTCTTGGTAGCACAGAGCATGCTCAGGAGTCTCTGGGCAGCACAGAGCATACTCAGAAGTCTCTGGGCAGCACAGAGCAAGCTCAGAAGTCTCTGGGCAGCACAAAGCATGCTCAGGAGTCTCTGGGTAGCACAGAGCATGCTCAGGAGTCTCTGGGAGGCACGGAGCATACTCAGAAGTCTCTGGGCAGCACAGAGCAAGCTCAGAAGTCTCTGGGCAGCACAGAGCACGCTCAGAAGTTTCCGGGTGGCACAGAGCATACTCAGAAGTCTCTGGGCAGCACAGAGCAAGCTCAGAAGTCTCTGGGCAGCACAGAGCATGCTCAGAAGTCTCTGGGCAGCACAGAGCATGCTCAGGAGTCTCTGGGCAGCACAGAGCATGCTCAGGAGTCTCTGGGCAGGACAGAGCATGCTCAGGTGTCTCTGAGCAGCACAGAGCATGCTCAGGAGTCTCTGGGCAGCACAGACTATGCTCAGGATTTTCTGGGAGGCACGTAGCATGCTCAGGAGTCTCTGGGCAGGACAGAGCATAATCAGGAGTCTCTGGGTCGCACAGCACATGTTCAGGAGTCTCTGGGCAGCAGAGCATGCTCAGGAGTCTCTGGGCAGCACAGAGCATGCTCAGGAGTCTCTGGGTGGCACGGAGCATACTCAGAAGTCTCTGGTCAGCACAGAGCAAGCTCAGAAGTATCTGGGCAGGACAGAGCATGCTCAGGAATCTCTGGGCAGGACAGAGCATGTTTAGGAGTCTCTGGGCAGCACAAAGCATGCTCGTGAGTTTCTGGGTGGAACAGAGCATACTCAGTTGTCTTTTGGCAGGACAGAGCATGCTCAGGTGTCTCTGAGCAGCACAGAGCATGCTCATGAGTCTCTGGGCAGCACAGACTATGCTCAGGATTCTCTGGGAGGCACGTATCATGCTCAGGAGTCTCTGGGCAGGACAGAGCATGCTCAGGAGTCTCTGGGTCACACAGAGCATGTTCAGGAGTCTCTGGGCCGCAGAGCATGCTCAGGAGTCTCTGGGCAGCACAGAGCATGCTCAGGAGTCTCTGGGCAACACAGAGCATGCTCAGGAGTCTCTGGGTGGCACAGAGCATGCTCGGGATTCTCTGGGTGGCACAGAGCATGCTCAGGAGTCTCTGGACAGAACAGAGCATGCTCAGAAGTCTCTGGGCAGGAGCGAGCATGCTCAGGAGTCTCTGGGAAGCACAGAGCATGCTCAGGAGTCCCTGGGTGGCACAGAGCATGCTCAGGAGTCTCTGGGCAGCACAGAGCATGCTCAGGAGTCTCTGGGCAGGACAGAGCGTGCTCAGTAGTCTCTGGGCAGCACAGAGAATGCACAGGATTGTCTAGGTGGCACAGAGCATGCTCAGGAGTCTCTGGGCAGGACAGAGCATGCTCAGGAGTCTCTGGGCAGCACAGAGCATGCTCAGGAGTCTCTGGGCAGCACAGAGCATGCTCAGGAGTCTCTGGGCAGGACAGAGCATGCTCAGGTGTCACTGAGCAGCACAGAGCATGCTCAGGAGTCTCTGGGCAGCACAGACTATGCTCAGGATTCTCTGGGAGGCATGTAGCATGCTCAGGAGTCTCTGGGCAGGACAGAGCATAATCAGGAGTCTCTGGGTCGCACAGAGCATGTTCAGGAGTCTCTGGGCAGCAGAGCATGCTCAGGAGTCTCTGGGCAGCAAAGAGCATGCTCAGGAGTCTCTGGGTAGCACGGAGCATACTCAGAAGTCTCTGGTCAGCACAGAGCAAGCTCAGAAGTATCTGGGCAGGACAGAGCATGCTCAGGAATCTCTGGGCAGGACAGAGCATGTTTAGGAGTCTCTGGGCAGCACAGATCATGCCCAGGAGTCTCTGGGCAGGACAGAGCATGCTCAGGAGTCTATGGGCAGCACAGAGCATGCTCAGGAGTCTCTGGGCAGCACAGAGCATGCTCAGGAGTCTCTGGGCGGCACAGAGCATGCTCAGGAGTCTCTGGGTGGCACAGAGCATGCTCAGGAGTTTCAGGGCAGAGCAGAGCATGCTCGGGAGTCTCTGGGAAGCAGAGATCATGTCCAGGAGTCTCTGGGCAGGACAGAGCATGCTCAGGAGTCTCTGGGCAGCACAGAGCATGCTCAGGAGTCTCTGGGCAGCACGGAGCATGCTCAGGAGTGTCTAGGTGGCACAGAGCATGCGCAGGAGTCTCTGGGCAGCACAGAGCATGCTCAGGAGTCTCTGGGCAGCACAGAGCATGCTCAGGAGTCTCTGGGCAGGACAGAGCATGCTCAGGAGTCTCTGGGCAGCACGGAGCATGCTCAGGAGTGTCTAGGTCGCACAGAGCATGCGCAGGAGTCTCTGGGCAGCACAGAGCATGCTCAGGAGTCTCTGGGCAGCACAGAGCATGCTCAGAAGTCTCTGGGCAGGACAGAGCATGCTCAGGAGTCTCTGGGCAGGACAGAGCATGCTCGGGAGTCTCTGGGCAGCACAGAGCATGCTCAGGAGTCTCTGGGTGGCACAGATTATGCTCAGGAGTCTCTGTGCAGCACAGAGCATGCTCAGGTGTCTATGGGCTGCATAGTGCATGCTCAGGAGTCTCTGGGTGGCACAGATTATGCTCAGGAGTCTCTAGGCAGCACAGAGCATGCTCAGGAGTCTCTGGGCAGCACAGAGCATGCTCAGGAGTCTCTGGGTGGCACAGATTATGCTCAGGAGTCTCTGGGCAGCACAGAGCATGCTCAGGAGTCTCTGGGCAGCACAGAGCATGCTCAGGAGTCTCTGGGTGGCACAGCTTATGCTCAGGAGTCTCTGGGCAGCACAGAGCATGCTCAGGAGTCTCTGGGAAACACAGAGCATTCTCAGGAGTCTCTGGGCGTTACAGAGCATGCTCAGGAGTCTCTGGGCAGCACGGAGCATGCTTAGGAGTGTCTAGGTGGCACAGAGCATGCGCAGGAGTCTCTGGGCAGCACAGAGCATGCTCAGGAGTCTCTGGGCAGCACAGAGCATGCTCAGAAGTCTCTGGGCAGGACAGAGCATGCTCAGGAGTCTCTGGGCAGGGCAGAGCATGTTCAGGAGTCTCTGGGCAGCAGAGCATGCTCAGGAGTCTCTGGGCAGCACAGAGCATGCTCAGGAGGCTCTGGGCAACACAGAGCATGCTCAGGAGTCTCTGGGTGGCACAGAGCATGCTCGGGATTCTGTGGGTGGCACAGAGCATGCTCAGGAGTCTCTGGACAGCACAGAGCATGCTCAGAAGTCTCTTGGCAGGACCGAGCATGCTCAGGAGTCTCTGGGCAGCACAGAGCATGCTCAGGAGTTCCTGGGTGGCACAAAGCATGCTCAGGAGTCTCTGGGCAGCACAGAGCATGCTCAGGAGTCTCTGGGCAGGACAGAGCATGCTCAGTAGACTCTGGGCAGCAAAGAGAATGCTCATGATTGTCTAGGTGGCACAGAGCATGCTCAGGAGTCTCTGGGCAGCACAGAGCATGCTCAGGAGTCTCTGGGCAGCACAGAGCATGCTCAGGAGTCTCTGGGAGGCACGTAGCATGCTCAGGAGTCTCTGGGCAGGACAGAGCATAATCAGGAGTCTCTGGGTCGCACAGAGCATGTTCAGGAGTCTCTGGGCAGCAGAGCATGCTCAGGAGTCTCTGGGCAGCACAGAGCATGCTCAGGAGTCTCAGGGTGGCACGGAGCATACTCAGAAGTCTCTGGTCAGCACAGAGCAAGCTCAGAAGTATCTGGGCAGGACAGAGCATGCTCAGGAATCTCTGGGCAGGACAGAGCATGTTTAGGAGTCTCTGGGCAGCACAAAGCATGCTCGGGAGTTTCTGGGTGGAACAGAGCATGCTCAGTTGTCTTTTGGCAGGACAGAGCATGCTCAGGAGTCTCTGGGCAGAGCAGAGCATGTTCGGGAGTCTCTGGGCAGCACAGATCATGCCCAGGAGTCTCTGGGCAGGACAGAGCATGCTCATGAGTCTCTGGGCAGCACAGAGCATGCTCAGGAGTCTCTGGGTAGCACAGAGCATGCTCAGGAGTCTCTGGGCGGCACAGAGCATGCTCAGGAGTCTCTGGGTGGCACAGAGCATGCTCAGGAGTCTCTGGGCAGAGCAGAGCATGCTCAGGATTCTCTGGGAGGCACGTAGCATGCTCAGGAGTCTCTGGGCAGGACAGAGCATAATCAGGAGTCTCTGGGTCGCACAGAGCATGTTCAGGAGTCTCTGGGCAGCAGAGCATGCTCAGGAGTCTCTGGGCAGCACAGAGCATGCTCAGGAGTCTCAGGGTGGCACGGAGCATACTCAGAAGTCTCTGGTCAGCACAGAGCAAGCTCAGAAGTATCTGGGCAGGACAGAGCATGCTCAGGAATCTCTGGGCAGGACAGAGCATGTTTAGGAGTCTCTGGGTAGCACAAAGCATGCTCGGGAGTTTCTGGGTGGAACAGAGCATGCTCAGTTGTCTTTTGGCAGGACAGAGCATGCTCAGGAGTCTCTGGGCAGAGCAGAGCATGTTCGGGAGTCTCTGGGCAGCACAGATCATGCCCAGGAGTCTCTGGGCAGGACAGAGCATGCTCAGGAGTCTCTGGGCAGCACAGAGCATGCTCAGGAGTCTCTGGGTAGCACAGAGCATGCTCAGGAGTCTCTGGGCGGCACAGAGCATGCTCAGGAGTCTCTGGGTGGCACAGAGCATGCTCAGGAGTCTCTGGGCAGAGCAGAGCATGCTCGGGAGTCTCTGGGCAGCACAGATCATGCCCAGGAGTCTCTGGGCAGGAAAGAGCATGCTCAGGAGTATCTGGGCAGGACAGAGCATGCTCAGGAGTCTCTGGGCAGCACAGAGCATGCTCAGGAGTCTCTGGGTGGCACAGATTATGCTCAGGAGTCTCTGTGCAGCACAGAGCATGCTCAGGTGTCTATGGGCTGCATAGTGCATGCTCAGGAGTCTCTTGGTGGCACAGATTATGCTCAGGGGTCTCTGGGCAGCACAGAGCATGCTCAGGAGTCTCTGGGCAGCACAGAGCATGTTCAGGAGTCTCTGGGTGGCACAGAGTATGCTCAGGAGTCTCTGGGCAGCACAGAGCATGCTCAGGAGTCTCTGGGTGGCACAGCTTATGCTCAGGAGTCTCTGGGCAGCACAGAGCATGCTCAGGAGTCTCTGGGAAACACAGAGCATTCTCAGGAGTCTCTGGGCGTTACAGAGCATGCTCGGGAGTATCTGGGCAGCACAGATCATGCCCAGGAGTCTCTGGGCAGGACAGAGCATGCTCAGGAGTCTCTGGGCAGCACAGAGCATGCTCAGGAGTCTCTGGGCAGCATAGAGCATGCTTAGGAGTGTCTAGGTGGCACAGAGCATGCGCAGGAGTCTCTGGGCAGCACAGAGCATGCTCAGGAGTCTCTGGGCAGCACAGAGCATGCTCAGAAGTCTCTGGGCAGGACAGAGCATGCTCAGGAGTCTCTGGGCAGGGCAGAGCATGTTCAGGAGTCTCTGGGCAGCAGAGCATGCTCAGGAGTCTCTGGGCAGCAAAGAGCATGCTCAGGAGTCTCTGGGCAACACAGAGCATGCTCAGGAGTCTCTGGGTGGCACAGAGCATGCTCGGGATTCTGTGGGTGGCACAGAGCATGCTCAGGAGTCTCTGGACAGCACAGAGCATGCTCACAAGTCTCTTGGCAGGACCGAGCATGCTCAGGAGTCTCTGGGCAGCACAGAGCATGCTCAGGAGTCCCTGGGTGGCACAAAGCATGCTCAGGAGTCTCTGGGCAGCACAGAGCATGCTCAGGAGTCTCTGGGCAGGACAGAGCATGCTCAGTAGTCTCTGGGCAGCAAAGAGAATGCTGATGATTGTCTAGGTGGCACAGAGCATGCTCAGGAGTCTCTGGGCAGGACAGAGCATGCTCAGGAGTCTCTGGGCAGCACAGAGCATGCTCAGTAGTCTCTGGGCAGCAAAGAGAATGCTGATGATTGTCTAGGTGGCACAGAGCATGCTCAGGAGTCTCTGGGCAGGACAGAGCATGCTCAGGAGTCTCTGGGCAGCACAGAGCATGCTCAGGAGTCTCTGGGCAGCACAGAGCATGCTCAGGAGTCTCTGGGCAGGACAGAGCATGCTCAGGTGTCTCTGAGCAGCACAGAGCATGCTCAGGAGTCTCTGGGCAGCACAGACTATGCTCAGGATTCTCTGGGAGGCACGTAGCATGCTCAGGAGTCTCTGGGCAGGACAGAGCATAATCAGGAGTCTCTGGGTCGCACAGAGCATGTTCAGGAGTCTCTGGGCAGCAGAGCATGCTCAGGAGTCTCTGGGCAGCACAGAGCATGCTCAGGAGTCTCTGGGTGGCACGGAGCATACTCAGGAGTTTCAGGGCAGAGCAGAGCATGCTCGGGAGTCTCTGGGCAGCAAAGAGAATGCTCATGATTGTCTAGGTGGCACAGAGCATGCACAGGAGTCTATGGGCAGGACAGAGCATGCTCAGGAGTCTCTGGGCAGCACAGAGCATGCTCAGGAGTCTCTGGGCAGCACAGAGCATGCTCAGGAGTCTCTGGGCAGGACAGAGCATGCTCAGGTGTCTCTGAGCAGCACAGAGCATGCTCAGGAGTCTCTGGGCAGCACAGACTATGCTCAGGATTCTCTGGGAGGCACGTAGCATGCTCAGGAGTCTCTGGGCAGGACAGAGCATAATCAGGAGTCTCTGGGCAGCACAGAGCAAGCTCAGGAGTCTCTGGGTGGCACGGAGCATACTCAGAAGTCTCTGGTCAGCACAGAGCAAGCTCAGAAGTATCTGGGCAGGACAGAGCATGCTCAGGAATCTCTGGGCAGGACAGAGCATGTTTAGGAGTCTCTTGGCAGCACAAAGCATGCTCGGGAGTTTCTGGGTGGAACAGAGCATGCTCAGTTGTCTTTTGGCAGGACATAGCATGCTCAGGAGTCTCTGGGCAGAGCAGAGCATGTTCGGGAGTCTCTGGGCAGCACAGATCATGCCCAGGAGTCTCTGGGCAGGACAGAGCATGCTCAGGAGTCTATGGGCAGCACAGAGCATGCTCAGGAGTCTCTGGGCATGACAGAGCATGCTCAGGACTCCCTGGGCAGCACAGAGCATGCTCAGGAGTCTCTGGGTGGCATACAGCATGCTCAGGAGTCTCTGGGCAGCACAGGGCATGCTCAGGAGTCTCTGGGCAGCACAGAGCATGCTCAGGAGTGTCTAGGTGGCACAGAGCATGCTGAGGAGTCTCTGGGCAGGACAGAGCATGCTCAGAAGTCTCTGGGCAGCACAGAGCATGCTCAGGAGTCTCTGGGCAGGACAGAGCATGCTCAGGTGTCTCTGAGCAGCACAGAGCATGCTCAGGAGTCTCTGGGTAGCACAGAGCATGCTCATAAGTCTCTGGCAGCGCAGAGCATGCTCAGATGTCTCTGGGCAGCACAGAGCATGCTCAGGAGTCTCTGGGCAGGACAGAGCATGCTCAGGAGTCTCTGGACAGCACAGAGCATGCTCAGGAGTCTCTGGGCAGCACAGAGCATGCTCAGGAGTGTCTATGTGGCACAGAACATGCTCAGGCGTCTCTGGGCAGGACAGAGCATGCTCAAGAGTCTCTTGGCAGCACAGAGCATGCTCAGGAGTCCCTGGGCAGCACAGAGCATGCTCAGGAGTCTCTGGGCAGGACAGAGCATGCTCAGGTGTCTCTGAGCAGCACAGAGCATGCTCAGGAGTCTCTGGGAGGCATGGAGCATGCTCAGGAGTCTCTGGGCAGGACAGAGCATACTCAGGAGTCTCTGGGTGGCACAGAGCATGTTCAGGAGTCTCTGGGCGGCAGAGCATGCTCAGGAGTCTCTGGGTGGCATAGAGCATACTCAGAAGTCTCTGGGCAGCAGAGCAAGCTCAGAAGTCTCTGGGCAGGACAGAGCATATTCAGGAATCTCGGGGCAGGACAGAGCATGTTTAGGAGTCTCTGGGCAGCACAAAGCAAGCTCAGAAGTCTCTGGGCAGCACAGAGCATGCTCAGGAGTGTCTAGGTGGCACAGAGCATGCTGAGGAGTCTCTGGGCAGGACAGAGCATGCTCAGAAGTCTCTGGGCAGCACAGAGCATGCTCAGGAGTCTCTGGGCAGGACAGAGCATGCTCAGGTGTCTCTGAGCAGCACAGAGCATGCTCAGGAGTCTCTGGGTAGCACAGAGCATGCTCATAAGTCTCTGGCAGCGCAGAGCATGCTCAGATGTCTCTGGGCAGCACAGAGCATGCTCAGGAGTCTCTGGGCAGGACAGAGCATGCTCAGGAGTCTCTGGACAGCACAGAGCATGCTCAGGAGTCTCTGGGCAGCACAGAGCATGCTCAGGAGTGTCTATGTGGCACAGAACATGCTCAGGCGTCTCTGGGCAGGACAGAGCATGCTCAAGAGTCTCTTGGCAGCACAGAGCATGCTCAGGAGTCCCTGGGCAGCACAGAGCATGCTCAGGAGTCTCTGGGCAGGACAGAGCATGCTCAGGTGTCTTTGAGCAGCACAGAGCATGCTCAGGAGTCTCTGGGAGGCACGGAGCATGCTCAGGAGTCTCTGGGCAGGACAGAGCATACTCAAGAGTCTCTGGGTGGCACAGAGCATGTTCAGGAGTCTCTGGGCGGCAGAGCATGCTCAGGAGTCTCTGGGTGGCATAGAGCATACTCAGAAGTCTCTGGGCAGCAGAGCAAGCTCAGAAGTCTCTGGGCAGGACAGAGCATGCTCAGGAATCTCGGGGCAGGACAGAGCATGTTTAGGAGTCTCTGGGCAGCACAAAGCATGCTCTGGAGTTTCTGGGTGGCACAGAGCATGCTCAGGAGTCTTTGGGCAGGACAGAGCATGCTCAGGAGTCTCTGGGCAGCACAGAGCATGCTCAGGAGTCTCTGGGCAGCACAGAGCATGCTCAGGAGTGTCTAGGTGGCACAGAACATGCTCAGGAGTCTCTGGGCAGGACAGAACATGCTCAGGAGTCTCTGGGCAGCACAAAGCATGCTCAGGAATCTATGGGCAGCACAGAGCATGCTCAGGAGTCTCTGGGCAGCACAGAGCATACTCAGAAGTCTCTAGGCAGCACAGAGCAAGCTCAGAAGTCTCTGGGCAGCACAAAGCATGCTCAGGAGTCTCTGGGTAGCACAGAGCATGCTCAGGAGTCTCTGGGAGGCACGGAGCATACTCAGAAGTCTCTGGGCAGCACAGAGCATGCTCAGGAGTGTCTAGGTGGCACAGAACATGCTCAGGAGTCTCTGGGCAGGACAGAACATGCTCAGGAGTCTCTGGGCAGCACAGAGCATGCTCAGGAGTCTATGGGCAGCACAGAGCATACTCAGGAGTCTCTGGGAAGGACAGAGCATGCTCAGGTCTCTCTGAGCAGCACAGAGCATGCTCAGGAGTCTCTTGATAGCACAGAGCATGCTCAGGAGTCTCTGGGCAGCACAGAGCATACTCAGAAGTCTCTGGGCAGCACAGAGCAAGCTCAGAAGTCTCTGGGCAGCACAAAGCATGCTCAGGAGTCTCTGGGTAGCACAGAGCATGCTCAGGAGTCTCTGGGAGGCACGGAGCATACTCAGAAGTCTCTGGGCAGCACAGAGCAAGCTCAGAAGTCTCTGGGCAGCACAGAGCACGCTCAGAAGTTTCCGGGTGGCACAGAGCATACTCAGAAGTCTCTGGGCAGCACAGAGCAAGCTCAGAAGTCTCTGGGCAGCACAGAGCATGCTCAGAAGTCTCTGGGCAGCACAGAGCATGCTCAGGAGTCTCTGGGCAGCACAGAGCATGCTCAGGAGTCTCTGGGCGGCACAGAGCACGCTCAGGAGTCTCTGGTTGGCACAGAGCATACTCAGAAGTCTCTGGGCAGCACAGAGCAAGCTCAGAAGTCTCTGGGCAGCACAGAATATGCTCAGGAGTCTCTGGGCAGCACAGAGCATGCTCAGGAGTCTTCGGGGAGCACAGAGCATGCTCAGGAGTGTCTAGGTGGCACAGAGCATGCTCATGAGTCTCTGGGCAGGACAAAGCATGCTCAAGAGTCTCTGGGCAGCACAGAGCATGCTCAGGTGTCTCTGAGCAGCACAGAGCATGCTCAGGAGTCTCTGGGCAGCACAGAGCATGCTCAGAAGTCTCTGGGCAGCACAGAGCACGCTCAGGAGTTTCTGGGTGGCACAGAGCATACTCAGAAGTCTCTGGGCAGTACAGAGCAAGCTCAGAAGTCTCTGGGCAGCACAAAGCATGCTCAGGAGTCTCTGGGCATCACATATCATGCCCAGGAGTCTCTTGGCAGGACAGAGCATGCTCAGGATTCTCTGGGCAAGACAGAGCATACTCAGGAGTCTCTGGGCACGACAGATAAGGCTTAGGAGTGTCTGGGCGGCACAGAGCATGCTCAGGAGTCTCTGGGCGGCACAGGCTATGCTCAGGAGTCTCTGGGCGTCACCGAGCATGCTCAGGAGTCTCTGGGCATCACAGAGCATGCTCAGGAGCCTCTGGGCAGCACAAAGCATGCTCAGGAGTCTCTGGGCAGGATAGAGCATGCTCAGGAGTCTCTGGGCAGCACAGATCCTGCCCAGGAGTCTCTGGGCAGCACAAAGCATGCTCAGGAGTCTCTGGGAAGTCAGAGCATGCTCAGAAGTCTCTGGGCAGCACAGAGCATGCTCAGGAGCGTGCTCAGCATGCTCAGGAAACGCAGCGCGTTTCACTCTAGTGAGCTTAATATTCCCATTCTATTTGTCTGGCTTCCGGATAGACCAGTCAGAGTATCCCTGCGGTTAGTCGTACAGTGTGAGCAGTAGCTGCGTGCAACCATTGAAAAAAATCGCATAGAGTACACCCGGCTTAAGGGGGTCTGACTGTGGGGCTAGGACACTGAGAGGAGCTGACTGAGGAGAGGGGAGTACTGGTCCACTAAAGGGCTCTGGCTTGTAGGGTTGGCCCGCTAAAGAGCTCTGGCTCGGGGGCTGGTGCCAGACTGATCCATCGGAGGAGGAATTGGTGGCGTCAGGCTGACAGGCTGGAGAGGAAGTGGCAGAGTCCGACTAACCCATTGGAGAGGGTGCAGCATTTTTCCTCCTGTTGCGGGGCCTGCTGTTGGAGGGGTTGGTCAGTTCAGGAGAGACTGCAGCGTAAGAGGGAGAAGTGGAATCCAGAGATGTGGATGAAAACTGTTGAAAGAGGGGCTGAACAGACAGCAGCTGCTACATTTGATGTTAATAGCTGTGGTCAAGGTGGAGGAGGCTTATTGAAAAGCTGAGCAACAGCAGCCTGTTCTTTCCACTCCACCTCTTCAACAATGTCCAGTAATCCTAGAGTAGACAGGATTGTAATTTAAGAATTTAGACAATTTTTTAAGTTCTGCTGTAAAGCCTTCCTGTCTCCAAGGTGGGCTGAGAGTGGTGATGTTGTGCAGAGCGATTAGGAGATTATTAAAAAGAATCTCCAATGTTTAACTCTGCTGGGTCCATATTTCTTGCTGGTTTCTTCCATCAACGTGGGGGTAGAGGTTGGTTGAGGACCCAAATGCAGAGATGAGGGAGGCAGAATGACGTCTTGCAGGTTTAATGAAATCAAAAGACAACAAAAACAAAATCCAAGAACCAAAAATACAGGAAACCAAAAACCAGGACACGTCAGGGGAAAACACTCATGGGGAGCCAAGTAAGCAACAAGTAAACCAGCAATGATGAACTGCTGAGGTTGTGTATATTTGGGAGACAGAAGCACTTTGAGGACTAATTATCTGTTGGGTAGCAGGTATAGACAGAAGTAACCAAAGGAGACCAGGGAAAGAAGACCGACACAATGGGTCAACAGAGAACAACTCAAAAATATGAGATTGCTCAGATATTACCCAAAATAGAAAAGAAACCAATGAACAAGAAAACACAGAATAATGTAAATCAAAGTGGAGCTGAAAACTTAAGAAACACAAACTGAAGTCCACAAGGGGATAACACCATGTGGTTCTGAATTGGAGTTCAGGGGAATTATTGAAAACTTTATAAAATGTATTTCCTACTGATATTAATCCATTATCTATTGGGTATATCAGGTATAGACATTGCTCAAAAAATAAAGGAACACACCAATAATGCATCCTAGATCTCATTTAAATATTGTCATTTAATACTTGGTTAAATGGAATAAAATTGACCAACCAATGGAGGCCTGGATTTGGATTCAAACACAAAAGTAAAGTGGAAAAACACTACAACCTGATTCAACTTTGTTATAATGTCCTAAAAACAGGTCAGAAAGAAGGCTCAGTATTGTGTTTGCTCTCCATGCCTGGATGACCTATCTACAAGGCCTGAGGACACTCCTCCCAGTCCTGGACTAAATGACCACTGCACAGTCTGTGGTGCGACGTTGGTGGATGGATGGAGACATCATGTCCCAGATGTCCTCAATTGGATTCAGGCCTTGGTAACGGCAAGTCCATACTTCAATAATCTTGCAGGAACTGCTGATACACTTCAGCAACATGAGGTCTAGCATTGTCCTGCATTAGGAGGAACCCAAGACTGAATGCCCCAGCATATGGTCTCACCAGGGGTCTGAGGATCTCATCTCAGTACCTAATAGCAGTCATAATACCTCTGGAGAGCACATGGAGGGCTGTGCGGACTTTTCAAAGAAATGCCACCCCACAGCATGACCCACTGCCAAAGCTGTGATGCTGAAGAATGTTGCAAGCAGCAGATCACTCTCCATGACTCCAGACTCTGCCACGTCTGTCACATGTGCTCATTGTGAACCTGCTTTGATCTGCAAAGAGCACAGGACTTGGAGAATAACCCCGATCTGTGGAGTCGATTTCTAACAGTTCGTGAAGACACATGCAGATTTTAGGCCTGCTGTGTGTCATTTTGCAGGGCTCAGGCAGTTCTCCTCCTATTCCTCCTTGCACAAATGCACACGTTGTAGTCCTTCTGCTGGGTTGTTGCCCTCCTACCTACCTCCATGTGTCCTGGTGCACTGGCCTGTCTCCTGGTAGGAGGCACAGCAAACCTTCTAACCCCAGCTCGCATTGATGTGCCATCCTGGATGTTTTGTAGAGTCTTTCTCATGCTACCATGCTACCATGTGTGTAATTGGCACCACCTGCATCAACTGCCATTTACACTGCATTAAGAGTTTAGAATTTCAGAAGTGACCAAAAAAATTGGCCAGAAAGCACAGATACAGAGAAATATTTTCCACCTGCTCTCTATTCTGCTTGCACAACAGCATGCTGAATTAAATGTCAATCACTGTTGCTTCTTAAGTGGAAAGTTTAATTTCACAGAAGTTTGATTTGATTGAAGTCATATTGTCTCGATATATTGCATCAAAGTTGTGTTGATTGAAGTTGTGTTGTTATATTGTGTTGTTGACAATATGAGGCTGAATCTGGCCTGCATAAAGCGAAAGTTCAGCTCAGTTCAGCTGATTGCAACAAGAGTGTCATTATTTCTGGGTAGCAGCTAGTGACTGCTATGGTCTCTTATATGGGGAGGCATCATTTTGTTAATTAAATCAGACATAATGTATTGCATTAACAAATACTGAAACATGTAAAACATTATCACAAGGGTGAAAATAGATGTGTTGTGAAGCACTCTGAAATAAACCCTGTTAAACTCCAGACACCACAGCAAGAGTTCAGGACATGACGACCGTTCTCTGTCATCTGAGTCTTATGAGGAAAACCTGGCAACTGTCAGTAAAATCTTTTAGTGTGCTCTGCCAATCATAGCTGAGAAGGCCCTGGTCTGCCCCTACTTTAAAGACCCTATGGCCCAACGCATAGGGGGCACTATGCTCTACCCTTCACTATTGAATGTCACTCCCAATGAAGTGACACAAGTGTGGAGGGAATCTTGATTGAGGGTGGAGGGTATATTAAGGAATGGGCGCCATCTTCCCTTTACCAGAAAAGTAGAGCAGTCATTGTTTTGCAACAAAGAGGCGCCCCATGTGCACGGCTGTACCATATGGGGACAGACTCCTTTAAACCTTATATTAATTACTTTATATAACGCTACTAGATTTTTAACTGCATGGGTGTGTAGAGGACAGGTATGAGTTTAATTTTTACAAATAATGTCATTCTAATACAAATAACCCTTGAGAAGCTGATAGAAATGTAGAACTGTTGCAATCGTCCCCACGCTTCCTACTTAAAATTGGGAGGTTCCGTAATTCCACGAATCTGTCAAAAACACATGGGTTAAAATGAAATCAAACATTTGCCCCTTTCTTGACGATAAACTATACACTAAAATCAAACAATTTCAAAGGGGAAGTCTTTTTTCCCTTTCTTAATGTGATTTTCTCAGTGTGACAAAGATGAAGCAAACTAGTCAATTTAATTTTAAATCCAGGTTTTAGGTCGTCTTTATACCTAGATTCTCAGTGGTCTGATACTCCTTCCATTTCATTTTTCATATTATCACTTTCACAGAGTTCCTTGAAGTATTAAAATGACAAATTCTTTTTGATTTCAATTCTGGCTTTAAACTTCACTACATTACCTCAGAACTGCCTGGTGTGATCATTGTTCTTCATGATGCTCTCTGCGCTTTAAACAGACCTCTGAGACAAAAACAGATCAGGTGCATTTATACAGAGACTTAATTCCACTCAAGTGGATTTTATTGATCATTATCAGTCAATTAGGTCAACATTGTATCATTCAGAGATCCTCACTGAACGTCTGGAGAGAGTTTGCGGCACTGACAGTAAACACCCCTGTCTTCAGTTTTTTTAATTCTTAAAAAAGTTTAAAATATCCAACAAATTTCGTTCCACTTCATTATGGTGTCCCACTTGTTGTTGATTCTTCATAAAGAATTACAATTTTATATATTTATGTTTCAAGCCTGAAATGTGGCAAATGGTTGAAAACTTAAAGAGGGCCGGAATACTTTCACAATGCACTGCATTTAGCACTCGGAGCTTGTTTAATAATATTTGTTTCTGTTTTATACTTATCATTGTCTTTACCTCACATTTTCCATCAAGTATTGATTCAATTGCACCTAAATACTGAGCCTAAATAATAATGTTTGTTTTTAATAACATATTACTAAAGCCTTTACTTCATTTTTTAATTATATATTAATTATATATTGATCTTTGCTGAGGCTCACAATGAAAATCAGTTTCAGATCTCCTTACAAACCTAAAATTTGTAGCAAGAATTACTTTGATTTGTAAGGCAGGTAGATACAAAACAAACCATGATATCTTCTAACAATGGCAATGAAATAAAATGTGTAACAGAAATTAGCAATGATTTAAGTACATGCATCTTACGTCTCATACAACTTCAATTGTCGCCAATGAAAATATTTCCTTAATTAACTGAATTATTGGTGCTCATGGCTTTGCATTCCTGCAGCAGTCCAGTTGTTCTGATTTCTACTGTGTTGTTTGTGTGGCATGTCTAGATAGATTTGAGTTTAGCCATGCACATGAGACATCTGTGTTGCCATAGAAATTTCAGTTATCCTTTTCCGGTACAAGTAATCGCATTCTCATTTATACCTCCTACTTCAATCAAAGTGCCTTACACACATTCGAGTGTGACTTCAAGGGCAATGACATTCATAATGAAGGGATAGTGCATGGGGCGGTTGGGGTTTGGGCCTAGCATTAGGTTTTCATCATCTTCCTCTTTTTCTTGGTTTTGTTATTCTTTTTCTTTCTCATAGTAGCTTAATCTGGTCCGATCCTGTTTGGCTGTGACTCCATCCTAGAGAGAAATATCAGCTGTGCTGCTGCCTTCAACACCTTTGTTTATAGATGTTGGAGCTCGGCCTGTTTTTCAGTGTAGTCCTGTTTCTCTTACTGTGACTAACTGGATGTGCTCTCTTCATCCTCTGACATGGGAGCTGGCTCAGAGCTCGTCTGCCTGGCTGTGTTTCCTGGATGGGGTCGCCTGTGGATCTGGTTGACAGTTGCCTTTTGTGTCTATGCTTCTTTTTCTATGTCTGCTTCTGTCTCCTTGAACCCCAGTCGGCCTCAGCAGATTGCCGCTCACACTGAGCCTAGTTCTGCTGGAGGTTTCTTCCTGTTAAAAGGGAGTTTTTCCTCTCCACTGTCGCTACAAGTATCTTTAGTGTGAGGGACTGCTGAAGAGTCAATGAGTCGATCCAATCAGCTGGTTTTCCTTAGATAGAAAACTTTGAATCAATCTGTGTGATCTGGTGAACTGTAGAGTGCCTTGACATGACATATGTTGTTAATTTGCGATATAGATATAAACCAACAACTGGAAAGGGGTGTTACAGCTTCGACCCAGTTTGTAAATTTATTGATAAAATTGTGGGTGTATTTTTTCTTATTTATATATAACAATCAACCTTGGGTTAACTTTGTGTAAGACAGCTATTTTTTTATACCCTGATTTATGCTTTTTGGAAACCATGATGTCTTGCCCCCTGGTCGTTCAAACTTGTATGGACTAAACAATTTTGCATCTGAGGGCCAGTAGATGCCCCTTGAATATCCAGTATGCTAGGTGAACTGTACATAAGGTGAATTATCTGAATTCATGGATATATGTTTTAAAAGAAATATGACACCAATTATTTGGAGGGCCCAGTTCATAAAAAAAAAAAAAAATGTCCCATGATCCAGCTTGTAAAAGAGCCTTTGCCTTTGTCTGCTGTCTTAATTTTTCTATGCAATAAATCTTTCTCTATATTGATAGTATTAATCTAAATATATTTCTGTATGCTGCTCCTTTTTAATGTGACACACTGAAGTGTTTCCTCTTCTATTCCAGAACCTGCATCAGAGTGTCCCACTTCAGCTGGCTTCAAGACTGTTTGAAGTTTCTCATGGAAGAAAAAGTAAAGAACAACCTTTCTGTAGCATAAATGGTCCAAGAAGAACTACATGCAAGAAATGCTAAACAAAAGGAAGACAAAAATGGACTGAAATACACAGAGGTCGTTATACTAATTTAGAAAACATTCTTAGACTCATTGGTCACTTTACTCACCTTGACTTTGTACATCTTTCCTATAGATGTGTTGCTAGACCAAGCCACTGTCTTCTTTCTAGTTAAACTATATCTAGTTTAAGTCGTTAAACAGCCCAAACAAGCAACTGCCTAAACTCTGTATGATTAAGCCCACTACTGTCTTACATTCTCATGTCAAAGCTGTTCAATTAGCTTATCTGATTTTAGGATAATACTTTGCATACCAGTCACTATTACTGCAACTACTACCACTTCTGTTACTGCTACCACTACCGATCCTACTTTCACTATAAATAATAATTATGATGATAATAGATATGAATATATATAATCATATATATTGCCTTATATATTATTATTATAATAATAGGTAAGAAGAGAAAACATGACATAGATCACATTTGGAGACAAAGATGTTAATCATTTGCTTCATATATGTAATCAATAAAAGATATTTTAAGTTTTAAGTTCTGTTAAAGTAATGGTTTTCTTTTCTTTTCTTTATTTTTGAAAAAAATATTGAGGGTTGTTTTATTTAGTAGAATTTTGTCAGTAAACCAAACCAAACCTGTACCAGAGTTATATGCTGATATACAATTAAAGGAACACTTTGTAATCAGAGTATAGCATCAAGTTAATTAAACTTCTGGGAATATTGATTTGGTCAGGTCAGTAGCAGAGGGGGTTGTTAATCAGTTTCAGCTTCTTAGGTGTTAATGAAATTACCAACAGGTGAACTAGAGAGGCAACAAGGAGATGACCATCAAAACAGGAATGTTTTTACAAGTGGAGGCCACATTTTTTTCCCCTCCTCATCTTTTCTGAGTTGTTATGCATTTGGCCAGGGTCACTGTCACTACTGTTATCATGAGGCGCTACCTGGACCCTACAGAGGTTGCACAGGCAGTCCAACTCCTTCAGGATGGAACATCAATACGTGCCATTGCCAGAAGGTTTGCTGCGTCTCCCAGCACAATCTCAATAGCATGGAGGAGATTCCAGGAGACAGGCAGTTACTCCAGGAGAGCTGGACAGGGCCATAGAAGGTCTACAACCCATCAGCAGGACCGTTATCTGCTCCTTTGTGCAAGGAGAAGCAGGAGGAGCACTGCCAGAGCCCTACAAAATGACCTCCAGCAGGCCACTGGTGTGAATGTCTCTGACCAAGCAATCAGAAACAGACTTCACAAGGGTGGCCAGTGGGCCCGACGTCCTCTAGTAGGTCCTGTGCTCACTGCCCGGCATCGTGGAGCTGGATTGGCATTTGTCACAGAACACCGGAATAGGCAAGTCTGCCACTGGTGCCCTGTGCTTTTCACAGATGAGAGCAGGTTCACCCTGAGCACATGTGACAGACGTGAAAGGGTCTGGAGAAGCAGTGGAGAATGTTATGCTGCCTTTAACATCGTTCAGCATGACCGGTTTGGTGGTGGGTCAGTTATGGTCTGGGGACGCACATCCATGGAAGGACACACAGATCTATACAGGCTAGGCTAGGGCACCCTGACTGCCATTAGGTATCGGGATGAAATCCTTGCACCCATTGTCAGACCCTATGCTGGTGCAGTGGGTCCTGGGTTCCTCCTGGTGCACAACAATGCCCGGCCTCATGTGACGAGAGTATGCAGGCAGTTCCTGGAGGATGAATGAATTGAAACCATTGATTGGCCCCCACTCTCGCCTGACCTAAATCCAATAGAACACCTCTGGGACATTATTTTTCTATCCATCCGACACCATCAGGATGCACCTCAGACTGTCCAGGAGCTCAGTGATGCCCTAGTCCAGGTCTTGAAGGAGATACGCCAGGACGCCATCCGTCGTCTCATTAGGAGCATGCCCTGACATTGTCAGGCATGCATACACACACGTGGCGGCCATACACATTACTGAACACCATTTTGAGTTACAGCAAATAAATTTAAGCAAAATGGACTAGCCTGCCGCATAATTTTTTCACTGTAATTTTTGGGGGTGTCTTTGAATTCAGCCCTCTCTAGGTTGATACTTTTCATTTCCATCAAATGATGTTGTCATGATGGGTCTCTGTGATTAAACCCACATGCAGAACACCACACGAAGCAGGGTAAAAGTTTAACAGTTTATTAAAGAGTTGCAAAAACACAGTGAAACAATGCACCGCTTCTGGTACTGGTCCGGGACTCGGTTTCACAGAGTATCTGTAGAGAGTGATATTTTGGTTAGCCAGGCAGCTGAGATAGCTTGGCAGAGTTTGGATCTTGGTTTGTACCTGATGAGGTTCAGACTTGTTCAGTAGAGAGAGGGAACCGGTTGGGTCCAGAGACTGTGATTCCAGCAGAGAGTTTAGCAGCGATAGAGCTTAGCTTCAGGCTAGCGAGATTCAGACCTTGAGTTGTCTTCTAGTTCTCCCCTGAGAACTAGTTGGAAGATTCTGGCTGAGGATCTTCAGGTTTGGCTTCTTTGGGCAGGCAGGCAGGTTTCCAAACATGAGCTCCTCCAGAGCTACAGTGTTTAGTCGGGTTTCCTGTGAGCAGAGAGGACAGAAACTGATTAGGATCAGGTTACTCTCTAGAGCAGACAGAGATTCTGGTTCAGATTGAGGCTCAGGTTCCGCTAACCAAAACTGGTCAACACTCCGGCGCTGAAGAAAGGTCTGGTCGCTGCTTAAGTAGGGAGGACTCCTGATGAGCTGATGATCCTCAGGTGTGTAGAAAGGCTCTAGCTCAGGAGCCACACAGCGCTCTCTGCTGGAGACAGGTGGCAGATCTCCAGATCCCAACACTACCCCCCCCCCCCTCAATGACCGCCTCCTGGCGGTCCAGAGGAAGTGGATGGGAGGGAATCCTTGTAGTCCTCTATGAGGGACAGATCCAAGATGAAGGAGCCAGGAACCCAGGTGTGGTCCTCCGGACCGTAGCCCTCCCTGTCGACGAGGTACTGCCAACCGTGACCTCGACGACGGGAGTCCACGATCCGGCGAACGGTGAAAGCCGGGTGGCCGTCAATGTCCCTGGTGGGTGGAGGGGAGTCGGACGGAGGGCAAAGTGGACTGGTGAGTACTGGCTTGATCTGGGAGACGTGGAAGGTGGGGTGAATGCGGAGAGATGAAGGCAGGTGCAGGCGGACAGCAGATGGGTTGATGACCTGAGCAATTTTGCTCTGACCAATGTATCTGGGGGAGAGTTTTTTAGACATAGATTTCAGCGGGATATCACGGGTTGAAAGCCATACCTCCTGTCCAGGTGTATATTCGGGTGCGGGACGACGATTCTTGTCAGCAGATTTCTTGTTTTGGATGGAGGTACGGTTGAGGGCAGTGATGGTTTCGTTCCAGATTTTGTGACAACGACGGATGTGGTGTTGGACGGACCTGACAGCTATCTCTCTCTCGTCTGCTGGGAAGAGTGGCGGTTGGTAACCAATCGACATCTGGAAAGGAGATAACCCAGTAGAGGCGGATCGTTGGGTGTTGTGTGCATACTCTACCCATGCCAGAAACTGACTCCAGTCAGTTGGATTATTGGATGTGAGGCAACGGAGAGTGGATTCAAGCTCTTGATTCATCCTCTCTGTCTGACCATTTGTCTGAGGATGATAACCAGAAGAGAGAGAGATTTTCGAGTTTAGAGTGGAACATAAAGCTTTCCAGACCTGAGAGATGAACTGGGGACCTCGATCAGAAAGGATCTCCTTAGGGATGCCGTGCAGACGGAAGACATGTTTGACCAGGAGCTGGGCGGTTTTGGAAAGCTGTGGGTAATTTCCTGAGAGGAACCAGATGAAAGGCTTTGGAGAAACGATCGACAATAGTTAAAATGGCAGACATACCCCTGGAGACTGGGAGACCGGTAACAAAGTCCACAGCGATGTAGGACCATGGACGAGGCGGAACAGGCAGAGGACGCAGCAGTCCGGAAGGTGGTTGGTGGGTAGGTTTATTCCTGGCACAGATGGGACAGGCCAACACGTACTCCTTCACGTCCATGTGAAGGGACGGCCACCAGAAGCGTCGTGTGATGAGAGCGATGGTTCTACTCACACTGGGATGGGCAGAGAATTTGGCTGCATGCATCCACTGGATGAGACGGGATCTGACAGATGATGGAACGTAAGTTCTATTAGGTGGTCCGTTACCTTGGTCAGGTTCAGAGGCCAAGGCTAGGTTGATGAGATCCGTAATCTCCCAGGAAACGGCTCCAACCGTGCAAGTGGATGGGAGGACAGGCTCGGGTGTTTCCGGTTGGTCAGAAGAGTACAGATGAGAGAGAGAGAGTCAGGCTTGATGTTCTTGGAACCGGGTCTGTAAGAGATGATTAAGTTAAACCGGGAGAAAAACAGAGACCAACGGGAATGGCGTGGATTGGACTTCTTGGCGGACTGAATGTAGGATAGGTTCTTGTGATCCGTCCAAACTAGGACGGGATGTTCAGCCCCCTCAAGCCAATGTCTCCATTCTTCCAGGGCTAGTTTGATGGCCAATAATTCTCTGTCGCCGACATCGTAATTTTGTTCAGCTGGAGAAAGTCTGCGTGAGAAAAAGGCATAGGGGTGAGTCTTTTGATCTGAGTCTGATTGTTGTGACAAAACGGCTCCCACTCCGGAATCTGATGCGTCCACCTCTAATATGAACTGTTTAGAGGTAGGGCTGTTTGACTGTAGTTTCTGATGAAACATCTATAGAAGTTGGCAAACCCCAGAAATCTTTGAAGCTGCTTACGGTTCTCAGGAGTTGGCCAATCCATAACTGCTTTTATTTTGTCTTCAGATGGCTTCACCTGCCCGCCCTCGAGCACAAACCCTTGGAAAGTGACAGATGGTTGGTGAAATTCACATTTTTCACCCTTTACAAAAAGTTTATTCTCAAGCAGTCTTTGAAGGACCAGATGGACGTGTTTCTTGTGTTCAGACAGGTTTCTTGAGTAAATCAGGATGTCATCAATGTATACAAAAACAAAAACGTTGAGGAAGTCTCTGAGAACATCATTCACAAGAGCTTGGAAACAGGTAGGTGCGTTTGTCAGACCAAAAGGCATGACCAAATATTCGAATTGGCCTATAGGGGTCTTAAATGCCGTTTTCCATTCATCTCCTTCTCTTATCCTAAGGAGATGATATGCGCTTCTTAGATCAAGTTTAGTGAACACTGTTGCCCCTTGGACAGGTTCGAAAGCTGATGCTAGTAATGGTAAGGGATATTTATTTTTAACGGTTATTTGATTTAATCCTCTGTAATCAATACAGGGTCGGAGAGAACCGTCTTTTTTTCCCACAAAGAAAAAACCAGCACCGAGAGGTGATGAAGATGGTCGGATGATCCCAGCAGCTAGAGACTCGTTGATGTACTTCTCCATAGTTTCTCGTTCAGGTTTGGAGATGTTAAACAGTCTACTGCTGGGAAGGGGAGCTCCAGGTAATAAATCTATGGCGCAGTCATATGGTCTATGTGGAGGAAGAGACATCGCACTGACCTTGCTGAAGACTGGTGCCAGATCGTGATACTCGGAAGGGACCGAAGAAAGGTCAGGAGGGTCCACCTCCCCCCCACCTCTAGGGGACTGAATAGCAGGAGCTGCAGAAGGGAGACATGAGACGTGACAGGAAGTGGACCAAGACTCAATGTGGCGTTCAGCCCAGTTGATGTGAGGATTATGAAGTTCCAACCACTCGAATCCTAGTACCAGAGATGAACATGCAGAGGGAAAAACAAAAAAAGTTAGAGTCTCACGGTGATTTCCAGATATTAGGAGCTCCAATGGTCGTGTCTGATGAGTGACGTGATGCAGCTTCTTCCCGTCAATAGCTGAAACTCTGAGCGGCCTCTTCAGAGGAATAGTCTCAATTTTCAATTGTTGAACTAGGTTAGAGTCAATAAGGTTTCTCTCACAACCAGAGTCAATGAAAGCAGATAGGGTGAGAGTCTGATCAGAACAAAACAAAGTAGCAGGTAACAGTAGGTGAGGAGATTTCTCAGCTATTAGATGGTCCGTCAGACTCCTCACAACTTCTGCATGGGTTCAGCCTCAGCTCCTTCTGTAGACGAGGAAGAAACGTGAGAGACATGAACAGGAGAAGAAGTCTGGTACTGGGTTCTAGGGATCCAGAAAAAACAGAAGTGCTATTAGATGCAGGAGCAGCAACAGAAAAATTGTGGCTTCTTTGCCTAGAATTGTTTCTAGTTTGGAGTCTGTTATCCAACCGGATGGTTAATCTGATTAAGTCCTCCAAACTAGCTGGTTCATCGATTGTGGTGAGTTCATCCTTGATGTTTTCATTTAAAGCCTTAAAATAGGCACTCTTAAGTGCGCACTCATTCCAGAGGCTGCGGCTTTAACCCGGAAGTCAACAGAAAACTCCGCCACTGCCTGATTTACTTGCTTTAAACTGAGCAAGGCTCGAGAGTCAATGGTTTTGTCAGAATCCTGATTAAAAACCTGGGAAAATTCAGTAATGAATTCAGAGAAAGTGCATGAACAACTGGATTCAAAAGAAAATCTAGCCTCTGCCCACTCCAGAGCTCGACCGGTGAGTTGTGAAAGGATGAAAGCTATCTTTCTTTTATCATTAGGAAAACTAGCAGGTGAATGTTCGAAGATTAACCGGCACTGAAACAAAAATCCTTTGCATTTACTTTGAATACCTGAAAATCTTTCAGGGAGGCTCGGGCGGAATTCCGGAAGTGACGTGACGGGTTCTGACCTTTGAGGCGGAAGTCGTTCCGGAGCAGGAAGTTCGGCATGCGCTGCGTTAGCATTCCTCATGTAACCTGCATATTCCTGTAGAACTTGGTTCTGATGTTCAATGTGTGTATTTAACTCACGGAGGGTTAACGCATGTCCTTGAATTTGGCCAGCTTGCTCATCAATCAACCTTCGGAGGTGATCTGCTGGGTTCTGTTTATGGCCGGAGTGTTCTGTCATGATGGGTCTCTGTGATTAAACCCACATGCAGAACACCACATGAAGCAGGGTAAAAGTTTAACAGTTTATTAAAGAGTTGCAAAAACACAGTGAAACAATGCACCGCTTCTGGTACTGGTCTGGGACTCGGTTTCACAAAGTATCTGTAGAGAGGGATACTTTGGTTAGCCAGGCAGCAGAGAGAGCTTGGCAGAGTTTGGATCTTGGTTTGTACCTGATGAGGTTCAGACTTGTTCAGTAGAGAGAGGGAACCGGTTGGGTCCAGAGACTGTGATTCCAGCAGAGAGTTCAGCAGCGACAGAGCTTAGCTTCAGGCTAGCGAGATTCAGACCTTGAGTTGTCCTCTAGTTCTCCCCTGAGAACTAGTTGGAAGATTCTGGCTGAGGATCTTCAGGTTTGGCTTCTTTGGGCAGGCAGGCAGGTTTCCAAACATGAGCTCCTCCAGAGCTACAGCGTTTAGTCGGGTTTCCTGTGAGCAGAGAGGACAGAAACTGATTAGGATCAGGTTACTCTCTAGAGCAGACAGAGATTCTGGTTCAGATTGAGGCTCAGGCTCCGCTAACCAAAACTGGTCAACACTCCGGCGCTGAAGACAGGTCTGGTCGCTGCTTAAGTAGGGAGGACTCCTGATGAACTGATAATCCTCAGGTGTGTAGAAATGCTCCAGCTCAGGAGCCCCACAGCGCTCTCTGCTGGAGACAGGTGTCAGATCTCCAGATCCCAACAGTTGTGGCATCCTTTTGTTCCTAACACATCACCCAGCCCATATCAGTAGAAATAAACAACATGATTTTTTCCCCACTGAGATCTGATGTATTTTCAAAGTGTTCCTTTTAATTTTTTGAGCAGTGCATTTGTTAGTCGATTTTTTTGTTTGCATATTTTTCAGCCTTAAAAATAAGATCAACCACAAACTCTAATAAAAACTAAGATGCTTACGTCAATTAGCATGTTGTTTTAAGTTTAGATGGCTAACAGTTCTTCATGGAACAACCTTCATCTGGCTTTGGAAAATTAATAAACACTAAAAAATTGTGCAAAATGGTGAAATCTGTCCCTTTAAACATTTTCTTTGATGAAAGATATCTTAGGTATGAATATACACTGGTAAGTTAAAACAGTCTGCTGTGACTTCAAGATGACTTCACTGCCCTGCACCATCTAGTTAATTATTGTATTGCAACCATATTCATCTTGAATAAAAACATTTCATATTTTAGAAATGTGGCCCCATGATGTCAATATACAGTTATGTTCTTGACCAAACAGACAACTAATGAGGCAAATTGCAATTAGTCCTAGTGTTAATGATTAGGCCCAAGAAGAGGTGAGTAGAGAACCTAGAAATTCTACTTAAAGGTATAATAGAGGATTTTCCTGAAATTTTTAAAAGGAGAGTGCATACTCTCCACTTAAAGAAAACAATTCACATGCACAACCCTGTAACTGGTCCCTAGAGGGAGCATGATTGTTATTAAATGCATGCCAGAGCGTGCACAAGCCCATTTCTCCTTGTGCACGCTCTGTTTAAAGCTGCTGTTTGCATTGCTCATACAAACTTTCCAAAAGAACATTTGCAATTTTTCCACTATGTCAGACTCACCAGCGGTAACTGAAAATGGTAAGCACGTAGGACAGCCTGACATATCATATCAGCAGAATGATTGATGATTAGGAGGACCACTTACTTAGATGATTCACCTGGAAAACAAACGTCCTCCACTTTACCTTTAAGCAAGAGTAGCACTACTTCATCACAAAAGTCAAACGTAGCATTTAAAGAAATTACTCCAGCAGGGCTATAAATAAGAATATGGTAAAAAGGCTACTAATGTACTAAATACTATACTAAATCTTATCTATCTGATCGATTTCAGTTTGTTCACGTTAATGACAAATCGTCCTCATGCCTAAAGGTTACCTGTGGAGTACCACAGGGATCAGTGCTAGGACCAATTCTCTTTACTTTATACATGCTCCCAATCGGTAGAATTATTAGACAGCATGGGAATAATTTTCACTGTTATGCTGATAATTCCCAGCTATACCTGTCTATAAATCCAGATGAAGCTAAACCATTACATAGATTACAGGCATGTCTGAAGACATAAAGACCTGGATGACCCTTAACTTTCTCCTTCTGAATGCAGACAAAACAGAAGTTATAGTCATTGAACCAGAGTCTTTGAAAAATAAGCTGATTAGTCACTCATTTCATTTGGATGGGATTAAACTGATTTCAGATAATAAAGTGAAAAATCTTGGTGTTTTTTTTTTATCAGGACCTGTCATTTAAATCCCATATCAAAGAGATTTCTAGAATTTCCTTCTTCCATCTGCAGAATATTCTAAATATGAGAAATCTCCTGTCCAGGGTTGATGCTGAGAAACTAGTCCATGCATTTGTTACTTCAAGGCTGGACTATTGTAATTCTTTACTATCAGGAAGTCCACAAACTGTAGTTAAAAGCCTTCAGCTGATCCAAAATACTGCAGCCAGAGTTCTGATGAAAATGAAAAAGAGAGATCATATCTCTCCTATACTGGCTTCTCTTCATTGGCTTCCTGTTAAATCCAGAATAGAATTTAAAATCCTCCTTCTCCCATATAAAGCCTTAAATGGCCAAGCTCCATCTGATATCAGAGATCTGATTGTTCCTTATGTTCCTAACAGAGCACTTCACTCTCAATCTGCAGGTTTACTAGTGGTTCCTAGAATTTCTAACAGTAGAATGGGAGGCAGATCTTTTAGTTATCAGGCTCCTCTCCTGTGGAACCAACTACCAGTTTTAGTCAGTTAGGCGGACACCCTGTCTACTTTTAAGGCTAGGCTTAAAACCTTCCTTTTTGATAAAGCTTATAGTTAGAGTGGCTCAGGTTATTCTGAGCTATCTCTATAGTTCTGCTGCTATAGGCTTAGACTGCTGGAGGACATAGGGACCCTTTTCATCCTTCTGCTTAATTCTCTGCAGTAATTGTCTCTGTAAAGTGCCTTGAGATTACATATGCTGTGAAATGGTGCTACATTAATAAACCAAATTGAAAATCAAAACATTTGTTTGTTCAAACTCTAACCTTATGCCTTGGCTGGTACTCCATCCTAGAGAGAAATATCAGCTGTGCTGCTGCCATCAACACCTTTGTTTTTAGATGTTGGAGCTTGACCTGTTTTTCAGTGTAGTACTGTATCTCTGACTGTGACCAACTGGGTTTGTTTACTTTCTTCCTCTGACATGAGAGCAGGCTCAGAGCTCGTCTGACTGGCTGTGTGTTTGCTGGGCAGGGCCACATGTGGAGCTGATTGATAGAAAATGTTTTTCTGCTGATTTCTGTATGTCTGCTTCTGTCTCCTTGAACCAAAGTCGGTCTCAGCAGATGGCCGCTCACACTGAGCCTGGTTAAAAGGGTTTTACCTTAGATAGAAAACTTTGAACCAATTTGATATAATGTGAACATTCATTATAGTGGGAGCTAAATCTGCAAAAGCTGACAAGTTGATGGATGTGTTAAGAAGTATTGAAAGCAGATGGAGATGGAGGACAAGGTTTTGAGATAAGTTTGAAATAAGACTAAGTAAATGCTATTAAATGTAAACCTTGGAATATAGTGCTTCATTTTAACATGATTATTTTGTAATTGGGTGTTCTTTTATAGGCTAGGACCCTGAAATATACACAAATTTCTTAAGGGCATTAACATCAGCTGTAAAGCTAGTGTCAAGTGATAGGCAGCCAATCAAAATAAATTCTTTGAATTTAAACAGCATTTTTTTTTATTATTACAGAGAAAATAAACTGAAGGAGGTCAATATGCATTTCATATTAAACTGAAAACACCTTTTTTATGTTATTTCCAATGTTTTGCCAGTTCATAGAAAAGCAGCTTAAAGTTCTGTTAACACAGATGAATATGAACAAACTCACTTTCATAGTTCACTTTTTCAAAACAAGTTCACAAACCTATAAATGAACTATTTCAAGTTTATTTGGTTAAGGAAGCCACAATCCTCCACAATAGAACCTCATATTTCACCCTTTAAATGTGTGATGATAATATATAGAAAAAAATGGAAAATACTGGATGCATTCAAGGTATACTGGATGTGCAATGAAGCCTTTATTTAGCCAAATGACACAGAACTTCTGACACATTCAGGAACATTCAGATTCTGCTGAAAAGATTTGGATCCAAAAATATTTTTTCTGTTCATCATTCAGGAGCAGATATGTCACCATAAATTTGAAATGGGCTGATGTAAGAGCTTATTTGTTAAGTCCTGAAAGCCACAGTTTGCACTAGAACGTGAGTTTTTTCTTTCCCAGTCTTCCTTTGTTGATCATACTCTGCCGAGCGCTCTGCTAAACTGGTATCAGAAATCCCAGCAGATGAGTCTGAATGGAGCACACTAGAACTAGCAGTAGACATGCTGCTCTGTCAGGCTCTCTGCCGCAATAAGTGCTGTAAAACCTGACGTTATCAATGAAAAATGTCGTTATCAATTGAACGCCAATGTGAGCCGTGTGTGTCGCTCAGAGTGAACGTCACTTTCGTTAATGTTCATCTCTTCAAAACTGATCCGTTCAGTTCACCATATTCAGTGGATGCTGCTCATTCAATGTACTCATGCACAACACTGATTATTTCAACCTGGAGAGCCTCACACAGCAAAAAGCAGCAGTTACAAAGTTTTATTGACATGAAAAAAGGAATAGGTATTGGAGCTCAGACAGAAGACATCGATGCTGAATGCAGCTCTGTGTAACCAGGTAGTTTGGTCAGAGACATCTATCTCCCCAAAGTCTGACATTGGTTTTGGAATGGAGGCTGGAGAATAAGAGGAGAGTTAGGAGTCCAGTGAGATAAAGTTGGAGAAGAGGTGAAGCTGTTAAAAAGGTTTTCCTAGACAGTGACTGACTTATATGAGGCCGAGGAGCTTCGCTGATATGGGGCGGATGGTGATTAGGTTGGTTGCAGGTGAGGCCGAGCTTCATTCATCTATCTAGTTCAGGGGTCACAAACCTTTTTAAGGCTGAGGGCTACTTCATGGCTACCGAGTCATAGGAAGGGCTACCAATACTGACCTATGAACTGGAGGGATCAGTGTTCAACTACAGTAAATCTCACCCATAAAAACTCATTTTTATTCTTATTTTATTCTTTAATTCATTTCTAATTTTCTTTTTAATATTGTCATTTTGAAACCACCAAAATATGATGAAATAGTTAACATGATGAAATAATACATAAATGATTAAAAAGAAGAGCAACAGAAAAAAAAATAAAATTAGACTTAACCCACTGAGTGAGTTCTTATGTTTTCAGAAGACGAAGAGGGCACCCCATCTGGTCCTTGAGGGCCCCTTGGTGCCCGCGGGCACCGCGTTGGTGACCCCTGATCTAGATGTTCAAAATTTTTCGAGAAATTTCTCAAGTCAGGATCTGAATCCATGTTATGAAAACATTGTTATTTTTACATACTGCATTTAACTGTAAATATTGTTACATTGTTATAATTTTGAAAGGAAAAGTGTTAAACCATTTTGCCCTAGTATATTTGTAAATAATGATGTATAGGTAGGGTACAGGTTGGGTTATTCACAGTCTGCCATTAGCCACACCAGCTTGATAACATAGATATATGCAATTAGCCTACACTGCGGCTGAATAGGCAACATAGAACTGATATGGTGCCCCTGATCACTCCCGTTTGGCCTTGAGCTCTTGATAAATGCCAACTTCCATACTTCAGTGCGTCAAGTCTATGTGATGATAACATGTAATTTAATACTAAATTATTGTGTTTTTGGTCAAGGATCAGAAGTAATCTCCTGCCATGTTAGTCCCTGTGTTTCACTATAACTATATCTCCCTTCTTTGCCTTGCATACCTTGTTGCCTTGGTTATTTGATCTATTTGACCTTATGGGATTTGTTTAGGTATCTATAATACTTTTCATATCTATTTAAAAGCAAAGACAGGGCAGTCCAGGCATAGCCTGCAGATGAAATTTTTTATACATTGCACATTTCGTAAGAAGGGTGGCCAATCTTTGTGCATGAGGCCCCTAAATGAATGGCTTGTGGTGCTTTCTATTTCTCATTCCTTCACATTGGAGATCAGGTTTCAAGAGTTGGAGTCCTTAGGGATTAGCTTATGTCTGAACATCAGGGCCTAAAAGGCGCCTCTTTTCCAAGGTTATTAAAAGGTTATTGGCAGATTATATTTTTCTAGCTATATCTTTTATTGATCATTAGGCTATTTAGGACCTTTCTGTGTCTCCTCTATGTTAAGGCCAGAACACGCCGAATCCATATTTGCATCCGATCTGATAGAAAATCGTCTCGGATGAAGCCCTGAGGTTAAGCGCTCAATGAAAGTCAATGGGGATGACTGACTAAAATGGGCCCGAGGTGCAAAGTCAAACATGTCTGCTTTGGTGGAAAATATAAAATAAAATCTGTCAGTCTCACGGGGAAAGAGTCCCTTTTGGAGTCGCACATCAGGTATATAGTTGTCATGATCTTGGCGCTGATGGTTTGGTTTTTTCCTTTGCTTCTTGCTCCCTGTCTGATTGGTTCTGCGGCTGATTATCGCCGATCATTTCCACCTGGTTCCTCTACTATTTACGTTGTGTGTTTGCCTCCCATCAGCGCCAGGTTATTCTTGTGTTTTTGTGAGATGTTCCCTAGCAATCTGTAGTCTGTCTGTTTTCCTGATTTTGAACAGTTTTCTGCCCTGAAGATCTCGAGTTTTGCCTTGCCTCTATCTGCTCTGTTTGTCGTATCTGATCTTGTATTCTACCGGCTTCTGGTTCTGGAACTGTCTTCTGACTTCGGCCTTGGAATTCCCTTCTGGACTCTGTTGCTGCTCGGTGTCCGCTGGCGCCCGCTCCGCTCGCTCTCTAGGAACTCTGGGGGCGTCGCCCGCCGCAACTGCGGTCAAGCCCCCCTCCTGGATTCTGCTGTGTTCTCCGCGAACGGACTGAACTTTGAATCAGGTCAGTGACTAGCTCCAAGTCATATTCAGCTCCAGATCCAGTCCAGGCGAGCAGCAGCATGCACCTGTTTGTTTAATAAACACTTTGAACTTTCCCACTGCCTGTCTCGCCTTGAATTCTGGGTGCAACATTCTGAGATCATTACATATAGCTGGACAGACTGGTGCAAACACCATATCTCTTGGGGGAGTGGCGTCTTCGCAGTTAGGGCATAATGCTTGGATTCCTAAGGTTCTGAGTTTGATGCCCACTCCCACAGGCTGCCACTCTGGGTCCCTGACCAACTACTGATTGCCCCCCAGGCACCCCACAATGGCAGCCCACTGCTCCTCCAGGGGTCGGTTAAATACAGATAGTTCATTTCTCCAATGTGAGATCAATAAAGATAAATTATTATTATTTTTGACCACCATAAATGAAACCTTAAAAAAAGGATACTTTATCCATAATAGGAGATCAGAAGGAAAGAACACAGAAATATAATATTGATCTTTAGTGTTTATTGCAGTGTTTTTCTTTTCTTTAGACAAAGATCTCATTATGTTTTTAATATTTGAATATTCTCTATCTGTTCTGGTTCGAGATGCTGCACAGACTCGTTAAGTAGAGCTGGTGTTTTTGTATTTTTATTTATTTTTAATAACTTTCATTATCTGTTCCAGTCAAATGTGGGAAATTGTTTTAATGTGTGCACAGAGACAGAAGTGAAACAAATCTGTACAGATCTGCTCACCATGCTTAGTCAGAGTCTCTCTATATGCAGTCAGTGTGACACTGGAGAAAATCGGATCTGAGATTAAAAAGTTGCACGGAACCGGTGTGTTCAGGCCTTTAAGGACTGTTAATCCTTTGGTAAAATATCTTCACTTAAATCTTAAATCTTTAGCATTTGGAAATCATGAGCAAGCATTTACTCACAATTTTATGATATTTTTTTTTTCATAGGTAGAATCTAACTGGAGTATGTACTTTGCATTTGACTGTTATTGGATGCATTAACAATGTATTTCTTTGTGTAGAACCTTGAGATAAAATGTGTTGCTAATTTGTGCTTTAGCGATAAACTGAATTGAATAGAATTATCTGTAGTTGCTTCAACACCAAAAAATCACTTTGTTTGCCAGAATTCTTGTGCAATAATTATTTGGATTTTACTAATTTGCACAATAAACCTAGATCCTAAAACATTTTTGTAAATATCCACCCATGCTCCAAATGAACAGTGTTGGGCAAACTACTTAGAAAATGTAATGATTTAGTCTACAAGTTATTCTACATTAAAGTTACCCAACAGATAAATGTAGTAAGCTAAGCTACAACAAAATGACAAAAGCAGCTTCACTACATATAAGCTTCTTTTTTCTAAATTCAAACTTCCTTCAAAGTCATAGCCATTTATTGATCAAAGAAGCTGTGAAAAACAGATCAGATCCGTGTAATTGTTTATAAAACTCTTCTGTTTCAACAGCACTAGTACTTGTGTTAACATTTCAAATATAACTTTACTATTGAGGTATAAATGAACATTTAATCCTTAGATCTTTGGAAAATCCTGCATTTTACAACCACAACAATATCAATATGTCTCTAATATGACTAAATTAGTCATTGTAAGTTAGTCTTTAGATGAATTAAATCTTTGACCTAGTTTGATCTGTTGATTTTGTCTTGCATTATGTAGTGTTGCTATGGAGCTGTCTGTGTATAGCAAAACATTTATTGGCCCCATTTTGTACTACTGCCATCTGCACAAATATGATCCATTTCAAGTTACCACAGTTTTGTTTTCTAGAAAAAAAAACCTGCACAAACTAATTTTGTTCTACTTCTACTAACCATCCTGCATGAATCGTTTTCATGCACATTTAAAACACATCCATGTTTTTGGCTAATACTATATTAGCTCTTGATGTTTGGTGGCTGAGTTGTGGTGACTAGCTTAGCAGATTGTGTCAACTACAGCAAACTACTTTAAGGAGCTGCATGTTTCTCATTTTTGCATTGGACTACTTTGGCATGAAGACGTTTCTGCCTCTGCATTCTCTTCCATTGCCTCCAGCTGATCTGGTAGCTGCCTGCTGCATTTGACCATTCTTGCTGGCATCTTTTTATACACTAGGGAAATCTTGATGATAGGTATTCAAAGTTAAAAGGCTGCTACAGTAGCACCCATTAAAAATGGCCCTTCCCAGTCAAAGCCAGCTGAATGGCAGCCCACTTCCAGCCTCTGAAGTGACCCCCTCCTCCTCCTGCATGGCCATACATGCATTTCGTTTACTCTAACTCCACCCTTTCATTGAGTAACATGGTCTGACCAGGAAAACGCACTTCTCTTTAGATCTTAATGTCCACAAATATTGAAAGAAAGTATATTCTAGTACAAAGATTGATTTTTTTTAAAAGGAATGTCAGGGGAGAAGCCAAGGACTAGTCAAGCACCAGTCAAATCCAGCCAAGGACCAGTCAAGGACCAGCCAAGGACCAGGCAAGGACCAGTCAAGGACCAGCCAAGGCAAGTAGGGAAATGTTGAATGGCTACTACTGTATATTCTCACAACGTCTGCGTCACGAGAAGAGGGGAAATCTGTAAAAGGTCTAGAAATGCCTGGCAAGATGTAGTTTGAAGCTTCTGTGGACGAGATCTCAGTTCTACTACTGAAAAGCTATGTGATGTCGAAAACAGCGACATTAGGAGCACACTACTGGTAAATGTAGAGAAAGCTAGTAACGGCGCTACTGCCCATCACTGGTCAATGATCAGTTTGACTTTCCTTGATCCAGTACTACAAATAAACCAAAAAACAACAACAGTGTCTATCAAGTGATCCACTGATCATTGCAGGCTTTTCATGGACAACCAAAAATTCATGTCTAACTAGCCTTCGACGACTGATTCAAAAATCTATTGAACATGTTCCCATGCAGAGAGAGTCATGCTTTATGCTGCATTCATTTGATACATTTTGATTGTATAGTTTTAATGCTTCCAGCTTTCAAGGAGCACATGTAATGAAAAACTGAACCATACATGTAGTGATTTTTCTTGTCGGTTTAGCTGTAACGTTCAATTGAAAATGCGCCTGAATCACTGGATTTGAAAGGTGTCCCTCTGAGCGACAGTTGGGAGCGATACAAGCCGCTGCTGTGGGAGTCCAATGGATCGTCTGACACCTGTAGTAGGAGAAAGAGAGGCAAAACAAAAGACAACTCATACACCCATCTCAAATCTATTTCTTCCTTAAAAACAAGTCCTGTTAGTTATGCCCTGCTCTGTTCTGGGAACTCTTGTAGAACTTCTTGAAATAATTCTAGAAAAAAAATATTTTTGTGAAATGAAGAACAACCCTTAGCATCATCAGACTGTCAAAGAATAACATTGTTGTCAGTCAGAGGCCTCTTCAAATCTGCTGGAAGAGAGACTGCTACAGGAGATAATCCTGCCCAAAGCAAACATCTTCAATAACAGATTGAAGAAACTTACATAAAAGTTGCAATAATTTACCTTTGGGGTTAATTAAGTGTTTTTGAATGGATTTAACAATTCAATTATACTTTGAATAATGGCATAAAAAAATGACCTATGCTTTTTCTCATCATAGTAGCTTTATCTGCTCTGTTCCTGTTTGGCTGTGACTCCATCCCGAAGAGAATAATCAGCTGTGCTGCTGCCATCAACACCTTTGTTTCTAGATGTTGGTGCTTGGCCTGTTTTTCAGTGTAGTCCTGTTTCTCTGACTGTGACTAACTGGGTGTGCTCTCTTCATCCTCTGACATGGGAGCTGGCTCGGAGTTCGTCTACCTGGCTGTGTGTTTCCTGGACGGGGCCGCCTGTGGAGCTGGTTGACAGTTGCCTTTTGTATCTATGCTTCTTTTTCTATGTCTGCTTCTGTCTCCTTGAACCCCAGTGGGCCTCAGCAGATGGCCGCTCACACTGAGCCTGGTTCTGCTGGAGGTTTCTTCCTGTTCAAAGGGAGTTTTTCTCTCCACTGTCACTGAAAATTGTCCTTGCAATCTCATCCAGGCGAACATGTCTTCCAAGTCAATGACTGGATGCAATCAGCTGCTTTTCCTTGATAGAAAACCTGATATTCTCCGTTAGATGCTTTGAGTTGAAAAAGCAACAACTACAGCTCCACCTTCCTCAGCAACACCTCTGTTTTTGGACTCAGTAAAATGGTGGGTTTTTAATATTTATTAATAAGGCCCTTTCCACTGACCATTAATGGTTGAATTTGGAAAATTTAAATGTGATAAACTTAACTTTATACACGAAAAAAATAGCAGGAAAGCAATACAGTCTATTATTTTTTAGTAGCACCTTATTCTATTTTATTATTTATCTTTTTATATTGTATTTATCATTTACTTAATTTGTAACCATTTAACTCAGTCTCCCCTTACATTTTATAAGGATTCATAGGTAGACGATGTAGCCCTGTTTCAACTGTGCAATATAGTCATATTGATAAAACAATTTCATGGTAATTCTATTTATGTAAACAAAACAAAACAAAGGAACAATGTGCAAGTGATAAAAAAATAATAAGTCAAAAAAGTAGAATAAATAGATAAATAAATGACTGTGGGAACTTGGGAAAGTGATGAATAGCAGGAACAGTGGTATTAGCGTATAATGTGATCCATCCCTGCAAATCCGTTTTTTATAATGCGAGAATTTCCCTCTTAAAAAATCATGCCGTTGTATAGATACTAATGTGGCATTTCAGATTAAACGAAGAAGATTATCACCGCTATTCACTGGTGTGCGCTCCTCTTCTATCTTTTTTCTTCTTCTCATATAAGACAGTTTAGTAAGAATTAGCGTTTAGTTCGAAGCTTCAAACAGTAGCCCAAAAACTTGTTTGGACTTAAAAAACATGCAAATTGAACCAGAAGATCCACCACTAAGGATATGGCATTTGTTTGGGTTCTTTGTTAGCCTGCAATACAAGATACTGATCTATACCTCTGAAAGGGGAGATTTTTTTTGTCACCCTTTTTTTAAAGTTGTTTTTTTCTTGAAGAAAACTGAGGGGGTGGACTCAGGCTTCAGCTTTTAAAAACCTACAATGCAGCAATACGGTTGATTCCTTCCTGCTATCATCTCAACCCCCGTCCCCATGCAGGGGAAAAAATACCCTGCCTGGTCAGTATAAATGACTGCACATTCCTCAGGTAAAGATCTTCTGGTATGTTTTATAAGCCAAAACAAGTTGTTTCATCCATCATCCATCCGTCTATCCATCCATCCATCGTCTATCCATCTATCGTCCATCCATCATCAATCCCTCTATCCATCAATCCATCCATCCATCATCCATCCATCCATCATCAATCCCTCCATCCATCCATCGTCTATCCATCTATCGTCCATCCATCATCAATCCCTTTATCCATTCATCCATCCATCCATCCATCATCCATCCATCTATCGTCCATCCTCATCAATCCCTATATCCATCCATCCATCCATTCATCCATCCATCCATCCATCGTCCATCCATCCATCGTCCATCCATCCATCATCCATCCGTCCATCCATCCATTCATAATCAATCCCTCTATCCATCCATCCATCGTCCATCCATCATCCATCCATCCATCCATCCACCATCCATCCGTCTATCCATCCATCCATCGTCCATTCATCCATCATCCATCCATCTATCCATCCATCCATCATCAATCCGTCTATCCATCATCCATCCATCCATCTGTCCATTCATCCATCCATCCATCAATCCATCCATCCATCTCTCCATCCATCCATCCATCCATCATCCATCCATCCATCCATCCATCCATCCATCCATCCATAATCAATCCGTCTATCCATCCATCGTCCATCCATCCATCCATCCATCCATCCATCCTTCCATCCATCCATCATCAATCCGTCTATCCATCCATCCATCATCCATCCATCCATCATCAATCTGTCTATCCATCCATCCATCCATCCCTGCATCATCCATCCATCCATCCATCCATCCATCCACCAATCATCCATCCATCTATCATCCATCATCCATTCACCTCTCCATCCATCTACCCATCCATCAATCATCCATCCATCCATCATCCATCCATCCATACTTCCATCTATTCATCTATCCATCCAACATCCATCCATCCATCCATCCATCAATCTATCCATCCATCAATCTATCCATCCATCCATCATCCATCTGTCTATCCATCCATCCATCCATCATCCATCCATCAATCCAACCATCCATCATCAATTCGTATATCCATCCATCCATCCTTCATCCATCATCCATCCATCGTCCATCCATCCATCATCCATCCATCCATCCATCCGCCATCCATCCATCTATCCTCCATCCATCCATCCATCCATCCATCTAAAATCCGTATATCAAGCCAGCCATCCATCCATCCATCCATCATCAATCTGTCTATCCATCCATCCATCCATCGTCCATCCATCCATCAGCCATCCATCCATGCATCCATCCATCCACCCATCTATCATCCATCCATCCATCCTTCCATCTTTTCATCCATCCATCCATCATCCATCCATCAATCTATCCATCCATCCATTCTTCATCCATCATCCATACACCTGTCCATCCATCAATCCATCCGTCCACCCATCCATCCATCCATCCATCTGTCCATTCATCCATCCATCCATCAAACCATCTGTCTATCCATCTATCCATCCATCATCATCAATCCGTCCATCCATCCATCCATAAATCCATCCATATTTATGTCCATTCATCATCAATCCATCCATCAAACCATCTGTCTATCCATCAATCCATCCATCCATCATCAACCCGTCCATCCATCCATCCATCCATCCATCCATCCATCATCCATCCATCCATAAATCCATCCATATATATGTCCATTAATCCAACCATCCATCCTTCATCCATCATCCATACATCTGTCCATTAATCCAACAATCCATCCTTCATCCATCATCCATACATCTGTCCATCTATCAATCCATCCGTCCACCTATCCATCCATCTGTCCATTCATCCAACCATTCATCAATCCATCCGTCCACCCAACCATCCATCCATCTTTCCATTAATCCATCCATCCATCCTTCAACCATACACCTGTCCATCCATCAATCCATCCATCCACCCATCCATCTGTCCATCCATCCATCCATCAATCCATCCATCATCTATCATCCATCAATCAGTCCATCCATTCACAATCTGTATATCCATCCATCCATCCATCCATCCATCCATCCATCCATCCATCCATCCATCATCAATCCGTCTATCCATTCATCCATCCATCATCCATCAATCCATCCATCCATCCATCTATCATCCATCCATCTGTCCATTAATCCATCCATCCATCCATCCTTCCATCTATTCATCCATCCATCTTCCATCATCAATCCCTCTATCCATCCATCCATCTATCCATCCATCCATCCATCCATCCATCCATCCATCCATCCATCGTCCATCCATCCATCATCAACCTGTCTATCCATCCATCCATCCATCCATCCATCCATCTTCCATCCATCCATCAGCCATCCATCCATCCATCCATCCGTCTATCCATCCATCCATCTATCCATGGATATCCATGGATTCATGGGTGGAGGGATCCATGAATCCATCCATCCATCTGTCCAATGATCCATCAATCTATCCATCCATCCATGCATCCCTCATCCATCCGTCCATCCGTCCATCCATCCATCCATCCATCCATCATCAATCCATCTATCCATCCATCCATCGTCCATCCATCCATCATCCATCCATCCGTCTATCCATCCATCCATCTATCCATTGATATCCATGGATTCATGGGTGGATGGATCCATGAATCCATCCATCCATCTGTCCATTAATCCATCCATCCATCCTTCATCCATCATCCATACACCTGTCCATCCATCAATCCATCCATGCACCCATCCATCTGTCCATTCATCCATCCATCAATCCATCATCCATCCATCGTCCATCCATCCATCCATCCATCCTTCCATCCATCCATCCATCCATCATCAATCCGTCTATCCATCCATCCATCATCCATTCGTCTATCCATCCATCCATCGTCCATCCATCCATCATCCATCCATCCATCCATCCATCCGTCCATCCATCATCCATCCATCCATCGTCCATCCATCCATCCATCAGCCATCCACCCATCTATCATCCATCCATCTGTCTATCCATCCATCCATCCATCCATCCGTCATCAAACCGTGTATCCATCCATCCATCCATCCATCCATCCATCATCAATCCCTCTATCCATCCATCCATCGTCCATCCATCATTCATCCATCCATCCATCCATCCATCCATCCATCTATCCATCCATCATCCATCCGTCTATTCATCATCTATCCATCCATCATCCATCCATCCATCCATCTGTCCATTCATCCATCCATCCATCAAACCATCTGTCTATCCATCTATCCATCTATCCATCATCAATCCGTCCATCCATCCATCCATCCATCATCCATCCATCCATAAATCCATCCATATATCTGTCCATTAATCCAACCATCCATCCTTCATCCATCATCCATACATCTGTCCATCTATCAATCCATCTGTCCACCTATCCATCCATCTGTCCATTCATCCAACCATTCATCAATACATCCGTCCACCCAACCATCCATCAATCTTTCCATTAATCCATCCATCCATCCTTCATCCATACACCTGTCCATCCATCAATCCATCCATCCACCCATCCATCTGTCCATTCATCCATCCATCCATCAATCCATACATCATCTATCCATCCATCAATCAGTCCATCCATCATCAATCTGTATATACATCCATCCATCATCCATCCATCCATCCATCCATCCATCATCAATCCATCTATCCATCCATCCATCCATCATCCATCAATCCATCCATCCATCCATCCATCCATCCATCTATCATCCATCCATCCATCTGTCCATTAATCCATCCATCCATCCATCCTTCCATCTATTCATCCATTCATCCATCCATCCATCCATCATCAATCCCTCTATCCATCCATCCATCCATCCATCCATCGTCCATCCATCCATCATCAACCTGTCTATCCATCCATCCATCCATCCATCGTCCATCCATCCATCAGCCATCCATCCATCCATCCATCCATCCATCATCAATCCATATATCCAGCCATCCATCGTCCATCCATTCATCATCCATCCATCCATCCGTCATCAATCCGTCTATCCATCCATCCATCCATCCATCATCAATCCATCTATCCATCCATCCATCGTCAATCCGTCATTCATCCATCCATCTATCCATCCATCATCCATCCGTCTATTCATCATCTATCCATCCATAATCCATCCATCCATAAATCCATCCATCCATCTGTCCATTAATCCAACCATCCATCCTTCATCCATCATCCATACATCTGTCCATCCAACAATCCATCCGTCCACCTATCCATCCATCCATCTGTTCATTAATCAATCCATCCATCCTTCATCCATCATTAATACACCTGTCCATCCACTAATCCATCCATCCACGCACCCATCTGTCCATTCATCCATCCATCCATCAATCCATCCATCATCTATCCATCCATCCATCCATCATTAATCCGTATATCCATCCATCCATCAATCCGTATATCCATCCATCCATCATCAATCTGTCTATCCATCCATCATCCATTCATCCATCCATCTTCAATCCGTATATCCAGCCATCCATCCATCATCAATCCCTCTATCCATCCATCCATCCATTCATCCATCCATCGTCCATCCATCCATCACCAATCTGTCTATCCATCCATCCATCCATCCATCGTCCATCCATCCATCAGCCATCCATCCATCCATCCATCCATCCACCCATCTATCATCCATCCATCCATCCTTCCATCTATTCATCCACCCATCCATCATCCATCCATCAATCTATCCATCCATCAATTCTTCATCTATCATCCATACACCTGTCCATCCATCAATCCATCCGTCCACCCATCCATCCAGCCATCCATCCATCAAACCATCCGTCTATCCATCTATCCATCCATCCATCATCAATCCGTCCATCCATCCATCCATCCATCCATCCATCCATCCATCCATCCATCCATCCATATATCTGTCCATTAATCCAACCATTCATCCTTCATCCATCATCCATACATCTGTCCATCAAACCAACCATCCATCCTTCATCCATCATCCATACATCTGTCCATCTATCAATCTATCCGTCCACCTATCCATCCATCTGTCCATTCATCCAACCATTCATCACTCCATCCCTCCACCCAACCATCCATCCATCTTTCCATTAATCCATCCATCCATCCTTCATCCATACACCTGTCTATCCATCAATCCATCCATCCACCTATCCATCTGTCCATTCATCCATCCATCCATCAATCCATCCATCATCAATCTGTATATCCATCCATCATCCATCCATTATCCATCCGTCCATCCATCCATCCATCATCAATCCATCCATCCATCCATCCATCCATCGTCCATCCATCCATCATCCATCCATCCATCCGTCTATCCATCCATCCATCTATCCATCCATCATCCATCCATCCATGAAACCATCCATCCATCTGTCCATTAATCCATCCATCCATCCTTCATCCATCATCCATACACCTGTCCATCCATCAATCCATCCATGCACCCATCCATCTGTCCATTCATCCATTCATCATCAATCCATATATCCATCCATCCATCCATTATCAATCCATCTATCCATCCATCCATCGTCCATCCATCCATCCATCCATCCATCCATCCATCCATCCATCCATCCATCCTTCCATCCATCCATCATCAATCCGTCTATCCATCATCCATCCATCCATCCATCATCAATCCGTCTATCCATCCATCCATCGTCCATCCATCATCCATCCATCCATCCATTCATCCGTCCATCCATCCATCCATCGTCCATCCATCCATCCTCCATCCATCCATCCATCAGCCATCCACCCATCTATCATCCATCCATCATCCATCTGTCTATCCATCCATCCATCCATCCATCCTCCATCCATCCATCCATCCATCATCAATCCGTATATCCAGCCATCCATCGTCCATCCATTCATCATCCATCCATCCACCCGTCATCAATCCGTCTATCCATCCATCCATCCATCCATCCATCCGTCATCCATCCATTATCCATCCATCCATCATCAATCCCTCTATCCATCCATCCATCCATCTATCCATCTATCGTCCATCCATCATCAAATCCCTCTATCCATCCATCCATCCATCATCCATCCAATATCCATCCATCCATCATCCATCCATCTATCGTCCATCCATCCATCGTCCATCCATCCATCCATCGTCCATCCATCCATCATCCATCCGTCCATCCATCCATTCATAATCAATCCCTCTATCCATCCATCCATCGTCCATCCATCATCCATCCATCCATCATCCATCCATCCATCCATCCATCGATCCATCCATCCATCCATCATCAATCCGTCTATCCATCCATCCATCGTCCATTCATCCATCATCCATCCATCTATCCATCCATCCATCATCAATCCGTCTATCCATCATCCATCCATCCATCATCCATCCATCCATCCATCTGTCCATTCATCCATCCATCCATCAATGCATCCATCCATCATCCATCCATCCATCCATCCATCCATCCATCATCCATCCATCCATCATCCATCCATCCATCCATCCATCGATCCATCCATCCATCCATCATCAATCCGTCTATCCATCCATCGTCCATCCATCCATCCATCCTTCCATCCATCCATCATCAATCCGTCTATCCATCCATCCATCATCCATCCATCCATCATCAATCTGTCTATCCATCCATTCATCATCCATCCATCCCTGCATCATCCATCCATCCATCCATCCATCCATCCACCATTCATCCATCCATCTATCATCCATCCATAAATCCATCCACCCATCTGTACATTAATCCATCCATCCATCCGTCATCAATCATCCATTCACCTGTCCATCCATCAATCATCCATCCATCCATCATACTTCCATCCATCCATCCACCCATCTATCATCCATCCATCCATACTTCCATCTATTCATCTATCCATCCAACATCCATCCATCCATCAATCTATCCATCCATCCATCATCCATCTGTCTATCCATCCATCCATCCATCCATCATCCATCCATCAATCCATCCATCCATCATCAATCCGTATATCCATCCATCCATCGTCCATCCATTCTTCATCCATCCATCCATCCGTCATCCATCCACCCATCCATCTGTCCATTCATCCATCCATCCATCATCCATCCATCCATCCATCATCAATCCGTATATCCATCTATCCATCATCCATCCATCATCAATCCGTCTATCCATCCATCCATCGTCCATCCATCCATCCATAGATCCATCCATAGATCCATCAATCCATCCATCATCAATCCGTCTATCCATCCATCGATCATCAATCCGTCTATCCATCCATCCATCATCCACCCATCCATCATCCATCCACCCATCCATCATCCATCCATCCATCCATCCATCCATCTATCATCCATCCATCCATCCATCCATCTGTTAATTAATCCATCCATCCATCCTTCATCCATTCACCTATCCATCGATCTGCCCATCCATCCATCATCCATACATCCATCCGTCATCCATCCATCATCCATTCATCCATCCACCCATCTATCATCCATCCATCCATCCTTCCATCTATTCATCCATCCATCCTTCCATCTATTCATCCACCCATCCATCATCCATCCATCCATCCATCCATCCATCCATCATCAATCCGTCTATCATTCATCCATCGTCCATCCATCCATCATCCATCCATCCATCCGTCTATCCATCCATCTATCCATCCATCTGTCCATTAATCCATCCATCCATCCTTCATCCATCATCCGTACACCTGTCCATCCATCAATCCATCGATGCATCCATCCATCTGTCCATTCATCCATCCATCAATCCATCCATCCATCATCAATCCTTCTATCCATCCATCCATCGTCCATCCATCCATCCATCCATCCTTCCATCCATCCATCAACAATCCATCTATCACCCATCCATAAATCCATCCATATGTCCATTAATCATCCATCCATCCGTCGTCTATCCATCCATCATCCATCCATCGATCCATCCATCCATCCATCCATCATCCATCCATCCATCGTCCATTCATCCATCATCCATCCATCCATCATTCAGCCATCCACCCATCTATCATCCATCCATCATCCATCTGTCTATCCATCCATCCTCCATCCATCCATCCATCCATCCATCATCAATCCGTATATCCATCCATCCATCCATCCATCCATCCATCATCAATCCCTCTATCCATCCATCCATCCATCCATCGTCCATCCATCCATCATCAACCTGTCTATCCATCCATCCATCCATCCATCGTCCATCCATCCATCAGCCATCCATCCATCCATCCACCCATCTATCATCCATCCATCCATCCTTCCATCTATTCATCCATCCATCATCCATCCATCCATCCATCCATCCATCCATCAATCTATCCATCCATCCATTCTTCATCCATCATCAATCCCTCTATCCATCCATCCATCGTCCATCCATCCATCATCAACCTGTCTATCCATCCATCCATCCATCCATCCATCCATCCATCCATCGTCCATCCATCCATCAGCCATCCATCCATCCATCCTTCCATCCATCCATCCATCCTTCCATCTATTCATCCATCCATCATCCATCCATCCATCCATCAATCTATCCATCCATCCATTCTTCATCCATCATCCATACACCTGTCCATCCATCAATCCATCCATCCACCCATCCATCCATCCATCCATCTGTCCATTCATCCATCCATCCATCAAACCATCCGTCTATCCATCCATCCATCCATCCATCATCAATCTGTCCATCCATCCATCCATCCATCCATCATCCATCGATCCATAAATCCATCCATATATCTGACCATTAATCCAACCATCCATCCTTCATCCATCATCCATACATCTGTCCATTAATCCAACCATCAATCCTTCATCCATCATCCATACATTTGTCCATCCATCAATCCATCCGTCCACCTATCCATCCATCTGTCCATTCATCCAACAATTCATCAATCCATCCGTCCACCCAACCATCCATCCATCGTCCATCCATTCATCATCCATCCATCAACCCGTCATCAATCCGTCTATCCATCCATCCATCCATCCATCCGTCATCCATCCATTATCCATCCATCCATCATCAATCCCTCTATCCATCCATCCATCCATCTATCCATCTATCGTCCATCCATCATCAATCCCTCTATCCATCCATCCATCCATCATCCATCCAATATCCATCCATCCATCATCCATCCATCTATCGTCCATCCATCCATCGTCCATCCATCCATCCATCGTCCATCCATCCATCATCCATCCGTCCATCCATCCATTCATAATCAATCCCTCTATCCATCCATCCATCGTCCATCCATCATCCATCCATCCATCCACCATCCATCCATCCGTCTATCCATCCATCCATCGTCCATTCATCCATCATCCATCCATCTATCCATCCATCCATCATCAATCCGTCTATCCATCATCCATCCATCCATCATCCATCCATCCATCCATCTGTCCATTCATCCATCCATCCATCAATGCATCCATCCATCATCCATCCATCCATCCATCCATCCATCCATCCATCCATCCATCATCCATCCATCCATCATCCATCCATCCATCCATCCATCCATCGATCCATCCATCCATCCATCATCAATCCGTCTATCCATCCATCGTCCATCCATCCATCCATCCTTCCATCCATCCATCATCAATCCGTCTATCCATCCATCCATCATCCATCCATCCATCATCAATCTGTCTATCCATCCATTCATCATCCATCCATCCCTGCATCATCCATCCATCCATCCATCCATCCATCCACCATTCATCCATCCATCTATCATCCATCCATCCATAAATCCATCCACCCATCTGTACATTAATCCATCCATCCATCCGTCATCAATCATCCATTCACCTGTCCATCCATCAATCATCCATCCATCCATCATACTTCCATCCATCCATCCACCCATCTATCATCCATCCATCCATACTTCCATCTATTCATCTATCCATCCAACATCCATCCATCCATCAATCTATCCATCCATCCATCATCCATCTGTCTATCCATCCATCCATCCATCATCCATCCATCAATCCATCCATCCATCATCAATCCGTATATCCATCCATCCATCGTCCATCCATTCTTCATCCATCCATCCATCCGTCATCCATCCATCCATCCGTCATCCATCCACCCATCCATCTGTCCATTCATCCATCCATCCATCATCCATCCATCCATCCATCATCAATCCGTATATCCATCTATCCATCATCCATCCATCATCAATCCGTCTATCCATCCATCCATCGTCCATCCATCCATCCATAGATCCATCCATAGATCCATCAATCCATCCATCATCAATCCGTCTATCCATCCATCGATCATCAGTCCGTCTATCCATCCATCCATCATCCACCCATCCATCATCCATCCACCCATCCATCATCCATCCATCCATCCATCCATCTATCATCCATCCATCCATCCATCCATCTGTTAATTAATCCATCCATCCATCCTTCATCCATTCACCTATCCATCGATCTGCCCATCCATCCATCATCCATACATCCATCCGTCATCCATCCATCATCCATTCATCCATCCACCCATCTATCATCCATCCATCCATCCTTCCATCTATTCATCCATCCATCCTTCCCATTATTCATCCACCCATCCATCATCCATCCATCCATCCATCCATCCATCCATCCATCATCAATCCGTCTATCATTCATCCATCGTCCATCCATCCATCATCCATCCATCCATCCGTCTATCCATCCATCTATCCATCCATCTGTCCATTAATCCATCCATCCATCCTTCATCCATCATCCGTACACCTGTCCATCCATCAATCCATCGATGCATCCATCCATCTGTCCATTCATCCATCCATCAATCCATCCATCCATCATCAATCCTTCTATCCATCCATCCATCGTCCATCCATCCATCCATCCATCCTTCCATCCATCCATCAACAATCCATCTATCACCCATCCATAAATCCAACCATATGTCCATTAATCATCCATCCATCCGTCGTCTATCCATCCATCATCCATCCACCGATCCATCCATCCATCCATCCATCATCCATCCATCCATCGTCCATCCATCCATCATCCATCCATCCATCATTCAGCCATCCACCCATCTATCATCCATCCATCATCCATCTGTCTATCCATCCATCCTCCATCCATCCATCCATCCATCCATCATCAATCCGTATATCCATCCATCCATCCATCCATCATCAATCCCTCTATCCATCCATCCATCCATCCATCGTCCATCCATCCATCATCAACCTGTCTATCCATCCATCCATCCATCCATCGTCCATCCATCCATCAGCCATCCATCCATCCATCCACCCATCTATCATCCATCCATCCATCCTTCCATCTATTCATCCATCCATCATCCATCCATCCATCCATCCATCCATCAATCTATCCATCCATCCATTCTTCATCCATCATCAATCCCTCTATCCATCCATCCATCGTCCATCCATCCATCATCAACCTGTCTATCCATCCATCCATCCATCCATCCATCCATCCATCGTCCATCCATCCATCAGCCATCCATCCATCCATCCTTCCATCCATCCATCCATCCTTCCATCTATTCATCCATCCATCATCCATCCATCCATCCATCAATCTATCCATCCATCCATTCTTCATCCATCATCCATACACCTGTCCATCCATCAATCCATCCATCCACCCATCCATCCATCCATCCATCTGTCCATTCATCCATCCATCCATCAAACCATCCGTCTATCCATCCATCCATCCATCCATCCATCATCAATCTGTCCATCCATCCATCCATCCATCCATCATCCATCGATCCATAAATCCATCCATATATCTGACCATTAATCCAACCATCCATCCTTCATCCATCATCCATACATCTGTCCATTAATCCAACCATCAATCCTTCATCCATCATCCATACATTTGTCCATCCATCAATCCATCCGTCCACCTATCCATCCATCTGTCCATTCATCCAACAATTCATCAATCCATCCGTCCACCCAACCATCCATCCATCTGTCCATTTATCCATCCATCCATCCTTCACCCATACAACTGTCCATCCATCAATCCATCCATCCACCCATCCATCTGTCCATTCATCCATCCATCCATCAAACCATCCATCATCTATCCATCCATCAATCCATCCATCCATCATCAATCTGTATATCTATCCATCCATCCATCATCCATCCATCCATTCATCGTCCATCCATCGATCGATCCATCCATCCATCCATCATCAATCCGTCTATCCATCCATCATCCATCCATCCATCCATCCATCTATCATCCATCCATCCATCCATCTGTCCATTAATCCATCCATCCTTCATCCATCATCCATTCACCTGTCCATCCATCTACCCATCCATCCATCCATCCACCATCTATCATCCATCCATCCATCTATTCATCCATCCATCCATCATCCATCCATCGATCCATCAATCTATCAATCCATCCATGTATCCATCATCCATCCGTCCATCCATCCATCCATCATCAATCCATCTATCCATCCATCCATCGTCCATCCATCCATCATTCACCCATCCATCCGTCTATCGATCCATCCATCTATCCATCCGTCATCCATCCATCATCAATCCATCCATCCACCCATCTATCATCCATCAATCCATCCTTCCATCTATTCATCCATCCATCCATCATCCATCCATCCATCAATCTATCCATCCATCCATCATCCATGCATCCATCATCCATCCATCCATCCATCCATCCATCCATCCATCATCAATCCATCTATCCATCCATCCATCGTCCATCCATCCATCATCCATCCATCCATCTGTCTATCCATCCATCTATCCATCTATCATCCATCCATCCATAAATCCATCCATCCATCTGTCCATTAATCCATCCATCCATCCTTCATCCATCATCCATCCATCGTCCATCCATCCATCATCCATCCATCCATCAGCCATCCATCCATCTATCCTCCATCCATCATCCATCCATCCATCCATCCATCCATCTATCCATTAATCCAACCATCCATCCTTCATCCATCATCCATACATCTGTCCATTCATCAAATCCATCCGTCCACCTATCCATCCATCTGTCCATTCATCCAACCATTCATCAATCCATCCGTCCAAACAACCATCCATCCGTCTATTCATCATCTATCCATCCATCATCCATCCATCCATAAATCCATCCATCCATCTGTCCATTAATCCAACCATCCATCCTTCATCCATCATCCATACATCTGTCCATTCATCAAATCCATCCGTCCACCTATCCATCCATCTGTCCATTCATCCAACCATTCATCAATCCATCCGTCCACCCAACCATCCATCCATCTGTTCATTATTCAATCCATCCATCCTTCATCCATCATTAATACACCTGTCCATCCACCAATCCATCCATCCACGCATCCATCTGTCCATTCATCCATCCATCCATCAATCCATCCATCATCTATCCATCCATCCATCCATCCATCCATCATCAATCCGTATATCCATCCATCCATCCATCAATCCGTCTATCCATCCATCCATCATCAATCTGTCTATCCATCCATCCATCATCCATTCATCCATGCATCATCCATCCATCCATCCATCATCCATCCATCCATCCATCCGTCATCAATCCCTCTATCCATCCATCCATCGTCCATCCATCCATCATCCATCCGTCCATCCATCATCAATCCGTCTATCCATCCATCATCCATCCATCATCCATCTATCCATTTATCATCAATCCGTCTATCCATCATCTATCCTTCCATCATCCATCCATCCATAAATCCATCTATCCATCTGTCCATTAATCCATCCATCCATCCTTCATCCATCATCCATACACCTGTCCATCCATCAATTCATCCATCCACCCATCCATCCATCCATCCATCTGTCCATTCATCCATCCATCCATCCATCCATCAAACCATCCGTCCATCATCAATCCGTCCATCCATCCATCCATCCATTATCCATCCATCCATCCATCTGTCCATTAATCCAACCATCCATCCTTCATCCATCATCCATACATCTGTCCATTCATCAATCCATCCATCCACCTATCCATCCATCTGTCCATTCATCCAACAATTCATCAATCCATCCGTCCATCCAACGATCCATCCATCTGTCCATTAATCCATCCATCCATCCTTCATCCATCATCCATACACCTGTACATCCATGAATCCATCCATCCATCTGTCCATCCATCCATCCATGAATCCATCCATCATCTATCCATCCATCCATCCATCATCAATCCGTATATCCATCCATCCATCCATCCATCATCCATCCATCCATCATCAACCCGTCTATCCATTCATCCATCGTCCGTCCGTCCATCCATCCATCCATCCATCCATCCATCCATCCATCCATCCATCATCAATCCGTCTATCCATCCATCATCAATTCATCTATCCATCCATCCATCCATCCATGCATCCGTCATCCATCCATCCATCCATCCATCCATCCATCCATCCATCCATCATCAATCCATCTATCTATCCATCCATCCATCCATCCATCCATCATCAATCTGTCTATCCATCCATCCATACATCCATCGTCCATCCATCCATCAGCCATCCATCCATCATCCTTCCATCTATCATGCAACCATCCATAAATCCATCTATCCATCTGTCTATTAATCCAACCATCCATCCTTCATCCATCATCCATACACCTGTCCATCCATCAATCCATCCGTCCACCCATCCATCCATCTGTCCATTCATCCATCCATTCATCAATCCATCTCTCCACCCAACCATCCATCCATCTGTCCATCAATCCATCCATCCATCCATCCATCCATCCATCCATCCATCCATCATCCATCCATCCATCCATCCATCATCAATCCGTATATCCATCCATCCATCGTCCATCCATTCATCATCCATCCATCCATCCATCATAAATCCCTTCATCCATCCATCCATCCATCATCCATCCGTCTATCCATCCATCCATCATCCATCCATCCATCATCAATCTGTCTATCCATCCATACATAGTACATCCATCCATCATTCATCCATCCATCGATCCATCCATCATCCATCCATCTATCATCCATCCATCCATAAGTCCATCCATCCATCTGTCCTTTAATCCCTCCATCCATCCTTTATCCATTCACCTGTCCATCCATCTACCCATCCATCCATCATCCATTCATCCATCCATCCATCATCCATCCATCAATCTATCCATCCATCCATCATCCATCCATCATCCATCTATCCATTTATCATCAATCCGTCTATCCATCATCTTTCCTTCCATCATCCATCCATCCATAAATCCATCTATCCATCTGTCCATTAATCCATCCATCCATCCTTCATCTATCATCCATACACCTGTCCATCCATCAATTCATCCATCCACCCATCCATCCATCCATCCATCTGTCCATTCATCCATCCATCCATCCATCCATCAAACCAACCGTCCATCCATCCATCCATCATCAATCCGTCCATCCATCCATCCATCCATTATCCATCCATCCATCCATCTGTCCATTAATCCAACCATCCATCCTTCATCCATCATCCATACATCTGTCCATTCATCAATCCATCCATCCACCTATCCATCCATCTGTCCATTCATCCAACAATTCATCAATCCATCCGTCCATCCAACGATCCATCCATCTGTCCATTAATCCATCCATCCATCCTTCATCCATCATCCATACACCTGTACATCCATGAATCCATCCATCCATGAATCCATCCATCATCTATCCATCCATCCATCCATCATCAATCCGTATATCCATCCATCCATCCATCCATCATCCATCCATCCATCATCAACCCGTCTATCCATTCATCCATCGTCCATCCATCCATCCATCCATCCATCCATCATCAATCCGTCTATCCATCCATCATCAATTCATCTATCCATCCATCCATCCATCCATCCATGCATCCGTCATCCATCCATCCATCCATCCATCCATCCATCATCAATCCATCTATCCATCCATCCATCCATCATCAATCTGTCTATCCATCCATCCATACATCCATCGTCCATCCATCCATCAGCCATCCATCCATCATCCTTCCATCTATCATGCAACCATCCATAAATCCATCTATCCATCTGTCTATTAATCCAACCATCCATCCTTCATCCATCATCCATACACCTGTCCATCCATCAATCCATCCGTCCACCCATCCATCCATCTGTCCATTCATCCATCCATTCATCAATCCATCTCTCCACCCAACCATCCATCCATCTGTCCATCAATCCATCCATCCATCCATCCATCCATCATCCATCCATCCATCCATCCATCATCAATCCGTATATCCATCCATCCATCGTCCATCCATTCATCATCCATCCATCCATCCATCATAAATCCCTTCATCCATCCATCCATCCATCATCCATCCGTCTATCCATCCATCCATCATCCATCCATCCATCATCAATCTGTCTATCCATCCATACATCGTACATCCATCCATCATGCATCCATCCATCGATCCATCCATCGATCCATCCATCCATCATCCATCCATCTATCATCCATCCATCCATAAGTCCATCCATCCATCTGTCCTTTAATCCCTCCATCCATCCTTTATCCATTCACCTGTCCATCCATCTACCCATCCATCCATCATCCATTCATCCATCCATCCATCATCCATCCATCAATCTATCCATCCATCCATCATCCATCCATCCATCCATCCATCCATCCATCCATCATCAATCCGTATATCCATCCATCCATCATCCATCCATTCATCATCCATCCATCCATCCATCCATCCATAATCCATCCATCCATCATCAATCCGTCGATCCATCAATCCATCGTCCATCCATCCATCCATCTATCTGTCCATTAATCCATCCATCCACCCTTCATCCATCATCCATTCACCTGTCCATCCATCTACCCATCCATCCATCATCCATCCATCTGTCCATCATCAATCCGTCTATCCATCCATCCATCCATCATCAATCCGTCTATCCATCCATCCATCGTCCATCCATCCATCGATCCGTCCATCCATCCATCATCCATCCATCCATCCATCATCCATCCATCTATCATCCATCCATCCATCCATAAATCCATCCATCCATCATTAATCTGTCTATCCATCCATCTATCATCCATCCATCCATCATCAATCCCTCTATTCATCCATCCATCGTCCATCCATCCATCATCCATCCATCATCCATCCATCCATCCATCCATCAATCCATCCATCCGTCCATCCATCCATAATCCATCCATCCATTCATCCATCCATCCATCCATCCAAATGTTTACCTCTTCAAACTTCTTAGCCTTGTACTGCTCTGCGCCCTTCAGGAAGTTCAGCAGTATTATATCACACAACACTGTGCCCTAAAAACAACAGTATTGTGAACAACAATAAGAACAGTATGAAGAGTAAAAACAAATTAACACAAGACATTTTTTCTGTTTTATTCTGAAGTAGAAAAATGCCATAATATATATGAACAAATGGATTGAATTTCTTAGATAATTCAACATAGCTTACCACTCCCACTGACGTGAACGCTGCCACCATGTTTATGATTGTAGGAATCATGTTAAACTTCCCTGCCTAAAAAAACAGAGATTTTCTCACCATCAACAATTTTACTTGGTTACAAACAAAAGGCATTCCGCTCCTAATGTAATTGAAAGCTTTCTGTGTTAATTGGGAATAAATAGCTTGCCACACAACTTTGACAGTTATTAATATATATTCTTACATTTCCATTGACGATAACATCAAATCGAATGGCATAGGCTTTGACCAGAGTGCGGTAGTCTGTCCCATTTTCCATCTTATAGAATTTTGCAAACCTGTGCAGACAAATACAAATATATTTAAATATGATCATCTCTTTGTGAAGACATTCATTCAAGCTTCTGCTGTGATTCAGATGTACGTTTTGATTGACCATCTAAATGGTAACACCTGAGGGAGCAATATGATGTCAAGATATGTTCTCAACCTTCTACATACAGCAAAGTTTCTTAAACTTGTGTCTTTAAAATGAATCTACAAATCTTATCAAAAAGGGAAGCATTTTTCTTGTGGGTTATACAGAGATATCAGATAAAAATTCTCTAAAAGTTCATTTGCTAATACAAAATGCTTATGTGATGATTTTTTTCTCTGTTTGCTCCCAATGAAATCCCAAAAAGTCAATTTTGAACCCACAGAGCTCAGTAAGACAGGTTCCATCACACAACCACCTTCTGTTAAATAAAGGGGAAACATCTCTGTTCATTCTCTGTTAAGTCTCTTTGCAGGCTCTTTTGATATTCAGTTTCTCATATAAACCTGATTGTCTGCATTACACTGCAGTCATTTGTGCTCATCTGTGTAGATGTTTTCTTTATTAATATTATTCTATTTTTTTTATTGGAATGTCAAAATATGTATTGATACGCTTAGTAAATAGAGAGTACTGATCTTTTCATGTGCCAAACGTTACAGCAGATATGTTTGCATGTCAGTTAGCAACTGACTTTCAGAAGTACTGAAAAAAGACTCACAAAACTGCGCCACAAACTGCAACTGTGGCCAGCTTATAAGATTGTTACCTGACTAACTAAAAAAAAAAGAAAACAAGCTAAATTACCTGAAATTGTATCCAGGAGAAACATTGCTCTGCTGTGACATGGCATCGAGTCGGGTGAATGAATATGATGGTTTACACTCATCATCTGGCTTGTCCAGATCACACATCCAGCTGATCATTATCCCGATCACTCCACCCTAACAGATTTGATCAAACAAATTAATATTTGTGTAAAGGACAACAAAAGATAGAACAAATGTGAGACATCTTGTAAATAACCATAGCAGTTTGTTGTTCAGACAATAGGTGGTAATGAGCTTTCTGACTGATTAAAGGCGATATAAAGTAACAGGCTTTCTTTGCATCCCTGGTGGGGTATTTGAAAGCACTTCTCCCAGGGATTTCATCATTCTGCTGGTGGACTTCAATGTCCATTCGGGAAAGGATGATGATAGGAGGGCTGTGATCATGAGGAACAGACCCCCAGCTCTGAACCCAAGTGCTGTTTCTTGATCTCTGCAAGTCATGCATTGTCCATAAGGACCACCATGTTCAAGCATAAGACTTGTTGAACGAGATCAAGTTGACACTTTTCCAGGTGCACGGGGGACTCTGATAGGGACCAACAAGACCTCTAGAGTGAGAGTCAGCTTTTCCAACTCCAAGGCCATTGACTAGAAGAAGGTAGCTAGTCCTCTTCGGGTTGGGGGGGAGTTTATTCCTCATGTGAATGATAGAAACAGCTTGAGGTGCTGTTAAATGAGTGAGAGAATGGAGTGATTGATAGTTGGATAGGTGACACTTCTGCTGCATCAGTCTGTTGAGGTGAAGAGAGAACTGAGCAAAGAGGCAAAGCTCTCGATTTACTGGTCAGTCTACATCACCAACCTCAATTATGGTCCTCTAATCTTGATTGTGACTGAAAGAAAGGGATCCTGGTTACCAACGGTTAAAATTATGTACTTGTATCTTCAAGGTGGCTGGGCACTCCCTTAGATATCTCTAAGGGAGCCAAGGTGAGGACCTTGGCCATTTAAAACAGGCTCAGAGTTGAGAAGCTTCTCCTCCACATAGAGAGAAGTCACTTGAGGGGAGCCACCTCATCTTTTCCTGATGCCTGTGATAAGGTGTCCCAGACACGTCCCATCAAGAGGAGGCCTGGGGAACGATCCAGGACACACTGGAGGGACTGTGTGTCTTGTCGGGCCTGGGAGTGCCTCGGGCTACTCACAGCAGAAAAAGATGTGTCTGGGGACAGGGAAGTCAGGAAGTCGCTGCTGAGACCTAGTCCAGGGTATAGCAGAAGTCGACGAGTAAGAGTAAACAGTAATATCAAGTCAGGTATTCTTAAACAGTTAGGACAAAACTCACATGATGACTCCAACAATAAAAGAATATTTACAAAGTAGGTGATCTCCAATTCAAAAGATCTCAGCTACTGAACAATTTAACTAGGCCTTTAACCTACTTAAATTTTTAAAAGTTAAGTCAATTTCAAATCTGCAAAAGGGCACAATTTTACTAGGCTTTACTACAAACCATTACTCAAGTTTGGCAGGTCAGACCAGCACAAATGACCCCTCACTTTCATCTGCAGAAGCAGTAGAATCAACTTTGATTCAATGCATTTGTTTTAGTCACACCAATTAAAAACTAGATGAAGAAGAAATGGATGTGAGGCAAACTAAGAAACATTCCCTTTATCCAGTCAAGTCCTTGTAAGCTAGAAAAAGGAAAATTGAGTTAAAAGAAAGCTTGTTAAGCACATTGGGAGATGTAGTTGATCAGTAACAAAGGTAATATCCCTAATTAGTAAACTTTGGTTGATATAAGTAGGTCAAATGGGTCAGTGTCAATTGTGGTCATGGAGGGTGAGCTTAATGACAGGAAAAGGCAGTGTTAGGAGTGAAAAGCAGGAATGACCGATGAGCAGAAGGTGTTTCAGGAGAGGAAGCAAGAAAGTGTCATGGTCTTGGTTCTGTTATGCTTCACTTTGCTCCATGTTTTCTACTGTTATTGGTTTAATTCCTATTTTGTTGTATTGTATGGATATATTTTAGTTTTCAGGTTTTTCTTTGTTTTCCTCTGTTGCCCTCTTGTATGTGTGTGTGTGTGTGTGTGTGTGGGGGGGGGGGGGGGTCTCCACTCACACCTGCTCCTTATCTGCTCGTTAGCCCTGCCTTTGTCTCAGTCAGCTTTATATACTCTCCCTCTGCTGTCAGTCCTTGTTGATTCCTCTGTTGTTGCTGCGTCTGTCATTGCTGGCTTCTCATGCTGTTGTTTTCCTACCTCGTCTCTCCCCAGCACCTCGTGTTCAGTTTCCCATGATGTCTCCATGGTTTGGCTTTACATTGGATTTTTGGATTCCTGCCTTTGTTACTGTTTTCATCATTAAACTGCAAAAAATCTCCCCAGCCTCTCTGCCTCTGCATTTGGGTCCTTCAAACCACAACCAAACCATGACAGAAAGTAGATCAGGAGCCAAAAAACACCGTATTTACTTTTAGGCATAATGTATTTGTTTTTGCTTTATTTGAATATAATTTTAGCCAGCCTTAACAGAGGGGTTGCTCCACGCTTATATTATTCTGCTTTCATTTCTGACAGTTTAAATAATCTTGCATCTGATCCGAATCTCTCTTTATCATCTGTCAGTTTACCATTGCTTCCTTTGTGGCTGCAATGACCACCAAACGTTTTATGTGAGAGTTTGCGCTTGTTTTTCAAATGTACTTAATATAGATGCAGAAAGTGGGCCTGCATTTCTGACTGTCCTTCATATAGTGGCTGCTCCTTATCTAGTTATAAAAGGGAAAAGAACAGATCTTCAAAATCCTTTAACAACATTTCTGTACAGTCCAGAAATCACAGGTCTAATTAGATATCTCTGATTCAGACACACACAAGCATGGCCTTACCTTGTTTGCCAGCTCAGTGAAGTTCTGCTCTGCATATTTCAGAATATCTCCAACTCTGAAGATAGGGCAGTTGATGTCAGTTTCTTTGTGGAAGTTACATTTTTTTATGTACTCTTTTGTTATTGATGGAAGAAAGTTCCCTCTGCAGAAAGACACAACAGCATATCAGAATTGAAGAAAACTTATTGTTGCCTTCATATATGAAAGGTTTTCCTGATATTATCCACATTCTTAATGATTCAATGCAAAAATCAACAACATTAACTTAGACAGACTTTCTCATCTGATCTGTAGTAGTGGGCATGGTTCCATTTATTTAATAACAGCTAAAAGCAAAATAAGGATTAGGATAACCTTGGAAACATTCACAATCTAGCTTCTAAATTAGATTTATCCAACATTACATTTGGCAGCAACATTCACAGGCTTGTTTCTTCCGGATGTAAGTACTTTTGTGACATGTTTTTCTGTTCTAATGTAAGTATTAAAATAAGCATTAAAATAAAACAATAGGTTCTCTCTTTCAAATGGTAACCGTTTCATGTAACTTTAGAAAAGCAATTGAAATAAAATTCTTAACTTACAAATATAACTGAAATCAGGGGCGTGCATAGATAGACACTAGGTGGTGCTAAAGCACTAGGAAGTTTCCCCTTTATCAACAAAAATGCCCTTTTTGTTGGGATCTGGAGATGTACCACCTTTCTCCAGCAGAGTGCGCTGTAGGTCTCCTGGGCTGGAGCCCTCCAGCACACCTGAGACGCATCTACTCATCAGGAGACCTTCCCTTCTTAAGCAGCTGCCAGACCTTTCTTCGACACCGCAGTGTTGACCTTAGTTTGGTTAGCAACCTGAGCCTCTGTTACCTGAAAGAATCTAAGTTGTGTCTAAGTGAGAAAACTGGTTCTAACCTTCCTCTGTCTTTGCTCACAGGAAACCTGTCTCAAGCCTGAAGCTCTGGGTGAGCTTAACCTGCCTTCCAGCCCTGGTGAGCCAAACCTGAAGATTCCTATTTCGATTTCCCCTGCTGCTCTCTGTGAAGTGCTGGAAACTCTGATCAAGGTCTGCCATTCAAAGTCAGAAGTTAGACGCTGCAGCTGCTTGAGCATTCAGCTGAACCAACAGTTTCTGGACCCAACGGTTCCCTCTCTCACAAGAGAAGCCTGGACCCCATCAAGGTAGAATCAGAATTATCTAAAAGGACTCTTTAATCATCTGCCTGCCCAGCTAATCAAACTATCATCTCTGCAGACTTCAGTGAACCCAACCCGGACCTGTTCCAGATCCAGTTAATGTCTTTTGTGTCAAACATCTTAATAAACTCTATTAAACTTTTACCCAGCCTCCTTTGTGTTCTGCATGTGGGTTTGATATTAAACCAATCATGACAGAACACTGCGGCCAAACACAAAGCCCAGCAGATCACCTCCGGAGGAGGCTTGAGGAACAGGATGCTCAGATCCTTGGACATGCGCATACCCTCTGTGAGTTACACACTAAAATTGAACATCAGAACCAAGTGCTACAAACGTATACCAGCTACATGGGAAGTGCTAATGCCACGCCAGCAGTACGTCCCGTTCCGGATCCACTTCCGCCTCTAAGGTCACCGGCAGTGATGTCATTTCCTGAGTTCCGTCCAAGTCCGCCTGAAAGATTTTCAGGTAACCAAAGGGATTGTAAAGGATTTTTGTTTCAATGTCGTTTACTTTTTGAGCACTCTCCCGGCAGTTTTCCAAATGATAGGAAAAAAATATCCTTCATTCTCTCTCAACTCACTGGACGAGCTCTTGAATGGGCGGAGGCAAGGTTCTCTTCAGAGTCCAGTTTTTCTTATACATTTTCCGAGTTCATATCTGAGTTTTCCCAAGTATTTAACCACGACTCAGATAAAACAATTGATTCCCGAGCCCTGCTAAACTTAAGACAGGGAAATTCTACAGTGGCTGAGTTCTCCATTGACTTCCAGGTCAAAGCCGCAGCCTCAGGTTGGAACGAATGTGCACTTAAGAGTGCTTATTTTAAGGCTTTAAATGATAACATCAAAGACGAACTAGCCACAATCGATGAACCAGCTAGTTTGGAGGACTTAATCCGTTTAACCATCAGACTGGGTAACAGACTCCGAACTAGAAATAACTCTAGACAAAGAAGTCTAAATTTTTCTGTGTCAGCTCCTGCATTTAACAATGCTTCTGTTTTTTCTGGACCCGCAGAACCCAGTTCCAAGCCAAAGTCTAAAAACCAGATTTTTTCTGTGCCTGTCCAAGTCTCTCACTCAGATGGAGCGGAGGTCGAACCCATGCAGATTGGACACACAAGGCTATCCCCTGAGGAAAGACAATTAAGATTTAGAGGCAATCTGTGTCTGTACTGTGGTGAGACTGGCCATTTCATTGCTTCATGTCCGGCTAAGTCAAAAGCCAGGGCCCGTCAGAGGAATTGAGGAGTCTGACGGGCCATCTGAAAACTGAAAAAACTGAACGCCTGCTACTCTTTTTTTCTCCAACCAGAATCTCACCTTGTCGGCTTTCATTGACTCTAGTGTGAAAGAAATCTCATTAATTCAGATCTGGTCCAGCAATTAAATATTGAGACTGTCCCTTTATCTAAGCCTCTCAGAGTATCTGCTATTGATGGAAAGAAGCTTCATAAAGACACTCATCAGACACAACCTCTAGAACTTTTAATCTCTGGAAACCATCGTGAAACATTAACGTTTTTTATTTTTCCTTCTGCATGCTCCCCTCTGGTGCTGGGATTCGAGTGGCTGGAACGTCATAACCCCCATATCAATTGGGCTGAACGCCATATTGAGTCTTGGTCCACTTCCTGTCACGAGTCACGCCTTCGTTCTGCGGCTCCTGCTATTCAGTCCCCTAGAGGTAGGGGGGAGATGGACTCTCCTGACCTTACTTCTGTTCCTCCCGAGTATCATGATCTGGCACCAGTCTTCAGTAAGGTCAGTGCGACGTCTCCTCCACCTCACAGACCATATGACTGCGCCATAGATTTACTACCAGGAGACCCCCTTCCCAGCCGTAGACTATACAACATCTCCAAACCTGAACGCGAGACCATGGAAAAATATATCAATGAGTCTCTAGCTGCTGGAATTATTCGTCCATCTTCATCTCCTCTTGGTGCTGGTTTCTTTTTTGTGGGTAAAAAAGATGGTTCCCTTCGACCCTGTATAGATTACAGAGGCTTAAATCAGATAACCGTCAAAAATAGGTACCCCCTACCATTACTGGCATCAGCGTTTGAACCTGTTCAGGGTGCAACAGTGTTCACTAAACTCGATTTGAGAAATGCTTATCACTTCCTTAGAATAAGAGAAGGAGACGAATGGAAAACAGCCTTTAAGACCCCCTTAGGCCAATTTGAGTATTTGGTCATGCCTTTTGGTCTCACAAACGCTCCTGCTTGCTTCCAAGCTCTAGTCAACGACGTTCTCAGAGATTTTTTGAACGTATTCGTTTTTGTGTACATCGATGATATTTTGATCTACTCCAAGAACCTCTCTGACCACAAGAAACATGTTCGTCTAGTTCTTCAGAGACTTTTGGAAAACAAACTCTTTGTGAAAGCAGAAAAATGTGAATTTCACCAACCATCTGTCACTTTTTTAGGGTTTGTGCTCGGGGGCGGGCAGGTGAAGCCATCCGAAGACAAGATAAAGGCAGTTCTGGACTGGCCGACACCTGAAAACCGCAAACAGCTTCAGAGATTTCTTGGGTTTGCAAACTTTTACAGACGCTTCATAAGGAACTATAGCCAAACAGCTCTACCTCTCACAACTCTGACTTCTGTGAAGAAGACCTTTCAATGGACACCTGAAGCCCAGAACGCTTTTGAGAAATTAAAGAACCTGTTTTCCAGAGCACCCATCCTTATCCAGCCAGATCCCTCTAAGCAGTTTATTTTAGAGGTGGACGCATCTGACTCCGGTGTTGGAGCTGTTTTATCTCAGCAATCTGACTCAGACCAAAAAACTCACCCCTGTGCTTTTTTTCACGTAGACTCTCACCAGCGGAGCAAAATTATGATGTTGGAGACCGAGAACTTCTAGCCATTAAACTCGCCCTGGAGGAATGGAGACACTGGCTCGAGGGGGCCGAGCATCCAGTATTGGTTTGGACAGACCCAAAAAACCTGGCTTATCTCCAATCGGCAAAACGATCCAACCCACGTCACTCTAGATGGTCATTATTCTTTTCCCGTTTCAACCTCATTATTTCTGACAGACCTGGTTTCAAGAGCGTCAAGCCCGATTCTCTCTCTCGTCTGTACTCTGCTGATCAACCTGAGACACCCGAGCCTCTTCTTCCTGCCTCCTGTACTGTCGGAGTCGTCTCCTGGGAGATCACTGATCTGATCAACTCTGCCCTAGCCTCTGAACCTGACCCAGGTAACGGCCCTCCAAATAAAACTTATGTTCCATCTTCCGTCAGATCCCGACTGATCCAGTGGATGCATGCAGCTAAATTTTCCGCCCATCCTGGAGTGAGCAGAACCATTGGCCTCATTACAAGACGTTTCTGGTGGCCATCACTACACAAGGACGTTAAGGAGTACGTTTTGGCATGTCCCATCGGCGCCAGAAACAAGACCTCTCATCAACCACCTTCTGGTCTGCTGCATCCTCTACCTGTTCCAACCCGTCCTTGGTCACATATCGCCGTAGATTTTGTCACAGGTCTCCCGATTTCCAGAGGTATGTGCACCATTTTAACCATCGTCGACCGTTTTTCCAGGGCCTGTCACTTAATTCCCCTCAGGAAACTTCCCACGGCTTTCCAGACGGCCCAGCTTCTCGTGAAGCATGTTTTCCGACTCCATGGTATTCCACAAGAAATCCTCTCCGACCGCGGTCCTCAGTTCATCTCACAGGTCTGGAAAGCTTTCTGTTCTGCGTTAAACTGTAAGTCCTCCCTCACCTCTGGTTATCACCCACAGTCTAACGGGCAGACGGAGAGGATGAATCAACAACTAGAATCCACTCTCCGCTGCCTAACATCCAATAACCCTACTGACTGGAGTCAGTTTCTGACCTGGATCGAGTACGCCCATAACTCATTGAAATCCGCTTCCACTGGTTTATCCCCGTTCCAAGTTTCCATTGGTTATCAGCCTCCACTTTTCCCTGCAGACGAGAGAGAGATAACGGTCAGATCAGTCCATCACCACATCCGCCGTTGTCAGCGCATCTGGAAGGACACCATCACCACCCTCAACCGCTTATCTGTTTCTACAAAACGCTTCGCAGATTCCAAGAGACGTCCTGCCCCTGATTACACCATAGGCCAAGAGGTTTGGTTGTCAACACGTGACATTCCCCTCAAAGCCATGTCTAAGAAGCTGTCACCCCGGTTCATCGGCCCATATAAAATTTCCTAAATAATCAACCCCTCTGCTGTCCGCCTGCACCTGCCACCGAATCTCCGCATCCATCCTACGTTCCATGTTTCCCAAGTCAAACCTGTCATTACTAGCTCCCTGTGCCCACCATCCGACTCCCCTCCACCCGCCCTGGACATCGACGGCCATCCGGCCTACACAGTTCGCCGGATCGTGGACTCCCATCGGCGAGGTCGCGGATGGCAGTACCTCGTCGACTGGGAGGGTTACGGTCCGGAGGACCGCACCTGGGTTCCTGGCTCATACATCCTCGATCCGTCCCTGATCGAGGAGTATGAGAGTTCCCTCCCGTCCACTTCCTCGGGACCGCCAAGAGGCGGTCGTTGAGAGGGGGGTAATGTTGGGAGCTGGAGATGTACCACCTTTCTCCAGCAGAGTGCGCTGTAGGTCTCCTGGGCTGGAGCCCTCCAGCACACCTGAGACGCATCTACTCATCAGGAGACCTTCCCTTCTTAAGCAGCTGCCAGACCTTTCTTCGACGCCGCAGTGTTGACCTTAGTTTGGTTAGCAACCTGAGCCTCTGTTACCTGAAAGAATCTAAGTTGTCTCTAAGTGAGAAAGCTGGTTCTAACCTTCCTTTGTCTTTGCTCACAGGAAACCTGTCTCAAGCCTGAAGCTCTGGGTGAGCTTAACCTGCCTTCCAGCCCTGGTGAGCCAAACCTGAAGATTCCTATTTTGGATTTCCCCTGCTGCTCTCTGTGAAGAGGTCTGCCATTCAAAGTCAGAAGTTAGACGCTGCAGCTGCTTGAGCATTCAGCTGAACCAACAGTTTCTGGACCCAACGGTTCCCTCTCTCACAAGAGAAGCCTGGACCCCATCAAGGTAGAATCAGAATTATCTAAAAGGACTCTTTAATCATCTGCCTGCCCAGCTAATCAAACTATCATCTCTGCAGACTTGAGTGAACCCAACCCGGACCTGTTCCAGATCCAGTTCATGTCTTTTCTGTCAAACATCTTAATAAACTCTGTTAAACTTTTACCCAGCCTCCTTTGTGTTCTGCATGTGGGTTTGATATTAAACCAATCATGACACTTTTGAAACTCGTTTTTTTTTATTATTATTATTATTATTAATATTATTAAGATTTTACTGAGGTCGGTTTGGAAATTATCTTTTGAAAACCTGAGCCATTAAAAACAACTGAAACAATGCCCCGAAATGAGCCATCTCCTTGCGCACACCCGACCAGCCTTTGTCACGTTAACTCGCGCGGTCGCCCGCAGGGCATGCCAGATGCGCAGCATCATAGCAGTTCAGTAAGCATCTTCAGATAGCAGGAACGCTCGCTGACAGGCTGCTTTTTCCGTGCCCCATTAGCCAGGTAATATACAGATCAAGCTAAATCATTTTGTAGTGCATTAGAATGTCTCATTCAGCAGCACCAAACAAGCATTTTGCCGACTGGTCACCTGATAAACTAGTTAGGCTAGATAAAGCTAGTCGGCTAGATAAAGCTTGATAAAGTTTTACACTGTAGCCCAAGTCAATGACAGATAACGTGCGGACGACCACATAGGCTACAAATAATTTCGGTAGAGTTTGCAATTGCAAATCTATGTGTTAAGACAAACGTTTTCTGTTGTATATGTTTTGTTAGGCAACATAAATTAACACATTTTGGTCTCTTTATTGTCTTAATTGTATATTGATTTAGTAATTGTAGCACTATGCCAAGAAAGGAGGGTTAATCGTATTGAAAAATCTTAAAAGCTGTTCACATTTTATTTTTAAGTGGTTTGTACAAAATCAGCAGGTATTAAAATAGCTATTATTTTGTAGGCTACCATAAGTCATATCCACATGACAAAACTTCTAGTCATGTTGCCCTAATAGCCCATTATTTAAACTAATGTGGCATATTTGTTAAAGCTATTATTATTATTATTATTATTATTATTATTATTATTATTATTATTATTATTATTATTATTATTATTATCATCATTATTATTTTCATGATGGTTATTATTATTATATTGTAGCCAGTCACAGCAGGGAAGCTCTATACCATCAACATCTACCAAGACAGGAGATGAGGAAGAGTTCAGGGAAGACACAAAGACAGAAAAAGACCGGGATGAGGGAGACCACCAGGATGAGGAGGAACAGATGGGAGAGGTGAAACAGATGAGCCAGATGAAAGAAGAAGAAAGATGAGCAAGCGTACTACTTTAAAGTAGTACGCTTTAGTCTGTTCTGTTGGTGGTGTGACTTTTTTCCATTGAAAACTCACGTTTAGAGAATGTTACAAATAAAAGTCAAATTTCATTCAACATGCGTTTGTAATTTTTTTTTTTTATATATAATTAAGTGTTCCACATGCGCTAAAAAGTGCCCTCCCCCACCTCCTGAGCACCTGCCCCCCAAAATGTCTGTGCACGCCTCTGACTGCAATATTTGTACATTTACACCTTAAAGAGTCTGTTGTGGATGTTTGTGAATTTTATGCCTGATACATAATGCCCATAAAAAGATTAAAAGCAGGCTTGGTTATCTTTGTTGAGCATGACAGTATTTACATTTAGATTCCCCATGATCCAGAGACTACTGACTAATGACGGTAACCCAGTAAGAGACGGGTCGAGAAATTATTGAGTTTTGCAGGGAGGGTTGGAATGTTTATTTTTTTAACCAGAGCAGTGAGCATACACACTCCGCTTCGTTTTTAAGATATAAATATAAAAAATATAACCGTGGATGTCTGGGGGACAGTGAGTGGCCTACATGTTATGAATGCTGGCGTACCATAAAGAATAAATTATGAACAGTTTAGTTTGTGCCTTCAAGTCGTTGCCCATAGGAAGACGTTACTGGATATAACCCAACGGAATATCTTCAGAACAGCTAAATGACACAAAAATAATATGGGTGAGTAGAAGATGATCGAATAACGTAAAATCAAGGGGCCGATGTTTAAAAAAAACGGTGCTCCCCTTTAACTTAGAAATAGAGCTTTCTGGAGTACCCTAATATTAGTAGCAGGAGCAGTGGCGGATCTAGGGGGCAGCTACTGGGGCTGCAGACCCGGATGTTTCCCCCAGATCCCCGGATCTCGCTTCTGAGCTGAGCTGAGTAAAATGAGCAGTACTGAATTTCACCAGATGGTGGCAGCATGAACAGGAATGCAGCCTGCAGCATTCCCACGCAGAAGAAGAAGTTGTCACCACTAGCTGTTGCTAAACAGACTTATGTCCCAGAAATGTGAAGCTCTGACTGACTTCCAGACGTTCTTTGTCCCGGTGTTGTATGAAATTCTGTTCCCCTTGTGTCGGGAGCGCGCATTGAAGCCAGAGAGGCGGATATGGAGGATGGGACCATTTTCACTGCGCTTCTGAATGATTTCTTGCTAAAAAAAACTCCTATAATCATTTCAGTGTTATAACATCCAGTTTATTCAGCAGTTGTTGTTTACTAAATTGTTAGATAAATAAATAGATGAGGTCATTTTAAGCTGTTTTGTGTTGTTGTTTTTAAACACCAAAAGTTTTTTCCAGCTTCTGTCACTTCAGCCTGACAGAAATAAAAGTCAGTCACCAAACACAGTTTTCCAACTCGTAGTGAGTATTTATCATTTTTCATTAGGGATATAGATTAATTTAACATGGGATTAAATTAATTTACCTGCAAGTCTTTAACTGTGTTTATTCCTCTCTTCATCATCAACCCTGTGGATTTGATCACATTTGATCATTATTTACCAAAATTAAAGGAGGGGAACAATATATTTTAGCTGACTGAAATAATCTAGTCTTTATGAAATATATTTTCTGTTTAAATGTTTTTTATCTAACAATTAACACATATTCCAACAACAACAAAAAGTTAAAAACAATACCCAGGACTGTGTTTTCCAATTTTAAAGATGTTTCACTTTCCATCCAGAAAGATTTCTCAATTCAAAAAACCTGAGCAATGCTACTGCAGACATTGAGAATTAAAATACATTTCATAAAGATCATCAAACCAACTGTCATATATTTTTTTCACTATTTTGGATTTCAAAATATGAAATAAATGTTTCAAACATAATATATGAAATATAATGACAGTTTAAAAATTCACAGGATTTGTTTATTTTTTCCCATGTTATGGGGGGAATTGATTATATCAGTTGGCTAAAATATTTGATTCCCCTCTGATAAGTTTGGCAAATAATGATCAAATGTCACCAAATCCACAGAGTTTGTTGCTGATGAAGAGAGAAATAAACACAGTTAAAGACTTGCAGGTAAATTAATTTAATCCCATGTTATGGAGGGAAACGGATTATTTCAGGCAGCTGAAATATTAATTCTCTCCTCTCCTCCTCCCATATCTTTGGGAAATAAAGAACAACTGATTCCAAATTATGTAAAAAATTATGTGTGATAGTATGTAGTATACTAAAATATTTCTTATACATATTTTCTAGTCATATTTTACATTAGAACAGGATTTACCAGAAAGTCTGCACTCTCATCTTCACCCTCAAGGCTAAGCCCCTGACCTCCTAGAATCCTAGATCCTCCCCTGGTCTGAACTACTTGAAGGTAGACGATATTTTGATTAGCTTTGCCCACCAGTGCTGATGTGGTCCTAATGAACATGACTTCACATCTACAGTAGTCAGCTTCATTCAGTAAAAGTTGGTTTGCCTACAATGTGTGTTAATGTCAGAAGAGTAATAATGAGAAGTGCATTTTACTTGGTGTAGTTAAAAGTTGGGAAACGGATGCTGTTCTTTATGAAGATTGTGAAGTTCTCCACATCCATCATGGGATCACTGACAAAAGAAAAGAGAAAAATTAGGAGAAAAATATTTTAGTTTTTTTTTTTCTTTACAAAAAAATGTCACTTAATATGCACCTTTTTCATATATGAGAAACACACCAGTTATGTCTGTTTAGTTTAAGAAGAGTAAACACCAAACCATGATTACTTTACAAGTTGGTTCTTTGTCATATTAACATGCAATTAGTTACAGTGTGTATATTTGTAAACAGAAACAGTAAACTCTACATTTTTAGACACACAAATCAACTAGAATGCCCCATTAATCTCTGAACTCATGCTTGGAAATTTTAGTTTCAGCATTATAATTAGATCAGGACAGGGTCACTATAGTTATGCCTCGGCTGCACCATGGAGGACACCAGAAGAGAGGGACATCTTTTATGTTTTCACTTCAATAAAAAAATATGACTAAAACCACCAGTGGCTGGGGGGGGGGGGGGGGGGGGGGGGGGTTCTGAAAGGAGGGTTGGCTATAACAATTAAGAATTAATCTGACTGGATGAAATAGAAAAAGCATTGACAGGCCATGAAGGCAGAGAGTTGCACCCTGAACAGGATGTTTAAGTGACCAATGAGAAAACAGCTTGAAATCAGGTGACTCCAAATCTCCTCCATTAAATCCGTTTGAGTTTTACCGAAAAGCACTTACCTGTTACATTAGCATTCTAGATCTATAAAGACTATATATTGCACAAGTCAATAAGGGTAAGAAAAAATTATGAAATTCTTCAGGGATGGATAATATTTTTACAAACAATAAATCTGTTTCACTCTTGTGAGCTTTTTTATGCAACTACTGTACAATATAAAATGATGGATTTTGCTAAGAGATTGTGTATCAATGAGTGACTGCTAGTCTACTAGTCTACTGATATACAAAATATATAGACTATTGCAAAATTTATTTTCTTACCCATCTTAATTATTGGAATCAGGTGTTACAGTCCCTTCAGGGCCTTGAATGATGCCACATGTGCAAAAAAATCCAGTCGGGAAATGTTCGTGGTCCTAAATATTCCACTGTCAACTGTCACCTGTATCATGAGATAATTCATTGTATCATGATACAGGTATAATCCAGCGCAAACTGATGGAGTGGGGTTGGCGAATGCTGGAGCGCATAGTGCAGAGAGGTCACCAATCTTCATTCAGATTCATTAAAGACATACTTCCAAACTTCAGATTAGCCTGGCTGTGCAGCTGCATCCAAGCTGTACATCACCAAGTGCAATAAAATGCGTTAGATGCAGTGGTGTAAAGCATGCTGCCACTTGACTTCAGAGCAGTGCAGACACAAAGTCGGGAGTTAAAAATCGTGCTTATCAATCTGGAAATCCATCATGATTCTATGGTTGCCAGGAGAACAGTACTTGTCTGACTGCACTGTACCAAGTGTAGACATTGGTAGGGTGGGATTATGATATGGAGTTGTTTTTAAGGAGTTGGGCACCATGGAGCACCATGGCTAAAACCAAGTCAATTAGAAAATAATCTTAAAGAAGTAAATCATAGGAACTAAATCAGAATACATCTGTTTTCAGGCAGTTTGTTAGTCTTTGACTTGAAAAGTGTTGAACAGATTGATTTATGATATCTTACAGAAACTGATGCTAGCATCAATGAGGCAGCTCCCTCCAGCATTTCACCGTTAGTTTCCCTCATTTAAATTGAGCATCATCTTCTCCTGTCTATTACGTAAGGGTGAGGCCAGTGGCTATCTCCAAAAGTAGAGGGAGGGTACACCCAAGACAGGCTGCCAAGATTATGACATTTTGACTGTTTTGTGCTTTCAGAGTTACCAAAAACCTTCTTTTTTCTAAGATTTTTCAACATGTACCTTTGTTCCAATTTTAACCAAGTTTAGGGAGGTATTCCCACTGACTTCTGTTTCCATTTTAGATATGACTAACCTATCCCTTATACGGGGATACATACCGCAGCCTTTAATACTAGAGATCCCAAGGTCAACAATGACCCTAACGATTCCCTTTCAAAGGACAGTTTCGGGTATTGCTGGACACAACAACCTCGACGACTTCCCATTCCTAAGGGTTGACCTTTCAGTTCAATTTCCATGTTTTCTAAGCCATAAGAAGGCTTTATCTGGTCACTCTATAAGGCTTGGAACTCAACAATAATTCTGACATTTTGAATTGAAAAAACTTACTAGATGGGAAGAGAAAAGCCTTCAAACTTGGAAAAACAAAGTCCAGCGGTTTGATTTTAACTTTTTTGGAATTAATATGACCTGGTTAACTGAGAATCTTCACCAGCATATCCCAAGGCAGCCATTTTGACGGTTCTGAGATTCTGAAGGGAAATAACTTTTTATCTTATGTTGGTCATGTTAACTGACTTTTTCTGTTTCTATATTTCCTTCATTTTCATGTTATTTTTTTTTAAATAAATAAAAACTTAAAAAATAAATATGGTTTATTTTACCTCAATATCCAATGGCCGTCATTTTGACGGCTCCATTATCTGCACTGTAAATTGTTCCTGCAGTTCAATGATGTTCGGTACCGTTGACTAGCAACCAAAATTTTATCTAGAAAACTCTGGAACTGTTGGTTTTCAGAAGAAATCTAACAGCGGAACAGGCTTTAGAAATGCTTGATGATAGGATTCGGGTGAAGATTGAGAGACTGATGATGACAACTAGTTGGAAGGGTGCAGCTCAGATTCTGAAAATGAGTCCAAGGACGATGAACCACCCGCAGAAAAATTATCACTTATCAGTGACCCATCAGAAAATAGGAAAACTTTAGTTAAAGGTTGGATAGCACTGCCCACACTTCAGCCGGTACACTTAAAAGCCAAACCAGAGCCCCCTGTTGACTATAATCACACACAGGTTGTTGTGGAGGTCTTGGATCAGATGATTAAAAAGTATTCTGTAAAAGCTCCACCGTGATGGTGGCTTGTTGCTGTCTCTTACAATTTCCTGGATATAGCAGCTATAAACGCATTGGTTTCTGCACAAAACAACTTCTAATATATGATGTTTGTCAGAAATGTGACACGTCATCTCAAAGCACTTTCCAGTTCACCAGATCATCCAGTCAGATTGATTCAAAGTTTCTATCTAAGGAAAACCAGGTAATTGCATCGACTCATTGACTCTTCATGAATCCCTCACACTAAGCATGATTGTAGCTACAGTGGAGAGGAAAAACTCCCTTTGAACAGGAAGAAACCTCCAGCAGAACCAGGCTCAGTGTGAGCGGCCATCTGCTGAGGCTGACTGGGGTTCAAGGAGACAGAAGCAGAGATACAAAAATCAACTGTAAAAGGCGGCCCCGTCCAGGAAACACACAGCCAGGCAGACGAGCTCCGAGCCAGCTCCAGTTAGTCACAGTCAGAGAAACAGGACTACACTGAAAAACAGGCAGATCTCAAACATCGATAAACAAAGATGTTGGTGGCAGCAGCCCAGCTGATGTTTCTCTCCAGGATGGTTTCCCAGCCAGTTTGATATATATCAGCGGCTATTTAAAAAAAAACTTCCTGGGTGCTCTCTATAGTTTGAATTCTCAAAGCTTTACCACTTAATAAAACAGAAAAAAGGGAGTCTCTCTAATCATTGATCGATAGATCGGTAAAAAGATATCAGAGTAAAGTATTATCTTACATTTTTATGGTGTCGATCTCTGCAGGACACCACCCTTTAATCTCACACATTTTGGTGTTGTTTTTGAAAGGAACACATTTCCCAGTGAGAATTCCTGAGCATGGATGGAGAAATGAGAAAGTTTCAAAACAAGAAAGCAGTGGACCCCAGGCCTCCAGATCTTCTTCCGTGCAACTAGATACATCCCTGCTCTAACAAACCTGTATCAAATGAGTGGTTCATTAAGGGGCCTTTACCAAACCTGAAGGCATGCAGATGAGATAAGTAATCATTTGATTGGGCTGTTTGATCAGGGATGTACCTAAAAGTTGCAGGCTAGTAGAGCTTTATCCTTGGAGGTGGAGACCATTGTTGTAAATATATCATTAAATGGTATGACAGAAGTTTTGACTTGAAAAATGTTACCATATCCTCCAGGTTTGTTACGAAATTTAGTGCAGTCGCTGTCTTTGGTGCAGTTGTATTTCTCTGTCTAAATGGCAAAAAAAAAAAGATTTAAACAGCTCATTTTACACCTGGAAAAAATATTTGATATATATTTTTTTGATCTATTATATTCTGAAAGAACTCCTAATACAGTAAACAATTGAACGTGTATTCTGTTAGTAAAACAAACTGCTGTGGTCAAACAATTTGATGGCTTATTAGGACATTTCACAAATCACTTAAGTTAAGTTTTCTTACCTGTATATTTTGCCAATTCAGCTGGAGGGACTTTACATAGAAAATTCAAACAGCTCATCCAGTCAGACTGGTACAAAATTTTCTATCACAGGATAACCAGCTGATTGCATTGTTTCACTAACTTCATCATCAAAGTCTTTGCACTGGCCCCAAGGTTACATCGGTTTTTCTCTGAATGTGTGTATTTGTTACATTTCTTCTCTCTGTAATACAGCATTTTGGTTTGTATAATAAACAATTGAAGTGAATTTAAGAACTCCCTGTAGGAATTCAGAATTCTGCAAAAAGTACACATCAGTAATAAAACCTGGCATGAGCGTTTTATTTAAAACACATGCAGGTTAACTACTCTCCAGGTCCATTTTTAAAATTATGACTGTTGCCATAATGTTCTTCTTGATATTTGTATGTTAAACTTTACTGAGCATGATTTGGGGGTAAAATCGTATACAACAGACATGGAAAGGAAGGTGAGAAACAAAGGGGGGATAAGAACTAAGGGAAAAGAGAGAGATAGAGACAGGACAGAGTGCATATAAGGGAGAAAATAAATCAAAACAACCTAAATAGAAAAAAAGATATACAGTAATTCCTAGAAGTCTGCTTTCCATACATGTATGGATGAGACGATTAGAAAATAGAGGCAACAAAAAGAAGGCAACAGAGAACCAAAGTAAACGTCAGGAAAAGCTTCTGGAGCAGCAGGTATCCTTTAGATATCCATATGTGTGGAAGGCAAAACCTATGTTGAAACACTATATCATTCAGGGTGGTATATATCTGTAGCTGCAGCTTAGTATGTAGTATTAGTGTGTATCCGTGAAAACCTGGAAGTAAACTTTATACATGAGCATGCTTATGTATAAAGGATTCACAAACCTTCTTCAGAAGGAATATATGCTTAATAGCAGGTGTGGGCGGCCCCAGACTCTTCCTGCAGGACTCAGGACAGAAAAAGAGGTGATAGGGGCCCCATTACCCAGAGGCACCCCAGATTACTGGGACACAGGCAGGGCAGACATAGTGATGGCCAAACCTACTAGAGAAGGACAGACAAGAGCACCTGGAGCCTGACCCCCGAAGGGCAAAACCCAAAAGGGGCCCACTCCCTGAGGGTCCCTAAACCCGGAGGCCATAGTGCCAAAGACCTATAGGGCTACAGCAGCTGCCCAAGGCAGATCTGGATGACAGGCCCACAGTCCGAGGACTTGGGGTGCACAACCCCTAAGTGGGCACCCCACAGGGCAGCATCAAAGATGAAACTGCGCCTCCTGAAGTACCCAACTCCACACCTAGAGAACGCACCAGCGCACACAGGGCCTTTGACTGCCAGGAAAAGCAAGATCTCGTTGACTTTTGTTCCCTGTTTTAGGAATATTTCTTTAATAAACATTTTCTAACATTCTACAGCATAAAATAAGTAATAAAAGCTGCTATGATTCATACAAATATCGTATTGGGTCACGATTGGTATCAACTGTTGTGATCCAAATACTGCTGGACCATATGATTACTGTTCTGAGCAAGCCAATCATGGTGATGCCATTTAAGGAAGACCCGAGCGTACCCAATGGCTGCAGTGCTAAATTGACAATGATGCAAACAGACAAAAATTCTCAGCTGGTTCTCATACAGTCATGGCTTTAGACAAACCAGCTGCTGGAGAACTGTGATGAATGCAAGCCAACCCTCCAACATCATCCTCCTTTAAAACCAGGCAGCGCGTTCCAGAAAGGTCTCTTTGCTCATGGCCGAAAGCTTGAACAGGAGAGAATACCTTCACGTGAAGTCTTTCAACACGGCTGCATTTGTTGGTGAGCCCTTTCCTGCAATTCAGAAGCTCTGATTGTAGTGCACATCATGATTCCTGCCTTCTCCTGAAGCGGATGAGAAAACTGAAGTTTTCTGAAATGGTAAAACCCCTGCTGTGAGGACCCAGCACCGCAGTGAACCACATTACCAACGTGTCATGATTGGTTCAGGAAGACCCAATATGCAGAACACCACGGAGACGGAAACTGGAGTAAAAGTTTAACAATGTTTATAGAACAATGGTAAAATGAAAGAGTCATGTACTGGTTCACTTCTGGGGATCTGGTTCACAGGCAACTGGAAGGGAGACAGTTCAGTTAGCCACGTAGCTGGTGAATGTGGAAATGTTATCTTCAGAGATCTACCTTGAAGAATCCGGGTTTGGCTTTGAGAGAGGCACTGTTGGTTCCAGAGACTGTTTGATTCAGCAGAGTTCAGTTTCAGCTTCAGCGTCTTGCATCTAACGATAGGACAGACCTTGGTTTTCCAGCTCTTAGTCCAGAGCAGCATGGGAAATCCAGAGAAGGTTCTTCAGGTTTGGCTCTGAGGGCAGGTTCGACAGGTTAAGCTCATCCAGAGCTTACAGGACAAAAACAGGTTTCCTGTAGGCAGAGACAAAAGGTAATTAGTTTCCAGCTAGGAGACTAGAGGCAACAAAGATTTCACAGAGGAAGTGAGGCTCAGGTGCTAACCAAACTGGATAAACACTGCGGCGTTGATGCGAGGTCTGAGGGCTGCTTATATGGTGGAGGATCCTCCTGATGATGAGATGGGTTTCAGGTGTGTCGAAGGCTCAGCTCAGGAGGATCCACAGTGAACTCTGCTGGAGACAGGTGGTACAGCTCCAGATCCCAACAGTACCCTCCCCTCAACGACCGCCTCTTGGCGGTCCAGAAGACGTCGATGGGAGGGATCGCTCGTACTCCTCGATGAGGGATGGGTCGAGGATGTAGGAACCAGGAACCCACTGACGATCCTCCGGACTGTAGCCCTCCCAGTCGACGAGGTACTGCCAGCCACGACCTCGCCGACGGGAGTCCACGATCCGGCGGACGGTGAAAGCCGGATGTCCATCGACTTCCAGGGCGGGTGGAGGGGAGTCGGACGGAGGGCACAAAGGGCTGGAGATCACGGGCTTGATCTGAGAGACGTGGAATGTGGGATGAATTCGAAGAGTCGGAGGCAGTTGTAGTCGTACGGCAGACTGGTTTATGACCTGGGAAATCCTGTAGGGGCCAATGAATCTGGGAGAGAGTTTACGGGACATCCCCTTGAGGGGAATGTCCCGAGTGGAGAGCCATACCTCCTGACCGACGGAGTAAACTGGTGCAGGGCGTCTTCTTGAGTCAGCGAAACGTTTAGTGGTCTCCATGGAACGGTTGAGGGTGGCTATGGTGTCTCTCCAGATGCGATGACTGCGGCGGATGTGGTGGTTGACTGATTTGACCGAAATCTCTCTCTCGTCTGCGGGGAAAAGTGGAGGTTGATAACCAAGACTGACCTGGAAAGGAGACTGGCCGGTGGAAGCTGACTTTAGAGAGTTGTGAGCATATTCGATCCATGGAAGGTGTTGGCTCCAATCGGAGGGATTACAAGAGGTCAGACAACGAAGGGAAGATTTGGAGCTGTTGATTCATTCTCTCGGTTTGGCCGTTGGACTGTGGGTGATAACCTGAGGTGAGAGAAGATTTGCAGTTGAGGGCTGAACATTGAATCGTGAGAAAAATAGTGACCACCTTGACTGTCGAGGATTGGCCTGTTTGGCGGACTGGATATAGGCAAGGTTCTTATGTGTGCCAGTGTCTCCATTCCTCTAATGCCAATTTGATGGCCAGTAATTCGCGGTCACCAACGTCGTAGTTTTGCTCAGCAGAGGAGAGTCTACGGGAGAAAAAAGCACATGGGTGAACTCTTTGGTCTGAATCGAGTCTCTGAGATAAGACAGCACCAACTCCTGAGTCGGAAGCGTCGACTTCGAGGATAAATTGTTTCGATGAATCAGGCTGGATTAACACTGGAGCTCTGGAAAACAACATCTTTAATTTGTCAAAAGCAGTTTGAGCCTCGGGAGACCATTCGAAGGTTTTCTTGACTGATGTAAGAGAGGTTAGAGGTAGAGCAGTCTGACTATAATTCCTGATGAATCGTCGATAAAAATTAGCAAAACCCAGGAATCTCTGCAGCTGTTTGCGGTTTTCGGGAACCGGCCACTCCAAAACTGCTTTTATCTTATCCTCAGATGGCTTAACCTGTCCGCCCTCGAGCACAAACCCCAAAAAGGTGACTGAAGGTTGGTGAAACTCGCATTTTTCGGCTTTGACGAAAAGTTTATTCTCAAGGAGTCTTTGTAAGACCAGGCGGACATGTTTCTTGTGTTCTGTGAGGTCTTTGGAGTAAATGAGTATGTCATCAATGTAGACAAAAACAAACACGTTCAAAAAATCTCTGAGAACGTCGTTGACTAGGGCTTGAAAACACGCAGGAGCGTTTGTTAGACCAAAAGGCATGACTAAATACTCGAATTGACCCAGAGGGGTCTTAAAGGCAGTCTTCCATTCATCGCCATCTCTGATTCTGAGAAGGTGATAGGCGTTCCTTAAGTCGAGCTTAGTAAAGACAGTGGCCCCTTGAACTGGTTCGAAGGCAGAAGCGAGTAGAGGAAGTGGGTACTTATTCTTAACAGTAATTTGGTTCAAACCTCTGTAGTCAATACATGGTCTGAGAGATCTATCCTTCTTACCCACAAAAAAGAAACCTGCTCCTAAAGGAGATGAAGAGGGGCGGATTATTCCAGCAGCTAGTGACTCATTTATGTATTTCTCCATTGTCTCCCGTTCGGGTTTGGAGATATTATAAAGTCTACTGCCGGGTAGAGGAGCTCCTGGTAAAAGCTCGATAGCACAGTCGTATGGTCTGTCAGGTGAAAGGGACGTAGCACTGACCTTACTGAAGACAGGGGCTAAATCATGGTACTCAGGAGGAACAGAAGTAAGGTCAGGAGAGTCCATCTCCCCCCCCCCCTAGGAGATCTTACAGCGGGGGCCGCTGAACGAAGGCACGTCTCATGGCATGAGGTCGACCAAGACTCAATATGACGATCGGTCCAGTTTATGTGGGGGTTATGTCGTTCCAGCCACTCAAATCCCAAAACCAACGGAGAACAAGCAGAGGGAAAAACAAAGAAAGATATGGTTTCTCGATGGTTACCTGAAACCAACAGTTCGAGGGGTTGTGTCTGGTGAGTCACTTGGTGAAGCTTCTTTCCATCAATCGCAGAGACACAGAGAGGCTGGGTTAGAGGAACAGTTTCAATCTGTAGTTGTTCAACTAAATTGGAGTCAATCAGGTTCCTTTCACAGCCTGAATCAATAAATGCAGATAAAGTGAGGTTTTGGTCAGCAAAAATCAGTGTGGCTGGAAGTAATAGGCGAGGAGATTTTTTAGAAATAACATGGCCCGTCAGACTCCTCAGATCCTCTGACGGGCCCCGGCTTTTGATTTAGCTGGGCATGAGGCAGTGAAATGGCCACTCTCACCACAGTAGATGCACAGCTTGCTCCTGACACGCCTTAACCTTTCCTCTGGAGTTAGCCTCGTATGTCCAACCTGCATGGGTTCGGCCTCCACTTCAACCACATGAGAGGCCTGAACTGGCAACGGGAGAGATTGGATCTTAGTTCTTAGTTCAACGCATCATCACTGAGCTCCTGATTTGCTATAAGTTAGCAAACAGATTAAAGCCCTTCAAATCTCTACATTGTTGCATCAGACTGATTCGAGTCTCCCCGGGAGCTGACCTAGCCTTCAAAGTAGACTGGATCAGAAATGAACCGCACGCCGTCCCCCTCTCCGTTCACTAAATCAACGCATAGTAAAACCTCCTTTCATCTTTAGTTGATGCCTAATTGAGGTGCCATATTTTGGGTGGGCGTAGTTAGTTAGGTTTTGCATGTGTTTAAGTGAAGCTCTTGATTTTTAAAGCTGATCATATGAAAAGGTTCTGAACAGAAACCTGGTTTCATGAAGTGTGTGCGTGGATGTGTCTGTGTGTGTGTGACTAAGAGTGTGAATGGCTGTGATTGGGTCGTTTCCTTCATTCTTTTCTCTCTTTCCCTCCTTTGGCCTTAAATCAATGTGCTAAAGGTGAGCTGCTAGCATGGTCAGTCCTTCAATGTCTCATTGTTGTTACATGTTGCAGAGATGGCCATTTTAAGAGTTTTACAACCCATTGTGTTTCCCTACATTTTAAGTGTCCCACTTCCCTTTGGTCATATGAAAGGGGTGGGTGCAACCTATTAAATCCACTTCCTTTGTCCATACGGTTTTATGGTTTTATGACTCTTTGTCTCCTTATAAAGTGTCTTGATGCCAAAAAGAGCCCAACAGATTTTACTTTCACAAGTGGAGCAGTATGGCAATTGTCATATTGCTACACTTGTTTCATGCATATAAATTGCTTTATTATAATTATGCAGGGAGTTTTACAGTTTATATGGACACTGCAATGTAAATAGAGCAGAAAAAGAAAAGGAAAAAAGAAAAAAAAGAGACAGTGACAAAACATTTTCAGTCTGCTTCATCACCTGTAACGAGATGAAAAAAGAACAGCACAACCGAAAGACATGGTACAAGACATACAATAAATCAACACCTTGAAACTATTGCTAAAGTAATATTATTAAGTCTGACATGTACTCTGTGTTACCTGAAGATACGGATGTAGGCTTTCTGTATGGAAGTGAATCTCTGAGTACCTGGAGCCAAGCACCTGTAATAGTTTGTGAGGGTGCACTTGTGCATGTAAAGTTTTGTCCATAGAAAAAATGCTCAATAGTGGTTGTGGAGAGCTGGAGAAGCACACCCCCCGGAGCACTGATTCCAGCGCCGGGAGACCCAAAGCCCCAGGCGCCCAAAGGGACCCCAAGAGCGAAAGCAACAAGGAGGGCCAGCCCCGGGAATCGGACCCCCACCAAGGGAGGAGGAGAGACAGCCCCCAAGAAGCCCCCCAGCCACCGCCATGCCAGCGCCCCGGGGAGCCGCGGAGGCGAGTCCGCGGGCTCCGCCGGCAGCCGGCCACCCTGAAGTAGGGCCGGGCAAAGAACACCGGCCCCCCCACGGCCCCGACCAAAACGCCCCAGCCCCACAGAGCGCCGAAACACGCCCCGCCCCCCGGCACCAAGCCCGCGCACACACACCGCGCATAGAACTGACCCAAGAGCAGAAAAGCCACCCGGTGCCCGACCGCCAGAAGAGCAGACCGTAGCCGGCGCAACCACCCACCCCCCAGCAGCCCGCGGCAAGCACCGAGCCAAAGCTGAGCGAACCACGCCGCTCCCCCACTGGACAAAGCCAGAGCAGCACAGCCGCGTCTGCCGCCCCCCCTCGCCGCCCGCACAAGCCCCCAACATGCTGCAGAAGCATCTTCGCCGCTCCGGCCCCCCGACGCGCGTCGGCTGGAGCCACTCCACCGCCACACCCGCCGCGATCGGCGGGACCAAAGCAGCTCCACCATGCCATCAAGCGGGAAAACCCACCCGAAGACCCAATCAGCGCAGCCAGCCCATCCAGACCGGCCTCCCAACACCAACCCCGCCGGAGCCGCCCAGACCACACACCAGTGGCGTGCCGCCAGCAAGACCCCCACCCAACGGGGCCACCCCCCGAGAGAACAGACATGCCAATCCCCCCCGGAAAAAGAAAGCCAAGCAGAAAAGCCCCCCCAATGCGACAGTAGACACCAGACACCGACCTGCCCGCAACCGCTCCCCCCACAGGGGGAAAAAAATAAAATAAATAAATAAATGTTTCTAAATAAAAAAATAATATATATATATATATATATATATATATATATATATATATAAATAAAAAAATAAAAATTCCCCTAAGCAAGAGGAGAAATGCAAGCGGAAAAACCAGAGCCCAAAACAAAACCCAAGACCTGCACCTCACCATGCCGTGCAGCTCCCCTCCCCCCCGAACCGGTACCACAAGACCAGCATCGGAAAAAGCACCACCCAGGAACCGGCATCGAAGCGAAGGCACCGGCACCGACAATCTCAGAACAACACCCGGCCCCACCCCGAAGTGAATCCAGTCCCGGGCCCCAGGGATCCGAGGCCCCAGGGGCGCCCAACCCCCAGACAGGAGCCCCAGCAAGGCCCCGGCCGGCCGGGGCAGCGGAGAGGCCACCAGGAATGAGCCGGCAGCCACCCGGGCATCCACCCCCAGACCCCGAGTCCCACCAGTGCACCGGTGAGCCCCGATGCCAGCCAGCAGAGGGAGAGCAAGACGGGGGGAATGGGCTCCGCAGTTAGCGGAGACTTGAGATGTATTTGGAAGGGGGTGCAGTTGAGACCCCAACCTGGGAGAGAAAAAAAAAAAACACACTCACAATCTCAATTATGGCATCCCTCCCTACTGCCCCCACTCGCACCACAGGAAAAAAAATAAATAAATAATAATAATAATAAAATAAAGTAAATAACTAAATAAATAATAAAAATAAATAAATAAAATAAAAACACGGACACACATTCACACATAACACTCACATCCAATAATACCAGGACCAAAGACCTGGCGGCACCAGTGGTTGGTCCCGGGACTATCGGATGACCCAATAAGTGAACCTAAAATCCGGGAGTACCAAAAGGGGGTGTCCGGCACAGTCCACCCGCCCTCCGGGGGATAGACGGTGCCAGCGCACCCCCCCTTCCACAACCCTGAACCCTCAATGTCTAGATGCAAGAGGGGAAGGAGGAGGCCGACCGTGGTGAGGCCCATAAAATAAGCCCCCCCCAGGTGGCCTTGACCCCCACCCCCCAGAAAATACCCTACATAGATGTGTGTTGTGAAAATGATGTAGATGGAAGTGTCTAAAATGCAAAATAAAATTGGGGTGGGGGTCATCGTCAGAAGGTGGGGCCCTCCAGTAACGGCCCCCTCCCCAAAAACCTACATGTGTGGCAGTGTGAAGGAGCAGGCAGAGGGAGGATTTCGGGGATGGGGAGCAAAGGACTGGGGTGCTTGCTGCACTCCCAGGGAGCCAGCTCCCCCGCTGACTCCAATAGGCACCCCCGTTCCCCAAGAGCCCCTCCGGACAGGGGGGCCCCACCAGTCTCACCACCATAGCCCGGGGGCCAGGGACCGACAGCAGGACCTGCCAGCCGGCCATCAACTGTAGGCTGAATGAACCAACACTGTTTTGATTGCATTTAAGATGTCTGTATTCATTGTTATTCACATATGCTCGCTGCATCACAACAATTCTCGAAGCTGCAATATTAGTATGGTCAGTGTTGTGCCTGAACGCGTTCATTGAACGAAAGTTCATGAACTCGTTCATATTTTGGGCGAACGTGAACTGAACGTACTGTACTGCCTGATGAACGTTTTTGTGAACTCGTTCATTCTGGTGTCTGTGAACGGCACGCTCTCTCAGTTCAACTCCGTTCAATAGGTTGCCAGATTTCTATAGAGCCCTCCAGGCGAAACCCCGGCTAAATCACACCGTAAACAGGCCTTCATATGTAGCGGGACAAACACCCAATCTGGCAACACCAGCTACCAGTGTCGTAGCCTACAGCCGCGTGCGTCATCAAAACAAAATGCAGCGTGGAAGCCACAGCAGCATGGGGGAGACCGTGGATGCGACAAAGCAGCAGTATGATCACTTAAAACAGTTTTATGACCAGGTGGTCGTTGAGGATGATGGCAACAATCTTACATTTCTCTGCAAACTTTGCCCGCCGGCTTTCAGTAAAAAAAATCCACACTTTAGTAACCTTAAATTCCTACCTCAGCCTGGTCCCTCAGTTTGTGTTAGTAAAATGTTCTTGAGGGTTTTACTATTTGTGTAACTTGTTTGTTAAACCAGCCTGGTATAATTTTCCAGGATTCCTTTTTAGTATGTACTGAAATGAAATTTCAAATTGAAAAAAATATTAAAATTAAAAAAAACATTTGCACCTTAAACACTACTTTCCTGTTTTTCTTTTAATAATTCCTCATAAAAAAGACCATTCAAGCAGCACATTTTCCTGATGTTTTTGAGAATATACTGTAGAGGTGAAAGCTGCAGCTGCTACTAGTGTGAAGTGAATGGACAGCAACAAAGCATTGAAGCAACAATGGGGAAATGCTGTTCCCTCAATGCTAATGTAAATCCTGGTTGGATAAGGATTCAAAACTGGATATGAAGATGAAATCTGATGCACAGTTTCAGTGTTACAACTGATAAAATAATTGCTGTCTGTGTTTCTACAGTAGGCTATGATGTAATTGAGCAATATATGAAAAAAAAGAACTGAACTAGTTCATTTTTTGGAACTGTGAACTTAGTTCAAAATTTTGAATTATGAACTATGAACTGAACTAGTTCATTTTAAAATGTGTGAACTGAACTTTGAACTAGTTCACGTAAAAAGATAACTTTCCCAACACTGAGTATGGTATTGAACAGAATAAATGGTACTGGGACACCCATAACATATTTTAAAAGCATTGGCTGTCTAGAAGTTAATGTTGGGAACTGATTGATATGTTTCTTGGGTCTTTTCTGCCTTTTGGTGAGTTGAAGAATGGATAGTACAAAAAATATTTAGTGCAATAAAAAATAGATATGGAACTACATTCTTGACAAAGATGCTGATTAGTCAGTCGCTTCATATGGATGTGATCAAAGTTATTTCAGATTTAAAAAAAAGTAAAAAAATTTTGGTGTTCTTAATTATTTATTTATTTATTTATTTATTTATCAGGACCTGTCATTTAAATCCCATATCAAAGAGGTTTTTAGAATTTCCTTCTATCATCTGAGGAATATCTGAAAAATTAGAAATATCCTGTCCAGGGGAGATGCTGAGAAACTTGTCCATGCATTTGTTACTAAAAAAGGCTGGACTATTGTAATTCTTTACTATCAGGAAGTCCACAAACTATAGTTAAAAGCCTTCAGCTGATCCAAAAAACTGCAGCCAGAGTTCTGATGAAAATGAAAAAGAGATCATATCTCTCCTATCCTGGCTTCTCTTCATTGGCTTCCTGTTAAATCCAGAATAGAATTTAAAATCCTCCTTCTCACATATAAAGCCTTAAATGGCCAAGCTCCATCTGATATCAGAGATCTGATTGTTCCTTATGTTCCTAACAGAGCACTTCGCTCTCAATCTGCAGGTTAACTAGTGGTTCCTTTGTTTCTAAGTCACCGTTTTAGTGCTACTTGGTCCCAATGTAATTTCTCATTGGGAACCTACTAGCATTATATTGCTAACTGGTTAACAAAATACTTCTGAGAAAATGGCCACAGTAAAACTTGCTTGCAAACCTTCCGCCACAACAATCGCGCCCTCTTGATAAACGACCAATCACGTTCACTTTATTCACTCGTGTAAAGTAATTCAATACTCGGGAGAATTCAGATATGCAACGTCTGGAACAGCCGTTTCTCATGAATTTAAGGCTATGCTTAAAACTTTCCTTTTTGATAAAGCTTATAGTTAGAGTGGCTCAGGTTATCCTGAGCTATCTCTATAGTTGTGCTGCTATAGGCTTAGACTGCTGGAGGACATAGGGACCCCTTTTTCATCATTCTGCTTCATTCTACCTCTATTCTCCCACTCTGCAGAATCCGTTAGTTCAATCTCTAAGGTTCTGCTCTCTCTGCTTTTTCTCATAGTAGCTTCATCTGGTCTGTTCCTGTTTGGCTGTGACTCCATCCTGGAGAGAAATATCAGCTGTGCTGCTGCCATCAACACCTTTGTTTCTAGATGTTGGAGATCGGCCTGTTTTTCAGTTTAGTCCTGTTTCTCTGACTGTGACTAACTGGATGTGCTCTCTTCATCCTCTTACATGGGAGCTGGCTCGGAGCTCGTCTGCCTGGCTGTGTGTTTCCTGGACAGGGCTGCCTTTTACTGTTGCCTTCTTCTATCTAGATGTTGGAGATCGGCCTGTCTTCAGGTGTGGTCCTGTTTCTCTGGCCGTGGCTGGGTGGATGTGCTCTCTTCATCCTCTGGCATGGGAGCTGCCTTGGAGCTCGTCTGCCTGGCTGTGTGTTTCCTGGACGGGGACGCCTTTTACAGCTGCTTTTTGTATCTCTGCTTCTGTCTCCTTGAACCCGTCGGCCTCGGCAGATGGCCGCTCGCACTGAGCCTGGTTCTGCTGGAGGTTTCTTCCTGTTAAAAGGGAGTTTTTCCTCTCCACTGTCGCTACAAGCATGCTTAGTGTGAGGGATTGTATTTGAGTCAATGAGTCAATGCAATCAACTGGTTTTCCTTAGATAGAAAACTTTGTATCAATTTGACTGTATGATCTGGTTGAACTGTAAAGTGCCTTGAGATGACATGTGTTGTGAATTTGGCGCTATATAAATAAACTGAATTGAAATTGAATTGAATTCTATCTCTGCTTCTGTCTGCTTGAACCCCAGTCGGCCTCAGCAGATGGCCGCTCACACTGAGCCTGGTTCTGCTGGAGGTTTCTTCCTGTTCAAAGGGAGTTTTCCTCTCCACTGTCACTACAAGCATGCTCGGTGTGTGGGATTGCTGAAGAGTCAAGGAGTCAACGCAATCAACTGGTTTTCCTTAATACTTTTAATCGATCTGACTGGATGATCTGGTGAACTGTAAAGTGCCTTGAGATGACATGTTTTGTAAATTGGCGCTATAGAAATAAACTGAATTGAAGGTTTTGCTAGGATATTTAAAAAATTGATAAAGAAAATATTTGGTACATTTTACTGTAATGCCAATACAGTGTTTCCATGGTAATGGAAAATCCTCTAAAATAATTGAACACATGATTACAGAAATGTTGCCCGAAGGTTTTGGAATTTGGACACAAACCGATTCTGGGAGAATATCATCAAAATTGAACCTCACAAAAATATAAAAATTTAATGCTTTCAGGTAGTTTAAGGCAGATTTAATCCTGTGTGTCTTTAAAGCACATTTCTTTCACGTTTTAGTGAGGAAAAAGTGAGTAGGAATCAGGCAAATATGCTTCCAAGACAGATCAGTCACAAACCAGTTCCAATATGGTGAAACAAGAAAAGATGTCACCTCCCTATGAAGGAGGGATCCGATTGACTACAATTCTGGAGTCAGAATTAAAGGTTAAACCCATCATAAAAATGACAAAATTAGAAAAAATGCTGAGGAGAAAAGTTATGCTTTGAGATAAATCACCAAGACAAAAAAGCCAGGTGGTGAAAACTGGTGAGCTTGAAAGGAAGTTTCTGTACATCAAAATTACAAACTAAGATAAAGTGTACAGCCCCAAATTTAGAAAAACATAAGGGCATAGGTGCCAAAAATATTAATGTTTATTACTCAAGTGGAAGTATAAATCCTGCTTAAAAACACCTCATAGGTAAATAGGACAATCTTTTATTTCCAGGTGGACCATCTAAATCAGTGGTCCTTCTAAATGTTAATCATTCGGGTGATATGTTTACATAAGGCCATCCTATGTGCTCGTCCTGTTAGCTATCTTTTTGTTCACATGTGCACTTTCAGGCGTATATCTTTGGTTTAGCTATGCTTTCAGACAGTCATTGAAGCTCACCTTTCTCACCAAAGGTCTTTGAAAAGGTTTGAGGGTCGTAAGAGAAAAAGTGTCTACAGAGTGTATGAGAAGAAAAGAAAGGCCTCAGAAGAGGCAGATATATCCCAGAATGCTTTGCGCGGAGAGCTCTCCGTGCAAAGCATTCTATTTCTTATGAACATATTCCCAATCATTATGTTTGGTCAGGTTATTTGTTATTTGTAGAAATTCATAAAAATCTTGTGTGTGTTGTCCTAAAGTATTTTTCATATTGGGTAAATTTAAATCCCCATTTTCTTTCTGGCTTTGTTCACAGAATCAGACTAATGATACATACCAAGCTGTAGCTACAGATATATACCATCCTGAATAATACAGTGTAATCACCATAGGTTTTGCCTTAAACACACATGGATATCTAAGGGATACCTGCTGCCCTGAAAGCTTTTAGATTTTTCATTTGGTTGTCTGTTGTCTTCTTTTTGCTGTTATGTTCTGTAAAGGTTATATCCCGTTATGTCTGTCATGTCTCTGTTATGTTCTCTGTTTTATGTTCCTGTCATCTCATAAAGGTGTGTGAGCAGATTTCTAAGAAGTACCATGTCTTCTGTGTCGTCTATTTTTGCTGTTTTGTTTTATTTTGTCTCTTTTCCTGCACTCTTTCCTGTCTCTATCTCTTTCTCTCTCCCCTTAGTTTTATACCATCTTTTTTCTCACCTTCCTTTCCATCTCAATCTCCATTGTATACATTTTTATATAAAGTTTAATATAAAATATCAGGAGGAACCTTCTGACAACAGTCATAATGGTCTGCTGGTGACAGCAAAAGTGTTGGGCTATCGTCTAGCTCTGGGACATCTATACCCAAAGCTATATTGACAAAATAGGACACAGAAAAATAGCAAATTCTGGGAGGAGATGGGGAAAAAAGTTTAACATGAGCATGCAGAAACAGATTTATAGAAGAGTAGGAGAGAACAGGCACAAAGAAAGCAAGCCACTAGAGCAGAAAAGGAGCATGTGCTCATGGTTGTGATTATTGAGGGACTCATTTTATTAAATCTGCTCAGATAAAACTCTCAAAATGCACGTGGAGAAAAGTTTACATGGTGGTGTTTTAAATAAAGTAATGAGTAATTTTTATGTGCAGTGGCTCTTTGGCAGAATTCTGACTTCATGCTCTAATGTTACTTAAAAGTTGTACTAGTTATAGTTACAAGTTACCCCCCTGAAAAGAAGGTTAGTGACTCAGTTAGTGCTTAGTGAAAGTAACTAGTTATTGGCCAAGGTGACTATGTAGTTACACAGTGAGTCTGGTTTTGCTGAAGTTCCTTGTTTTGAAAAGGGAGTTTTTCACCTTTTGCTTCATGCATTCTCCGTGTGAAGGTTGGCGCTGTGGACCCAACAGACAGATGCAAGTGTATATCGTTGGTTCAAGTGTCATGAACTTGGATCTGATGGCTAGCCTAATAGCTAATTTCATTCACCTGCCTAACTCTGCCTAGTTTCCAACTCTGTTGCTGCTGCTGCTTCTATTTATACTGCTCAGTCCCAGCCATCATGATTATTGATGCTATGCTCTTGTTCATTTTCTCATTCTAAGGGGCCAGTGGAGAGAGCGTTTTTTTAGTGTAGGAGTGTTTCTGATTTCCTGATCCTGTTCTGCCTCTCAACCACTGAGCTTGCTCTGTTACTGTCTAGGCTTTGTGGAGAGAACTTTTTGTTAGCGTCCCGTAGTGCTCCTGATATCCCAACCCGGTCTCTGACCTTCTGCCTCCGAGCCACTGAGCCTGTTTCCATCTGAACATTCTGCCTGAACCATCTGTGGACTCCTGGAACCCTGAACTAGCCAGCTCCTATTCTCATCGGTATCCCTGTCCAGGCTCTGGACTCTTGGACCTCTGAGCCTTCCTGTTCTGATCTGTTTCCCTGATCTGGCTCGGATGCCTGCTCGTTCTCTGGGGCTTTAGATTCTGGTACACTCTGGGTGGCGCCCGTTGCATCTGTTTGGCAGCCCACCAGCTGAATCCTACCTCATTCTATGGAGATGGACTGAGCTGTTAAACCTGTTAAGGGACTCGGATGGATAATCATCCACTGTCAGATTATCATGGTCATTTACCTGTGTTTTTCTCCAACAGAGTTTCCAGTCAAGACGCTCTAGCTGCTGATACAGTGGATTCCCAGCCAGCCCTGTTTTTAATAAACATTTTGAGTTATCCCCCGGTCTGTCTCGCCTTGAATACTGGGTCCCTCTGTCCTGTATCATGATACTAAGCTCATACAGGGGAGGCATGTCCTGCAAATCAATAGCTCAATGCAATCAGCTGGGGTTCCTCGATATAAAACTTTTCACCAATCTGAGGGAGTTGATTGAGTTGTCTCTGTAAAGTGCCTTGAGATGCATTGTGAATAAACTGAACTGAATGTCAGAGCAACAGATCTGTCATGGATAGTGAATAACATCTGACCTCAGGACAGTATCCTTGCACTTGGTTTTCTGTTGTTATCATTTTGGTGATGATGCAAAAGACAGAACCTCCCTGCAGAAACATGGATAGTGCGGTTCATCATTTCCAGGCATCTGTCTGCTAGTTTCTTAAAACCACTGACCCATACCTGTGTAGGAGTGACGTAATCTGCAACATCCATGACTCTATTATTGTAGTTTCCAAAGCCTTTGACCTTGGTCATAACCGAGGACTCTATAGCCGTGTCTCTCACCTGGTAGGCCTTTTCCCAAAGGAACACCCATCTGAAACACACAAAAAGAGGCATACAAACATGAAAACATACTATTATTTCAAAGCCTAAACCAAGTAAAGTTTAAACTAAAGTAAAAATGAACTGTGAAATCAGATATTTCTTTTTTGCAGTTACTGCCAACATTCCTACAGTTTCGCCGCCTTAGACTGCCAGAGAGAGGTACCAGCCCCACCCTGATGGAATAAAGGGAAGAGGATGGATGGATGGGTTGTTTACTGTTTAAAGCTGCAGTCTGTAACATTGAGAAGAGAGCAGACTTCGACTGAAAATTTGAAGAAAAACAGGTTTCACGCCACTCCCCCACCCTCTCTGCTTCACTCATGCCCCACCTCCAAGCTCCACCCCTCTCACAGCATCTGCGCAGCTACCGCATGCGACCAGAAGCATCCAAGCAGCGTACGCGGCATGGAGTGTGAACCGGTAAGAGCGATAACACTCACCTCCAAGCAGCTAGATATAAGATGCTGGTTATACCGAAGTTTGCCGTGTAAGCAGTTGTCGGCAGGGGCAGTAAGGGCAGTTTCTCTTTCGCTGGTGGCTGTCGCTCCTCCATGACTTCCACGCCCGTCCTCCTGACTGCAGCAGCCGGGCGGCAGGTTCAGCGCTGAGAGGGAGGGGGCAGGATTCAGCGTGTGTGAGCTGTGATTGACACTCCATCAGACGCTCCTCTGGCTGTGATTGGTTGTTTTGTCTCGTCCCGAAATATTCTTTCGAGATTGAAATACAGGCAGTATGCGGGACCAATTGAAGCAGTTTTTTTCACAGGTTACATATCACATGTACTGCTGTCTGGGCATAGGGACAGTTTTAGCCAATATGACAAAAAAGTGATTTTTAAAAACTTACAGACTTCATTTTTAAAGCACAGCATTTGTTTTGTAAGAATGCAGCTAGTTCCCTGGTGTAAATTGCACAGACTGACACTTGGTGTTTCCACAATACCTCTCTGCAGCTTCTCTACTGAGTAAACTCATTACCCAATCCAGACAGTGTCTAGCCAACGACCAAGAAACTGTAAGAAAAAATCCCAAAGGAGAAAATCATGGTGATCTAATAGAAAGGAACCTAACTGAAGAAAATATATATTTTAGATAAGAAATGTTTTTGAGATATAAGAATGTAGTGAATTAATCTGCACCAATGATTAGGAAAAAAATGGAATTAAATGTTTTACAATGCATATAGAGTTGTTTCACAATAAATACATTTATGTTATTAAGGCCAAAGAGAGAGAAAGAGAGCAGTGTGTGTAAGGCTCTCTGCAGCTGGCCCTTTGAAGTTTTGGGATCCAAGTAAGATGCAGGTATTAGAAAGGGGACAGAAATATTGGATTGAATCCAAGGTGTTGGTACTGCAGAGCTGCAGAGATAAGGCCTTTTGATGATGAAGTCACACTCATTAAAAATGAATTATTTGGACATATCAAGGTTGCACAGGCCAGCTGCACTAATTGTAATATATGAGTTGTCATATCTAAAGTGATACTGTGCGGTACTGAGCAGGTACTGAGCGACATACAAGTGATGTGTTACTAAGATTTTGAGTTTTAAGGTTATGCCGACTTTTTTAATGAGATGTTATGAAAACATAAGTCACACTGGATGAAAGCGTTGTTTTGACATATTGAGTTTTGATTTAACTGCAATAAATGTCACCATGAAAGAGTAAAGAAAAGGCTTTGATAGATCAAAAGAAAGGCTTTAAAAATAATACTCCTCGAGTGTATATAAGTGGGACTATTTCTGCATGTAAGTCAGATGTTTACCGGTGTGCATCTCGGGTGGTTCATCTGTATTTTGCAATAAACCACTCTGGACCTGGACCCAGCTGCCTCTGCCTGATTTTTGATCATTGTTTGAAGACTTCTCAACTGTTTTTTAAGAACTTAGAATTTTTGTAAGACTTGGCACCAATTTTAAGTCGTTGGGAGGACATTTTTCACGACAAGAAATAAATATTAAGTCAAGCTAATCAATTTCAAAGGGGCCTGCCATACACATGTTCCTTTTTTATGTTTGACTGGAGTGTCAGGTCACGTTTGGTTTGTTCTATGAGAAACTCAGCATTTATTGCTACATTTCTACAGATTTTATAAGAAGTACACAAACTAGATGCTGATTGTCATGCTTAGAGCATCACCTTCTCTTATGAATGTCTAACTGGGACCTGTATTTACTTTGAAAGGGTTTGTATTTGAAGTCCTAATCAACAGGTGGTAAATGTATGCCTATGTAGCCAAATATGTCTTTTGTCTGTGAATTTATTCTTCACTGTCTTAAAGATATACGAAGGCGCAGAGTTCAGTCCACACTTTTTTATCTGACATACATTGTATAATAACACTCAGCAAAATACATTCAACACAGCAAAAAAATATCCACCCCAACAAGTATAACTGACACTGACAGCTTTTAAAATATTAACCTTTATATTTTAACAAATGAACAGCTGTGTTAGGAAGCCAGTTAGTGTGGGTTGTTTTTTGTGTTTGTCTCTCCCTCCACCACCAGGTGGTGCCCTGTCCTCGTTGGCCCTCCTGCACACCTGCAGCTCGTTGGTTCATCACTGAAGAATATTTGAGCCGTTGACTGCCACTACCTCGACGACAGAGTGTTTGCCAGTTTTGGGTACTCTAGCCAAGCTGAGATTAGCTGAGTCTAACCTAAGCCTTTGTCTCTCTGAGATTAACACTGTTTTTGTCTTTGCCTTTGGCAGGATACCTTCCTGCAAACTGGATGTTTGGCCTTCTCCCCCTGGAAGGATCTTTTGTTTTCACACTGAGTAGGGGAAAAACCTCCACACGACCCATTCAAGTTCCGTCAGAATTCCAAGTGGCAGTCCGCTCAAATAACTCCTCAGGGTCCAACCCAAACCAACCTGTCCGTCCTCCAACAATTTGCCCTTCCTCTGGATAAACCCACACTTTCTGGATTTCAAGGTTAAGACTGAAACCCCCTCCAACGTGAGTCCCGCTTCCTCTATATTCTAGAACTCAATCCAGTTTCCTACGGCCACTGAACTAACCGCTGTGAACTTCCCTTCTCACTTCTAGTTCCGGTTCATCAGAGTTCCAGATTCAACTTCCTGTGAGTCAGATCAAGTTCCATGTGAGTCAGATCAATTAAAAGCATCATGACAAGCTGGGCTGTAGGCAGGGGTGTAACCATCATCTTAAAAGTGAGAGGACAATTTTATTTTGAGTGATTCCTCGGTTCTAGCATTCAGTTTCACCTTTCCTGTAAAATATCTGAGAAAGCCAAATACCTGACTGATTTCTCTCTGCAATAGATATTCAAGGGAATTTATAATAAACTTAAATGTAAAGACCCTACATCATTCTAACTGCTACCCTGGTCTATCTCCTCCCTGACTGTGATCTATTATAGCAATAAACATAAAAGTCTTCCTCCATATCTGGATGAGATGACAAGAACAGGAAACAGCAATGAGAAGACAGCAAATAACCAAAGTAAACATCAGAAAAAGCTTCCAGAGCAGCGGGTATCCCTTAGATAGGAAAATGTGTTTAATAGCAATTTTAGGCGGCCCCAGACTCACCCTACAGGCCCCATTATCCAGAAGCAGCCCAGATAACTGTGACACAAGGAGGGCAGACATAGGGATGGTTTCACCATCCAGAGAAAGGTTGATGAGAACACCCGGAGCCTGATCTGGGTTAAACCCCAAAAGGTCCCATTTCCTGATGGGTGCTGAGCCCAGAGGCCATATTGCTGAGGTCCCATGGGGCAGTGAGCCCATTGGCGCGGGACTGGGCGTCACAATATGGAGGCGAGCAGCAGTGTAGTCCAGGACCAGCCCTAAACACCACCCCATATCCACAGAATTTAAAGAGATTTGTGTTTATTCCAAACATAAACCAACAACTAGCAAGTCATGTCACAGAGATAGCAACTTTTAAAAATCTCTCTTAACTAGTTTAACAATGTCTCATCCAGTATAGTCACATTTAGGTCTGAAATGAAATTTTAAGGTTAGGTGAGGAGGTGTCTAAAATACTCAGCATTTTGTTATAAAGCCACAAAACCAGGTTCCTTGACAGTTATTTCTCACTGAGGCTTGGCAGGTAATCGCGGTCAAAGGAGGTCCGCGGTCAGTGCCGGGTGATCAGAAATTCAGAGAATCCAAAACAGAATCCAGGAACAAAGTCAGGGCACAGAAACAGGTCAGGGATCCAGGGGGCACAAAGACCCAGGTCCAACAGGGGCTAGGCAGGCTCCAATACCAGGAGGCAAAAACAGGTCAGGATCAGGTAAAGACACAGAGAAAGATGCTGGATGCTTACTAACCAAGGCTTTTCAGGCAATCTGGCACTGCCAACTAGTCAGAGGCCTGCTTAAGAAGGCTGGCAAAACAGGTGAGAGAAATCAGTGGTAATTAGGCTGAGCAGCAGCAGCACAGGAGGGCCATATGAACAGTCAGAGCACAAGTGGGAGGGGAATGAAATCACAAACACTAGCAGACATCCTAAGTCTCCCGGAAGTTCTGGGAGACTCAGTGATATAGATAGTTGTTCACGGATGCCCGCGAGTCGGATTTTCTGTCCAAAGCGATGCTCTGATCAACCAGCGTTCCAGGCGACTGGTTGTCAGAGAGCTGATTGGATCAGTCCGATAAGAGTCTCTGGTTACTCTCTGGCAGTCACCTAGTTACCACTCAAAGCTGTGCATCCTGGGAAACGGCAGAGGTTCAATCCTCGAGTAAAAAATGAAAATATAGGACTAACTTTACAGCAGAATATACTAAAGAATATCCACGTCTAGTGAAGGGGAGGAACAGTGGTGGATCTAGACCAAATGTACCAGGGGGCCAGAAGGGGGCCAGCATGTTCTCATGGGGGCCCAGAAAAGCATGAAATAAAAAAAAAAGGGCAAGAGATTCAAATATATTAAGGGAGCTGCATGAAGTGACATTTCTTTACAATTAGGTTAAATAATAATTATATTTCTTATGAGGTCAATATACATTTATAATTTAGGAATTTTACATATTTTTGACTTAAATCTGAAGTCTGTAAGTTTTTAAAAATCACTTTTTTGTCATATTGGCTAAAACTGTCCCTATGCCCAGACAGCAGTACATGTGATATGTAACCTGTGAAAAAAACTGCTTCAATTGGTCCCCCATACTGCCTGTATTTCAATCTGGAAAGAATATTTCGGGACGAGACAAAACAACCAATCACTGCCAGAGGAGCGTCTGATGGAGTGTCAATCACAGCTCACACACGCTGAATCCCGCCCCCTCCCTCTCACCGCTGAACCTGCCGCTGCCGCCCGGCTGCTGCAGTCAGGAGGACGGGCCTGGAAGTCATGGCGGAGCGACAGCCACCAGCGAAAGAGAAACTGCCCTTACTGCCCCTGCCGACAACTGCTTACACGGCAAACTTCGGTATAACCAGCATCTTATATCTAGCTGCTTGGAGGTGAGTGTAATCGCTCATACCGGTTCACACTCCATGCCGCGTACGCTGCTTGGACGCTTCTGGTCATATGCGGTAGCCGCGCAGATGCTGTGAGAGGGGTGGAGCTTGGAGGTGGGGCATGAGTGAAGCAGAGAGGGTGGGGGAGTGGCGTGAAACCTGTTTTTCTTCAAATTTTCAGTCGAAGTCTGCTCTCTTCTCAATGTTACAGACTGCAGCTTTAATTTAGGTTAAGTTAACTAATGTTTTCTATAAAATTTGAATTAGAACTCAGTGAGTTTAAGGCAGCTTGAAACTTCGCCCAAAAGCATATCTACTCAAGCAAGCAGAGTCAAATTGAACCTGGTCAAAGGCTTGCTCCACATCAAAGAGACGACACTTATCTGAGTCTGTGGGTATGGAATAAACAATGCTATGCAGTCTTCCAACATTAAAACAAAGAGCTGACCTTTAATGAAACCTGTTTGGTCTTTGGAAATAACTGATGGTAGAAAAGTTTCAAACCTATGGGAGAGAATGTAGGCTGATATTTTGTAAGAGAGAAATAGGTGTGTATGAGGTGCATTTCTTTGGAATTTCTTTCATCCCTTTTTTTGCAACAAGTATGATTCAAGCTTCATAAAAGGACTCGGGTAGAGAGCCTTGTTCAAAGCAATCAGTAAGGATTATCTGGACCTGGGAACTTGCCAGATTGCATTGAAGTTATGCAAGGGAAACTTCTGCCTGGGTTTTGAGTGCATCTGGTCTATTTCTAAGTTGTGATGAAACTATGGGAATATAAAATTCAGCAAGGAAATCAACAAATCAACAGCCCTAGAGCCCTTAAGCAAAGTTGCTAACAGTTTATCACGTTGGTCGTTGTGCACGTAAAATTAGGATTCGTCATGTAAGAGCAAACGTTCAGCTGAATATGTTGCCAGTAAGTCCAGCTTTGATATTAGTTAAACTCTTTTTTTTTTATTCTGGGCACTGTTTAAGAGCATATTTCACATTAATTTCTTTGTGTTATTTCACTTGATTATTCTGTTCATTGTTGCCCTGTTTCTTATTTTGTTTTTTGCTGAGTGGGCAATAGTATGTCCTCTGATTTAGGCCTTAAAGGCATCCAATTCTACACGGATGGTAGTCCCTTGGAAGGAGCTAGCATCAAAATAAAAAGATATCTACTCCTGAATAAACCTTAAAAAGTTTTTATCCAACAGCAAGGATGAATTGAAACGCCATGGTCTAGTCCCAGGAGTAACATGAATGAACATGGAACTGGTCTGTGGCAAACATTTAGTATCCGTGATAAAATAATCAGTGCTTGATTAGGTTTTATGTACATGTGAGAAATATAAATACTTGCTCTTGTCAGGATTTAGAGTTCACCATACATCACACAGTCCATACTCAACTAAAAACTGCCCTCCATAGTTGCAGCACCTTTCTTCATCTTCTTCCTTGCACTCCTCAATTCTGGGTTCTTCTGCGCATTTTGAACACCTTTGCTTTCCTCGACAAACTGCTGCAAGGCGTCTGTAGCAGCCTAACTGGGAAACATATGAAGCCTATTTTGACTCTTTCTGGTAGAACTGACTATCAGCAGTGACGTGCTTGCCACCGTTTTCCCTGGTATGTCTTTATAAAGTCTCTTTGCCTTGTCAGCCTTGCCTCCAAAAATGTTATTCTTTATTCAGTCTAAATCCTTGATAATTGGTATTCCTGCTATTACTAATGTCACTGTTTTATTCTCTCCTACGACTTTTATCTCTTTAACCTCTCTTTTTCCTAGATGTTAAACATCCAATGCTTTGTTGTTTTGCTCCTCATTATTGTTTACCTGAATTTAAGTATTATTTTTATCTCTTCTATGACAACCTTCCTTCCCACAATTATTTCTTCATCTGAACTAGTTTCTTCTAATTCTCCTTTTTTTCCTTGATTCTCAAACCACTTTAAGTTGGGCTATTTTGCCAGAGCCTCAAACCATTTGAGACAGTTCTCCAGCCTTCCTCATCCTCATCTACCTTGCTTGCCATTTTGTTCTATCCACCAACGGGTCAGCCAAAAAACGTTTTTCACAAACGACTGCCAGTGCGTATATCTCTCTCCTTGTTCTGACTTTTCGCCCCCACCCCAGTGCGTGTCAAATACGAAACAAAATACAAACATACATTTTGGATTGACCAATCTATCTTCAAGTATTGGGAAACATCCCAATCTGCCATCAATGCACGTAAGACAGGAAAGGTTAGCATTTAGATGCAAAACATTCAAACATAAATTCGTCAAATTTAAGAGGAACATCATAGTTTGGTTTAAAGAAAGCATTTTAGTTTCATTATAATTTATAGTTTGTTGCAAGGATTTTACAGTTTGAAGAAATAGAAAAAGACACCATATGCCAACCGTCACAAGGATGTGAATGACAAGGAAGGGCTATATATACTGCATGCATCATTTAGGTAGTTAATATTGGATTACTTCTAGAGCTCCTTGAGTTATTTACTGTCACAGGTAGGAGCTTCAGCCGGGGAGGAAGTGTTGAGGCCGGTATGATTTACTGTAATGAGGGCCGGCCCTCGCACACTGACATTAGGGATCACACATTACCAGTCCGAGCCTGACTGAGGGGTAGATACTGTCTCAACTATTGACTAAGATGTTATTATAGCGACGGGCAGTGTTGTGCATGAATGTGATCAATGAACGGCGTTCACTGAATACGTTCATAATTTTAGTGAACAGTGTGCGGATCAGTTTTGAAGTAATGGACGTGAAGAGAGCGACGTTCAATCTGAGAAGTTGAACGCTCGCGTTGGCGTTCAATTGATAACGACATTTTTCATTGATAACGTCAGGTTTTACAGCACTTATTGCGGCAGAGAGCCGGACAGAGCAGCATGTCTACTGCTAGTTCTAGTGTGCTCCATTCAGACTCATCTGCTGGGATTTCTGATGCCAGCTTAGCAGAGCGCTCGGCAGAGTTTGATCAACCAAGGAAGACTGGGAAAGAAAAAACTCACGTTTTAGTGCAAACTGTGTTCACCGGGACTTAACAAACAAGCCCTTACGTCAGCCACATCCATTTGAGATTTTAGGCCACACATGGAGCTATGTTGGGAAATATCTGCTACTGAAGTCATTTTGGATCCAGATCTTTTCAGCAGAACCTGAATGTTCCAGAATGTTTCTAAAGTTTTGTGTCATTTGGCTGAATAAAGGCTTCCCTGTACATCCAGTAAACCTTGACTGCATCCAGGATTTTCCATTTTTATATAAATATATTATCATCACACATTTAAAGGGTGAAATATGAGGTTCTATTGTGGAGGATTGTGGCTTACAAATGAACTAGTTAATTTGTAGCTTTGTGAACTTGTTCATGTTTGGAAAAAAAGTGAACTATGAACATTAGCTAGTTCATTTTATTTCATTCATTTTTGCAGAGGATGAGGAGAGGCCACCTGCCCCCCCCCCCCCCCCCCCCCACCTTCTCCAGAAGCACCATAGAGAGCGTTCTGACCAGCTGTCTTACTGTGTGCTGTGGAGGCTGCAGCGCCTCAGACTGGAAGAAGGTGAGAACAGCAGAGAGGATCATGGGGGCTCCTCTTCCCTCCATTAAAGACATTTCATCCCAGCGCTGCGTGTCCAGAGCCCGTCACATCATCAATGACCCCTCAACCCCCCACCATGGACTATTCTCCCTGCTGCCCTCTGGGAAGAAGCTTCAAAGTATTGGATGCAGGACCAGCAGATTCTGTAACAGCTTCTTCCCCACTGCCATTAGACTGATGAACTGTTTTGTAGAAATGGGTTACTGTATTTTATTTTATTATATTTATTATATTTTATCATTATATATAAAAAAACAAAAAACAAACACAAAAAACACATTAGAACTGTAAATTTACAGTCATATGTTTATATTACTGTAATATATATTTGTTTATTTTTTTATTTTTACTATTTTTCAAGGCTGCAGAAATGTCTTTTTATTTTACACTTGTGTAAACAAAATGACAAATACAATCTGTCTAAGTCTAAGTCATGTTAACTTTAAACTGGAATACTATTGCTGGCAGGCTACATGAACGCAGCTGTCTGTGAGGTAAATTTAATAAAAACGTTAGATTTTACCTGAGCAGTTCATCCTGTCTACGCTCGTCGAATACCAAACTAGAAGTCCCCAGAGAAAACGATGTTTAAGAGAAAATATTTTCACTGTGATTGCAAAAAATTGTATTTTAGAGGGAAAATATATTTATATATCAATATATTTTATATTATAAAAATACTTTTACACCCTGGAAATTATTTTCAAACATCTTTTCTTTATTCTATGACAAAATATTGTCTCTTAAAACTTTCACTTCAATCTCAAATCAGTTTTTGTAGTTAGTTTGAGATTTTTTTTCTCCCCTTTATTATTTTAATTTCAAAAATATATTTTCTCCTTTCAGATGGCTTTTTTTCTTGAATTTAATAAAAACACAAAAGTAACTCTATAATGGTGAGTTAAAAGACAGTTCGGAAATCAAAATTATTGCATATTAATAACAGGTTCAACTTTAAAAAAAAAAGGGAGAGGGGATAAATAGAGTGTGAGGAACACGTAACACGCAAACCCGCTTCGGTTAGGCCCATGGCCATATGAACTTGGTGTAGCTGATTTAATGTAATCTGTCTTTATGTTCCATATCAGATTTCTACAAATGTCTGCTGTAAATACTGTATTTGGTGTATTTTATTTGATCTAAATATTCCCAAGGTCATCATTTACTTATTTTTACTCTCAGAGTCCGGGCCCCCCTCTCAGCGGAGTGGGGGGGGGGCTCCCCACTATGCTATGCACTTGCACTGTCACTTGTGCTGCTGAGTTAGAAAGACATGTGGGTAGACAGTCAGTCAGAGCAGCAGCAGCAGCCACCAGGCAGTGGAGTGGCTACAAGAAATGAAGTACCTGCAGCAGCAACATTGTTTGTAAATTTGAAACATGTTATTAACAGCTCACATTGTAGGGAAAAATAGGAGGAAAATGTTACTGAAAGCACAGCCAAACGGTTTGGAAGAAATTTAAATCTGGGAGCAATTTAAGTGGGGCTACCTTTCAATAGGGATGAAAAGTATGAATTATTTTGCCAGTCTCATAAGCCCAAACCAGATAAAAAACTAAAGTATCTTAGATGTTTGATCTTCGCCTTTACCTGAAGATAGACGCATCAAAACAAGGTAAACAGATTTAGTTCATAATGTGTGTCTAATATAGATAAAATTTGAATCATTAAACTGAATATCTGAGAGTGTCAAGAATGACCACATGCAAACTTACCCAACAAAGTAGGAAATAATGATTAGTTGAACAATCCGGTTGATGATGCCAATAGTCCAGCTTTTTACAACCACTGACTTAGTTGTTTCATAAGTGAAGAAGTTCGTTATACATGACCACATCTTTGCAGTGTGTAGATGAAGGATGTCTCACTAATGTAGTATCAGTTCACAAAACACAGTAATTCTTATTGTAGCGTGAACAATCGCTCTTCAGTCCCAATGGGGGAAAAAGGAAACAAGCTCTGTCAAAAACATACACAGGGTGTTTCTGATCTTCACAAAGATGATCCGTCCAAAATTCCAAAGTCTCAGTGACTGCAGGCTTCCATGGAAGGAGAGTCAATGAAGAGCCCTGTGCTTCTCTGCTTCCTTTGCTGTGATTTAGTCTTCTTTCCTCCTTCTGTCAGCTTCTAATAGGCTTCAGATAACGCCCCTCCTCTCTCTGCTTGGTGCTCTTTGGTTTCACATCATGAACTCAGACAACAGCCTTCACAAAAAGCTATTCTGTCGAAGTTTGCCTAATGTATGACCACAGTCAATTCTCTCTGCTCTTGTGAATCTAGATTTTTTGATCCAAGCTTTAGTTCAACAGATTCCTTTGGTTTTATTCTAGGATTTTCTATTTACTGTGTGATTACAGCAGTTCTTTTATGATCTAAAATGTAAGTTTCAAAGACTGCACTGCATCTGTTTTAGACTGAATGAGGAGCAGGCTGAGACAAAAGACAATCAGCTGGTTAGCAGAAAGCTAATGGAATTATTAATTAAAACAACACAAGCAAAAGAGTATTGTTTCAAATTAGGATTTTCTGGGATGAAAGCTTAACATGCATAGCCCTTTAGGAAAAGTAAAATAAAAAAAAATTCCACCATAGATCTAACAACAAGTTGGTCCCTTGGCAGCAAAAACTGCATTAAACTGTTATAACTTGAATAATAATAACTTGCACTTGGAATTTGTGCCCTCTCATCTTTGCTGAATTGCTATAATTCAGCCATACTGGAGGATTTTCCATCAATAACAGCCTTTTTTTTGTGTGTGTCCTACCCTGCAATGTGGCAATAGGAATTGTTGTTGTTTCGCCAGACGGAGCCCAACAGATTTTACATCTGTTAGATTATCGTTTTCTCTATCGTGCTCTGTTTGATTTATATACGTAAACACTATTATGATGGTTTATGTAGGGAATAATTCATGTTATGTGGACAGTGCAAAAAAAGGTAGAAAAGGTGAAAGAAAGAGAAGTCAAGAGAGATATTGACAAAACTTTATCAGTCTGCTTCATCACCTTCAAAGAGAGAAGTAAAGAGAACAGCCCAACCAACTGATATAGAACTACAGATACAGATGCAGCAACATACACTATTAATTAATACAAAATGCATAAAGTTAGCGGAGTAAACTAGCCAAAATCATTTTTGCGTGGGAGTTGGTCTTGCCTCGATCAATGCCCCAGGCCCTAAATCTGGCTGGCCAATCACAATGTAGAGATGTGATAATTTGAGGTGAGATTATTATACTTTAAAGCGTCACTATATGGTCCATTTACTGATATAATGCAGAATTAAAAAACACTAGAAAAAGCTGTTTCGGAGAAACAGCAAGTGGGAATGCTTTTGCTGAATGAAAAAAGCTGAAATTACCTGAAGAACATATGAAAACATGATAGGAAGTCATCAGAAACTTCAAATTGCAGAAAACAATTGAATCATCTGAAGACTTTGTAGGGTAGAATCATTTGGCAATAAAATGGCAGATACAAACTCATCTTAAAAGCTGCACAGCCAAACCATACATGATATCAAAAAATGTCTTGAATGTGTGCGCTACAAGGTTCTTAATATAATGTCTCCCAAGTTTCTAGAAAAATGTATAAAGAAATTTTGAAGGGGGGGCACATACTGCCCAGAAACATGTCAGGCGTGTTATGAATTAGCAGCAAACAGAAAAGCTTAATTCCTGTTCAGAAAGAGAGCAGAATGAAGCCAAAGTTCACAGGATAGGCTGAAAAGTATTAAATTAGCTCAATCAGAAAAGAAATTACAAAGAAAAACTTGAATCTTATCTGGTTCAAGAAAAAATTAGTAGCTTAAAGGTGGGAAGTAAAATGTTGAGGAAGATGGTGTTGAATAAGTATCAATATTTTGAAATCATATGTGGAAATGTCAAGACTTGGCAAAACAATTTGAAATGATTTAAAATGCGTCAGTTGATCAGCATAAAGAAAACAGTGTCATCCTTAGAGGATTGAAAATCTTAAAAACTATATGCAAGTATGACCATTAGAAACAGAGGAAGGACAGAGAGAGAAGCTTATGGAAAGAGAGCTAATTCCACTTAAGGAGCTGAATTTATAAAAAAAACTGACCTGCATGTTACGAGCCGCTGTGTTGATGAAAGCACCGTTGGCAGGCTTAGGCTGCATGTTACGAGGTTAGCAGATGCTTTATTACAATATAAATCTTAGAACCTGGTTAAGAAATATGCACTGAGGTGTATGGTCAACAGGCCTTGGTAGTGTAATTTGAAGAAATTGGTTGAGTTTGGGTCATAGCTACGAGCCATACAGCACAATGAATTAGTGTGTGTAAGGAAGAGGCTTTTATTTTGTAGAGTCCCTTTAGTCGTATTTCGAAGGTCTATCATGGATGTGTGTCAAGGGAAGGGTCATGCTCAGCAGTGATTTAGAATCCATTTCTAAATATCAAATCACTGGTTTTCCATGGTATTGGGTGAATAGATGTTGTATTAGAGCATAAATGGGAGACTTTCATTGTAAAATGTGCTCTGGGGTATGTTTTGAAAAGGTCCCTAGAGTCTAATAGAAACAAGCTGGTAGAGTTTGGGTCATAATGCTGAGCCATTTGCATCAATTAATACACAAGTATAATATAGAGGCTTTTATTTTGTAGGGTCACTGGAGTCTTATTTTAAAAGTCTAGCATGGTTGTGTGTTGAGAAAAGGGTCAAACCCAGCAGTGATACTTGATGACTTTTCAATCGTTAAATCACTCTTTTCCCCTGTTATTAGGGCAGTAGATGAAGTGGCAATGGGAGGCTTTTATTTTGAAATTTGGTGTGGGGTGTGTTTTGAAACCCCCCCTAGAGTATAATTTTAAAAAAAGTCGTTGAGTTTGGGTCATAATGTTGAGCCATATGCAGGGGAAAAAAATATGAGTTTAATGTAGGGGCTTTTATTTTGTAGGGTCCCCGGAGTCTTATTTTGAAAGTCTATCAGTGTGAAGGGAAGGGTCATGGCCAGTAGTCATATTGTATCCATTTCCAAATGTTAAATCAGTGTTGTCTGCCTTCATTAGATTAAAATGTGCTGTTTAAAGTGGCAGAGGTAAAATCCTTTGAAGCTCGGTTACCTTGACGATGCTTGTTGAGCCTGTCAGTGACAGAGAGACATGCGCTTCACTTTCGTTTCCATAGTTCTCAGGCTTTTTTGAATGGGAATGTCATCTCCGAACAAACAAGTGCTGAAGACAAACCGTAAATAGTATCTAAAAAATTCTTTCAGTCTAAGCGACAGCTATCCTTTTTCTCCGATTGGGATAACTTTCAAGGCTGTAGCTCATTCACAATCTTAATGGGAAGGAGAAATAAAAAGGTTTGTCACACCTGCTGGTCTCATTAAATAACATAGAGTTCCATGGTAGAGGTGAGCTGTCAAAAGCAAAACTTCCCCTCCAAACAAACGAGTGGTGAGCCAAAACCGTAAAAGGTATTCAAAAAAATTCTTTCACCGTGGACATCAGCCATCCTTCAGCTTCGACTGTGCCAACTTTCATGTTTCTACTAAAAACTATTTGGCCACGGTGATGATGTAAAAATGTGCATTTTCTGAGTTTGAGGATTTTTCTCAGAATCAATGTTTTCCTATGCACGAACAAGTTAGCTAAACAGCTAAACCATAAATGATATTGAAGAAATTCCTTCAATGTGAGTGCTAGAAGGTTCTGAAGATGTTCTATACCAAGTTTCATGTTAGTACATCAAATAGTTAAGAAATGGGAGTGATACGAAAATATGTATCGTTTTGGATTTTGTCTGTGATCTTTGGAAAGTCTCTCATTGGATTTCTATTGGGGCAGTGTGGACTTCTTCTTGGTCTGGGCCAAACTGTTGGAAAACTGTAAATGCCACACAAATTAGGGTTACATTTCCTGAATCCTGACAAAAATCCCTACGTTTTGATGTATAATTTATTTCAATTGAGTGAAAAATGAGGGAGTGAGAAGAATTTGTTCGGAAAAACCAGAACAGCTCAAAAGCTAGAGCACGCACTCTGACAGTTGAAGAATTCCGTCCATAGACTTCAATTATAAATCTGAAAATCTTAAAATTTTCTTTTAAAGTTTGAAGCTTCACTGAAGCAAAACTGTAAAAGTTAGCAAAAAGCTGAGTTAAACAGTAATAGCAGAAAGATACGGAAACATTTTAAAAGTTGAATGGTGTTTCTAGCTGAAAGTATGCTGCAGTAGTTAAAGGTCGAAGATGATGAAGTTTTAGCTGAATTTTGCTGAAATCTAAGAATTCTACATGCATTTCAATGGGACAAAAAAAGCACAGAAAAAGCAGAATATCGCGAAAACTACAATAAATATCTTTACCAAAAGACCAAAAACATAGCACAATTCTCCTGAACAAGCTGAACGTTTTGATACCAAAATTGTTGAAATCGGTTGAAAACTGCGGGACTAGTTAGAGTCAGAAAAATTTTAAGTGAACAACAATAAGTAGGAATGCATAAGCATTCCCACTTGAATATCAGAATTTGAGAGAACCACAGCAACCAGCAGAGCTCCGGGGCTAACCGCAGCCCGTATGCAGCAGCCCTCTCTCGGCATATTCGTGTGTGAAGGAACGCTGGCTCTGATGGTGATTTTTTACTTCAGTTTTGGAAGGATTAGACTTGGGATTTTCGTTGAAACGTGAGCAGAAAGGCTTTACGCTCATTCATTTTTAAAAAGGACATATTCACTGTTTTACTGACAGACTGTTTGTTTACACTCCCCCAACAATTTTCTGTTGTGCTTACTACATCTCAGTCAGTCGCGCTCATAGGTCAGAGCGTTGGCAAATAGGCAGACATGGTTTGCAAAAACAACGGGTTTCTCTCAACAACCTTCCAGTGCCTCATTCATCAGGGCCAGAATAAATAATACCTTTCATGCCCCATTTAGTCTGGTTTATAAGGCTACCATAAAGTGGTATGTGGAGAATAGGTTTGACTTAGACTTAGACAGAACTAAATTGATCCCTTTGGAAGACTCCTTCCGGAAATTAAGGAAAATTAAGGTTTGTGCGCAAGACGCCGATCCTCCCTCTGCCAGCTTAGATGTCTTTTTGTTGTGTTGATCTTAAATGTGTTTTAAACTGGAAGAGCCAAAGGGGGTTGCCAGGCACAGTACGTAAGAAAAAGTAGATATTACATGTTTTATTATTCCCGGATTCGCCCCTCTACTGACTTCAACTAAGACAGAGAGGCCTCTAGTTATCGGGTGTTGTTGACCTCTTGGATGAGTCGTTTCTGCCTTGTTGGGGTGATTTTTTTTCAGCCAGCCACTCCTGGTAAGATTCCCCAATGTTTTATATTTTTCTTCATTTCTAAATATTGACTTTTATTGTGGCTCTCTGGGGTTCCAAAGCTTTAGATTTATAACCATATTCAGACAGACAGATATTCATTCCTTTTATTTGCCCCTGAATGTTTTTGAATTTCTGCATGATGTCTAGCTTAAGGATAATGTTGTCTACTTCAACAGGAAGGAAGGAAGGAAGGAAGGAAGGAAGGAAGGAAGGAAGGAAGGAAGGAAGGAAGGAAGGAAGGAAGTTGGTTTAACTCTGCCCAGTTGTCATTACCAGCTTATCTGATTCACCTGCATTAGTGTCTTTTTAACCAGCCTTCAGACCAGTCATCAGTGCCAGATCATTTCAAGCCGTTTGGCGAGACTGATTCTAGCGTACTTGTGTTGTGACTGCCTCATCCTGATCCATTCTGATCTTTTTGCCTGATCTCTCTTCGAACTCTTGCCTGATCTCTGCCTGCTTGTGTACTGACTCGAAGCATTTCCCAACCACTGAGTCTGTCGGCTCTTGTCCAACCTGTCAGCAGAAATGTTATCTGATGCCCTCTTGGATTATTCTTGGGAATCTCTCTGGATCTCTAACCTCCTGCACCGTGTTGGCAGCCAGCTGGCCAGAATAATCCTCTGCCTCTGGACTCAGACTGTGATCATCCACTTCAATTACATTTTTTTCAATTCAGTTTTTTTATATAGCGCCAATTCACAACATATGTCATCTCAAGGCACTTTACATTTCAACCAGATCATACAGTCAAATCAATTCAAAGTTTTCTATCTAAGGAAAGCCAGTTGATTGCATCGACTCATTGACTCTTCAGCAATCCCTCACACTAAGCATGCTTGTAGCGTAAGTAGAGAGGAAAAACTCCCTTTTAACAGGAAGAAACCTCCAGCAGAACCAGGCTCAGTGTGAGCGGCCATCTGCTGAGGCCAACTGGGGTTCAAGGAGACAGAAGCAGAGACACAAAAAGCAGCTGTAAAAAGCGGCCCCGTCCAGGAAACACACAGCCAGGCAGACGAGCTACAAGCCAGCTCCCATGTCAGAGGATGAAGAGAGCACATCCAGTTAGTCACAGTCAGAGAAACAGGACTACACTGGAAAACAGGCCAAGCTCCAACATCTATAAACAAAGGTGTTGATGACAGCAGCACAGCTGAAATTTCTCTCCAGGATGGAGTCACAGCCAAACAGGAACAGACCACATGAAGCTAATATGAGAAAAAGCAGAGAGAGCAGAACGTTAGAGATTGAACAAACAGATTCTGCAGCGTTCAATTCCATTTGGAGAGCGAGATCATCTGTGGTAGTAGCACTAGACATCTTCCAGTCATGATGGATGACGTCATACACGCGCTGCTTTGTTTTTAAAAGATATAAATATAAAAAATATAACCGCGGACTTCTGGGGGACAGTAATTGGCCTACATGTTATGAATGCTGGCGTACATTAAAGAATAAATTATGAACAGTTTAGTTTGTGCCTTCAACTCATTGCTCATAGGAAGATTTACTTGGATATAAATAAACGGAATATCTTCAGAACAGCTCAAAATGACGCAAAACTAATATGGGTGAGTAGAACACAGAGATGGGAGATATGGAGCCATCAAGTCATCTCTATATCATGTATTTATTCCACCCAACCACTGAACCAGGTGAGTCCAATCTGCAGAGTGAATTAACCTGTGCAGATTGGACTCACCTAGTTTAGTGGTTGGGTGGAATAAATACATGACTCACCCCCGGCTCACACCGACTCCGGTCTTACCGTTGCGGTGCGGTGGGTGCGGCGCCGAAGTGATTCCAAGTCATTAAAAAGCCTCTCTCACCGGCTGCTGAGCTGTCCGGCTGCGGTTACCGAGACACTCCGGCGCTGCAGAAAATTCCGCAAGAAAGCTATCCTTGCGGCGTGCTGGAGCCCTCCGCAACAAGCTCTCGCAAATATCCTTATTTGGGCCGTGTTATCGCGTGAAGTTACGTGAACTCAAGTGAACTTCTGTTCTCGCGAGTTAAATCTCCGGACCTGTTGCCAGAGCCGCACCGCACCGTAGTCAAAAGGGCGGTGTGAGAGGGGGTGTGCGGGAGTTGCGGTCTCCGTCGGCTCAGTAACATCACCGGAGCCAGTGTGAGCAAGGGGTTAGAGATGACTTCTTGACTCCAGATCCCCCATCTCTGGTAGAGCATGATGTAATAACGTAAAATCAAAGGGCCAATGTGAAAAAAACGATGCATTAAGTTTAAGTCGTCAAAAGTAAAAATGTAATGTTTTGATATCAGTACTGTACCTTTCTGTCTAATTTTCAGAGTAATTTTACAGAGCCTGTATTGATGCAAAGAACCACCTGCTCTAGATTCTATACCACCTTCAGCATAAAAATGCCACAAAAAAGAACTGGTAATTTGATTATTTTTTATAAAAACAAAGCAAAAAACAAGCTAAATCCTCCTCACGCTTTCATTATGGAATAGAAGTTTAAGGTTGAATCTATTACCGCAAAGAAACCATAACTGATTTGAACTCATCCTGCTGAACAACATGGCCACATGTAAACAACTAACACCTTAACAACATTATAAACTAAAAATAATATCTGCCCTGAGTTTCTCACATCTGTGGAACGTCATTAAATCTCTAAAACATTCCTACAGGCTGCTATGTTAAAATTGCATTTCAAGAAAAATAAACAGCAACAGCGGATTACAAAGCTAAGCTGAACCAAAGAAACACGGAACTAGCAGCTTCCTGGAAATGTAGTGTAGTGAAAGTTTAAAAGTACCCCCCAAAAAACTACTCAGGTAAAGATACTCCAAAAAGTACTTAGTAACAGTAATCATGTAAATGTAATTTGTTAATTTCCCCCACTGCCCAAGTGTGTTTCAGGTGAGCGTTAACTCCTAAGATATACAGATATTCTTACAGACAGGTTTATATGTGACAATATATATTCAAGGAAAGTATCAAATAAGTTTAAATGAGGTCTTTTCCGGGACTTTATGTTTATTGTGATGTGTAGTTGTGTCTGTGTGGGTGTATGTGCATCGGGATCTGTGTGAATGCTTGCAAGTTCTGATGTGGATGCTGGTGCAAAGAAGCAGCTGTGGCAGGGGTGATGGAGGGGCAGTGGGAACAGGCCCCCACTAAAGGGCCCAAAGCCCATTGGCCTCTAAAAACCTATTCCCTTCCCTTACCAAACCTTTTTTTACCATCAATATACTACAGTATATCTACTTATCAGCATTTCCACAGCAATTTATTTTATGTAAATGAATAACTATCTATAAAAACAAACAAAAGCAAATAGCCAAAATGACACTCTAAACCAGTCCATGAACAAGAGTGATCAAAAAAGAACATTTTTAAATTATTTTATAATCCTTTTTCTAAAGCCATCTTCTATGATTTTTCCAGTTTCTTAGCTGTTTTTATTAAACAGCCAATGAGAAGTAGCTAAGGGAATCTGAAACCAGGCAATATCCATTAAGAGAGAGGTAAACCACACTGAGAGGAGAAGTCATTTGATGTAAGAGGCGACTAATAGCCCAATGGCTGAGTCTCCACATCCTAATACCCACCGCTAACAATATCTAGAGTATAACATTACCCACTTATTCACTTACAGAGCCTTTCAGTCTAATGCCATCATCAACCACTGAATGCTTCCATCAAACAGCACCGGCTCATCACACATGAGGAAGACATAAAGGCTTGACAGTTTAGATTCCTTCCTTCCTTCCTTCCTTCCTTCCTTCCTTCCTTCCTTCCTTCCTTCCTTCCTTCCTTCCTTCCTTCCTTCCTTCAGGAAAGCAAAGAAAGCAGACTTCCATGCATCCCAGAAGGCTTGTAGCTAGCAATGCATAAGGCCATACATTTTATGCACTTTACTAAAAAAATGGTTAATTGTACGCCCTGTTTTTCCCCTAGAACAGTGAATACAGTCCACTGGTTTTCCTTAGATAGAAAACTTGGAACCAATCTGACTGGATGATCTGGTTGAATTGTCTCTATAAAAAGCCTTTAGATGACATGGTGTGAATTGCTGCTATGTGAATAAACCAAAGGGAAATAAATTGAAGGGTGTGTTGAATCAGTCTGGACTGCCCACTCATGATCCTATGTGTCAGAATCCCAGATTTAAACCAGGCACCATAGAAGCTGCATTTGTGAAACGATCTGATAAAGGCCTGACCACCATTAAAGACCTTGATCCATAATCACTTTGTCTTTCTCTCAGGACTCCCTGCTAATCATGGTTCCTGAGATCTGCATCTCAGAAATTCTAATTTACTCATTTTGAAAAATTTCACATGCAATTTCTTTTTATGGAAATACAATACTAACTAGAAAAAGCTGTTTCGGAGAAACAGCAAGTGGGAATGCTTTTGCTGAATTAAAAAAGCTGAAATTAACTGCATAACATATGAAAATTTGATAGGAAGTCATCAGAAACTTCAAACTGCAGAAAACAATTGAATCATCTGAAGATTTTGTAGGGTAGAATCATTTGGCAGTAAAATGGCAGAAACAAACTCATCTTAAAAGCTGCACAGCCAAACCATACATGATATCAAAAAATGTCTTGAATGTGGGCGCTAGAAGGGTCTTAATATAATGTCTCCCAAGTTTCTAGAAAAATTTCAAAAGAAATTTTGAAGGGGGCCACCTACTGCCTAGAAACATGTCAGGCGTGTTATGAATTAGTAGTAAACAGAAAAGCTTAATTCCTGTCCAGAAAGAGAGCAGAATGAAGCCAAAGTTTTCAGCATAGGCTGAAAAGTATTAAATTAGCTGAATCAGAAAATAAATTACAAAGAAAAACTTGAATCTTATCTGGTTGAAGAAAATATGAGTAGCTCAAGGATGGGAAGTAAAATGCTGAGGAAGATGGTCTTGAATAAGTATCAAAATTTTGAAATTGTGGAAATGTCAAGACTTGGCAAAACAATTTGAAATGATTTAAAATGTGTCGGTTGATCAGCATAAAGAAAACAGTGTCATCCTTAGAGGATTGAAAATCTACAAATCTATGTGCAAGGCTGACCATGAGAAGCAGAGGAAGGACAGAGAGAGAAGCTTATAGAAAGAGAGCTAATACCACTTAAGGATCTGAATTTATCAAAAAATCTAACCTGCATGTTACGAGCCGCTGTGTTGATGAAAGCACTGTTTGTCACGTACAGGATTATGGACCCAGGAAACAGCTCAGAACGGTAAGTGGAATGCTATAGTTTTTATTTATAATGGAAGGCGCAGCGGGCGTACAGGCGGCTCTCAGTCAGGAAATCCCCTGTGGCGGAGACAACAGGTTAGTGATCAGCAATTAGAGAACTAGAGGGGAACTGAGGCTGGATCACTAACCTGTTACTGGGTCGCAGAGTGGGCGATTGGCACCGCTTTGGGTCCGGGGCAGGAGTCCGTGCGATGAAGGGGCTTGTGGAAACGGCGGCCGTTGAGCGGCGGATGGTTAGCTGAGGACTGAGACCGATGAGCTCCAGAGACAGTTCGTTTGTGGATTCAGAGATGGGGTCCGAGCGAAGGTACAGAGGGGCAATCCGGAAGAGAAGTCCAGGTCCGTTCGAGGGTCCGTTTACTGGCAGGTTGAGAGAAGCAAAGAGTTAGGGAGACTCGGTTACTCACTGACTGAGTGGGGTTCAGGCTCAGAGGCAGGCAATCCAAGGCAGAACTGGTGCAAGGATTCAGAGGCAGATCTGGTTTGGATTCAGGGCAGGCTGTCAGGATCAGATAAGGGGTCTGGCAGGCTCGGAGAAAAAGGCAAAAACAGGTCAGGTAACAGGTAGGCAGGCAAAATGTAGAAAAGCTGGAAGGTACTCAAAAGTTGGTTTGAGACGATCTGGCACTGGGAACAGATCCAAATGAGCTATATATAGAGGTGGGACCAATTAGAGACAATTGCAGGCAGGGTGGAGTGAGCAGGTGTGAGGAGTTGGAGATTAAGCCAGCACCAGTGCCGAGATCGTCACAGAGCCCCCCCCCTCAAGGGCGGATACCAGACGCCCCGGGCTGGTCAGGGTGGGTACTGTGGAAATCCCTGATGAGAGATTTGTCCAGGATGTGCCGGGAAGGTACCCACTGTCGCTCCTCCAGACCATAGCCCTCCCAGTCAATGAGATAATGAAGACCCTTCCCCCACTTCCTGGACCTAAGAATGCGCCTCACCGTGTAGGCTGGGGAACCATCAACCAGACGGGCGGGAGGCGGGGGCCTGGAGGTGGGCACAAGACAGGAGGTTTTGACAGGCTTAACCCGGGACACATGGAACGTAGGGTGAACCCTCATTGACGGGGGAAGGCGCAGACGGACTGCCACCGGGTTGATGACCTTGGAGACGGGGAAGGGGCCAATGAACCGAGGAGCCAGCTTCCTGCTCTCTACCTTGAGGGGAAGATCCCTGGTGGAAAGCCAAACTCTATCCCCAGGCTGATACGGAGGAGCAGGAATCCGTCGGCGATTGGCTGCCCGTACCTGAGACTGTGAGGAGGTAAGTATAGCCCTCCTAGCCCTTCTCCAGGCACGCTGGCACCTTAGTGCAGAAAGGCGGGCAGACGGGACCCTGGCCTCCCTCTCCATGACGGAAAACACTGGCGGCTGGAAGCCGTACACAACAAAGAAGGGAGAGAGCCCGGTGGAACTGGAGGGTGTGGAATTGATGGCATGCTCCACCCAAGGCAGATTTTGGGACCAAGTAGTGGGGTCAGAATCACATAGAAGCCGAAGTTTAGCTTCGACCTCCTGATTGAGTCTCTCCGTTTGACCGTCGGTCTGGGGGTGAAAAACAGAGGAGAGGTTGACTGAGATCCCCAGTAAAGAGCAGAATTCCTGCCAGTAAGACCAGGGCCGGGAGGGAACAGGCAGAGGCCGGAGAAGGCCTGACGGGGGACGACGTGAGACCTTGGCTTGGCAACAACGGGTGCAGGCTGAAACAAAGTCCTTGACATCCCGGGTCAGGGTGGGCCACCAAAAACGGGAGCGAACAATATTTAAGGACTTAATAATGCCAGGGTGACAAAACAGTCGGGAGCAGTGACAGAACTCGAGGACCTTACCCCGTAAGAGATCAGGAACAAAAAGTCTGTTTCCGGGGCAGGCCTCAGGAATATTCACCCCAACCAGGGAGTCTCTAACCTCTTGTTCCAGACCGAGCCGAGTAACAGCACATCGAACCGAGTCAGGGAGGATATATTCCTGTGCCCGATCATCTTCCTCTTCCAACTCGAAAATTCGAGAGAGGGCATCAGGCTTGACATTTCTGGAACCAGGCCTGTAAGAGAGAGTGAAGTGAAACCGACTAAAAAAAGGGTCCACCTGGCTTGTCGGGGGTTGAGCCTCTTGGCCGTCCTGAGATACTCCAGATTCCGATGGTCTGTCCACACAAGAAAAGGCAGTTTAGATCCCTCCAGCCAGTGCCTCCACTCCTCCAATGCCAGCTTGACTGCCAAGAGCTCCCGGTCGCCCACATCATAGTTCTTCTCAGCTGGGGACAGCTTCCTGGAAAAGAAGGCACATGGGTGAACTCTGCCTTTCTCTGTCCTCTGGCTGAGGACTGCCCCAACACCCACACTGGAGGCATCAACCTCAACAATGAACTGCCTTTCCGGGTCAGGGGATACTAAAACCGGGGCAGAGGTAAACAGGAGCTTTAGTTTACGAAAAGCCTGGTCTGCCTTTTCATTCCAGTTGAACCTCGCTTTAACTGAGGTCAGGGCATGGAGAGGGGCAGCGACTCGGCTATAATTCCGAATAAACCTTCTGTAAAAGTTGGCGAAGCCAAGAAACCGCTGAAGCTGCTTGCGGTCGGTTGGTGTGGGCCATTCAGTGACTGACCGGACCTTGGCAGGATCCATGGCCATCCGGCCAGGGGACAGGACAAAACCCAAAAAGGCAGGGGTGGTCACATGAAACTCACACTTCTCCGCTTTGACATATAACTGATTCTGTAAAAGTCGAAGCAGAACAGAGCGAACGTGTTGTCTATGGGAAATGGGGTCTGTTGAGTAGATCAGGATGTCGTCAAGGTAAACAAAGACGAACCTCCCAATCATATCTCTGAGGACTTCATTCACAAGGTTCTGGAAGACAGCGGGTGCATTTGTGAGACCAAAGGGCATAACCAGGTACTCATAATGACCCGTGGGAGTGTTAAAAGCGGTCTTCCACTCATCCCCCTCTCTAATTCGGACCAGGTGATAGGCGTTTCTAAGATCCAACTTGGTGAACAATTTAGCCCCCCTGACCTGATCGAATGCCGTGTTCATCAGAGGAATAGGGTATCGGTTCTTAACCGAGATGTCATTCAGCCCCCTGTAGTCAATGCAGGGACGGAGTGAACCATCCTTCTTCCCCACAAAAAAAAACCCTGCGCCAGCAGGCGAGGAGGAGGGACGGATAATACCTGCCCTCAGAGAATCCTCAATATACTTCTGCATGGCCTCAGACTCAGGGGGAGACAGAGAAAAAAGGCGGCCCCTAGGGGGAGTGGTTCCAGGGAGCAGGTCGATGCAACAGTCATAAGGGCGGTGAGGAGGCAGACTAGTGGCTTTGGCTTTATTAAACACCTCCTTAAGGTCGTGATACTCAGAGGGAACCCGGGAGAGGTCAGGGTAGGTCTCCTCAGGCTTGCTCACAGGTGACTGGAGAGGTTGGGCCGACCTCAAACAGGAGGCAGAACAGGAAGGAGCCCAGCCAGTAACCTCCCCCCTCCGCCAGTCTATAAGAGGGTTGTGTTTCTTGAGCCAGGTGCTGCCCAAGACAATGGGGACCTGAGGAGAGTTAATGATCATAAATGTGATGACTTCGCTGTGATTACCTCCAATCAGCAGTCCGACAGGTTCGGAGACCAGATGAGAGTGATGCAACTTATGGCCGTCCAGTGCTAGGATTCAGAGGCAGATCTGGTTTGGATTCAGGGCAGGCTGTCAGGATCAGATAAGGGGTCTGGCAGGCTCGGAGAAAAAGGCAAAAACAGGTCAGGTAACAGGTAGGCAGGCAAAATGTAGAAAAGCTGGAAGGTACTCAAAAGTTGGTTTGAGACGATCTGGCACTGGGAACAGATCCAAATGAGCTATATATAGAGGTGGGACCAATTAGAGACAATTGCAGGCAGGGTGGAGTGAGCAGGTGTGAGGAGTTGGAGATTAAGCCAGCACCAGTGCCGAGATCGTCACACTGTTGGCAGGCTTAGGCTGCATGTTATGAGGTTAGCAGATGCTTTGTTACAGTGTAAATCTTAGAACCTGATTACGAAATATGCACTGAGGTGTGTGGTCAACAGGCCTTGGTAGTGCAATTTGAAGAAATTGGTTGAGTTTGGGTCATAGCTACGAGCCATACGGCACGATGAATGAGTGTGTGTAAGGAAGAGGCTTTTATTTTGTAGAGTCCCTTTAGTCGTATTTGGAAAGTCTATCATGGATGTGTGTCAAGGGAAGGGTCATGCCCAGCAGTGATATAGAATCCATTTCTAAATACGAAATCACTGGTTTTCCATGTTATTGGGTGATTAGATGCTTTATTAGAGCGTAAATGGGAGACTTTTATTGTGAAATTCGCTCCGGGGTATGTTTTGAAAAGGTCCCTAGAGTCTAATAGAAACAAACTGGTAGAGTTTTCGTCATAATGCTGAGCCATTTGCATCAATTAATACGCAAGTATAATATAGAGGCTTTTATTGTGTAGGGTCACTGGAGTCTTATTTTGAAAGTCTAGCAGGGTTGTGTATTGAGAAAAGGGTCAGACCCAGCAGTGATACTTGATGACTTTCCAATCATTAAATCACTCTTTCCCCTATTATTAGGGCGGTAGATGAAGTGGTAATGGGAGGCTTTTATTTTGAAATTTGCTGTGGGGTGTGTTTTGAAAAACCCCTAGAGTCTCATTTTTTTTTAAAGGTGATTGAGTTTGGGGTCATAATGTTGAGCCATATGCTGGGAAAAAAATATGAGTTTAATGTAGGAGCTTTTATTTTGAAGGGTCCCCGGAGTCTTATTTTGAAAGTCTATCAGGGTTGCGTTTGAAGGGAAGGGTCATGGCCAGTAGTCATATTGTATCCATTTCCAAATGTTAAATCAGTGTTGTCTCCCTCCATTAGATTAAAATGTGCTGTTTAAAGTGGCAGAGGTAAAATCCCTTTGAAGCTTGGTTACCTTGACAACGCTTAACGACCCTGTCAGTGAAAGAGAGAAACGCGCTTCACTTTCGTTCCTTTCCTCTCAGGCTTTTTTGAATGGGAATATCAGCTCCGAACAAACGAGTGCTGAAGACAAACCGTAAATGGTATCTAAAAAAGTCTTTCAGTTTAAGCGACAGCTATCCTTTGTCTCAAATTGGGGTAACTTTCATGGCTGTAGCTCATTCACAGCCTTAATGGGAAGGAGAAATATAATGGTTTGTAAATCCTGCTGGTGTCATTAAATAACATGCAGCTCAATGGTAGAGCAGAACTCTCAAAAGCAAAACCTCCCCTCCGAACAAACGGGTGGTGAGCCAAAACCATAAAAGGTATTCAAAAAATTCTTTCACCGTGGACGTCAGCCATCTTTGAACTACAACTGGTGTAACTTTCATGTTTCTACAATATTTGGTCTAGGCGTGGTGACGATGTAAAAAAGTCTATAATTGTCAAAATCTTGATTTTGGGGTTCGGACAGATTTGTTACCCCAGAACAAACCTTTTTCCTAGCTAAACGATAAAAGATATCGACAAACTTCCTTCAATGTGAGTGCTAGGAAGGTCTGAGGAACAACTTCCACAAGGCTCATGTTGCTACGTCGAACGGTTCGCAAATGGGAGCGATACGAAAAAGTCTGTCTTTTTGAATTTTCAGTTCGGATTTTCAGAGAGCTCTCATTGGATTTCTATTGGGGAAGTGTGGACTTCTTCGTGGTCTGGGCCAAACTGTCGGAAAACCGTAAATGCCACACAAATGAGGGTTACATTTCCTTAACCCTGACAAAAATCCCTACATTTTGATGTAAAACTTATCTAGATAGAGTAAAAAATGAGCGCATGAGTTGAAGCTGTTCGGCATAAGTGAAATGTTTGAAAACGCTAGAGTGGCACACTCTAGCAGCTGAACATTCCGTCCATAGACTTCCATTATAAAATCTGAAAATCTTTAAATGTTCTTTTAAAGTTTGAAGCTTCACTGAAGCAAAACTGTAAAAGTTAGCAAAACGCTGTGTTAAACAGTAATAGCAGAAAGATATGGAAACATTTTAAAAGTTGAATGGTGTTTCTAGCTGAAAGTATGCTGAAGTAGTTAAAGGGCAAAGTAGCTGAAGTTTTAATGGAATTTTTGAAGTTTTATATGTATTTCAAAGGGCCAAAAAAAAAGTCATAAAAAGCTAAATATTTAAAAAAAGTATAATAGCTGAAGTTACCAAAAGTCAGAGCAAGCTAGCCCAGAAGAAGCTGAAAGTTTTGATACCAAATTTTTTGAAATCGGATGAAGTATGAAGGAGTTGAAAGAGTCCGAAAAACGTACAGTAAGTGGAATAATAATAACTAGAAAAAGCTGTGTCAGAGAAACAGCAAGTGGGAATGCTTTTGCTGAATGAAAAAAGTTGAAATTACCTGCAGAACATATGAAAATGTGATAGGAAGTCATCAGAGACTTTAAACTGCAGAAAACAATTGAATCATCTGAAGATTTTGTAGGGTAGAATCATTTAGGAGTAAAATGGCAGAAACAAACTCATCTTAAAAGCTGCACAGCCAAACCATACATGATATCAAAAAATGTCTTGAATGTGGGCGCTAGAAGGGTCTTAATATAATGTCTCCCAAGTTTCTAGAAAAATGTATAAAGACATTTTGAAGGGGGGCCACCTACTGCCCAGAAACATGTCAGGCGTGTTATGAATTAGCAGCAAACGGAAAAGCTTAATTCCTGTCCAGAAAGAGAGCAGAATGAAGCCAAAGTTCACAGCATAGGCTGAAAAGTATTAAATTAGCTCAATCAGAAAAAATATTACAAAGAAAAACTTGAATCATATCTGGTTGAAGAAAAAATGAGTAGCTTAAGGATGGGAAGTAAAATGTTGAGGAAGATGGTATTGAATAAGTATCAAAAATTTTGAAATCCTATGTGGAAATGTCAAGACTTGGCAAAACAATTTGAAATGATTTAAAATGTGTCGGTTGATCAGCATAAAGAAAACAGTGTCATCCTTAGAGGATTGAAAATCTACAAACCTATGTGCAAGACTGACCATGAGAAGCAGAGGAAGGACAGAGAGAGAAGCTTATAGCAGGCATCCCCAAACTCGGTCCTCAAGGCCCCCTGTCCTGCAGGTTTTAGAGGTTTCCTTGCTCCAGCACAGCTGATTTTAATTGAAAGCTGATTAACAGGCTTTTGGTCTACTGCAATCATTATAACCAGCTGCGCTGAAGCAGGGAAACCTCTAAAACCTGCAGGACAGGGGGCCTTGAGGACCGAGTTTGGGGATGTCTGGCTTATAGAAAGAGAGCTAATACCACTTAAGGAGCTGAATTTATCAAAAAAGCTATCCTGCATGTTACGAGCCGCTGTGGTGATGAAAGCACCGTTGGCAGGCTTAGGCTGTATGTTACAAGGTTAGCAGATGCTTTATTACAGTGTAAATCTTAGAACCTTATTAAGAAATATGCACTGAGGTGTGTGGTCAACAGGCCTTAGCAGTGTAATTTGAAGGAATTGGTTGAGGTTGGGTAATATCTATGACCATGCAGCACAATGAATGAGTGTGTGTAAGGAAGAGGCTTTGATTTTGTAAAGTCCCTTTAGTCTTATTTCGAAAGTATCATGGATGTGTGTCAAGGGAAGGGTCATGCCCAGCAGTGATATAGAATCCATTTCTTAATATGAAATCACTGGTTTTCCATGTTATTGGGTGAATATATCCTGTATTAGAGCGTAAATGGGAGACTTTTATTGTGAAATTTGCTCCGGGGTATGTTTTGAAAAGGTCCCTAGAGTCTAATAGAAACAAGCTGGAAGAGTTTGGGTCATAATGCCGAGCCATTTGCATCAATTAATACGCGAGTATAATATAGAGGCTTTTATTGTGTAGGGTTACCGGAGTCTTATTTTGAAAGTATAGTAGGGGGGTGTGTTGAGAAAAGGTCAGACCCAGCAGTGATACTTGATGACTTTACAATCGTTAAATTACTCTTTTCCCCTGTTATTAGGGCAGTAGATGAAGTGACAAGGGGAGGCTTTTAATTTGAAATTTGCTGTGGGGTGTGTATTGAAAAACCCCTACAGTCTCGTTTTTAAATAAGTGGTTGAGTTTGGTTCATAATGTTGAGCCATATGCTGGAAAAAAAATATGAGTTTAATGTAGGGGCTTTTATTTTGAAGGGTCCCCGGAGTCTTATTTTGAAAGTCTATCGTGTGAAGGGAAGGGTCATGGCCAGTAGTCATATTGTATCCATATCCAAATGTTAAATCAGTGTTGTCTCCCTTCATTAGATTAAAATGTGCTGTTTAAAGTGGCAGAGGTAAAATCCCTTTGAAGCTCGGTTACCTTGACAACGCTTAACGAGCCTGTCAGTGAAAGAGAGAAAAGCGCTTCACTTTCGTTCCTTTCCTCTCAGGCTTTTTTGAATAGGAAAATCAGCTCCGAACAAACGAGTGCTGAAGACAAACCGTAAATGGTATCTAAAAAATTCTTTCAGTCTAAGCGACAGCTATCCTTTGTCTCCGATTGGGATAACTTTCATGGCTGTAGCTCATTCACAACCTTAATGGGAAGGAGAAATAAAAAGGTTTATCACACCTGCTGGTCTCATTAAATAACATGGAGTTCCATGGTAGAGGTGAGCTGTCAAAAGCAAAACTTCCCCTCCCAACAAACGAGTAGTGAGCCAAAACCGTAAAAGGTATTCAAAAAATTCTTTCACCATGGACATCAGCCATCCTTCAGCTTCGACTGTGCCAACTTTCATGTTTCTACTAAAAACTATTTGGCCACGGTGACGATGTAATAATGTGCATTATCTGAGTTTGAGGATTTTTCTCAGAATCAACGTTTCCTATGCATGAACAAGTTAGCTAAACAGCTAAACCATAAATGATATTGAAGAAATTCCTTCAATGTGAGTGCTAGAAGGTTCTGAAGATGTTCTATACCAAGTTACATGTTAGTACATCAAATAGTTAAGAAATGGGAGCGATACGAAAATATGTATCGTTTTGGATTTTCTCTGTGATCTTTGGAAAGTCTCTCATTGGATTTCTATTGGGGAAGTGTGGACTTCTTCGTGGTCTGGGCCAAACTGTTGGAAAACTGTAAATGCCAAATGAGGGTTACATTTCCTGAATCCTGACAAAAATCCCTACATTTTGATGTATAATTTATTTCAATTGAGTGAAAAATGAGGGAGTGAGAAGAATTTGTTCGGAAAAACCAGAACAGCTCAAAAGCTAGAGCACGCACTCTAGCAGTTGAAGAATTCCGTCCATAGACTTCCATTATAAATCTGAAAATCTTAAAATTTTCTTTTAAAGTTTAATGGTGTTTCTAGCTGAAAGTATGCTGAAGTAGTTAAAGGTCGAAGATGATAAAGTTTTAGCTGAATTTTGCTGAAATCTAAGAATTCTACATGCATTTCAATGGGACAAAAAAAAACGCAGAAAAAGCAGAATATCGCGAAAACTACACAAAATATCTTTACCAAAAGACATAGCACAATTCTCCTGAACGAGCTGAACGTTTTGATACCAAAATTGTTGAAATCGGTTGAAAACTGCGGGACTAGTTAGAGTCAGAAAAATTTAAAGTGAACAACAATAAGTGGGAATGCATAAGCATTCCCACTTATTGTTGTTCAGATGACAGATGACATTATTTTTATCTTAATTGCTCTTAATATGTTATATACCCCATAAATAAAGTAAAGAACATTGGTGTGATAATTGTCCATGACGTCTCCTTGAAATCATATTTCTAAGAGGTTTAAAGGATATCTTTCTTTCATCTTTACAATGTTTCCAAAATTAGTTATAACCCCTACATTAAAAAAGATATACATGGATATTTTTTGCTTTCAGGCCGTCCAAATAATCTAAAACTATCCTTAAGTTCATCCAAGACATGACACAGAAGATTCTGATACAAATTAAAAGGAAAGTTTATGCTACTTTTATTCTCTGTAATATTTCCATGACATCAAAAATAGATTTATAATTTTAAGTTATCAGTCCTATTTCAGATATCTGATATGTCTTTATGTTCCTATAGGGAAGCACTTTGCTCTGAGGCATCAGGTGTACCATTGGGTCCTTCTGTTTCTAATAGTAGATGGAGGCAAATATTACAGTAATAAGATTCCACACCTGTGCCCATTTTAGCTTTAACAGAACTCCTATGTCTCCATGACCTTCTGGTTCATTGCATAAGTAAACCGTTGTCAGAAACATAATGTTATACAGTAATAACAGACCCTTATGAGAGAAGTTTATCCTCGACCAGGGGTATCCAACACCAGTCCTGCTTATTGTAGATTGCCCATGCTCCAACAGGGCTGATTCCAGTGTTAGTGTTGAGTGTGCACTGTGAAACCTTTAAATAATAATATATTTTATATTTATTTTGCCAATAAGTATACTACTTCTTGAAGACTGAAATTGGAAACATCTACCCTGTAGGGTAATGACTGTAAGCATTTGTTTCCATGAGATCCATCCCAACTTTTTTAATCCTTCTTAATCTAAATATAAACTTTAACTTTCAAGGTTGTTTTTTTACATAACAAAATGTACATGAAATATACAGGCAACTCATCTGTTTACTACTTAAAAGTCATGTCTTACAAGATGCCTGTGAAGGAGTAGACAGAAATATGCATACATAGCAATAGTGGCATGATTGTAATATAATAGGCTATAACAAAAGAATCTGAAAGACATAGCAGAACAAATGGCACTACTTAGGCTATTCCAAAGACATTAGGATTGATTGATTTGAAGATTTCTATGCAAGGAGAAAGATCAGCAGAAATGGGGGTGGGAACAAAAGAGCGTCTTCAATCTTTTGCCCTCCTACTAGCCATTAGTAATACTTCAGCTTCCTGCAGTGTTATCATTGAAATCAATACTTCAAATCATGGTTGAAATGTTAACCACAAAGATCATGTCAGTGTACATTATAATTCACTCTGAGAGAGCTGATGGGAATTCAGATAAGCTGTGCAGTAAAATCCTCTTTTCACCATCGGATGGATTGAGGTTTCTGTGATTATTGTACTTTAAAGAAAGAATGCCACCATCATCAATACATAAAAGAATATCAGAAGAACTGAAGTTTTTCAACAGACTTCCAGACCAATCAAAAGTTTGATTGGGCTGGAAGTTGAATTTAAAGTTAGCGAACAAAAATAGTTCATTGAATTTTATTTCAATGAATTTTTTTTTGTCCGCTCACTTTAAATTCAACTTCTTACTCTCAGATCCTACTTTAGTAGAACCTGTCTCATGGAGTTCTTCAAAAACCTCAGAATGAAAGAGTTAAAAACTAATGTAAAGACATTATTAAACATTTGAAGTTCTATCAAGATGAGGAGGTGATTCCTCAGTGCCACAGGCGTAACTTTCTGAAGGACTGGTGTGGACATGTCCCCAACTTTGGCCTGGTGTGGGCATGTTCCCACCAACTTTGACCGGGTGTGGACATGTTCCCACCATCTTTCGCCTGGTGTGGACATGTCCCCACCAACTTTGGCCTGGTCTGGACATGTCCCCACCAACTTTGGCCTGGTGTGGACATGTTCCCACCAACTTTGACCTGGTGTGGACATGTTCCCACCATCTTTGACCTGGTGTGAACATGTCCCCATCAACTTTGACCTGGTGTGGACATGTTCCCACCAACTTTGATCTGGTGTCGACATGTTCCCACCATCTTTGACCTGGTGTGAACATGTCCCCATCAACTTTGGCCTGGTGTGGACATGTTCCCACCACCTTTGACCTGGTGTGGACATGTTCCCACCATCTTTGGCCTGGTGTGGACATGTCCCCATCAACTTTGGCCTGGTGTGGACATGTCCCCACCAATAATTTCCGCTTTTTTCCCCTTTCCACTCATTTACTTTAGCCAACAGTAACAACCAAGGACCAGCCATGACCAGCCAAGGACCAACCATGACCACCAAAGCACCAGCCAAGGACCAGCCAAGGAACAACCATGACCAGCCAAGGACCAACCAAGGACCAACAATGACCAGCCAAGGACCAGCCAAGGACCAGCCAAGGACCAACCAAGGACCAACCATGACCAGCCAAGGACCAACCAAGGACCAGCCATGACCAGCCAAGGACCAGCCATGACCAGCCAAGGACCAGCCAAGGACCAACCAAGGACCAACCATGACCAGCCAAGGACCAGCCAAGGACCAACCAAGGACCAGCCAAGGACCAACCATGACCAGCCAAGGACCAGCCAAGGACCAACCAAGGATCAGCCAACAACCAACCAAGGACCAGCCAAGGACACACCATGACCAGCCAAGGACCAACCAAGGACCAGCCAACGACCAACCAAGGACCAGCCAACGACCAACCAAGGACCAGCCAACGATCAACCAAGGACCAGCCAACGATCAACCATGGACCAGCCAATGACCAACCAAGGACCAACAATGACCAGCCAAGGACCAACCAAGGACCAGCCATGACCAGCCAAGGACCAGCCATGACCAGCCAAGGACCAGCCAAGGACCAACCAAGGACCAACCATGACCAGCCAAGGACCAGCCAAGGACCAACCAAGGACAAACCAAGGACCAGCCAAGGACCAACCATGAACAGCCAAGGACCAACCAAGGACCAACCAAGGACCAACCATGACCAGCCAAGGACCAGCCAAGGACCAACCATGACCAGCCAAGCACCAGCCAAGGACCAACCATGACCAGCCAAGGACCAACCAAGGACCAACCATGACCAGCCAAGGACCAGCCAAGGACCAACCAAGGACCAGCCAAGGACCAACCAAGGACCAGCCAAGGACCAACCAAGGACCAACCAAGGACCAGCCAAGGACCAACCAAGGACCAGCCAACGACCAACCAACGACCAGCCAACGACCAACCAAGGACCTACCAAGGACAAACCATGAACAGCCAAGGACCAACCAAGGACCAACCAAGGACCAACCATGACCAGCCAAGGACCAGCCAAGGACCAACCAAGGACCAACCATGACCAGCCAAGCACCAGCCAAGGACCAACCATGACCAGCCAAGGACCAACCAAGGACCAACCATGACCAGCCAAGGACCAGCCAAGGACCAACCAAGGACCAGCCAAGGACCAACCAAGGACCAGCCAAGGACCAACCAAGGACCAACCAAGGACCAGCCAAGGACCAACCAAGGACCAACAATGACCAGCCAAGGACCAACCAAGGACCAGCCATGACCAGCCAAGGACCAGCCATGACCAGCCAAGGACCAGCCAAGGACCAACCAAGGACCAACCATGACCAGCCAAGGACCAGCCAAGGACCAACCAAGGACAAACCAAGGACCAGCCAAGGACCAACCATGAACAGCCAAGGACCAACCAAGGACCAACCAAGGACCAACCATGACCAGCCAAGGACCAGCCAAGGACCAACCATGACCAGCCAAGCACCAGCCAAGGACCAACCATGACCAGCCAAGGACCAACCAAGGACCAACCATGACCAGCCAAGGACCAGCCAAGGACCAACCAAGGACCAGCCAAGGACCAACCAAGGACCAGCCAAGGACCAACCAAGGACCAACCAAGGACCAGCCAAGGACCAACCAAGGACCAGCCAACGACCAACCAACGACCAGCCAACGACCAACCAAGGACCTACCAAGGACAAACCATGAACAGCCAAGGACCAACCAAGGACCAACCAAGGACCAACCATGACCAGCCAAGGACCAGCCAAGGACCAACCAAGGACCAACCATGACCAGCCAAGCACCAGCCAAGGACCAACCATGACCAGCCAAGGACCAACCAAGGACCAACCATGACCAGCCAAGGACCAGCCAAGGACCAACCAAGGACCAGCCAAGGACCAACCAAGGACCAGCCAAGGACCAACCAAGGACCAACCAAGGACCAGCCAAGGACCAACCAAGGACCAACCATGACCAGCCGAGGACCAGCCAAGGACCAACCAAGGACCAACCAAGGACCAGCCAACGACCAACCAACGACCAGCCAACGACCAACCAACGACCAGCCAACGACCAACCAACGACCAGCCAACGACCAACCAAGGACCTACCAAGGACAAACCATGAACAGCCAAGGACCAACCAAGGACCAACCAAGGACCAACCATGACCAGCCAAGGACCAGCCAAGGACCAACCAAGGACCAACCATGACCAGCCAAGCACCAGCCAAGGACCAACCATGACCAGCCAAGGACCAACCAAGGACCAACCATGACCAGCCAAGGACCAGCCAAGGACCAACCAAGGACCAGCCAAGGACCAACCAAGGACCAGCCAAGGACCAACAAAGGACCAACCAAGGACCAGCCAAGGACCAACCAAGGACCAACCATGACCAGCCAAGGACCAACCAAGGACCAGCCAATGACCAACCATGGACCAACCATGACCAGCCAAAGACCAGCCAAGAACCAACCAAGGACCAGCCAATGACCAGACAAGGACCAGCCAACGACCAACCAAGGACCAGCCAAGGACCAACCATGACCAGCCAACGACCAACCAAGGACCAGCCAACGACCGACCAAGGACCAGCCAAGGACCAACCAAGGACCAGCCAACGACCAACCAAGGACCAGCCAACGACCAACCAAGGACCAACCATGACCAGCCAACGACCAACCAAGGACCAGCCAACGACCAACCAAGGACCAGCCAAGGACCAACCATGACCAGCTAAGGACCAGCCAAAGACCAACCAAGGACCAGCTAAGGAAAGTGGGGAAATTTTGAATGGCTACTGTAAGAGTCTGTCTGGGCAGGAAAAGGAGCTGAAGGTGGATTTATGGTCTGAACACCTGAGGGAATCCTGGTTTCATTACTGCAGGAAAAGAGGAGAGAAAATCTACTGAATTAGGTTGCCTGGCTGTAGTGTTGGATTGCTAGTGTAAATTATTCTGTTTTAAGCTCTTGATTACTTCCAGTAACAACTTAAATAAATCCATCAGCGTATCCTCAACTTCTAACAAAGTTAATACACACACACCTTGCTGCATAACTTCAGTTTTGAATCTTTATTTAAGAAAAAAGGTACTGTGCCTAAAAACTGGGCCTAGTTTAACAAGAAATAACAGGAAGGATTTTTCTAGTGCCTCATGGATTCATGGATGTGCCTCCATGTTGGGGTCTGATTACAACCCTGCTGACGCATTACTGCAGCCGTTCTGTTTCATTTTCTGTTTTTTTTTTTCTTTTTGTTCACTAACAAATGTGAAAAAAATCTAGATACTTAAACACAACATAAGTCATAGCAGTGGCTCAGCTTTGTAAACAACTATACAAAATACAGACAAACGTGAAGAGAGTCACAATCAGAATGTTCTAAGAATATAAAAAAGGCTTTTTGTACAATGCGAAGTGTAAAAATATACTACAACGAAGTGAATCGTTTTTACATGGGGTGAGATTTAAGTGGCTGTGGTGGAGCACGGCCTTGTTAATGAGGCTTGCTGCAGACAAGAAGGCTGTTTTGTGGTGCAAGGTTTTATTCCTAATTGACCACAGCATCCTGCAGGGGGGAGGCCAGTCTGCTGCTTTCTTGGTCGACCACAAGTCCTGAAAGTACAGTCCCTGAAGAAAAGTACGGATTTTTATGAGTTTTTATCAAACAAATATATGTGTAAAACAGCAACAAAAAAAGGCCTAGTTTTGTATTAAACCTCCAAGTTTTCTTTAGTGAAAGAAAATGCATGAAAGTATTTCTTATGGTGTACCATTTGTAAAGTGAAGCAGTAAAAATAGGGAGCAATATTGATGGTTATTTAGTGTTTTTTTTAAGTGAAAAATAAGGTGTTTATTTCTTTGTTAATAATTTTTTCACTGTCATTTATTCATTTGTAAAAATCAAAGTTCCAAACTACATATTTAGTTTGGAGCTAAATATTTATTTAACAATATATGTATTTAGTTTGGAAAATAATTAGCTTGCTGACACTTGCTTAACTTTACAAACTGCATTCCATTATTTTACCGTCCAGCCAAAATGCCATAGTAAAAGTGTGTATACTGCCATCTACAGTGACTAAGAGCACCCATTGAGGATCACTGCCAGTGATGCCAGCTCGGATACCCAATTTTAATTTTGAAGGTAAAAATTGCTTTAGGCAGGTGGAGATAATTTGGTCTGGTTCGGAATCAGATCAACAGTTTTTGAGTTAACCTATTAAAACACGTGTCCACCAATTATTCATCATTACTGGTTTAAAGCAAAGCCTCCCTGACCTTTTTCCATGGCTGATTAGCTGATGTGATCTGCCAGGGTGTTTACAACAGAGATGTATTGGCACCACAGATTATGCTAGTTTTAGCAACAGGTGGATCTGGAGTGATAAAGCGTATAGTTAGAGTGGCTCAGGTTATCCTGAGCTATCCCTATAGTTATGCTGCTATAGGCTTAAAGATTGAACAAACATATTCTGCAGAGTGGGAGAATGATGAAAAAGGGGTCCCTATGTCCTCCAGCAGTCTAATGTTCTGCTCTCTCTGCTTTTTCTCATGACAGAAGCTTCACCTCGTTTGTTCCTCTTTGACTGCGACTCCATCCTGGAGAGAAGTATCAGTTGTGATGCTGTCATCAACACCTTAGTCCTGTTTCTCTGACTGTGACTAACTGGATGTGCTCTCTTCATCTTCTGACATGGAAGCTGGCTAAGAGCTCGTCTGCACCTTTTACAGCTGCTTTTTGTATCTCTGCTTCTGTCTCCTTGAACCCCAGTCAGCCTCAGCAGATGGCCGCTCACGCTGAGCCTGGTTCTGCTGGAGGTTTCTTCCTGTTCAAAGGGAGTTTTTCCTCTCCACTGTCGCTACAAGCATGCTTAGTGTGAGGGATTGCTGAAGAGTCAATGAGTCGATGCAATCAACTGGTTTTCCTTAGATGGAAAACTTTGAATCAACTTTGTATGATCTGCCCTGAGATGACGTGATGTGATGACAGGTGCGCTATAGAAATAAACTTAGTTGAATTATTAAAAAGGTTCCATTTTTAATTGACTCCATAAATCACAAGCATGCATTTCATCAAAATGTTTTTATTCCGGTCTTACAATTGATTAAACATCAAAAAAGTATGATTTCATAAACATTTTCTAGCTGACTGGTCTTAAAGGAGCAAACAGACAGTTTAAGGTGAAACTGAAAAAAATTAACATTTTATTTTGGTCAGTTTATCATTTCTTAGAGACTAGATGTCTCTTTTTTTTCTTTTTTTTTCCTTTCAGAGCCTTCTTGGTTTTTTTCTGTGGATCTGCCACTTCTCCTTTAAAAGATGAACAGTTGTTTGGTTTGGACTTGAAGTTCCCTTTGCCGTGTTCCTGCGGCCGTCCAGAAGCTTTCTGACTGGAACTCCACAACATTCCTCCATCTTTAGTTTTCTTCTGCTCCTCCTTTTTCACGGATCTCTTCACACGAATAGACCTGCTTTCCAGCTGCGAGCCGTCCAGTGATAGAGCCAACTGTACCGAGTCAGCACTCTGCATCAGGGAGAAAATACACCATCTATTATTCATCTTCAACAATTCATACGGATGATTCTGCCAGCCCATGGACATTTGTGGGGGTCCAAATGGAAAACTCCATATTACTTTATAACAGAATATAATAAATAAATATATGAATGATAATACATCATTTGTAGCCATACACCTTGGCTATATGTAAACATTCATTGAACTCCTAACAGGTCAGTTTTGTCAGTGTTGGATACAGAAAACCTTATAAAAAAAGCCTAATACGCGTGACGGTAAATGTTTCAATGCACTGTACAACCACAATATGCATCCTATTATTCCCTTATTGTCTAAATTAGCACCATATGCGAGTCTCTGTGTACAAAAATTGTAGCCAAAACATGACTACTTTTCAAGATATGGTACGTTAAATATTTCCAAACCTTGTATTTTCCAACAATTTCTGAAACATAAGCATAACTTTAAAGTTATTCCATTAAAACTATCCATGTTTATAATAATCATCAATGAATTAAATCTCCAGCATGTGTACTTATTAAAAAAAAACATCCTCTGCCTGGTAGCACATACCATTATTACGGTCAGGACTCAAAGTGACGTTTTTTAATAGCGTTTAACATCGTCCACGTTACACGTTTAGCCTTCCAATCTTCCAACGGTATGGACGTGCACTGAACATTCTGGCATATTGTTTTTAACCATTTTACCACCAATCTGTGGCCAATTTGGGAGCTCACAGTCCCTTGAAAAAAACAAAAACAAAAAAAACACTTTTTTAACAATTCTTACACACCATCAGCTCTAAAGTTGAAAAATATTTGCCTTAAAAATACTCAAAAGGTTTTAAATTACTTGCCACACATGTCTCCCACTGCCTGAAATAACATAACATACAAGGATAATTTAGGGGCTACACTGTAAAACGACTTGGGTAATGTGCGTGACACAATAGATTTGAAAAATACATCAAGTCTTTGGCAAATAGAGGATTGCAGTTAGGCCACAATTAGTTTTTTCCTAAAGTAAGAGGCAGAGTAATGAAATGGTTGATGCAACTCAAATGTTTCATAACTCAAATTGAGGTGACTATTTCAATTTATAAGAAGACAAGACAATAATTTAAGGGATAAATCTAAACCAATGTGAGATGTTAGCTTTGATCCAACACTAATGGAAAAAAGAAGTTCTTTTCAACTTTGAGAGGCTATAAATCAAAGAATTATGGGCTGACACGTGAAAACTTTGACTTTTTTTGAAGCTCTGGATGTTTTCTATCAAACTAAGAAGAACAAATATGGTGCAATTGTTTTTTTTTTTAATGGCCGCCTGAAGTCAAAATAACCTCAAAATGTACATGGTCTGGCGGAATGACAAACAGAAAAGCTTTGAAACAAACATTTTTCCAAAAGGCCAAATACTGCATGTGTGAGTTAATAGTGGTGTATGCTGGGTGCTATTGTGCACCTCAAACAGGACATAGCCGAATCCTTTCCCGAGTCCAGACTTGGCGTCTCGCACTAGTCTCACCGCCTCCACTTTTCCACATGGCTCAAAATGCTGTCGGAGCGCCAGCTCCTTCAGATCTACAGAGAGGCAACCCATCAATATGTGCATCACAGCTCCTCATCACCACAGTGGAGTCACCATCTTACCGAATGCCAGATTCCCAACAAAAATGGAGCGCTTGTGGTCATGCTGCAGGAGGAGAGACATTGATTAAACCGTCAGCATTAAATGAAGGAGACCTGCAAATGCTGAGCAGACTTACTGAAGAGCGCTGCGTCACTCGGTCCACCCTGATATGAAAGCCTTCCTCGATCTCCACGCCGTTCCTGTGAAGATGGAGCCAATGAGTTCTCACTTCAGATTCATCATCACTCTAGCTTCAGGCTGCAGTGAATTAGCTCACCTCTCCAGAGCTCTGCAGACAGCCTCCTCATCTTTAAACACCACATATGCATTTAAGCTTTGCTTCTTGGGATGAACTTTGCGTCTAAAGATCAAAGATAAGGTTGTTAAATGTTTCAAGTTCTCTTTATTTTTTTTACCTTTTTATGAGGGACAAATTGAAAGGAAGTACAATGGCACAGGAAGTCAGACAGAGAAGTTGAGAAGACAGTGAGTCTTTCTATGAACAGATGTTTGTCTTACTACAGAAACCCCCCCCGGTTAAATAAAGAGAAGATCCTTCCTACTCACAGATATCAACATCTACAAGTTATGGAAACATCAAAGCAAAGCAAACAAACATTTCAGTGTTTTCCAACTGAATAAAACAGTAAGGCATCCTCAATGCATGTTAAAAACTATTTCCTTTATCTTCACGGGACTCAGCCATGCAGTGATTAAAGGCATCAATTCAACACAGAGGAGATGCTTTAAAGATGTCAAATAAAAAAGATATGGCACTAATGGAGTTTGGTTTGACTTTGCTGCACCTTAAGGTGACAGTCTGCAGAAAGCATCAGAGAACTCCAGCAGTTTGCACCGTCCCATTCCCACAGCATGCCATTTATTTCCTGTTTATCATGCATCTATTACTGCAACAATCACATTTTTACAATTTTACAAAAACCACAAAGCAGCTTTATATTCTATATAGATGTTTTTAGACAGTGGAGGACAGGGGAACAGAAAACGGACTTCACTGCGTCTTACAGGTATGTCTATGCATTAACAGGAGCAAAGTTTGATCAGAAACCTACTTGATAAACGCTTCTTTCTGAGACATGGACGGGTCCTCTCTGACCTGCAGGGAGAAACAGTAAAGGCGTTCAGTTTGACGGAACATCACAGGTGTGACTCTCAACTTTCTTTATTCTGGTGTTTTTTTGTTTTTACCACAGAGCGAAACCGAACAGATTCAATGGGTCCTTTGTCTCTGAAAAGTCCTCGCAAGGTCTGAAAAAAGAAAAAGGTCACATTTCAACTGCTCCACAAAGCAGGACAGGAAGCCTCCAGTGGCTTATTTTCTGCAGTGTACTTTACGGCAGAAGGACACAGGAAATGAGCAGGTTCATTCGGAACAGAGAAAACAATCAAAAACTAGAACTAGACCTGGGATCGGAGTACATTTTAATGTCTTGTAAATAGCTCAAAACTACATGGGTTTATACCTAACTGAAACTCATCTTTAGCCTCCATGTGCTTCAGAATTGTGCCAATTCTTATTAGGTTTAAACAATATTTGCAGAGGTGCAAAGATTTCTCCATTTTACAATAGAAAAATCTTTCAACCCTATCAAAGCAATTTATCCTGAAAATCGGAGCTCATAACACCAAACCCTTTATTTTAGGGAATTTTTATAGCTTTGTGAACCACATAAAGGAACTTTCAGACTTTTGCAAATAGGCCCCGCCCACTTATTTCATTCATTACCATATTAAATCCTTTAGTTCATTGCTATAACTGGAAGGTAATAAGGTAGTTTCCATAAAGAAACAATGAGCCATTTCTGTGTAGTAGCTTTCTTGACATCACAGCGCCTCCTATTGGTGGACCATGCTCTAAATTGGGGGACATGTGCAAAATCTAATTTGGAGTACGGGTTCTGAGGCTCCTTTTAAAATCTGATATGGTTTTAGAATTTAGAGCTAGCCAACAAGCACTTATTTTTGCAGAACTTATTGAAGTCAAAATTAAAAAATCCACCATTACTTTTTTAATTGTCTATTACAAAGTTTTATATTGAATTTTGTACAGATTGAACAAAAAAATGTAAGAGTTTAAACAAGAAAGTCATTCCGTAACAAGAATCCTTTAACAGGAAAGGTTAAACCATTTTAGTGTGAAAAGCAGCTCCGAAACAAAGGTGTGCCCATTAACTTTATGATGCAAATCAACCAATAAACAACGTGATATGTTCAGTGTGTCAAACCAGTAGTTTGGTAATTACAGGACAAAACGCATTTCCCTCTGTTATAGCGCCCCCTAGTAGTTAATGGGTCTGAATATCTGGGTCTGAGTAGCGGTGCACATTGTGAACTTGGATACTTGGTTCAATCGATTCGTTCCGAGCCGAGAAGAAGAATAATAAATAATGGAAAAACACCAAAGACAATAGAGTTCTCTGCTCTGTGGGCTATAAACCATAATAAATTAAGTGCAATCAGACCGATTAGATGACTTCATCAACCCATTCCAAAAGAACTGCAGGTCGTTATCATGAATGATGTCAAAGCATCTCATTTACATGCATAGTCTATGGGGGACAGCATCAAGAGGTGCAGCGGTGCGCTGCGAGCATTCTGTCGCGAGCGTTCAGTTAATTGAACTTCAGCCGCTGTGCGTGCTGGCCGTCAACCAATCACAACAGGAATTTTGGAGGGGAGACAGACTCTACCTGCAAGCTGTCATCACTTCTGCAGACATTCTGCAGATAAACAATAAATAACTATCAAGGATTTAAACTCCAAAATACAAACCCCTAAAATGTCAGCAGGAAATCCCCCTCAGGCTGACCTTAGCAGACAGCTTTCAGTGGGGATTCCCAGCGCTGCCTCCCGGTGGTATGCTGGAGGTCTGAAGCTCCCAACAAGAACTGCAGATTATAGTGGGATTATAATCCAGATGAACAGAAGGTGTTTAGAGGTGGACTTTCTCACTTAAAAACTATTTTTCCAACTCATAAAGTAAATAAAGCCAAGCTGCTCTCTAGCTTGAAGCTACAGAACAGAGCAGATAAACAACCAGAGTCAGAGCATTGAAGCAACTTGACCACAGTTTGATCTAGCGTCGCTCAAAATGCCAGGGGTGTGAACGCAGCAGAGACTGACATTTTTTCGGGAATCCCGTGGGATTCGCAGAGAGCGTGTTGCAAACGCAAAGAGCCCGTTGCACACGCATAGAGCCCGTTCCAAACTCATAGAGCCCCATAGAGCCCGTAGCAAACACAGAGAGCCCGTTGCAAACGCAAAGAGCCCGTTGCACACGCATAGAGCCCGTTCCAAACTCATAGAGCCCCATAGAGCCCGTAGCAAACACAGAGAGCCCGTTGCAAACGCACAGAGCCCGTTGCAAACGCACAGAGCCCGTTGCAAACGCACAGAGCCCGTTGCAAACGCACAGAGCCCGTTGCAAACGCACAGAGCCCGTTGCAAACGCATAGAGCCCGTTGCCCCGTTGCAAACGCACAGAGGCTGTTGCAAACGCATAGAGCCCGTTGCCCCGTTGCAAACGCACAGAGGCTGTTGCAAACGCACAGAGCCCGTTGCAAACGCATAGAGCCCGTTGCCCCGTTGCAAACGCACAGAGCCCGTTGCCCCGTTGCAAACGCACAGAGCCTGTTGCAAACGCACAGAGCCCGTTGCAAACGCATAGAGCCCGTTGCCCCGTTGCAAACGCACAGAGCCCGTTGCAAACGCACAGAGCCCGTTGCAAACGCACAGAGCCCGTTGCAAACGCACAGAGCCCGTTGCCCCGTTGCAAACGCACAGAGCCCGTTGCAAACGCATAGAGCATGTTGCAAACGCACAGAGCCCGTTGCAAACGCACAGAGCCCGTTGCAAACGCACAGAGCCCGTTGCAAACGCACAGAGCCCGTTGCAAACGCACAGAGCCCGTTGCAAACGCATAGAGCCCGTTGCCCCGTTGCAAACGCACAGAGGCTGTTGCAAACGCATAGAGCCCGTTGCCCCGTTGCAAACGCACAGAGGCTGTTGCAAACGCACAGAGCCCGTTGCAAACGCATAGAGCCCGTTGCCCCGTTGCAAACGCACAGAGCCCGTTGCCCCGTTGCAAACGCACAGAGCCTGTTGCAAACGCACAGAGCCCGTTGCAAACGCATAGAGCCCGTTGCCCCGTTGCAAACGCACAGAGCCCGTTGCAAACGCACAGAGCCCGTTGCAAACGCACAGAGCCCGTTGCAAACGCACAGAGCCCGTTGCAAACGCACAGAGCCCGTTGCAAACGCACAGAGCCCGTTGCAAACGCACAGAGCCCGTTGCCCCGTTGCAAACGCACAGAGCCCGTTGCAAACGCATAGAGCATGTTGCAAACGCATAGAGCATGTTGCAAACGCATAGAGCCTGTTGCAAACGCATAGAGCCCGTTGCAAACGCATAGAGCCCGTTGCAAACGCATAGAGCCCGTTGCAAACGCATAGAGCCCGTTGCAAACGCATAGAGCCTGTTGCAAACGCATAGAGCCCGTTGCAAACGCATAGAGCCTGTTGCAAACGCATAGAGCCCGTTGCAAACGCATAGAGCCCGTTGCAAACGCATAGAGCATGTTGCAAACGCAGAGAGCATGTTGTTCAAAAAATAAAACTTGTGTTAAAAACTCATCTAATGTCACACACAAATAAAACTGTGCTTAAATATTGCACACACACAAAAATTTGTTTTACAAACTGGACTCTAACGTTGCACTGAAAATATAATTTGTAAATTGTCCCCAAGTACAAAACGATCTCTCCTCGCATAGGAAACACCCTCTACTCACGTACGAGGCAATTCTTCACACGCCACGGTAAGTTTCTGCCAATAGTCCCGTGATGCATGGAGAACTGTCATTCTGACTAACCGCCAGCAGGAGACGCCATACTTCCAAACACCTGAAACGTGCCCCATCACGTTTAGTTTCCCCTGCATCGCAGCACAAGCCTATATGAAAGGAACAACTAGGCTTGAACAAATATAATACAATAAAAACTTTTTTTTCAACAATGTCTTTATTACTGCTGTTTAAAAAAGATCATTTCCGAGAATAGAAAACCCAGCTTTGATTCATGTTTGAACTGATGCAGGTTGGTCTGTGATATAGTCACCCAATTTTAATTCACATATTAGGAAACTAGAGGGTGTTAGCTTTCTAATGCACATGTAATTTGAGCTTACAGTTTCTAAGTTATTTGCTTTTCCATTTTGGTATGCAAATAGGCGAGGATTACCCAAAATGAGGTGGATGTTAAGAGGTTAAGCAAGTTTCCTTCTGTCTCCTTGGACCCCAGTCAGCCTCAGCTGATGGCTGCTTAGACTGAGAGTCAATGAGTCGATGCATTCAGCTGGTTTTCCTTAGATAGAAAACTTTCAATAAATCTGACTGGATGATCTGGTTGAACTGGAAAGTGCCTTGAGTGACATGTGTTGTGAATTGGTGCTATAGAAATAAACTGAATAGACTGGGTATGAGCCTGAGCCCACCTGGAGAGAGGACTGACCTGAACAGGGCACCAAGCAGAAAGGTCAACTCTGTGGGCCATGGGGTGGATGTAGCTGTGCACAGGCTGATGGGAACATGCATGTATAGATGTAGAGCATATAGATTGATCTGTAGAAATAACGGGTCTAGGAGCTACAGGGTCTCATCGCTAAAGCAGGAATCAGGAGAAGCAGCTTGATGAAACACGTTTCAATTCCTCAGACACTGGGCCGCATGCAACAACATGGTTAGTTTAGTGACCCATAAAGTGTCTTCTATAACTGTAGAGCTGCAGAGCTTAGCATAAAATGATAATTGCTTCTAAGGACCAACAAACGTGGTCATTTAGTGAGGATCTGGATAGCAGATGACTGAAGGAACTAGACTAAATAAAAAACACGCATAGAGCAGAATGAAAACACGTCTACAGATTAATATTTACCGGGGGGGGGGTCAATTTGCACTGCAAAGATGATCTTAAAATGAGTTTAAGAATGTCTTACAATAACTGTATTTACCCTAAATACCTTTAATAAATAAGAGGATCTGCCAAAAGGAATGAGTATTTTTACTCTTAAAATAAGATCATTAGATAATATTTACTTGAAATAAGATTATGCAATTATTGTTCTTATTTTAAATGTAAATCATCTTTTTCTATCAGCAGAGTGCCTCATTTAATTCATGAAAAAAATAACTTGTTTTAAGAAAATGTGAGTCATTTAGATTTAAATTGAACGGCCGTGAATGTCCGGGGTGATGCAATTACAGAAGAAGAAGCCAAACGACCCCCATTGCAAAGGGATGAACTGTTTGTCCGTTTCTATTTGCAGGTTTTCTAAATAAAACTGGGCTTTGTTGGGCTGCTGTATAAAACCTGGAACTCTGTGAACGCTATTCCTGTCATTTTGAATTGAAAAAGCTTCCTGGAGGGGAAGAGAAATGTCTTCAAACCGGGAACAAAGTCCAGTGGATTGTTTTTTTAACTTTTTTAGAAAGCAGCTTTTAAACTTCTGTTCAGGAAATCCTCCTAAATGGGAGGCAATGCGGCTCCCCTCTGCTCTCAGACTGTGGCTGCTTTAGGAAAAGGTTGGTCAGTGAAGTTGCCGATACCTTGGCTGTGCAGCTGATGGGCAGGTTGCCAACGAACACGGTCCTCTTCATCTTTAACAGCTCCTCTTGTTTGTTGGCCTTAAACCTCTGTCGCCTCAGTGCCCAGTGTTCTGCAGGAATCTGTCCGTCTGTCTCTGAGTCTCTCTTCTTTCTCTTGGCTGAGCTGGCCGGGCCGTGCTCGTCTCTGTCTGCCTTAAATATACAGCTCTCCCTAAAACACAGAAGCATGAGACAGACTTAGCTATACGATAGTTTAGGTGGATGTCAGGAGGAGCCCAGAATGAGGTCAGCTAGTAACCACAGCACAGGTCACACTTTGCTTTGGTGTAGAGGACGTTTGCTGAATCCAATGAGCAGCTGATGTAGATTCCTTTTTCAGGAAAAGCAGATGCTGAGTTGATCCAGTTTCCTGTGTGGCGCTGGGTCCTCTGTGCAGACTGGTTCCTAGAATGGGCTGAATGTGAGCAGTGGCGTTTAGTCTCACCTGTTCAGCAGTTCCTGCTCTGCCACCGATCTCTTCCTCTTCTTTGCTTTGACTTCCACCTCTATGCTGTCTTTGCTCTGCTCTGCTCTTCCTGCGCTGCTTCCAATCACCTGCCATTAAAAGTACAAAAACAACCAAAATCAATGAGGAGATTGAACCAGTTTAGAGTATAAAGGTAATGATCCTAATGTATAAACAGTCAACGAAGAAATCTTTCAGGTCTTTGCAACCAAAGAAATGCCAGATAATGGGGCGATTGATTGCTCGCTGAGTAAATGTGCTTCAGTTTTTTAACATGCATCCCAATCACTGTACTGCAGATACATTTTAAACACATATATACATTATTTTTCTTGTTAGTTGGACCTTTCAATAATGTTTGTGCTCCAATAAAGCTGGACAGCCTCATTTACATCAGATTAATACAATCCTGATTTTGGCACCATGTCCGAACATTATTTTTTTAACCAGGTGGTTTACCATTAATGCCCCATCAGAGCAACTTCAGTGTAACATCTACCCTTGCAATGGCAACAAATCTTTATTTTATTCAATTCATTTCAGTTTATTTCTATAGGGCAAATTCACATCATGTCATCTCATTTAAATCCCAGATCAAAGAGGTTTCTACAATTTCCTTCTTCCATCTGCAGAATATTCTAAAAATTAGAAATCTCCTGTCCAGGGGTGATGCTGAGAAACTAGTCCATGCATTTGTTACTTCAAGGCTGGACTATTGTAATTCTTTACTATCAGGAAGTCCACAAACTGTAGTTAAAACCTTCAGCTGATCCAAAATGCTGCAGCCAGAGTTCTGATGAAAAGGAAAAAGAGAGATCATATCTCTCCTATCCTGGCTTCTCTTCATTGGCTTCCTGTTAAATCCAGAATAGAATTTAAAATCCTCCTTCTCACATATAAAGCCTTAAATGGCCAAGCTCCATCTGATATCAGAGATCTGATTGTTCCTTATGTTCCTAACAGAGCACTTCGCTCTCAATCTGCAGGTTTACTAGTGGTTCCTAGAATTTCTAAAAGTAGAATGGGAGGCAGATCATTTAGTTATCAGGCTCCTCTCCTGTGGAACCAACTGCCAGTTTTAGTCCGTGAGGCAGACACCCTGTCTACTTTTAAGGCTAGGCTTAAAACTTTCCTTTTTGATAACGCTTATAGTTAGAGTGGCTCAGGTTATCCTGAGCTATCTCTATAGTTATGCTGCTATAGGCTTAGACTTCTGGAGGACATAGGGACCCCCATTTCATCATTCTGCTTCATTCTATCTCTATTCTCCCACTCTGCAGAATCTGTTAGTTCAATCTCTAACGTTCTGCTCTCTCTGCTTTTCCTCATAGTAGCTTCATCTGGTCTGTTCCTGTTTGGTTGTGACTCCATCCTGGAGAGAAATATCAGCTGTGCTGCTGCCATCAACACCTTTGTTTCTAGATGTTGGAGCTTGGCCTGTTTTCCAGTGTAGTCCTGTTTCTCTGACTGTGACTAACTGGATGTGCTCTCTTCATCCTCTGACATGGGAGCTGACTCGGAGCTCGTCTGCCTGGCTGTGTGTTTCCTGGACGGGGCCGCCTGTGGAGCTGGTTGACAGTTGTCTTTTATATCTATGCTTCTTTTTCTATGTCTGCTTCTGTCTCCTTGAACCCCAGTGGGCCTCAGCAGATGGCCGCTCACACTGAGCCTGGTTCTGCTGGAGGTTTCTTCCTGATCAAAGGGAGTTTTTCCTCTCCACTGTCACTACATTCATGCTTAGGGTGAGGGATTGCTGAAGAGTCAATGAGGTGATCAGCTGGTTTTTCTTAGATATAAAACCTTGAATCGATCTGACTGGATGATCTAGTTGAATCGTCTCTGTAAAGTGCCTTAAGATGACGTGTTGTGAATTAGCGCTATAGAAATAAACTGAATAGAATTCATTGATGGTATCAGGGCACTGAAGCATGATTGACATCTTGAGAGACTGTATTTTTTCCCAGCTGCTCAGCATCCCGGACGGTGTTCCTGAAGCCGCCTGTGGCATAATATTTCATGAACAAACATACAGTCTGTGATACAGTGAGGGAGGTGTTCGTGCGGGTTGCCTGGCCAACACAAGCTTCTAGGATCTGGAATGTATATAACAGTCTGGCCTGGGACCTCTATGGCTCTTATTGTCAAAGTGTTCCGAAGGATTTTCTCACTATTTGCTCTCTGATCTGTTTTTAGTTTAGCTTCATATGTTAATTATACAGAAAACAGTGAATGCCAGCGATGTATAAGGACATTATGCAGGAGGAAAAAATACAGTTTACTAAAAGGTTGGCACATCAAAAAGGAGGATTAATAAAGAAATAAACTGAAAAACAATTCAATTTGTCAAGATCATATTTTCTTTTAGCTGGTTTTAGATTTTCAAGTTAATTTATTGCCCTGTGATGGACTGGCGACTTGTCAGGGTGGACCCCACCTCTCGACCGTAGACAGCTGAAAATAGGCACCAACACCCCTCGCAACCCGGCTTGGGATTAAGTGTGTAAGAAAACGGATGGATGGATGGATGAAGTTATTTTATTGTGATGTTTTCTTTAAATTATTTTTCCCTCTGAATTAAATCGGGTCTTCAATGAACGGACTCGTCATTGTTTCCAGAACAACTGATTGGCTGCTGGCTGGAGCGTTTTCTAGGATTCTAGCCTGCCTCTGAGGTTTACCTTTTGGAATGAGTTGCCATGGTGACTAGCCTAACCAAGAAGGAACCCAGCTTCCTGGTAGAGTCAGGGTTAAAGCTGAAGTTGTTCTGCTAACCCAGTCATCCTGCTTGGTGCTACAGGTCTGTCAACTCTCCCCCATTGGGCATGAGGTTCCTGCATCTTAGTGTCTTCACACAATCTCACTCTATATCCCACATTTGCTGATAAACATCCAGTTTGCCTTTTTTAACACAGTCATAGTGCTAAAGCACGAGGACACGCCAGGTTGTTGGAGGTTTTCAGAGGATCTGGCTGAAAAAAAGTGTCAAAAATTTAGATTTTTTTTACAGCTCAGTAAATATTACAGAATGATAAATTATCTGAAGTTATGTTTTCACAAAATATTAGGGCTGTCAGTTTTAAAGCGTTATTAAGGTGTTGTGCCATATGCCATGATCAAACTTTTTGGACATGGGAACCAGTGTCCATATTTCATCGTGACATGATCATGTGGAATCTCTGCAACAACCCCCGTTTCAGGCAAGGCCTCCACAGGCAAGTCACATGGCAAGTCACAGAGATGTGACCAACCACCACCCCCCTCTGTGAGGACAGAACAAAACCACAGAGCACACAGGATTCTCTCTCTGTTGTCTCCTTTTGCTCCTGGTCTCTTCTGCCCCTGCGCTCAAATCTGGGGCCCACTGTGGCTGGATCTCCACCACAGTGGAGATGCGGGCCCCAGGGGAACCAGATCTCCAGAACCATCAAGGATAAGTCAGAACCTTTCAGAACCGAACTGCTGCAAAACAGACCTTTGCAACACATCTCTCTTGAGTTTCAGAACTTTTACAGCCAAACTGGATGAGAACCATGCCCTGGGTGTGTGACTGAGAGGACCCCTGCTGTGAGACAGACAATGAGCCCCTGACTGCAGAGCTGCAAAACTGGATGAAACTCAAGCTTTCCAAATGGACATGGAAAAATGTTTGCAGGTCTGGCATGATTAGGGACAGAACAAGCAATGTGTCTTTTGATGATGCTAATATTATCACGTGTTTACTGCTGAGTAAAGACAACGCTAATTGATGCTAAAGAATGGACTGCATGCTACGCTATGCTACAGTAACATGTGTTGAGCTGATTCTAAAGCTTAGACAAGCTTTATTCACTAAGGATTTAAACACTGATATAACATTAGTGTTCATATGTTCCTCAGATTCTCATTACATTTCAATTACCAAGTATGACCAAGAGTCATTTAGTGGAATCCTGATGTCTATTCGCTGCTAGCTATTTCAAAGAGGGTAAAGAATCATTTAACTAAAGGTGATTGGTTCTTGATTAAGCAAATCATTTAATAAAACATTATTTGGCCAAATAATGTTTTATTCACCTCATGGATTTGCATTGTGAATTGGTCTGAAAACATTCCAATTTCTACAAAATTAGTGAAAAGCTAATTTGATCATAACCCAAATTATTCCAGATAAACTTTGGTTTCAAACACAGAATCCATCTTAAACTGTAATCTGGTTTTCAACCGTTTTACCCTTCCTCTTTGTACATAGTAGTTAGTTTAGTTTAGTTTTACTAGTCTTAGTTGAGAGTGTTAAACTGAAATATGTTTGAATTGGAGCTGAATGATTTTGTTAATAAAATCTTATATTTTGAACAGAAGTTGTGTTGAATTTATTCCATGTATGTGCAGAAATAACTGTTTGACCATGATTAGAGCTCAAATCACTCTTTCATCTATTGTTCTAACACACAGTTAGTAGGACTGTGTGTCATAAACAGTATATAACAGCTGAAATAATATCTGATTAAATAAGATATTTTACCACCCCTACAGGGGAGGACAATAAACATCTTAAAGTATCAGAAACATAAATTCCCAGCCGGCTGGGAATAGAATTTAACATAAAAACACAACAAAGGCATTAACTGCTTTAGACTATAACGCAGACATTTTTTTTAACGCACGTTAATCGCACATCAAAACAAACGCACCGTTCGCATTTGTTCTTTAGTTTTCCGCAGCGCTCTCTGTACTGTTTGTTTTACCCTCGGCGCTTTCCGTAGCTTCAGGAATGTTTGCAGGAGGGACTGCAGCATAACAGGTCCGTGCTTTGAATGGGCAAAATGGCAAGCAGGCAAGGTATCCTGAATGATACGTTTCTTTTTAAAGTTATGCCAGAAGGCTCTCCTGATAAAACTCGAGTCGTCTGTCTATGTTGTCCAGAAGAAACGAGCGTCTCACTGGCTTAGTGCCAACAGGGCAAAGAAATGAACTAAGTCATGTGGACTGGACTGCGCTGCTGCTACACTTCCTGTTCAGACCAAAGAAATATTTAAGCATTTTGAAAATGTTATACATGTGAAATGTTATGTTGAAGAGATGACTACAAAGCCCTGTTATTGTAATTTCGTTTAATTTATTTATTATTTTGCGAGTAACTTCATTTTATTTGAATTAAGTCTGTATTTCATAACGGAATGTGCACTTTATTTTAACAGCACATCTTTATTTTTGTCCTATGTTTGAGAAAAAAAACTTAAGCTTACGGAGTACTTTGAAGTACTGTTTACTGTTCTGTAGTTTTATATAGTTTTTATGGAAGCATAACGCCTAATTTTTAACAATTTTTGAATAATTATTGGCCAGAATTTAAACCAGGATATTTTTATTCTAGTTTCTTAAAGGTGCTTGAAAAATAATGATAATAAAGAAAACTTTTTGTATAAGCATGTGTTTTTACATTATTGCACAATTGCATTTTTTAAATGCCCAAATAAAATAAATAAAATAAGATAAGATAAAATATGCGATTAATCTCGAGTTAACTGTTGATAATAATCGATTAATAAATTAAAATTGTTAATAGTTTGACAGCACTACAAAATATACATTATTTTCTATATTCTGGTGATTTTGAGCAAATTGAAGTAAAACAGAAAGGGCCCTACTAAAATACTTGCATCATAAATATACTGTAAACTAATCATTTCACAACTTTGTTTATTAATTATTCTATGAAGTTCAAGTAAAATAAACAATGGGTAACTAATAGGGTATGACTGGATTACTGGCACTAATACAGGAACCAGTGCAATGCAAACCACACTGTGTATGAACATTTGGTAATAGGCCTTACAATTGACAAAACAGCAAAACGCTCAGACCTTCTAGGAAGCTTTAGATTCAATAAAAATTCTCCATGACAGCATTTCTCTGGATATTTAGTTTTGGTAGATGTGAACAAAATTAAGTTTTTTAATTCAGTGGACAATTTGATGTGATCCTACACTTGTTAATTCTCCACATTGATCATTTAAGCTAGCTGCTGTGTATTTTATTCATATTTACTAAAGTAGTAGATTGCTTAAAATCTTCATTAATTTACAAAGTAAAGCAGAAAAAGCTAAAAATGCGGACAGGATCTGACCCTAGAGCTGCTCCTGTCCTCAGAGCCTTTCAGGGTTTCCTGTCCAAACTGTCCAAACTCTCCCTCCACGGTTTGGTGAAAAGCTGTCAGCCCTGGAAACAAAGTGTGACTAACCCTGGGAGGAGGCAGGAACAGCTGAGATGAAGCTGGGAAGGCAGGCCTGAATAAATCTGCCAATGATTCCCATGCTGTGGAGCCTTCCTGGGACAGACTGCCTGAAACCTGACCCACAGCATAATCCGATGGCTGCTCAGCCTGCAGGTTTCTGTCTCTGCAGACACAAACAACACAGATTAAACACACCATAAGCTCACATCCACCAACACTGAGGCTTTCTGTGCGTTTGGACACCTCAGAATATCCGCCATTAGCCAGCGTGTTAGCAAGCAAATCAGACGAGTTAAAGCTGTTGGCTAAATTAATCAAACCTTTTGTTAGCTTTCTTCTTCATTGCTTCTTCCAGATCAACAAGCTACTGTCTGCTGATCTCAGATTAAAGCGGCTAAAGACGCACCAAGGCCTCTCAGCACCAACACGTGTTTTTGTTTTTCCTGCTTCTTCTTCTTTGAAGACTTTATTTGCCGGTTGGTAAACAGCTGCAGCCGCGCATTACTGCCACCTGAGGTTTGGAGTGTGAACTGAAACAAATTAGTTATTGTAAGAAAGTCTATAAACATTTCAGAACTATGAGATAATGAATTTCGCTGTAATAATTCCAAGAATATGCAATCTAGCTTTCTTTTTAGATAGATTGCTTACAGTTGAGTCTTTTCAACACTATTTTTCCGAAAATATAACAAGTTAGTTTCATCTTTAATGCAGTAATCACATTTAGCAGTGTTGTGTCTCCCTGTTATCAATAAAGTGTTATTTAATCCGATTCAAACTATTTCTTCTCTCCTGTTCCTTTCAGCCTTCCTCCTCACTTTCCCCTCTCTTCATTGAATCCTATAAAACCATCTGCAGCAATGGGTATCTATTTCCCATTGTTTTACTGTCTTTCTCTCATTTTCCTTCTTTATTATTTGTTCCCCTGTCTAACATGGTGGGTATGGTATCAGAGACAGTTTCCCCTTCTTAACTTAACATATATCTATCTATCTATCTATCTATCTATCTATCTATCTATCTATCTATCTATCTATCTATCTATCTATCTATCTATCTATCTATCTATCTATCTATCTATCTATCTATCTATCTATTCCACTCCTGGTCAGTAGGTGGCGGTAATGCTCCTTCCAACTGCAAATGTTCATGAGAAGAAAACGCTTCGCTCACTCAGACGGTTTGTTTTGACTAGATTTTAAAATGTCGCTGCTTTAAGTGAGTGAAGGTATTTATTGACTGGTGGCCATCTTGGTCTGATGGTTCTCCAGTGATCCTCTTTTCCCCGGCAGCATCATGGCGACTGGCCGGGGTGAGCTGCCAGTGGAGCCTGTGGGTAGGAGGGTGTCTTGCGGGGGGGAGCGCGCCACGGTTCGCTATGTTGGCCCAGTAGAACCGTTTGAAGGTAAGATGTTCTCAACGGTTGGTTTTACTGGACTGTAATGAGGTGGAGCCATTTTTGGGTTCAGGCTGGTTCACTGGGAGGAAGAAACAAAGCGACCAGATGCTTATTTGCCCAGAGGCGCACAACTGCAGAGGCTCTGTGGTGGAAACCCTTAAATATAAACTAATTATTTAGTATAAACTGAATTCTGCTAAATGTAGGGATGCAACTAAGTCTTTTTTTGCATATTGATTCACCAGTCGATACATTTTCTATTAATCGGATAGCAAAAGCTTCCTTAAAGAAAAATTAAAGCAATTGAACTTTTCCGATTGAAGGGGTTCTGGATAGAGCAGATCACCAAAAGGTTTGTCTTTATCTTCATTACTTTTACAACCTTGGTATGATTCCTGCTCTAAGTGGGTCACTCTGTCAGCTAAAGGCAGGTTCTTCTCTATACACCAGTTAATGATTAATGGATTACTAAATTAGTTGATGATTATTTCATCAATCAGATTAATGGTGAGTAGTGATGGTTAATGAAGCATCTTGAAGCCAAACTGCTTTGATGCTGAGTTGATACTGTCCTACAGAATACTGACACCTGCTGGACATTTAACGCCACTACAGGCAGCTGATTGACCAAAACTGAATGCATTTGATGACCTAGAACAATGATACCATTTAAGTTATATTGTATTATTTAATTTCTATGTTTAAATTGAAAATATATTTGATATTTTTAGATGCAGCCAATAAATAATGTAAACATATATCAAAATGGGAAAATTTAGGGGAAAATGTGAATGACACAGGTGGACTAGGATGTAAAATAATAATTTTAAAACAAGTACATTAAAAACAGGAAATAAAATAAGAGTCAATTTGAGATGAACTTTAATTCAGATAACTGAGAGGAAAAGGATGACACAATGAGAATATAAAAACAGCTGAAACGTTCCTATTCCTTTTAGGCTGCTCCAAAATTCTGGATCATTTTAATGATAAACCGCAAAGATAAGATATTTTTTTAGCAGATGCATCATGTTGACAGATATGTTATTAAGCCCAGTTTAGTGAGTCAGTCAGTTAGAAATGAATTCTGGATCGGTCACATGACTTTCTGGAAACAACACGCGCACCGATGCAGTGTTTAGCTCTATGGGCTCCATGCATCGGTGTTGCTGGACGCATCACTAATGGTGATTAATGAATAGTTTCAGTCCTAGCTAAATGCACCGGAAAGCATCATCCTACGGCTGTTGGAGCAAAGCCATCTCCTGCTGACATGTTCCTGTGGGGAGCCAGAACCAGCTCCCCACAGGAACATGTCAGCCACTGACCACCCCATGTGGATATAACATATAAATCAAATTCAGTTTTACTGAGATTTTGGGGAACCAGAAGAAATCTTTTTTTCTTCTATGGTGTTTGAGGTGTTTTTTACTGCATCTTCTGATGTAGAAATGTTTTAGTGTGGTTGACAGACGTTGTCCTTCAGTTATAATCACAGTGCTGCCTATTCATGGTAGTCAGAGGGCCCAGGGCCCCTGCATGCAGCAGCCTAGCTTCTGTGGGTGAGTCCCAGGACAGCTGTGGCTACAGTGTAGCTCACCACTATCAGTGTGTGACTGAATGAATAAATGCTTTATAAAGAGCTCTACCATTTACATAAAAATGGCCGCAGATGAACTGTAACATGTGTTGATGTTTGTTTTTTTATTATTTCCTTTATAATTTTGGCCTTTTTTAAGCTTTTTCTTGTGAACCATTTTATCTTCTGGTTACAGTTGCAGATGTAGCAGATTAGATTGGATCCAGTTAAACTCATTACCTGATCTATGTTTCTAGGTCTGTGGCTTGGGCTGGAGTGGGATAACCCGGAAAGAGGAAAACACGACGGCAGTCATAAAGGACGGCGATATTTTACCAGCCGGTATGTGGCTCTGGGACTTTAAATGCTGCATAATTGGTCTGAATGCTTAATCACCATATTGCAAAAAGTATTCACATCCATCCAGGTCAGATTGTTGGTTGGTTGGCTCAGTCAGCTCCTCTAGCTTTAAAGTCGTGGGGGAAAACATATTTAAATGTCAAATCATTCTGGCTTAAAAATGTATATAAATGTACTCTTTATCAGACTATATTTTCCCAAAAATGTGTTCATGATTTTATGTAGGCCAGTTAGTTATACGTCAGTCTGAACACCTAAATTCATATATCAACGCTCATCTGTCAATCACATATTTTCGGTGATAGCATCTTGATTCATATGTCGCAGCTAATATACGCAACGGTTGAAATCAGAATCATGTCCTTTCCCATTGAGTTCCGTCCCAGTGTTCACGGGGATGGACGTCTGTGTCTTCAGCAGGCGTAGAGCTAACAGAACTGGCAGCGTAGCGAGGCAAGGGCTCAAACATGTATGACTGAAAGCCTTCTACACCAAACCAAGCTTCTGCCGCCCTGGCGTCCTCTTCCACAACAACTTCGTCCCCGCTTTCCTCCTCTAAATAAAAAATGGATGACGGAGGAGACTCATCCACGACCTCCGACACATAACTCTCCTCCTCTTGCATGTTTCCGCTGTCCTTTCTTTGACAGTGTCATTTCTAAGTCACCAATTTAGTGCTACTTGGTCCCAATGGAATTTCCCATTGGGAACCTGCTAGCACTAAGCAGCTATCTGGTTAGCAAGATGCTTCCGACAAACCGGCCACAACCAAACTTGCTTGCGAACCTTCCGCCACAACAATCCCGCCCGTTGATAAATGACCAATCACATTCATTTTATTCATTCATGTAAAGTCGGGCACCACTCGGGAGAATTCGGAAATGCAACGTTGGAACTAGGGGTGGGCAAAGAAGTGACGATGTGATTCTATCACGATGCATCATGATACTTGAAATATTGCGATGCATTGAGATATTTTCACTGAACACTGTAGGAAAAAGATACAGCCCTTACCAGTGGCTGACTGGCTGTGTATGATCTGGATAGTGTCTTCAATTGATACATAACTGAAAGCAACTGAATTCATACATAGCTGTATTTACTGAAACAACTTTTGGAGGTGTTGCCATTAAACAAATACTGGACAGAAATATTACTATTACTGGCGTGGACACACTGACAAAAAGATCTTAGGATTCATCAAACTTAAAATAACAAAGTAAGGATAATCAGTGCCGTTTACATGGCCTCAGTGGTCCTTTAAACCAATAAAACGAAAACATTCTAATGTATATTTCCCCTTTTGCAAATTATGTGCATCATATCAATTTCGTTTTTACCTTCTTTGTTTTTAAAGCCAAAATGCATCCAAGCATCTGACTTGAAATGTGATGAAGCTGCGGGGCAAATTTTCATAGTGTCCTCCATGTTTTATTTCATATGACTCCTCGCAGTATCCCACGGCTGGAAATGCTTGTGACACAAAAGGCAGCGGGTGTTAACACATCCGCAGCAACATCTGCTGAACTGGAAGTTGTATTCCACTTGGTTTGGCTGATGTGCGCCAACCATTAATGTATTTTATTTGTTCATTTTTTTTTATTTTTATAATCGATTCTTGCCTTCAAGAATCAATGCAGTAGATCACAAAAATTAGAATCGTGATGCATCGTCATGACGATTATTTTGCACACCCTTAGTTGGAACAGTGGTTTCCTCACGACTCTAAGCAGCTAACCGGAACATGAGACAAGCTATCAGAGAAGCTAGCATTAAGCAGCTAACAATCAGCCAGGGGCCTGAGGAGAGTTATCACGGTGGCTAGCTTTAAGCAGCTAACCAGCAGCCTGAGGCGAGCTATCAGAGAAGCTAGCAGTAAGAATAACGGGCAGCGAGCAGCCTGAGGCGAGCTATCACGGAGGGTAGCATTAAGCAGCTAACAAGCACCCGACTGCCTGAGGCAAACTATCATGGAGGCTAGTATTCAACAGCTACCAAGCAGCCTGCAGGCTTAGGTGAGCTATCATGGAGGCTAGCATTGAGCAGCTACCAAGCAGCCTGCAGGCTGAGGTGAGCTATCATGGAGGCTAGCATTAAGCAGCTAACAAGCAGCTTAATGCTAGCCTCCTGAAGCAAGCTATCATGGAGGCTAGTATTATGCAGCTAACAAGCAGCCTGAGGAGAGCTATCATGGAGGCTAGCATTAAGCAGCTACCAAGCAGCCTGCAGGGTGAGGCGAGCTATCATGGAGGCTAGCATTAAGCAGCTAACAAGCAGCCGGCAGCCTGAGGAGAGCTATCATGGAGGCTAGCATTAAGCAGCTAACAAGCAGCCGGCAGCCTGAGGCGAGCTATCATGGAGGCTAGCATTAAGCAGCTAACAAGCAGCCGGCAGCCTGAGGTGAGCTATGATGGAGGCTAGCATTTTAGCAGCTAACAAGCAGCCGGCAGCCTGAGGAGAGCTATCATGGGGGCTAGCATTAAGCAGCTAACAAGCATCCGGCAGCCTGAGGCGGGCTATCATGGAGGCTAGCATTTTAGCAGCTAACAAGCAGCCGGCAGCCTGAGGAGAGCTATCATGGAGGCTAGCATTAAGCAGCTACCAAGCAGCCAGCTGCCTGAGACGAGCTATCATGGAGGCTAGCATTAAGCAGCTAACAAGCAGCCGGCAGCCTGAGGCGAGCTATGATGGAGGCTAGTATTAAGCAACTAACAAGCAGCCGGCAGCCTGAGGCGAGCTATCATGGAGGCTAGCATTGAGCAGCTACCAAGCAGTCTGCAGGGTGAGGCCAGCTATCATGGAGGCTAGCATTAAGCAGCTAACAAGCAGGCAGCAGCCTGCGGAGAGCTATCGTGGAGGCTAGCATTAAGCAGCTAACAAGCATCAGGCAGCATGAGAAGAGCTATCATGGAGGCTAGCATTAAGCAGCTAACAAGCATCCGGCTGCCTGTGACGAGTTATCATGGAGGCTAGAATTAAGCAGCTACCAAGCAGTCTGCAGGGTGAGGCCAGCTATCATGGAGGCTAGCATTAAGCAGCTAACAAGCAGGCAGCAGCCTGTGGAGAGCTATCGTGGAGGCTAGCATTAAGCAGCTAACAAGCATCAGGCAGCCTGAGAAGAGCTATCATGGAGGCTAGCATTAAGCAGCTAACAAGCATCCGGCTGCCTGTGACGAGTTATCATGGAGGCTAGAATTAAGCAGCTACCAAGCAGTCTGCAGGGTGAGGCCAGCTATCATGGAGGCTAGCATTAAGCAGCTAACAAGCAGGCAGCAGCCTGATGTGGGCTATCATGGAGGCTAGAATTAAGCAGCTAACAAGCAGGCAGCAGGCTGAGGAGAGCTATCATGGAGGCTAGCATTTTAGCAGCTAACAAGCACACGGCAGCCTGAGGCGAGCTATCTTCGAGGCTAGCATTAAGCAGCTAACAAGCATCCGGCTGCCTGAGGCAAGCTATCATGGAGGCTAGCATTAAGCAGCTACCAAGCAGCCGGCAGCCTGAAGAGAGCTATCATGGGGGCTAGCTTATGATATAGCTGTGATATATGGTGACTTAGGAAATATATCCCATTTCAGAACATCTAAAAGTCTTCAGCTTGTCCATCTGATTCAAAATCTCCTATTTTACTTTGTCCCTGTTATAAAGATGTTCTGTCAACAAGGGGCAGCCTTTTGAACTAGAAGCTGATCCCAGATCAGGCTAAGCGCAGTAAATGAACACGTGCTTCTTACTAACAGGTCTCTTTCAGCGTCCTGGGCAGCTGTGATGCTGCTGAATTGCTCATTTACTGGCTGCATAGCAACAGATATGTTAAACCGTTATTCAGTTTAAAAGCAACATTTTGTAATTGTCTTGGGTCCCTTACAGTGATGATAAGATTCCTTTAGGCTGAATGGTCTGCTGTCTGCAGGCTCTTACAGGAGGTTAGAAAAATGGTGACTGAATGCAATGAGCTGTATAAGGCTTGGATAGGTAACTATAAAGGAACCTGTCTGGCTGATCTGTATGAATCATCTCTGGAAGCTGCACTGAGAAATTGGTGTTTGTGCCTTGTTGTTTCAGAAATCCCACAGGAGGCTCGTTTGTCCGTCCAGTGAAAGTCAGCTTTGGAGTGGACTTCTTGACTGCTGTTTCTCAGACCTATGAGTTTAACATGGAGGATGTGTTGAAGGAGGAGATCCCCATTTCCTCCAAAAAACTGGAATGGTCTGCGGTTCAGGAGCGGAGGTACTGTAACTTTATCTTCACTGTGATCAGTTCACCATTTTCACAAAACTCCTGTTTAAATGAGGACCTGTTTGCCCACACCGCTGCACATTTTATTGTACGTGTCCATAGAAGTCAGTGTTCAAACTGTTGTTTGGTTTGTTTATGAACATGTTTTAATACAGAACTGGAATACAGAACAGTTGTTCTGTTTAATGCTCTAACGCTGACCCCCAGAGGTCTGCTCCATTTCCCCCACGCTCTAATGCTGACCCCCAGAGGTCTGCTCCATTTCCCCCACGCTCTAATGCTGACCCCCAGAGGTCTGCTTCTTTACCCCCACGCTCTAACGCTGACCCCCAGAGGTTTGCTCCTTTTCCCCCACGCTCTAACGCTGACCCCCAGAGGTTTGCTCCTTTTCCCCCACGCTCTAACGCTGACCCCCAGAGGTCTGCTCCTTTTCCCCCACGCTCTAACGCTGACCCCCAGAGGGCTGCTCCTTTTCCCCCACGCTCTAACGCTGACCCCCAGAGGTCTGCTCCTTTTCCCCCACGCTCTAATGCTGACCCCCAGAGGTCTGCTTCTTTACCCCCACGCTCTAACGCTGACCCCCAGAGGTTTGCTCCTTTTCCCCCACGCTCTAATGCTGACCCCCAGAGGTCTGCTCCATTTCCCCCACGCTCTAATGCTGACCCCCAGAGGTCTGCTTCTTTACCCCCACGCTCTAATGCTGACCCCCAGAGGTCTGCTTCTTTTCCCCCACGCTCTAACGCTGACCCCCAGAGGTCTGCTCCTTTTCCCCCACGCTCTTACGCTGACCCCCAGAGGTCTGCTCCTTTTCCCCCACGCTCTAACGCTGACCCCCAGAGGTCTGCTCCTTTTCCCCCACGCTCTAACGCTGACCCCCAGAGGTCTGCTCCTTTTCCCCCACGCTCTAACGCTGACCCCCAGAGGTCTGCTCCTTTTCCCCCATGCTCCAAGCAGTCTTGGAGGTGGGACCCAAAACCGGTTGAAAGAAGAACATGCTCCAAAGAGTTTTCAGCCAGCAAGTCTTCAATTTTATCTGGTGCAGCACATCAACCAAACCAACAACCAAGAACAATGGCAGACATGTTTCTTATTTAGAGTTAGAACTAAATTAGAAGAAACCATTTTTAAAATGATGTGTAGCGGCAAAATAAAAAGAAAAGATGGTTTTAAATGAACAGCTAATTAAGAAATACTTTTACCAATAAATTCATACAACAAATATTTAAATTTAACCCAAACAAATATTCAAAACATAATATTGAAAACACTATAAATGAGATTGAATTCCCCCTTCAATTCTCCAATGGTGCAGATCTGTTTACACCTGCAGAGTGAAACAGCAGGCGAGCAGCACAATGAATTTTGACATTTTAATTCTTCAATTCATCTGTTTCTCTTTTAGGAAGAGTTAAACAAAAACTAAATATTGCAAAGTGAAATCAATTTAACTTTTTCCAACAATAAAAACAAGATGTGGCCTACAAAAGAAACAAATCCACTGCACCCAAAACAACAAAAATAAGCCAATCTACCAAACCAGATGCTGTGTTTAACTGTTATTTTAGCCGATATACAGGTAACAAAGGCTCATTGTCACAAACACCATCTTCTGCTCGAGCAGCGACCCTGTTCCTCTCTACCATCTCTGGGTTTGTCATTTCAGGTTTGCGACTCTTTCGTCCGTTCTGCTGAACCACTGTGAAGTGAATGGAGCGGGGGAGGCTGGAGAAATCAGGAGAACAACACCCAGTATCCTGCACTGTGGCGGCTCACATGGGGCTCTGTTTCTTCCTGAATAAATTGTTTGAAGATAATCTAATCTGGTTTCCTTAGACAGAAGCTTTGAATTTTGAATCTGACTGGATGATCAGATTGAACCAATGTGTTTTAAAGACATAAATTGATTCTGTATGAATACACTGAATGGATTTGATCTATTCTCTCTTCAAATGTCCTGAAGAATCCTGACAACAAACTCATGCAGACTATTTGACTTTTTGATTCTTCAGCTCTATATTTGTCTTCATTATGACTTTTACTCTTTATTTAATTCTTTGCTATGTTGCATCATTTCATGTTCATGTCTTCCTGTAATCTACAGATCTGTTTACATCCAGTGTTAAAGTCACACTGGATGGTAATATAAAAGGATCATATGAAAAATCCTTTTTAAAAGAGCAATGATGAACAGGCAGTGGAGATGGTGAGGGATTATGTTCAGCTTTGACTAGCCCTGATCCAGGACCTGGTTCAGCTTTCTATTGGTGGGAGTTGACCTGCCTTAACCCCAGAGATCAGACGTGAAGTGGTTGGACCTCAGTCGGTCTCTATTGTCCAAATGGGAAGATGTGGCTGCCATTACTGAACAACTGGAGCAGCTGAGAGGACTGGAGCTCTGGTATACCCTCCTCTGACAGGCCTCATTATGCTTTTATTGGTTTTAACTGATCAGCATTTTTATTTCTGCTAGTGACAACAGACTTAGTCTGACCTCCGACCCCTGGGCTCACCAGCAGGCTTTCCGCAGCCTGAAGGTCCTGGCTCTCAACAGCTGCAGCATCACCTGGTTGGAGGTGAGGGCCTTTACATTTCCACCGCACTCTCACCTGGTTTAACATCAGACCAAGATAACAAACATTAAATCACCCTTGCATCATTGTTGGGCAAAAAGCGAGCCAACTCATCCCACCTTTCTGTAATGCAGTAGCTACCCTTAAACCCAGACTGAGTTTTATTGCCATAACTTTGGGAATACGTCACATTTTGGGTGGTGATCGATTGATTTGATTGATTAACTTTACTGATCTCACATTCGAGAAATTTAGTCGTTAAATCGGCTCAATAGTCAAAAAGAAGAAGGTACCAAGAGGAGGAAAAGGTGCATGGGTTATATACAGTATATACCAGCTCCACAGGCAGCCCCGTCCAGGAAACACACAGATGAGGGTTGTTACTCCTATTGCTCATTGTAGATTTCTGGATTATTTCCAGAGTAAAAGAATTAGACCTCAGACAACCTAAAGTATCATCAGATTGGATTAGATTCAGTTAGTTTGGCCTGTGATTGTAGTTCTGGTTCTGTGTTTCCTGGGCGGGGCCGCCTTTTACAGCTGCTTTTTCTATGTCTGCTTCTGTCTCCTTGAACCCCAGTGGGCCTCAGCAGATGGCCGCTCACACTGAGCCTGGTTCTGCTGGAGGTTTCTTCCTGTTAGAAGGGAGTTTTTCCTCTCCACTGTCGCTACAAGCATGCTTAGTGTGAGGGATTGCTGAAGAGTCAATGAGTCGATGCAATCAACTGTTTATCCTTAGATATAAAACTTTAAATCACTCTGACTGGATGATCTGGTGAACTATAAAGTGCCTTGAGATGATGTGTTGTGAACTGGTGCTATATAAATAAACTGAATTGAATTGTGTTGATAAGGGAAGAATGTTTCAAGTAAAAAGGTGATTTTTCATGTCAATAAAAAAACCTTTATGCATTTATAATTGAAAAGTTGACCTAGATGTAGAAACCTGGTTGTAAACAGCCTAACTGTTGGTAGAAACCTTCCTCCACATCCTCATAGACGTTTCTCTGTTGTCAGATCCTGGAATGCGCCCCCATGTGGCCTCAGTTGGAGGAGCTGTCAGTAGAAAATAACAACATAACGGAGCTGCAGCGGTGAGATTCCTGTCTTCCATTGAGTCTGTAATCTGGTTTATTGCTCCTCTGGGAAACTAACTCAGGCTTCTTCTCTGAAGGCCTGAGGGAGTCCTGCAGATGCTAAAGATACTCCGTCTGTCCTGTAATCCTTTGAAGCAGGAGACTGTGTGCAGGTTGTCCTCTCTGCCAAGGTACAGTCAGCAGCACCAATTATTTTATCACAGTTTCATGACATCATGAGGAAAGACGTGTAAAATGACTGGCCTCCTCACCAGGGAAATGCAGGAAGTAGTTAATCTGACCTCCTCCAGTAGGAATCTGTATAAATACCTGGAAGGCTCCCAGCACATGTCCAGATAACCATGGCAACAGTGCTGCCAATAAATTAAGATCAGTGTTCTTCATTACAGCAGCCTTTATTAATTAAGGGCCTACTCTGCTCTAGAAGAGGTTTTTCTGCAAAAAGCTGTGATGGTCTCCACATACACTTCATTAAACCAGTTAGACAGTAGAAGGAGGCAGTAAACCTGAAGTAGTCTGCCCCCTGATGCCCCTCTTAGCCATGCAGGTATGAAACACGGCCTGAAACACCTTGTTTTGACTATGTAAATAATAACCAGCAGTCATAATTATCAGACGTGAATAAACAGATTTTTCCGACAACTACAGATAGACTATTTATTCCTGGGTTAGAACCAATCCCTGTAATCATCGACTCCAGGCTTAGAAGCCTGAAAAGAAACACCCTGGTTAGTTACCAGTAACCCCCCCTCCCCTTCCAACAGCTGGAAGTTTATTGGCACTCCGATAAAAGAGAAAATCAATAGAAGATGCTCGGTTCAGTCCAGGTAGAAACGGTTCTATCAAAGGAGGAACATGCTGGGTTTGGCTCCACCTGCAGGCGGCTTGAGGCAGATGGACATGGACATAAGGGTGTACAAAAAATCCTTTTGGCAAAATATGATTCTTGGCTGCCTGATATAATATAGATTTTTTTATTTCTTTTTTAAAGCAAAAATGTTTTACCTTAAACGGAGGAAAAATGGGCTTCCTATGCACCGCCAGTCTGGCAGATGGCGCTGTGGAGCCCTTTAGCAGTGCGGCGCAGAGCTATATCTTTAGTTCAGGCAGTCACAGCAGAAACAAACAACATGGATACTTAAATAACTGAATGAAATTTGAGAATTAGCCCGTATCTCTGACCATCTGCTTTGTTCGAGGGCAAAAACCTGCACTCCTACACACCGGTTGCTCACAGTTAACAATCAAACTGCATCACAGTTTCCAGCCAGGTGATGCTGGAACTTGTGGTGATATACTTGGCCCTCTGGATGATTGTCCTGCTTTTAACTCTGAAGATCTTTTGCACCTTTTAGAACAAAGCGCAGAAAAGCACTTTGTTCTGGGCGGTGATCTGGTACAGCTGGTGCAAAACGCAGCTGCCCGTCTCCTTACTGTTACACGGAAATGTGACCACATATCACCCGTCCTAGCTTTTAAGTTTTTACTGTATTTACTGAAACGGTGATATCTGGACAGCACTTTGGTCCACCCTGATGTTTTAAATGTGCTTTATAAATAAAGTTTGAGTTGAGAACTGAATGATTAATATCATCTGATGATCATATTCAGAGGTTGCATTTTTATCTTTACATTCAACTTTGATAGCAGGAAATATTTGCCATATATGGTGATAGTATCGTATTGTGTGAGACGTGTCGTATGGCAACACCCATGCCAATACTCCACCCAAATAGACGGCCTGAGAGTGCAACAGCTGGCTTAAGCTACACCCACATCTATGTGTTGAAATAACAATGTTGAGGTGATTCTAATAAAACAATGTTTTTGCTTTTCCATGGCAGACTGGAGCAGCTGAATCTTTCTGAAGCTGGACTGTCATCATTTCAACTTGAAGATGCAGATCAAGGTTTAATAATCTACGTTCTCTGGAATATGACCTCTATGTGTATTATGCATCTTTCTTGCTTTTTTTGTTGCACGGTTATAAGATTTAGTTTCATTAATAGCAGACTGACAGGCAAAGGAGAGCAGATGATGCAAACTAAAGATAAGCCTCTAATACAAGGACTGCAGGAATAAATCTAGAGTAAATAGTTCTATAAAGGCTGTTATCCTATCTACTGTTATACCAAAGGAGGAAGCAGCAGTTAGATGATTCATTTCTCCCAAAAGTCCTCTTCTGGTTCTTCTTTGCTTTTTCCCTTTTTCAAAATGAAGGATTTCCTACTTTATGTTTTTAAACCCTCCTGAAAGTGAGCGACGGTGAAAGCAACAGTTTTTCTCACCCAGGGTTCTTTGAATCAAATTAAATTGATTAAGGCCCGTTATTTAATAAAATTAACGGATGGGCCTTCTTTGTTAATGTTTATTTCCCCCATTTTTTCCTGAACTATCTCCTCAGTTCTGTGCAGACCAACCTCCGCTCACTTTCTGGGATCATTAAAAGAGAAAACTAAAGAGCAAAGTTGATTTCTAATAAATTCATTCAGCAGAGTGCCTGCATAGGGGGCGGGGACGTCTTTTTTGTTCACTGCGTCACACAAACGACCTAGTTTAGAAGTATAAACCAGCCTTAAGGCCTCCATGTATGGGTCGTTTGCGCTAACCACTGCCCCACCAAAGCATGGCCAGCTTCAATATCTTTGAGGAGATTCACTCTGACTTTCCTTCATTACTTTCCTTAAGTCCTGGTTTCAGAGTCGGTCCGCTGTTGTTGTGCAATTTTAACAGAAGAATATATATATATATATATAATGTATGTGTGTGTGTGTGTATGTGTGTATGTATGTGGTTATATGTGTGTGTGTGTATGTATGTATATGTAATAACTAGAACTGGAAGTTATAGTTAATAGTACATGATGATTATTTAAATCAGTATAACTTTCATTTGCTTACTGACTGATGTTTTTAGTGTTTCACATAAAGGTTGGACTTCTGGATCAGCTGTTAAAAACCAGATGACTTTATCAATTTAGTAAATAAATTATCTCTGTTCATCCAAATATTAACCAAAGGAGGGTGGATCTGACCTGAGTGATACATTTCCCGGCTTAAAATAACCACAAAAGATCAGGAGTTTAAATACAATGGTACCTTTATCAGATAATTATCACACAGTATTACTGTATATATTAACTATGCAAACACTAAACACTACTGAAAATAGGCACCAGTAAATAAATTAAACAAAACGGTAAAATGGTTCAAGAGTCTCTGAGGAATGTTCAAGTTTTAGGCCTTAATGCATGAAAGTCTTTTTTAAAATAGCAACAAATTAATGTGAAAAACTCTGACGCAGAGATATTGGATGCAATTAAAACAGTGAAAAATGAGCAATGACTGAGGGATTCATCAAAATATAGTGACACCAAAAGAAAGTGTTAATTCACAACATGGCTACAACCAGATGGCCGAGAATGAGGTAGCTTGGCGATAACAATGTTAGCCGGTCCAACCGTAGTAGCTCTTTAAACTTATGGAAAAGAGCATGGATGGTTCAGTGAGCATTAGCATTCACCCCAAACAAACATGGACTGAGGGCAGGACAAACATGCAAAGATTTAAATTGGTCGTCATCCTAATAACCAGGTGGGTACTGGTCATGGCGTTGCTAGGCAACTGGCCAACGCTAGCTTACATAGATCATTCTATTATAGTAATTTATTAGACTGTGTTCTAATCTGTTTCTAGATTTGGAAGATCTACCTAGAACCTTCCTCAGTTGATGGATTTCCGAGTGTTTGTGTTTAGGTGTATATTTGGATTTTAATCTGTCCTTTTTTTGTTTCACCTCCAAAATGCTGAAACTTTACTCTGCAGCTAGCTGCACAGCAGCTTTTCCATCCCTGAAGAGCCTCAATCTGGACCACAACAGCATCTCTGAGGTGCGGCCAAGGTCAAGCCAGGTTGAACTTGTGCTGTCAGGTTAGCCCTAATGACATCACAGTTTGTGTCTGTCTTTCAGTGGCGTGTCATTAATGATCTGACCAAGCTGCCCGACTTGGTGAAGTTATTGTGTCGTAACAACAAGCTGCTGAGCAGAGATGGAAACCTGAACACTGTAAACCAGATGATTATTGCCAAACTTGGACAGCTGCTCTACCTGAACAACAGCGAGGTATGTTAGCCTTGGCGCACACACATGGCCTCGTTCCTGTTGGCTTTTCCATCTGTTTGTTCTCCGCCTGCTGTGAAGAGGGCTGCCATTTAACGACTCTCTGCTCCTAGTCACATTTTGGACTATTTTTTAAGATGATGAAGTCACTGCATTGTTAATGGAGGAAGCAGCTCTGCTTAGGGGACTCAATGTGGTGAAGAGGTGATGAGAACCTTATCAGCTGATGAGACGCATCCTATTTACTTTGTGAACAAAGTGTAAACTTTGATGCTTATTCAGATTTTACTCAAGGAATGAAAAAAGCTGTCCTTGATAATGTGCAGGAAACGCAGGGAGCAGCAACCTGCTGCAAGTCAAAGGAAAGTTGGCAATCCCTGCGGCTGACAGTTATTTCTGCTGTTTTCTCTTAGATCAACTCTGCAGAAAGAAAAGGGGCGGAGCTTGACTATATCAAGATGTTTGGAGAGGAGTGGCTGAAGGCAGGAGGGCCCGGCCAGCCCAGCGTGGAGTTCACCCTGCAGCACCCAACTTACCAGAGACTTATCCAGAGTAATCCACATTTATATATATCCACACGTCCTCAATCCAAGCTGTTTATTCACAGAACATCCATTTACAGCATAGATGACAACGCTGGTCAGTCTGACTGAAAATAGATGTTTGACTGGCAAGGGCCAGAAGAAACAAATCTGACACTAAAACAAAGCCGTCCCAGCTCACGATTTGGATTTACGGCTGTCCATCAGGACCAAAGCAGACCTTAACAAAGGCTGGTTATTTCCTTTGGATGGTGGCTGGGATTTGATCCTGCAACCAGGTTTCAGTAAAACCTGTGTTTGTGTTTTCAGAGTATGGTGCCGCTGATGAAGGCGAACTGAAGAAGCCAGAACCGTTTGCCTTGAAAAACCAGCTGTTAAGTCAGTCCTGCCTGTTGTTTCTCTCTGCTCTTCAGTGTCTGAACCTCCTGCTTTAGAAACTTTCTCTCTGATCATTGAATGTTCTGCACGTTATTTTTTAGAGATTACATTTGTGTTTCCTGAAGCGGAGCAGAAACCCATAGAGAAGAAGCTACCAGGTAAGAAGATGGCCTGCAGCCTGCCATCAGCTAACCTCTTCTCTGTCTTATCCTAACATGGTTTTCCTCTGCAGCTTCTATGGTGATTCAGAAGGTAAAAGGGCTGCTCTACAGGCTGCTGAAGGTCCCAGTCTCAGATTTGAGATTAACCTACACCAGCCCAAAGGTAACGACCCATCATTTTGGCCAAAACACGGGTCTGTTTCTGATTCCTGTTTACTGGGGGCCCATAAAACTCTGTTTCCATGTATGGTTAATACAACTATTAATTATGTCCCATCAGAACGCTTTTATTACTGTGTGCCCCCCCCCTTCAGTGTCCACCATATTGGATCAGTCCATTTGCTGCACATGTTCAGAAAGGTCCAAACAGACAGCAGCAAACCATTTGAAAACCAACGATGCAAAGAGCAGTGTTGCCAACTTAGCGCTTTAGTCGCTATATTTAGCTACTTTTCAGACCCCTCTAGAACTTTGATTTCAAAAAAGCGCCTAGCGCCAAATTTAGCGACCTTTTTCTGCTACTGGAGACTTTGGAGACAACATCTAAAAGCAGCGAACTCTCCTCTCCAGAGCAAGTAGATTGGTAACCCCGCCTCCTGCTCTCCTCTATCTTGTCTGCTGTCATGATTCATGCAGCTATTATTTCATCCAAATGACAAATGTAGAACAGATAAGCAGATCATGGCTTGTCTACAGTGAAAAGAAGGACTGGGTTATTTACTTTGGCCTTTTTGGAAACACAGGAAGGAGCAATCAGCTAAGTGAGCTTAGTGCTTTGAGAAAATCTTTCATTCCTTTAGAGACAGCATGAAAAGTCAGCTGAGTACAAAACATAGAGAGGAAAACAAGAAGAGAGGGACACAACCTAGAACAGATAATGGATGTCTATTCTATTAACATTTCTACATCTGGATAATGGGTCTATTTTATGTGTTGTTTTCTCAGTTTAGAGGGGACCCTGCCTGTCTTTGCCAAGGGCCCCAGATTTCCTGATCCGCCCTTGCGTGGTTTAAAGGCTGACCTGGGTAGCGCTTCGGCTAGCTGTGCTCAGTAGCTAACAGATTAGCCTCTTTCTGCTCGCTCAGTAACGGCATGTCAACAACAACTGTTCATTTTCTCCAAGTAAAGCAGCTGTTTGTTTTCTTTGTCTAAAATCTCCAGTCCCTTTTTTCACTGTTTATCGTCCTCTGCCCTCAGATCTTCATCAATAGAAGTACTGAGGCTTTGTCTTGGTAAATATCACAGCTCAGTCTCTCTCAGAACACAGAGCTTGCCCATTTAGTTCTACTTTCGGCTACTTTAGTGGAATGAAAATGTAAAATATCAGCAGGTGATGATCATTTGAAACGGATGCAGCGCTGTTTGTTTGAGGGCGTATTGGGATGTCATCAGCAGGGGCTTGGCCCCGAGCAGATCTGGTTCCTACAGCGGCTTTAACAAGCTGTTGTCCTTTCAGATGTCGGGGACGGAGTTCGACCTGGACAGCGACTTAAAGACGCTGCAGTTCTACTCCATAGAGAACGGAGACCAGGTTCTGGTTCGCTGGTCCTGACCCGGTCCAGAGGGGAACCTGAAAACCTTGACCTTCTAAAACCATCATAGTTTCCAGGATGCTGCAGAAATTCCCATTTTCCGTAGAAGTTCATTGAATCAGTTTTTTAAGGTTGTTATTTCTGATGCTTTATATGTTCGTAGTTTGTAAACAAATCTAGACTTAAAATTTTTATTTAAAAGGAAAAAACTCCCCAAAGGAATTTAAACCACTTTCTCTGATCACTTTAATTTCCAGATACATTGCCTTCAACAGAGAGACTTTGAGAAATATCACACCTAATTTGTTGTGGGGGAAACTAAATAATAAAAACCAATACCTGAAATGTTTGAGTCTTTTCTTCATGGTGGTGGTTGTCACTACCTGATCCAACCTATGCATGTGCAAACAGAATAACTTCCAGGCAGGAAATACTTTGTTTTTCTTACTTTTTTTATTCTTTTGTCTTTTTCTAGCGGGGGTTCCCGCATATTCTTCTAAAAACTAAAAAAGCAAAACAGTTAAATAGCCTTTGGAACGGTACCGTGACTGCTCTGAGTCGGTCCAATGATGACATCATGCAATACAATGGAGAGAATGTAAAACTAATTGTAAATGTATCCATGATGATGCAGACAGTTTATTGATATAATTCATTGATACGATATTGATATATGTATATATAGTTATTTACATTTCATATTAATTATTGTAAATATGATTGTATCTTTATATTGTTTTATTGAGTGACACATGGTTTGATTAATTTATGATTATTCTCATGATTATATCTACAAGCTTGTTCTTGCGCTGTTTTGAGAAGACGTTATTTCACCAACGTCCGTCTTGGGTTACCATGGAAACAAACACCAACGTCCGTCTTCATGGAAATCAACGGAGGTTTTTCACATTACTCACAAACATTATAAGCTGAAGTTTGTTGAGTAAAAACCAAGGACGGCATCAAGGACAATCACCTTTTAATTCACGGATAATTCCCTCATTGTGGCATGCAGCCAACGAGGTATTTTATTATTTGTATATAACGTTACATTGTTTAATTCTGTTGTAAGCCAGCTACAATGTACACTGTGTGGTTTGATGGTAGCTAATTAGTTAATTGTGTCAACCGTATTGTTCTGTACAGTTTTCACGGTGCTAATGAAAATTTGGAGGCTTCATTAAATCAGTTCAAGAAATCCATTTGTGCTCGTCGTGCCTGGGGGGAATTACAGTGAAAACTCGGACTGTTTCACCGACGCAAGTGGGACAGAAGATGGCGCCAGAGTCCTTTTCATCGAACATGGGACAGCGCATGGAACTGCATAACGGTGCAAACTGAAGGCTAAACTCAGCTCGCATCTCACAAACACATAAAGGCAAGAAGATTGCATAAGAGCTACATTTGCATAAAGAAGCCATAAGGAGCTTGGACACTTTACAAGTTGGTGATCTAAGAAAGGGCAATTTTGTAAATGTGCTATTAGTTATTGTGTAAGTGAAGTGTGTGTTGATAGAGAGTAATAATAATAATAAGCACCCACATATCACACGTTTTGCAATGTTTTTAAGTATTTCATTGACTGTAACCTATATATGGTGTGATTTTCAAGATAACAAGGTCTGACTTAATTCCCTTTTTGCAAGTATTGAAATAAGTGTGCTTTGAGGTTTAAAGTATAATTTCATTGTTAAATCTTATTTGAGGCATTTAAATTAATAAGGGGTTTGATCTACATAAGTATAGGTTATTTTAGAAAAACAATTCTAAAATTATAAATAATCACACAGCAAGCAGCCATAGTATAAATAGGCTTACAGATTTATTAGATTTACATATTTAGTTTACATTTAAAAGTGTACAACATGTCAGGACAAGGAGAGCTTACTGATCAAGTAGAAGAGCAGGTTACTGGTCAGGTTAGGGATAAAACTCGTGACAAAGAAGATTCCCGAAAGCAGCCTGAAAAGAGTCAAGTCGGTGATACTGCTGAAGAACAGACAGTAAGACGAAGTGAAAGATCCAGAACTCTGACAGAGAAGGGTAGAGGAATGCAGGAGGAAAAAATTAAAGGTCTTCAAGACAAGTTCAGATATATGTATGGTAGATGGAGAAATCACGTTAAATACTCCAAGAAAACATTATCAGAAGCAACAGATAGAGTATCTGATGATATGCTCAGCCATGTCATCGATGACGTTCATGGTCTCTCTGCAGATGTCTGGTGTGTTTATAATGAACTTCGGACAATCGAAACTCCAGATCAGGAAACACGTCGGAAAGTTGATCTGTGTGTCCATGTATATCAGTTCATCATAGACAGAGCCTCAAGATGACTGGGTGGGCTTACACCTGATGAAGAAGATGACTGGCCTGAAGCAGGTTCTCTGTTCAACTCTAGTATCAGTTCTCTCATCTCAGACTCGAAGAGGACCTCGCTACACACAAATGGGTCCACTGAAAGACGACAAGAAGCTGCTGCTGATGCCGCTGCACGCCAAGCCGTTCTCAAGGTGTCACGAGAACAATGGGAAATACAGCGACTGAAAGAAGAAGCTCAGAAGAGAATAGCGGAACAAGAGGCAGCAGCTGTAAAGCGTCATTTGGAAAGAGAAGCAGAGGAGTTGAAAATAAAAATGGAACAAGAAGCAGAAGAGTTGAAATTGAGAATGGAACGAGAAGCAGAAAATCTAAAAAGAGGACTCCAGAGAGAAGAGGAGGAAGCTAAAATCAAGGCTCAACTAGAAGCGGAACACACAGCTCTCCAAAGGACTCTGGATGAGAGGCAAAGAAAGGTACAGCATTTGGAGACAATGAAAGGTCTAAATGCGAGAATACAAGTGTATGACCAAGTGGAGGTCACAGAAGAGAGGAAAGATATCATACTGAAGAGTGAATTGAGAACAGTCAAGCAAGTGCCTGATCCCACAAGTCCTCCATCCACGTATGTGTTCTCTGCACCAAGGACTGTGATCACCTCCCCAAATGAAAGTACAGCATAGCTCGTCAAGGTGCTAACAGATTCTGTGAGTACCAACAGAATCCCAATCCCCGAACCATCAGTATTCAGCGGGGATCCATTGATGTACAGTGACTGGAGACTGTCATTTAAAATGCTGATCGACCAGAAGAACATCCAGGAAAATGAGAAGATCTACTACCTCCGCAGGTATGTGGATGGAGATGCAAAGAAAGCGATCAATGGCTATTTCCTACTCGGCACAGCGTCTGCCTATGTTGCGGCGTGGGAGCTCTTGGACGAGAGATATGGAAACCCATTCACAATCGCACAGTCGTTTAGAGACAAGCTCCACACATGGCCATAAATGGGACCTAAGGATTGCCTCGAGCTCAGAAGGTTTACAGATTTTCTCCGCAGTTGTGAGGCCGCTATGACTCACATAAAGGCTCTGGAAATCTTGAATGACTGCAACGAAAACAGGAAGATTCTCTCCAAGCTACCAGACTGGTTAACGGCCAGGTGGAATCGGAAGTCTACTGAAATAGAAGAACAGAACGGCCAGTTCCCCACCTTCAGCCAGTTTGTTGCATTCCTAATCAAAGAAGCAAAGATCGCCTGTCACCCCATCACCTCTCTGCAGTCACTCAAGCAAGGCGAAGCAGAGAGCCCAAGAGGCAACAGGAACAGGACCATGGGAGCAAAGGCACTGGCTACAAGCTCAGACGAAAAGGAGGTCATGACATGTGTCTTCTGCAAGAAGCATGGACACACCTTGCTCAAATGCAGAAAGTTCATGAAGGAGGAAGTTCAAGAGCGAACAACCTTTGTTAAAGAAAACAAGCTGTGCTTTGGTTGTCTCAAGCCTGGCCACCACTCAAAGAAATGTAGCAGTAGAAGTGAGTGTGATGTTTGCCACAAGCAGCACCCTACCTGCCTGCACGTTAATAGAGCCAAAGGTGACAAGAAACCAACACAAGCTAAGGAAAGGCAAAGTCAAAGCCAAGAGGAAGCTGAATCGTCGCCTCCTGAAGAAACAAGCACAGCTGCTACTGCATACAGAACGATCTCTGGTGAGGCTGGCACACATACCTCTGCAATACTTCCTGTCTGGCTCTCATCTACAACCTGCCCAGAAGAAGTCCTTGTGTATGCGCTACTGGACTCTCAAAGCGACTCAACCTTTATTCTAAGTGAAGTAGCTGACAAGCTGAAAGCCAACAAAGACCAAATTAAGCCCAAGCTCACTACACACTGTACAAAAGCTACGAACTTCACCATTTCGCAGATGCAAGCGTCTCAGGATACGGCGAATGTAGCTACCTGCGATCCATCAATGAATCTGATGAAGTCCACTGCTATCTCGTAATGGGAAAGGCAAGAGTTACTCCAACGAAAGTCACAACAATACCCAGACTTGAACTCGCTGCAGCAGTTGTTGCAGTTCGAACCAGCGATATGCTCTGGAATGAGCTCGAAATCCAAGATCTACAAGAGTTCTTCTGGACAGATTCCAGAGTTCTTGGCTACATAAACAACGATGCTAGAAGATTTCAAGTCTTTGTCGCCAACCGCATCGAAAGAGTCAAGTCAAGTACAAAGCCTGAACAGTGGTCCTATGTTGCTTCTGAGGACAACCCTGCATATCATGCCTCTCGAGGTTTGACTGCAGACCAACTAAAGTTCTCAAACTGGTATACCGGCCCGAAGTTTCTTTGGCAAAGAGGTCCACTGCAGAGAGAATGCAAGGTGGGAGAAGTCAACGAAGATGATCCCGAACTTCGTAAGGCTCTTGTGTGCAATACTGAGACAAAGGAAGAGAGATCTTTATTAAACCACCTGAAGAAGTTTTCAGACTTGACAAGAGCTGTAAAGGCAGTTGCAAGATTACAGCGAATGGCCAAAGAACACAAAGGTCTGAAGCAACGCACCAATGAAAGTACAAGCATCGAGGAAAGGAAAGAAGCAGAGCTTGCCATCATTAAGCTAGCTCAAAAGGAAGCATTCCCAGCTGAGATCAAAAGACTCAAGCAAAAGCAGGAAATTGTCAAGACCAAAGAAAGTAAGCTACAGAAGTTAAGCCCCTTCCTGGACGAAGAAGGGATCCTCAGGGTGGGAGGACGTCTAGGTCAAGCTGCACTACACCCACACATAAAGCATCCAGCAATTTTTCCACAGAAAAGCCACATATCGTCCTTACTCATCAAGCACCACCACAAAAAGATCAGACACCAAGGACGTGGAATGACAACAAACGCACTCAGAGCTAATGGATGGTGGATCCTGGGATGCAGCAGTGCTGTCTCGTCACACATCTACAAATGTGTGAAGTGCCGAATGTACAGACGACGCACCGAAGAACAAAGAATGGGCGACTTACCTTGAGATCGAATGGAAGCAGCTCCACCTTTCACGTACACTGGAATGGATTGCTTCGGCCCAATCGGCATTAAAGAAGGAAGAAAGGATCTCAAAAGATATGGACTCATACTTACCTGTCTATGTTCAAGATCCATTCACATAGAAGTAATCGACGATATGACAACCGACGCATTCATCAATGCACTCAGATCATTCATTGCCATCAGAGGAAACGCTCGCCAACTGAGATGTGACCAAGGGACTAATTTCGTTGGTGCAAGGAGAGAGTTTGCAGAACTCATGAAAGGAATGAATGAAGAGAGACTGAAGGCTCTAGGATGTGAGTTCCTCATGAATACTCCTGCGGCAACGATAAGGAGCATCTTGACTGCAGTTCTGGACCAGTCTGCACAAAGGCTCGACAGCACCTCTCTCCGGACTTACCTGTATGAAGTCATATCCATCATCAACAGCTGGCCACTTACTGCTGAACATCTGAACGACCCATCTGGACCTGAACCACTAACCCCGAACCACATTCTGACTATGAAATCAACAATCATTCTTCCCCCACCTGGACAATTTGTCAAGCAAGATCTCTATCTACAAAAGAGGTGGCGCCGAGTCCAGTATTTGGCCAATGAGTTTTGGAACAGATGGAGGAAAGAATATCTTCTCAACCTGCAACCAAGACAGAAGTGGTGTAAAACCAGAAGGAACTCAAAGGTCAATGACATCGTCCTTTTCCACGACGAACAGACACCACGCAACAAATGGAAACGAAGCAAGAGTCACTGAAGTCTACCCAGGGAAAGATGGTAGGGTCAGAAAGCTGAAGCTGCTAGTTAGCCACACCACATACGATAGCAAAGGGAAAGCTACAACGAGTACAGTGTATTTAGAGAGACCTATACACAAAGTTGTTACTTTGATAGAAGCAGATTAGATGCAATACGTGAGTTTATTTAGCACGTACTTACCTTTGAGAAATATCCTTTGATGATCAGTGATGGGACTAACGGCGTTGAAAGTAACGGCGTTACTAACGCCGTTACCTTGTTTTAGTAACGAGTAATCTAACTAATTACTTTGACTGTAACTATAACGCAGTTACCATTGCAGACACCCCGTTACTGCGCGTTACTCAGGTCGCACAATGAACCTTTTTTCATGATAGGACTCGTGCGCAGCTGCGTGAAGCTGACACCCCACCCACGTCAAAAAAACTCTCCAAATAGACTGAATGGTTAGTGCAACGTTAGTGCAGATTTGTGCAGGAAAAAAATTGTTTGTGCTACTTTTGTTTAAGAGATATTAAAGATTAGTTTTTAGGTCATCCAGAGGTGCGCGCCTTGTCATGAGAGAGGGGAGGATGAGAATGGCTGATGTATAGTGAGATTCCGTCTGTCAGTTGGTAGGTGGGTGTTTCTGCTGGCGGTTGTTAACGTACAGCACACACAGAGAGATGGAGAGTGAGGATGATCCAGCAGCAAAACAGCGTTTTCAACATGGAAATACCGGTGTTACGTCGAGCTGGGTTTCCCCACCACATAACGGTTTCCTCTGCATCTCCGCACAGCGCAGGCGGCAAGAGTCACCGCGCAAGCGACAGGAAACGCGCATGCTCGCTAAAGGCGCGCAACAGTTGCCCTGTGCTCGCGCCACAGGAGAACTATGGAGAGCGTGAACGATCAAATGATAGCCTATATGAAGAAAGGGAGAAATCTGGATGGATGGATGGATGGATACTCTGACTTTTCAACCTACTGTATTTTTTATTTTAAACATTATTTGATGGCCTTTGTGGCAGGGATGGAGATCCATATTTTATGTCACAGATAGATAGATAGATAGATAGATAGATAGATAGATAGATAGATAGATAGATAGATAGATAGATAGATAGATAGATAGATAGATAGATAGATAGATAGATGTTACAGTATCTATAACAACCCAAACACACAGGATTTCAGAATTAGACATCCCCAGTTATTAATTTCATATACTCACCAGATCTGAATGCCCTGTTAAAAAACTTCACATGGCGTTCCCCCCTGATGTCATTTACTTTGAGTTACAAGAAATGCAAAACTCTCTGCAGGTTCTTGTCTTTGTCATCCACTCTATTCAGCTGGCTTTGGAAACACGCGGCGAGAAGGTGGGGGCTGGGTGGGGAGGGTTACGGGGGCGAGAAACGCAAAAGTAACGAAATAGTTACTTTTACTAGTAACTAGTTACTTTTATTGTGGAGTAACTCAGTTAGTAACTCAGTTACTTTTTGGGAGAAGTAACTAGTAACTATAACGAATTACTTTTTCAAAGTAACGTGCCCAACACTGTTGATGATATGATATGGTACCTGCTATAACTCTAAGAAATCCAACATACATTTGTGTAATTTGGTGGGAGTGTAAATGTATCCATGATGATGCAGACAGTTTATTGATATAATTCATTGATACGTAATTGATATATGTATATATAGTTATTTACATTTCATATTAATTATTGTAAATATGAATGTATCTTTATATTGTTTTATTGAGTGACACATGGTTTGATTAATTTATGATTATTCTCATGATTATATCTACAAGCTTGTTCTTACGCTGTTTTGAGAAGACGTTATTTCACCAACGTCCGTCTTGGGTTACCATGGAAACAAACACCAACGTCCGTCTTTCATGGAAATCAACAGAGGTTTTTCACAATACTCACAAACATTATAAGCTGAAGTTTGTTGAGTAAAAACCAAGGACGGCATCAAGGACAATCACCTTTTAATTCACGGATAATTCCCTCATTGTGGCATGCAGCCAACGAGGTATTTTATTATTTGTATATAACGTTACATTGTTTAATTCTGTTGTAAGCCAGCTACAATGTACACTGTGTGGTTTGATGGTAGCTAATTAGTTAATTGTGTCAACCGTATTGTTCTGTACAGTTTTCACGGTGCTAATGAAAATTTGGAGGCTTCATTAAATCAGTTCAAGAAATCCATTTGTGCTCGCCGTGCCTGGGGGGATTTACACTAATCAAATCCATTTCTTCCAGAAAAGTGTTCAGTATTTTCTATACAATGTAGTTTAGTATTGTTCAATGTTAAGTATTTTCAGTACCGTTATTACATAGTTTTTCTGCGATCCGGATCTTACTATTCTGTTTGTGCATGCGCAGGTAGTGACAATGGTCTCTGGGTTATCTTTCATGTTTGTTCTAAAACATGTTGCATGTTCTATTTACTGCGTTTCTAGGATCTTATAAAGTCATGGAATAGTCATGGGAATAGAAAAGCACTGGGACTTTTCTTGTATCAAATCTTCAGTAATGGAGTCTCAGCCAGTCTGCTACCAGCAGTGACCCTTATCTGGTCCCTTTGCATAGCCGTATAGCTTTCAAATGCAGGGGCCCCTGAGCTGGGAAGGAACCGAGCAACATGGCTTCCTTTGAAGGCTCTTTCTTCATGGTGAACATTTGGTCTTCTAGATCTATTGGTTCACTTCTAGTTCTATGTTATGGTATAAATACCGTTTATAAGCCAATAAATGATCCTACTTGGTCAACTATTATTGAAAAGTATTTTTTTTTTTTTTGGAAATGTAAATTGCGATTATTTTCAACCAATATTGAGATTTTATTAGTGTTGCGCCGATCCCATTTTTTGGCCCCGATACCTGGCTGTGCTGTTCTGGCCAATACCATATCGATACCATCTGTTTGAGATTGATGTGTGTTCATATATGAAGAACTGCAGACTACTTGGATGTAAAATAATTGCCATCATGTCAAGCTGCTGCCTACCTTTGTAAAGCAGGAAAAAGACTAATACAAAGTGAATCCAGTAGAACTTTTTATTTCCTACAATAGTTGAATAAAGTTTTGGTTCTCAAAATGGTATCAGTGGCCTATTTGTTGGTAGTCGCCGATACCACCTTTTTAGAGCTGGATCGGAGCCCTGCCTGATACTGGTATCGGTATCGATGCAACACCAGATTTTATTGCAATAAACCGTTGCACTAAGCACAGCCATGTCCATGTTTTACACCAGGTTCTCAGTTTTTTCATGACCTCACATGTCTGCTTGTCCAGGATCCAGTCTTTCAGGATTTTACCATAAGATTTGCACAAGCAAATTCTTCCCTTTAATATAATGAATTAATCTAGTTGCAGCTCTGTCTTCCCTTTTGTGTGGCGGCATAGCCACTTTAATCATACGGATTGACTTAGTCCTCTTTGATATCTTGACTAAAGTCAGGAGCCTTTGCTTTGAAAATTGCGTTTTTCTAAATTGCGATTATATTGCAAATGCAGTTAATTGCCCTGCACTAAATTGGTACTAAAACACATTCTGTAGATCAACTGGATCCAGACTGAAGGTTTTATGCAATGATCTGCTTCTATAAAAACATGACTTTTAAAATGGAGCCTAGGCAGAAGTTCAGCTGAAGAAACTCATTGCTTTTCATACATCCACCTGCGACACAGCCAATAAGCTTTGAACCACACCTCCACCAAAGCCAATCTGCATCCAATTTCATCTTAAAAGGCACCTGTCTGCTCCTGTGAGCAGGCGGTGGATGCGCTGTGACTTCATTCAGATGACCCAGTTTCAACCCACCTCCATCCCCTCCTCCACCATCGTAGCTAAAACGTCATCAGAGCGTCATTCCTCCCGGACTCTTCCCTGTTTCATCTTAACCAGTCCGGCAGAAGACCACCATGTCAAGCCTGGTTCTGGTTTCTACCCAACGGGGAGTTTTTCCTCTCCACTGTCGCTTCATGCTTGCTCATCTATAGTTATGCTGCTATAGGCTTAGACTGCTGGCTCGTTCTTCATTTTGGCTCCATGCTAATTCTTTAGAATTTGTTGCGTCCCACCTATAACTGGATGTGCTCTCTTCATCCTTTGACACGGGAGCTGGCTCAGAGCTCGTCTGCCTGGCTGTGTGTTTCCTGGATGGGATGTGGAGCTGGTTGACAGTTTGTATCTGTGCTTCTTTTTCTATGTCTGCTTCTGTCTCCTTGATCCCCAGTCAGCCTCAGCAGATTGCCGCTCACACTGAGCCTGGTTCTGCTGGAGGTTTCTTTCTGTTCTTCCAGTTTTTTTCCTCTCCACTGTCGCTACAAGCATGCTGGGTGTGAGGGATTGCTGTTGAATAAATAAGTCGATGCAATCGGCTGGTTTTCCTCAGACAGAAAATACTGAATCAGTCTAATTGAATTGTCTCTATAAAGGGGCTCGAGGTGTCGAGGTGACATAGGTTGTGAATTGCCAGTATATAAATAAAGTGACTTACTCTCAATCTGCAGGTTTACTATTGGTTCCTAGAATTTCTAAAAGTACAATGGGAGGCAGATCTTTTAGTTATCAGGCTCCTCTCATGTGGAACCAACTACCAGTTTTAGTCCGTGAGGCAGACACCCTGTCTACTTTTAAGGCTAGACTTAAAACTTTCCTTTTTGATAAAGCTTATAGTTAGAGTGGCTCAGGTTATCCTGAGCTATCTCTATAGTTATGCTGCTATAGGCTTAGACTGCTGGAGGACATAGGGACCCCTTTTTCATCATTCTGCTTCATTCTATCTCTATTCTCCCACTCTGCAGAATCTGTTAGTTCAATCTCTAACGTTCTGCTCTCTCTGCTTTTTCTCATAGTAGCTTCATCTGGTCTGTTCCTGTTTGGCTGTGACTCCATCCTGGAGAGAAATATCAGCTGTGCTGCTGCCATCAACACCTTTGTTTCTAGATGTTGGAGATCGGCCCGTTTTTCAGTGTAGTCCTGTTTCTCTGACTGTGACTAACTGGATGTGCTCTCTTCATCCTCTGACATGGGAGCTGGCTCGGAGCTCGTCTGCCTGGCTGTGTGTTTCCTGGACGGGGCCGCCTGTGGAGCTGGTTGACAGTTGCCTTTTGTATCTATGCTTCTTTTTCTATCTCTGCTTCTGTCTCATTGAACCCCAGTCAGCCTCAGCAGATGGCCGCTCACACTGAGCCTGGTTCTGCTGGAGGTTTCTTCCTTTTCAAAGGGAGTTTTTCCTCTCCACTGTCGCTACAAGCATGCTTAGTGTGAGGGTTTGCTGAAGAGTCAATGAGTCGATGCAATCAAACGGTTTTCCTTAGATAGAAAACTTTGAATCAATCTGACTGGATGATCTGGTTGAACTGTAAAGTGTCTTGAGATGACGTGGTGTGAATTGGCGCTATAGAAATAAACTGAATTGAATTGAATATTATGGTCAACTGTATCAAATGCAGCACTGAGATCCAACAGGACGAGCACAGATACAAGTCCATTATCTGAGGCCAGGAGAATATCATTAGTGACTTTCACCAGAGCTGTTTTAGTGCTATGATGAGCTCTAAAGCCAGACTGAAACTCTTCAAAAAGTTCATTATGGTGGAAGTGATTGCACAATTTTTTGGCAACTACTTTCTCAAGAATTTTAGAGCCTTGTCACACCGTGCTAAGCGTATGCCTGACAACCCAGAATCTCTTAAAACGCTGGCATACGCTGAACTTTCTATGTATTTTTCTATTCTGGACGTATACATAGATTATTTATAATGAGTCCAGAACTTCTGTCCAACGACAGCCTAACTTATGTATAAAGCACGGTATTAGTAACACCGTTACTTTCAACGCCGTTACTCCCATCACTGTTTAGCATAAGGTACAGCTGAGCCCTTAAAAATAGATGACCACCAAAATCAAAGTACGATGCGATGAAGGTCCATAGTGGAAAAAGAACCGAAGAAAAAGAAATGTTTGGGGCAGGAAATTCTGCAATTTTGCTATCGTATCGGAAATGAAAAAGTTCTATCAGTACTTCACCATTCAATTTAATTCTAAAATTAAAACATAAGTCATATTACAGTGAATAATACAGCAATTGTTAATCAGTACCAAAACAGAACAAAGCATATTTTTCTATGAAAATTCCTAAAGCAAGTGACACTGAAGATCTGGACTTACCTGCTGCATGACTTATTGGACTGGTCATGGAGTGGACCCGCTGGTTCTTTATGGGTAGCAGTGTGGAGGGAGTCGTCTTCGCTGTCTGAAGAGCACTCAGCAAAACTTCTCAAAGTTCTGGAACAGATGGTAGTCATATTGTGTGTGGGTATGTAAAAGTTGCATCTAGCAATGAAAAATATTGTTTTTTGGCATTAAACTAACCTTGTTTGTGTTCCATTAGTTCGCCTGGGGATTCTTGTGGGAATTTCTACATGTTTTTCAGTAAGTTGACCCTGTGAGGCAAACCCCTCCCTGAGCTTCAACCTCCACTTCTTCCACCAACTCAGAAAACGTTTTTTTCTTCCAACCCCTCAGCTAAGGCTTTGCAGGCAATTTCAAGACTAGCTTTTTGGATGATTTGATACTTTCTGAAAGATGACAGAAAACAAAATGAGTGTGAAGGATTCCAACAACAGGAAAATGAAAGGCAAAAAATAGTAATTATAAGAAAGAGCATAGGCTGAAAAGCGACAAATGGACAGACAGACGATGCCCTGAAAGGGTTGGGTAACTGATGTAGGAATAGAAAAAATTTATGTTCGTCTTTTATTTAAATAAAAAAAATCTTGGTTGGAACACAAAGGTTTTTGTTTGTTAAGCAATCAAATCAGACAGAGAATAAAATTAGTAAAATCAACAAATAAAATCATATTCAATTTTAATACTTTCCCAGACATGGAGAATCAGATTTAATTCTTAATGCAGTGTAAACTTTTGTGCATAATTACAAAAGTTATAAAACTGATAAAATTGGTAACTTCTCAAAGAAGGAAGCCTCACCTTGATAAGAGCCGAACTCTGTTTGTTTGTAGGCAAGAGGAAGGACTAGGCTCCTCTTGCTCGTCAACTCCAGCTGTCTCATCATTTTGTACTTTGATTCTTTGCAAAAGAAGCATCTTTGCAGCCTGTTTAAAACATACACAAAAAAATGATTGATATACATATTCCACAAACACACACATATATATACATATATGTACACACACATATATACATACATGTACACACACACACACCAACATATATGTACACACACACACACCAACATATATGTACACACACACACACATATATATATATACATACAGGTACACACACACCTACATATATGTACAGACACACACATATATATATATATATATACATACATGTACACACACACACACCTACATATATGTACACACACACACACACACATATATATATACATACAGGTACATGGATAATGAAATGTCTCATCATCGGGATTTGCTCTGTGATCAGAGGAAATGTTACTTGGCGCAGAACAGTGGTAAAAATTTGAAGTTCAGTTTAATATAATACAACTCTGTGAATAGTTCCGTCTGAAATGAATGAAAATAGTTGTTTTAATGGTTATTGAGTCAGATATGTGGCGGTAATGTTTGATTTATCTAAAGGTTTTTATCTGTTACGGTGTAAATGAGTTTGGCTGGAATTTAAGGACAGATTCTAATAAATCTACAGAGTGGGGACTATAAATCTGATAGGAGTTTAATTTTTTTATTGTTGTTTTGCACAATATGCTTAACTAAGTATTTTTTGTTGTTGAATATTAGAGATTTTGCAGATATATTTTGTAGATACATTG